>JARQOC010000009.1:123072713-124272713 GCA_033576535.1 Allobates femoralis
TATAGTGATTGGTAGGCAAAGGGGAGTATAGTGATTGGTAGGCAAAAAGGGTCGCCACCCAGCAACAGCGCAGTCAGCCGCGGGTTTTTTCGCGGGCAAACCTGCCGCAAGTGTGAAAACCGCACTTGCCGCACCTGCAAAACCGCACTTGCCGCACCTGCCGCAAGTCCCTCTATACTTTCTATGGGGATTACCACAACCGCGCCGCAAGTGTAACCGCATCTGCCGCGTTCGCTGCATAAGCGTGACACTTGCGGCGCGGTTGCGGTAATCCCCATAGAAAGTATAGAGGGACTTGCGGCAGGTGGGTGGCTGAGGTAGCGACTCGCAATGGCCTCGCGGCCATTGCTCGCGCTACACAGCGACTCGCAATGGATCCCCATAGAAAGTATAGGGGTACTTGCGGCAGGTGCGGCGGCTGAGGTAGCGACTCGCAATGGCCTCGCGGCCATTGCTCGCGCTACCTCAGCGGTAAATCGCTAAGTTTGTGGCCGAGCCTCTGGTTCTATTTTCGGGCAACGACTCGCAATGGCCGCTTCGCGGCCATTGCTCGCACGTGGTGACGTCACATAGTGACAAAGCCACGGCGATTTCGGGGTCCGACATGAAAATGCCTACGGCAATTATAGAGTAGATATGGAGTTGCAGACTCCTTTGCTGCAATGTAATTGCACCCTCATTAAACCTACAGGTGATGGAGGGTATAGATGGTGCCTGCCCACCGCGAGGTGGGGGGTGGACAAGGAGGGCAGGGATGTCAGATAGGGCTCATCATACCTGGAGTCACTTTGTCGTAGTTGATGAGCAAGCAGACATTGGCCAATGTATGTACTAAGAACTCCAGATTAAAAGATAAGATTATTGAGTTTTTTGAAAAAACGTAAGTTTTTGAATTTTTTCCTCAATCACATATGGCTTGTTAGCACTGTGCATCATTGGTGGTAGCTGTGTGCTGCATGGACTTTTACTTGGTTTGTTTAATCTCTGCGTCCTATGCTTGCACCAGTTCACACTGGTCTGCTGAGTGCTGTGCAGCTTTTCCAAATTATATATGCTAAAATAGTTAGATAGGGCTCACCTATCTCCCGCTGCTACTTCCGGGACCGCCTATTAAGTTAATTGCATATTCACTGCACTGTCAGACAAACAGCCAATCAGAGAAGCTCACACTGTTTGAGAGCCTCTGTGATTGGCTGTTGTAGTCAGACTGAATTACCATATTTTTCGCATTATAAGACGCACTTTTGTTCCCCAAACTTTTGGGGGAAAGTGGGTGGTGCGTCTTACAATGCGAAAGAATACTTATGTGGTGGGGGGGGGGCTGTGGAGCGGTGTCCGGGGGCTCTCAGGAGGCTGTAGGAGGCTGCAGCAGCGGCCCCGTGGTCACGTGGGGCCGCTCATTATCTCCTGTAATATGCACTGCTTCCCGCTGTCAATCACCAGCGGGAGCAGCCCATATTACAGGAGCGGGACCGCAGCCCAGCAGCTGTGGTCCCGTGTGGATAGTCAGTGCTTTCCACGCAATGAAAGCGTGGAAAGCACTGACTATCCCTGGGAGCACGATCATACTCACCGCTCTCCTCGCTCGCTGCTGTCACCGCCATCCCCGCTGTCTTTGCCGGCATCCGGGCCTTGTGAGCGTCGCTGCAGAGTGACGTCATCACCTGCGCGCTGCTCACAGTACCCGGATGCCGCCACAGCACAGAGAGCGGGGATAGCGCGGACGGCGAGGGAGCGAGGAGAGGGGTGAGTATGATATGGTTTATTATTTTAAACGTGTGCCAGCCCTGCATGGGGGACAGTGTGCCAGCCCTGCATGGGGGACAGTGTGCCAGCCCTGCATGGGGGACAGTGTGCCAGCCCTGCATGGGGGACAGTGTGCCAGCCCTGCATGGGGGACAGTGTGCCAGCCCTGCATGGGGGGGATAGTGTGCCAGCCCTACATGGGGGGGATAGTGTGCCAGCCCTACATGGGGGGGATAGTGTGCCAGCCCTACATGGGGGGGATAGTGTGCCAGCCCTACATGGGGGGGATAGTGTGCCAGCCCTACATGGGGGGGATAGTGTGCCAGCCCTACATGGGGGGGGACAGTGTGCCAGCCTTACGTGGGGGACAGTGTGCCAGCCTTACGTGGGGGACAGTGTGCCAGCCTTACGTGGGGGACAGTGTGCCAGCCTTACGTGGGGACAGTGTGCCAAAATGAAGGCTATGTGGGGGATCTATATACCAGGTTATATATATAAAGACGGACACTGGCATTATGAGGTGAACCCCATTTAACATTAAAAATTATTTTTTCCTCTTTTCCTTCATCAAATGTGGGGGTGCGTCTTATAATCCGGTGCGTCTTATAAAGCGAAAAATACGGTACCTCAATCTGGACAGTGATTCTGCTTGCTTGCCATTCACATTAGTGTATGGTAACCAACCTGGCGTTATAGGGTGTTAAATAAATAAATATTTTTAAAAAAAATGCATTGGGCTGCTCCATGTGCCGTTCACACTGGAACCAGCAGAGTTCTCTCCCTGCTTGCCGGCGCAAGTTTCAAATTTACCACTGTAAGTGAGGCGCTATGCTCATTGGTCGCTGTTTGCTGGCGCCGACCAATGAGCATAGCGCCTCACTTCCCATTGAGATATATACAGGACTTTGAGTTTCAAATTTACCGCTGTAAGTGAGGCACGAAGCTCATTGGTCGCTGTGTGCTGGCGCCGACCAATGAGCATAGCGCCTCACTGGCCATTGAGATACATGGAGGACTTTGAGTTTGACTTTGAGTATATTTGAAACTCAAAGTCCTCCATGTATCTCAATGGGAAGTGAGGCGCTATGCTCATTGGTCGGCGCCAGCACACAGCGAGAGGTACGTATTTAGATAGATAGGGAAAGAATAGAGATTTCGTTTTCACATCTGTGTTTTACTGTTATTTATGGAAGTTAGAGTGCAAATAGCACAATTTTTGGACTTGCTGTGCAAGGGCTGAGCTACAACTCACTTGCTGTAAGTTGTATGTAATATATATGAAATTTGTGGTTCACTTGCAGCAGATGCGGCAACTTGGTTTCAGTAGTTTTGGCCGCAAAAACCATGGCTACAAGTGGTTTTTTGTGGATGCATTTACTGCAAATGTTGAATCCAACTTTGCCGCATTTACTACAAGTTAACTGCAAGTTTCATATACATTGCAAGTGTGTTGCAGGTCAGTTCTTAGGTGCCAAGTGTGGAAGTTTTTATTTTTTTTAACATTACTTCTGCAAATATTAGAAAAATGCAGATGCGAAAGGGGTATAAGTGTTAAGAAGTAGGGATAAGTTAGTTAGGACCCGTCAGATCAAAGGCCACCGTGAAGTGGTTGATGGGCACGCTTATATTGGCCAATTGGTGTACTATAGACGTTGATTTCTTAAATTTTACACTTCTGTAAAAATAAAAACAAAAAATTTGGGTACACAAAAGGTCTTTTATCTCAGTTGTACCTCTTAGAATTATTAAGAATGAAGGCTTAGCTAAGCCCAAAAAATGATTGAAAACGTTCTATAGCAACCCATCAGATGTAAAATTACTGTGAAAATACATGATGGGCACACAAGTATTCGCCAGTATGGCTACTAAGCGCCTTTGCACATATTCATGAAATATTCAAAAATGTTATAGAACATACAAATATACATAGTTGATGGATACATATTATTTATTTATTGCATTATTGTTGTTGAGCAAAGACCCGTGGAAGTGGCATTTGCCATGAAACAGTAAGCCAACATCTGATGTTTTCCATCCCTCCCCTCATAAGCACGTTTATGGATGCTGTGTAACTGGACCTTGAATGAAAAGAATTCTCACGAGCTGGTGAGTGCTGCCGTTTTTTGTTCTTTCTTACTATTATTTATTAATTGCATTATTGTTAAATTAGAATAAATAAAGTATATATGGATTCTAGACTCCCGATTCTTTAGAATCGGGCCGCCATCTAATTAGTATTAATATACAAAAAAACATTAAAAAGTTTTGATTTCATTTTTCATTTGTTTAGGAACAACCATGTTCACATACAGTATAATAATGCAACAGGTATTCAAATAAAACACTTAAATTAGCTAAAAATCTAAACTTTAATAGGTTTGGTCAAAAATGACATGAACATTTAAAATGTATAGTACACCCGAACAGAACCGCAGGGTTAAACACTAGTTTATCCATTTTTGCCTTGTAGGTAATAGCGAATATTTTGGGTTGCTATTGGTTTATGCACATTTTGATGCAGATTCTCCAAATCTGCTTCAAAAGAAGCATCAAACCATGTACCGTGGGTACAGGGCCTTACAACAATATGGTGGGGTCACGTTCACAGCAACCATCCCCCATATGCTCTGAGGCTGCAGGTACTGGTGAGTGTGTTATAAGCGGTGTCATCACAAACATTACTGCTGTTTTGACTTGAGGGGTCACAAAGGGGCTATCCCGCAAGTTTGAACTGCGCTCACTGCTTCTCACAGATATATCCACTATTTCTCACGTGATATTGTGAACATCACAAGACAGCTAGTGTTACGAGCGCTGACGCCACTGAGGTTATCTCAGGTCACACAGCAGAATTCCCTGCTGCATGATACCTGCTGTGGAACCTGAGACAACCTCAGGGAAGTAATGAAGATGTCTGAGGTTCATGAACCATGATGTATGGTGACAGTGGTGCTGAAGTTTGCTAAGTATTAGTGAAGGAAGGTAATGTCTGTGCCAAAATAGCGGGGCTCCACTGTAAAATGGTTTGAGCTGTTTGGCAGCTTTTGGGCCCCTTTTAATGTGTTTTCTAAGTCCTTGATTTCACCTCACATTGATTTATATGGGGTTCGGAATTTCGGCAAACTGTTCAGTGAACTGTTCAGCGAACACATGCCCATTTGGCAAACTGAACTGAATCCAAACTTCAAAAGGTTTGCTCATCTCTAATTATGAGGAAGACTGTGGGCAAAGAATGATCAGAAGTAGATCAATCTGACCCCTACAGCATCATGTTTTCAGCAGCACAGCTGCAGCTTGCAGCGGACGATGTGCTGCTGTGATTTTTGTTCCGTCATAGACAATCCAATCACCCTATGAATGAGCAGCATTTTTCTCGATATGCTTACATTTATGCCCTCATAGCTGGGATATACACAAATGGATATACACACAAAGCACACACACCTATAGGTGTACCTCAATTAATTAGAATAACATCAAAAAGTTAATGTAAGTAATTCAATACAAAAAAGGGAAACACATATATTATGTAGAGTCAATACAAAGTGAATGATCTATTTAAAGTGTTTATTTCTGTTACTGTTTGATGATTGCCTTACAGCCAATGAAAACCCAAAGGTCATTATCTCACAATATTAAAGTAGGAAGGATAAAGGGTTAAAATCTGCGCTGCTGTATTCCACGAGACATCAAAGGATGAATACAATATTGATTAGTCAACGCATTTCAGGGCTCCCTGAAACATGGCAATATGATATTGATTTGTCCAGAGAAACCCCAAAACCTGTTGACTAAGAAATCAATATTATATTCACCCTTTGATGTCTCATGAAATACGGCAGCACAGTTTTTAACCCTTCATCCTCCCTACTCTAAAATGTACCACACTGCGGACTGCAGCAGCTGTGATGTGCTTTTATAGTGGTTGTGACTCTCACAACCACACAAGGTGAGCCTCTAATACCTATTTAGGTAATATTTAATCTCTCAGACCCTTCATCCTCCCTACTTTAATTTTCTGAGCTAATGACCTTTGGGTTTTCATTGGCAGTAAGCCATAATGTGTAATGACTCTATATAATACATGCATTTCATGTTATGTATTGAATTACTGAAATAAATTAACTTGTTGATGATATTCTAATTCATCGAGATGCACCTCTATGTATACAAACACATAGCAGACATGCATATATGAACCGAGCATACACATATGTATGCTCACACATGTATACAGAGCACGTATGTGTCTTCTCATATACATACCGTATACCACCAAGAGTTCATACATTTTAGACTCCACCACACACACAGAGACCAACAAACACACGTCCATTTGCATCATTGGCTGTCTGTGTCATACAGGATGACTCTTCCAGGGAGTGGCGCTCTTTGTAACCACTTATCCTTTGATCAAGAGATGGGGATTCTGAAACACAGGACTCCTTATAATAATTGAGAAGTACTTATAAAAATTAACAATATAGGTTTTACAAACCGTTTCCATAGGTTCATCTGCTTAAATGTAATTTTTAGCAAAGAGCTTCAACTATATACTTCATACTAAAGTCTATTTTTACACAAAATAGTTACATTAGAATTATTAAGCTCCATCCTGGTGTTCCAAAATCCCTATGACAACACTCCCTTATGTTGTTATGGGGTCAATAGGGGAATGTTGAACTTTATTGCAACTTCCACCTGCCTCTTAACAGTCTACAAATTTGGGAATTAGGGAGGTGCTTTGATTCTAATTACATTTTATAGATATGATTATTTTTTCATTTTGTTAGTAAATCCATCATGAACATTCTGAGAATAAATCTTGCGGGCACCTCTGCATCTGTTATATACCGTATATACTCGTGTATAAGCCGACCCGTGTATAAGCCGACCCCCCTACTTTTTCTCCCAAAATCTGGGAAAACCTATTGACTCGTGTATAAGCCGAGGGTGGACCCCAGCACAGGTATACAGCCCCCAGCAGTGTCGTATACAGCAGCCTCCCCAGTGGTATATACAGGCCCCAGCAGTGTTACAGCAGCCTCCCCAGTGGTATATACAGCACCAGCCCCAGTGGTAGTATACAGGTATATACAGCAGCCCTAGTGGTAGTATACAGCAGCCCCAGTGGTAGTATACAGCAGCCCCAGTGGTAGTAGTTTTTGGTGGGGATTGGTCGCAGTTCACACTGCTGCTTCCAATGTGTGCAGACTCATATTCTTTGGCTTCATGTTTAACCCTGCTGGTACAGCAGAAATTGGAGGCACCTGCCCCTCCCCTATGAAGTCTGCACACAGAGCTGCCTGCCACACACGCTTACAAGGTGAGATTTTCCTGTGCTCTCCCGCGTCCTGCCTAGAGGTATGTACACATTGGCAGGTTTTTAACGTAGTACTAGGGACAGAGTTAGGACTGTCTCTACCAGGGCCCACCGTGAAGTTGGTGAGGCAGCTTACTGTACGTTTTCTTGCAAAAACGTATAAACCAAAAGGCCCTGTTTTTTGTCACGGCACTTGCTATTTATAATTTTTACAGCAGAATGTGTGACACTTATGCGGTTTTTGCATTTGTTTTTTCGTGTTTTTTCATGTTTTTGGTAGGGATTGGTCGCAGTTCACACTGCTGCTTCCAATGTGTGCAGACTCATATTCTTTGGCAACAGTCCCTTATGTTGTTATGGGGTCAATAGGGGAATGTTGAACTTTATTGCAACTTCCACCTGCCTCTTAACAGTCTACAAATTTGGGAATTAGGGAGGTGCTTTGATTCTAATTACATTTTATAGATATGATTATTTTTTCAATTTGTTAGTAAACCCATCATGAACATTCTGAGAATAAATCTTGCGGGCACCTCTGCATCTGTTATATACCGTATATACTCGTGTATAAGCCGACCAGTGTATAAGCCGACCCCCCTACTTTTGCTCCCAAAATCTGGGAAAACCTATTGACTTCTGTATAAGCCGAGGGTGGACCCCAGCACAGGTATACAGCCCCCAGCAGTGTCATATACAGCAGCCTCCCCAGTGGTATATACAGGCCCCAGCAGTGTTACAGCAGCCTCCCCAGTGGTATATACAGCAGCAGCCCCAGTGGTAGTATACAGCAGCCCCAGTGGTAGTATACAGGTATTTACAGCAGCCCTAGTGGTAGTATACAGCAGCCCCAGTGGTAGTATACAGCAGCCCCAGTGGTAGTATACAGCAGCCCCAGTGGTAGTATACAGCAGCCCCAGTGGTAGTATACAGCAGCCCCAGTGGTAGTATACAGCAGCCCCAGTGGTAGTATACAGCAGCCCCAGTGGTAGTATACAGGTATTTACAGCAGCCCTAGTGGTAGTATACAGCAGCCCCAGTGGTAGTATACAGCAGCCCCAGTGGTAGTATACAGCAGCCCCAGTGGTAGTATACAGCAGCCCCAGTGGTAGTATACAGCAGCCCCAGTGGTAGTATACAGCAGCCCCAGCAGCCCCAGTGGTAGTATACAGCAGCCCCAGTGGTAGTATACAGCAGCCCCAGTGGTAGTATACAGCAGCCCCAGTGGTAGTATACAGCAGCCCCAGTGGTAGTATACAGCAGCCCCAGTGGTAGTATACAGCAGCCCCAGTGGTAGTATACAGCAGCCCCAGTGGTAGTATACAGCAGCCCAGTGGTAGTATACAGCAGCCCCAGCAGCCCCAGTGGTAGTATACAGCAGCCCCAGTGGTAGTATACAGCAGCCCCAGTGGTAGTATACAGCAGCCCCAGTGGTAGTATACAGCAGCCCCAGTAGTAGTATACAGCAGCCCCAGCAGCCCCGGAGGTATATACAGCAGCCCCAGTGGTAGTATATAGCAGCCCCATAGGTATACAGGCCCCCCCCCATCAGTATCCAGGGCCCCCCCCCCCCGTTGCTCCGGAAACCTGTAAAGTAAAATCATTCTACTTATCACTGTCCTGTCGCCGCCGTCCCCGCCGCTGCCATCGCGCTCACCCGGCTTCATCCGGAAGAAGACGGATGAAGCCGGGTGAGCGCGATGGCAGCGGCGGGGATGGCGGCAGCGGGACATTGATAAGTATAATAATTTTACTTTACAGGTGTCCGGAGCAAGGGGGGGCCCTGGATACTGATGGGGGAGGGGCCTGTATACTCATAGGGGGGGGGCGCCTGTGTACCACTGGGGCGTATGACTCGCGTATAAGCCGAGGAGGGTACTTTTCAGCCCAATTTTTGGGCTGAAAAACTCGGTCTGTACGCGAGTATGAATAAATATTATTATTATTATATTATTATTATATGGCTGTTACAGGGTTTTTAATCCAATCACACTCAATTTTCCATTTCTTTTTTTATTTTTTTTATTTGTCCATGCACATACAGTGGGAAAAAAAAGCATTTACCACACATACTCGAGTATAAGCCGAACTGAGTATAAGCCGAGGCCCCTAATTTTACCTCCAAAAACTGGGAAAACTTGACTCGAGTATAAGCCCCCCATCACTGTTTATAGCCCCTCATCCTGGTATACAGCTCTCCATCATGGTATATAGCCTCTCATCACTGTATATAATGCCCATCCTGTTATATAGTCACCCCATCACTGTATATAGCATATCCCATCCTGATATATAGCGCCTCATTCCTGTATATGTTCCCCATCATAGTATATAGTCCCTCATCATTGTATATAGGCCCTCATCATTGCATATAGCCCCATTACTGTATATAGCCCGCCATCATTGTATATAGCCCCCCATGCTGGCACATGCCTCCCATCATTGTGGATAGCCCCCATGCTGACACATGCCCCATCATTGTATATAGCCCCCCATTCTGGCATATGCCCCCATCATTGTTTATAGCCCTCCATGCTGGCACATGCCCCCCATCATTGTATATAACCCTCATACCCTCCATGCTGGCACATGGTCCCAACATTGTATATAGCCCCCATGCTGGTTCATGACCTCCCTCTTAACTTTGTATATAGCTCCCCTATATATAGCTATATCTATAGCTTTTTTCACTGTGCGCCACAGCATGGGGGCCAGATACGGTGATGGGGACGGCTCCCCCCACTGCTAATGGACAGGGGGATGCAGTGCACTTTACATTACACTAATGAGCGGGACCATGCGACCTCCCACTCCTTTTGCAGCCCCCTCTTCCACATCCAGCTCCCGGTCACTGCCCCCACCCACTGACACTTAATACTGACTCGAGTATATGCCGAGGGGGCATTTTTCAGCACAGAAATTGTGCTGAAAAACTTGGCTGATACTTGAGTATATACGGTAGTCAGCCACCAGTTGTGCAAGTTCTCCTACTTAAAAAGATGAGTGACCTGTAATTGACATCATAGGTAGACCTCAATTATGAGAGGCAAAATGAGAAAACAAATCCTGAACATCACATTGTCTGATCTGGAAATAATTTTTTTTCAAATTTTGGTGGAAAATAAGTATTTGGTCACCTACAAACAAGATTTTTGACTTTTACAGACCTGAAACTTGTTCTTTAAGAGGCTCCTCTGTTCTCCACTCATTACCTGTAGTACTGGTGTGGCACCCCTGTTGGGGACTGCCACAGGACCAATCCGATGCAAGGATGGATTTACACTTTGGTACACACAGCACACAACATCTACCACCCCAGACCTGGAGGGGGAGCTCTACTTGCTGCTTTAGGCAACTTCCCTTATAAGGATCCAGGCCTGAGGGGAGGAGTCAGTTAGCCTGCTCTGAGCAGTGAAGAGAGCAGTTAAGTCCAGTGAAGCAGCCTAGACAAGGTGCTGGAAAGACCCGCTTGCTGGGAAAAGCAAGGCCCAGAACAAGGGAGACTGACCGCTGTGGAGCCCCCCAGAGAGAGGAATGGAGGCCAGTGAAAGGAGCAGTGGGTCATAACAAGGGACCAGATCTAGGATCCCTTAGCTCATCCGGACACTGGAGTCCGAACCTGCAGAACATACACTGAAGCAGGAAAAGCCCGGAGAAACCAGGAAGATCTATTCCCCTGAGGCACTAATGTGGAGCCCACTGGGACGGGGTACTCGATGCCGGACCGGGGTGCTGCTGGGGAATGTCACGGCGGTCCTGGTCCAGACCCTGTCCCGGGCCCGCACAATAAAATGGGGGTTATTTACAGGGGATTTGTCACTCATGACGCCACCCACTATATGCGGCCAGTGATGGGGCCGCCGCTGCTGCAGAACCTCCGGGGATGATGGGATAGCAGCTTGGATGAAATAGTTCCAGTGGGTAGAACTGGGTTCCCCGGGGCAGGGATGATAGTAGTTAAAGTCTGTGATGGTGGTTATTGATGCTGCAGGAGAGTAGGGGTAGCAGTAGAGATGAAGAGAGTAGAGGCAATGGCAGTATATGAGGGCAAGTGGGGCTTCAGCATAAGGATCACACACACTCACGGTTTCTGTTGTTTTCCAAGTCTTTACTTGCATATGGTATAACACAGTATTGTCCATGGAGTCTGTACCGGGTTGCTCCCACCCTGACCGGGTCCTTGGCTTCCTACTTATGCGCTGTGTGTGGCTCTGCTGCCGTTTGTAGCTGAACTGCTGGCCCTGTCTCTTCCCACGGGTACCAATCTGCTGCGCAACTTGAGTCCTCTGTGTCACTGACCCCTCCGTGTTGCTTTGCTATGGTACAGTGAAGATGGGGGACCTTCACTATCCCGGTATTTACTGTCCTGTCTGTCTCAGGCACAGCCTCGGATCCGGTATCCGTCTTAAGCGCCTCTCCGGGGTTAAGTTTAGGGTAACTCTTATCCCGGGGATGTTCCTCTGTTCCTCTGTCTCCTCTCCTCAGACCTCTCAGGACCTCCACTTCTACTTGACTCTGCTCCTGCTCTCAACTCAAACTCACTAACTGTCACTCCTGCTCTGTGGTAAACAACTTTAGATCCTCCCACTAGTGCAGGTGCCACCTAAGCTCCTCCCACTTTCTAGTGTAGTGTTGTCTGGGGAGTAAACCTGTGTTGTTGCTTCTGTGGCACATTAACCCTTGGGGTGCCACACTAACTTAATAGAGACACTCAAACCTGACCAAGCACAGGACCAGGGGTCCAAGAGGATTGTAGTAATTACACAGAAGACCCTCATTGTGGGTTATAGAGTAAAGCCCTGAGAGGGAAGAAAGTAGCGAGTTCAGTTATAGGCAGGACTTACCCCAAACCACCGTCCACAGTAGCAGAGGAGGCCTCACAACTCTCTAGGTGAAAAATCCCAAATTGCACCGAGAACCTGGTAACCCTCTTGGACTGTACCTGTCCACCTGGACATCAGTAAAAGGTACCGAAACAATGACTATTGTGTGTGTGTCTGCTTCCCCGCTGCTGCCCACAGCGTCCCCCGCAAGCCGCTACTTACGACTCACCTCATCCAACCTCGCTGCCCTGAGGTAAAGTTCCACCTGTGGGGAGCTGTACTACACTGGACTGCACCACCATCACCTCAGTGGCTGGCCGCAGCGCTGGTATTCACCATTACCAGGAACCACAGTGTGCGTCACGACACTACCATCCTCATCACCATTCCCCCTAATCCCCGCCACTGAGGGTCCAGGGCACGGAATCGGGAACCAACCAGCCCCATCCAAGTAGTCATGAGTCCCGGTATCCGAGTACCCCCCTACCCTGTCGACTGCCTCACTGGCACCTGTTTGAACTTGTTATCAGTATAAAAGACACCTGTCCGCAACCTCAAACAGTCACACTCCAATCTCCACTATGGTGAAGGCCAAAGAGCTGTCGAAGGACACCAGAAATAAAATTGTAGCCCTCCATCAGGCTGGGAAGACAACATCTGCAATAGGCAAGCAGCTTGGTGTGAAGAAATCAACTGTGGGAGCAATAATTAGAAAATGGAAGACAAACAAGACCACTTATAGGGTATGTGCACATCAGTCGTTTTTGCATCTTTGCAGACCGTCCGGAAACCGATGGAAGAGTGGCAGAAACTGAGTTTTCTGAACTCGGCAGTGTCCCTCGTTTTGTTAGCGTTTTGCTAACGATTTGCGATCGGTTTATTAGCGTTTGTACAGCGTGTTCTTGGCGATTTCCCCGGCGTTTTTCTTAGCGATTTCCAGACTGGTTTTTGGTGCACTTGTAAGCTAGATCCGCTGGAAAAACGCTCAAAAGAAGTCACTTGCTCTGTCTTTGAAAACCGGTGGAAAAAAGTGGAAAGGAGAAGAAAAAAACGTTGTAATGTACACAGCGTTTTCTAAAAGCCATTGACTAGTATGTTAATCCAACAGGTGGCTATGATTAACATAAATTAACATAAAACTCAGAGGAAACCGCCGACGGAAAACGCTAAAAAACAGCCAACAAAACGACTGAGTGCACATACCCATAATCTCCCACGATCTGGGGCTCCATGCAAGATTTCACCCCGTGGGGTCAAAATTATTTCAAGAATGGTGAGCAAAAATCCCAGAACCACATGGGGGAAACCTAGAGTGAGCATTTGGATTATCCATAAGAGTATTGGGAAAATGTCATATGGTCAGATGAAACAATAGTAGAGCTGTGTGGTAGAAACACAACTCGTCATGTTTGGAGGAGAAAGAATGCAGAGTTGCATGCAAAGAACACTGTGAAGTCTGGAAGTGGCAACATTAGACTTTGGGGCTGTTTCACTGCAAAGGGACCAGGATGAACATGAAAAAATTAATGAGGTCATGTATCATGAGATTTTGAGTGCAAAGCTTCTTCCATCAGCAAGGGCATTGAAGATGAAATGTGGCTGGGTCTTTTAGCATTGTAAGACAAGAGAAACTGAATATGATGCGAAAACTGATTTTTATTGGAAGAATGCCGTATTAAAAGTATAAGGGATGACAAACAACGGTGCATGCAAAAAAGAGCCGGTTACAAGCGTTTGGGGAGTGATAACATAAATATAGGGTATATTCATAATATTACATAGTTTTTTCCTTTCTTGTTACATGCAGGAACCACAGAGCAAATACATCTATTTCTGATCACAGTACAACAATAATAATAGTTTGCACCCAACTACACAAAGCAGCTATACCTAAATAAAGTGCTTAGTGCTGTGCAGATAAACTAGTCAAAACTAGCAGATAAAACTGCCAGTGTAGAGGGAAGAACTTGAGAAGTTATATATATGCAGTGTGGAAACCAGCAGTCAAACAGTCACATGGTCACATATTAGAACGTACCCATATTAACAACCTATAAATTCCCTTAGACCTGGTCACGGCTAGGAGCCCCAACACGGCGTTTCGCTGTACTGGTGTGGTAACCACAGCTTCCTCAAGGGGATATGTCCTGCGAGGAGACAGAGCCCCATTACCTCTTAATATAATGCCATCCATTACCATCCAATCCTCCACACCTGTCTCACCGCATCATCGGAGCTCGCCGTCGACTGGAAGTGACGAAACCGGAAGTTATCGGCCGTCGAGTGCGCAGGCCGGGAACCCGGGATGCGTCACTATGGTTCCCGCATATGCGCACTGCAGCCATGCCGCTAGGTCACATCACCGCTGTCAGAGGCGGCTCTAAGAGCGGGAGGTAGGAGGATATATGGGTGGAGTCAAAAGAATTAGTTAATCAAGGTGCAAACAGCAGCAAAGCCTTAATTCACAATCAATATATACCAACAATGGCATCAAGGAACGAATATATATACATTCCACATACAATAGAATATGATAGCCAATAAACAAGCAATTACGGTTATCTGCCGCGACACTACTATTATATGATAAATGAAAATAATGAGTGGCACTAGAAACATGAGGATCAAGTGAATGTGTGAATTGCAGAAACTGCCCTAAGGTAAATGCGATAAAATGGAGATCTTAGTTTCCAATAATGGCCACTAGAGGGTAAGCTTGGCATCCACTTACAAGGAGCTCTCCACTGCCAAGTCCTAACACTATGCCCTGGTGAGTTGTGAGTGTGAATGGGTTTATATGCCAAAGATCTAATTGGAACGATGAAAAGGTGTGTATAGGGCTCTCACAGTGGTGTCCATGTGTGAACACCAAACTAAGGAAAGGGGGAAGGGGAAATAATACAGTGGGAGCTCAGTCAAAAATAAGCAATATATAAATCGGATTATGACGGCATCACCACTTTAAGCGTAGGTGCAGGCAGAAAATAATATACTTACAATTACGGTTATCTGCCGCGACACTACTATTATATGATAAATTAAAATAATGAGTGGCACTAGAAACATGAGGATCAAGTGAATGTGTGAATTGCAGAAACTGCCCTAAGGTAAATGCGATAAAATGGAGATGCCGTCATAATCCGATTTATATATTGCTTATTTTTGACTGAGCTCCCACTATATTATTTCCCCTTCCCCCTTTCCTTAGTTTGGTGTTCACACATGGACACCACTGTGAGAGCCCTATACACACCTTTTCATCGTTCCAATTAGATCTTTGGCATATAAACCCATTCACACTCACAACTCACCAGGGCATAGTGTTAAGACTTGGCAGTGGAGAGCTCCTTGTAAGTGGATGCCAAGCTTACCCTCTAGTGGCCATTATTGGAAACTAAGATCTCCATTTTATCGCATTTACAGTGTTAAGCACTGAGCCACCACACAGTGCTGACCACTGAGCCACCATACAGTGCTAACCACTCAGCCACCACACAGTGCTAACCACTCAGCCACCACACATAGTTAACCACTGAGCCACCATATACAGTGCAAACCACTGAGCGACCGTATACAGTGCTAAGCACTTTGCCACCATACAGTGCTAAGCACTGAGCAACCCTACAGTGCAGGGTAGTGAGCCACTATACAGTGCTAATCACTGAGTCACCACACAGTGCTAACCACTGAGCTACTACACAGTCCTAACCACTAAGCCACCACACAGTGCTAAGCACTGAGCCACCACACACTGCTAACCACTGAGCCACCACACAGTGCTAACCACTGAGCCACCATACAGTGCTACGGACTGAGCCACCACACAGTGCTAAGCACTGAGCAACCCTTCAGTGCTAACCACTGAACCACCATACAGTGCTAACCACTGAGCCACCATACAGTGCTAACCACTGAGCCAGCACACAGTGCTAACCACTGAGCAACCACACAGGGCTAACCACTGAACCACCATACAGTGCTAACCACTGAACCAACACACAGTGCTGACCACTGAGCCACCACACATTGCTAACCACTCAGCCACCACACAGTGTTAACCACTGGGCCCCCATAGAGTGCTAACCACTGAGCCGGCATACAGTGCTAACCACTGAGCGACCGTATACAGTGCTAATCATTGAGCCACACACATTGCTAAGCACTTAGCCACCATACAGTGCTAAGCAATGAGCCACCCTACAGTGCTAGGCAGTGAGCCACCATACAGTGCTAACCACTGAGCCACCACGCAGTGCTAAAAACTGAGCTACTGCACAGTGCTAACCCCTGAGCCACCATACAGTGCTAACCACTGAGCCACCTTACATTGCTAAGCACTGAGCCACCATACAGTGCTAACCAATGAGCCACCACACAGTGCTAACCACTGAGCCACCACACAGTGCTAACCACTGAGCCACCATACAGTCCTAAGCAGTGAGCCACCTGACAGTGCTAAGCACTGAGCCACCACACTGCTAACCACTGAGCCATCACACAGTGTTAAGCACTGAGCCACCACACAGTGCTAACCACTGAGGCACCACACAGTGCTAACCACTGAACCACCATACAGAGCCAAGCACTAAGCCAAACTACAGTGCTAACCACTGAGCCACTATACAGTGCTAAGCACTGAGCCACCATACAGTGCTAACCATTGAGCCACCATACAGTGCTAAGCACTTTGCCACCATACAGTGCTAAGCACTGAGCAACCCTACAGTGCAGGGCAGTGAGCCACCATACAGTGCTAATCAATGAGCCACCACACAGTGCTAACCACTGAGCTACTACACAGTGCTAACCACTGAGCCACCATACAGTGCTAACCACTGAGCCACCCTACAGTGCTAAGCATTGAGCCACCACACAGTGCTAACCACTGAGCCACCACACAGTGCTATCCACTGAGCCACCACACAGTGCTATCCACTGAGCCACCACACAGTGTTAACCACTGAGCTACTACACAGTCCTAACCACTGAGCCACCACACAGTGCTAAGCACTGAGCCACCACACAGTGCTAACCACTGAGCCACACACACAGTGCTAAGCACTGAGCCACCACACAGTGCTAAGCACTGAGCCACCACACAGTGCTAAGCACTGAGCCACCACACAGTGCTAAGCACTGAGCCACCACACAGTGCTAAGCACTGAGCCACCACACACAGTGCTAAGCACTGAGCCACCATACAGTGCTAACTACTGAGCCACCCTACAGTGCTAATCACTGAGCCACCATACAGTGCTAAGCACTGAGCAACCCTTCAGTGCTAACCACTGAACCACCATACAGTGCTAACCACTGAGCCAGCACACAGTGCTAACCACTGAGCAACCACACAGGGCTAACCACTGAGCCACCACACAGTGCTAACCACTGAACCACCACACAGTGCTGACCACTGAGCCACCACACAGTGCTAACCACTCAGCCACCACACAGTGTTAACCACTGGGCCCCCATAGAGTGCTAACCACTGAGCCGGCATAGTGTTAAACATCTGAGCCACCATATACAGTGCTAACCACTGAGCGACCGTATACAGTGCTAACCATTGAGCCACACACATTGCTAAGCACTTAGGCACCATACAGTGTTAAGCAATGAGCCACCCTACAGTGCTAGTCAGTGAGCCACCATACAGTGCTAACCACTGAGCCACCACGCAGTGCTAAAAACTGAGCTACTGCACAGTGCTAACCCCTGACCCACCACACAGTGCTAAGCACTGAGCCATCTGAGGGTACCATTACACGCCGCTACTGGTGGGTGGATACAACCAGCTACTTCACGTGCACGAGCACGCACAAACGGTTGCAAACAGTAATCGCACCACCTTTACACGCCGCAACAAGGTGCGCTACGGTAGGTTACATCTATCTCTGGATACACTCCGGGTGCCACAAGTTACCTTCTGTAGCTCACCTTACCTCATTTACACACCGCTACAACAAGCTAATATGGGCGGACCTGGTGCAACAGAGACAACACATAGGCGTGCCACAATTGAGGATTACGAGACGTCCGTACGCTGATAGGACAAAGCAAGAACATCATGATTGGGCAGGCATCGCAGGAGGCTGTTTAATACATGACGCTCGAGCAATTGTGTAGTGTGACTGGTCAGCTCCTTAAATATGCCGCCTTATGCAGCGACTACCAATCGTAACGCAGGAGCTTCCTCCAATGATCGCTGAAGGGGGGTGGTTTCCCGAAGCCTGTGTCACGCCCCAGCTACATACCAGGTACATAGCCTGGTGTCGACACATCCCTTCTGTTGCTTCTTTACACGCCGATACAGGTCACTACAATAGGCTGTGTAGCCACCTGTTTCAGAGCATGGCTCAGAAACAGGTGCCGCTACTGCCGGGTGGCTACTACCGTCTTTACACGCCGCTACTAAGGGGTATATTGCAGATGCAAGCTACATTTGTCGCATGTAGCTGGTTGTATCCACCCGCCAGTAGCGGCGTGTAAAGGTACCCTTACAGTGCTAAGCACTGAGCCATCACACAGTGCTAAGCACTGAGCCACCACACAGTGCTAAGCACTGAGCCACCATACAGTGCTAACCACTAAGCCACCACACAGTGCTAACCACTAAGCCACCACACAGCGCTAACCACAGAGCCACCATAAAGTGCTAACCACTGAACGACCACACAGTGCTAACCACTGAGCCACCAAACAGTGCTAAGCACTGGGCCACCATACAGTGCTAACCATCTAGCCACCATACAGTGCTAACCACTGAGCCACCATATAGTGCTAACCACTGAGTCACCATACAGTGCTAACCACTGAGCCAGCATATAGTGTTAACCACCGAGCCACCATATACAGTGCTAACCACTGAGCCACAGTATACAGTGCTAACCACTGAGCCACAATATAGTGCTAATGTCGAGCCCACTGGGACGAGGGTACTCGGTACCGGACCGCGTCTGCTATTGGGGAAGTCATGGGTGGTCCAGGTCCGGACCGTGTCCCGGGCCCTGGCAAATAAAAGGGTGTATTTACAGGGGAGAATAGTCTATCGTGACGCCACCCACTATGTGCGGCCAGTGATGGGGCCGCCGCTGCTGCAGAACCTCCGGGGATGATGTAATGGCAGCACAGATGGAATAGTTCCAGTGGTTAGAACTGTATTCCCCTGGGCAGTGATGGTAAAGTGTATAATTGATGTGGATAATGGAGACGGGGTTAAAGAACACACACTCACGTTTTGTAGTAAAAGGTGCAATTCTCCTTCTCTCCTGATGCTGCAGCTTTCTTCCAGCCCATGTGCAGAGCTGACAGGCTTGTAGCTCTTCAGGTGGGACCTTGCTGCTATTGGATGTAGGGCAAAGGTTGCAATCAATACGCAGACTCACAGTTTTGCTGTTTTCCAAAGCTTTACTGCAGATGTTGTTGCAGATTATAGTCCACGGAGTCTGTACTGAGGCTAGGCTTTCCTCCCACCCTGTCCGGGTCATCAGCTTCCTCGTGCTGCACTGTATGTGTGTCCTGGCTGCTACTTCTAGCTGAGCTGCTGGGACTGCCTCACTCTCTCTCTGTTCTGCTGGTACCACTTGGCTAGGCAACTTGAGTCCTCTGCGCTTTGCTGACCCCGCAGTGTTGCTTTGCTCTGGTACTGTGGGCGTCTAGAAACCCCACTGCTCCTGGATTCACCGTGCTGTGTGTCAGTCACAGTACCGGATCCGGTGTCCGTTCTGTGCGCTTCTCTGGGGTGAGTAATGGGGTTGCACTCCAGCTCCCAGGAGTGTCTCTCTGCTTGTAGATCTCCTTTCCTCAGACCCTCTCTAGGCCTGGAATCGGTGAGCAGACTGTACAGAAGCCTCTTGCAGCTTCTTGGCACTACAGTCTCTCTCCTCTTCACAGCCCTGCTCCGAGCTGAACTGAGCTACTTCCTCATGAGCTGGAGTATTTAACCTTCCTAGCGTTATTCCCGAGCCTGACTCGGGGTTAACATTCACTACCAGAAGCGTTAACCCCGAGTCAGGCTCGGGCTTACCCGCGTTCGCGGCAGATGTGGTGAGAAAACCGCATCTGCCGCATCTGCCGCACTTGTGCCGCACTTGCGGCGCGGTTGCGGCGCGGTTGCGGTAATCTGCATAGGAACCAACCACCTCTGATGACCCTCATACATTGTTAATATGTGCCCCTGCAGCCTAGTAAACCATTAGCAGCACTGTTGTTGTGTGCAAAGTGGCTGCTGTAGAAGTGCGATAATGATTTTAGACACTTACATGCCTGGTACTTGAGGTCGTCTCCCTGTGTGTGCTGGGACTTGTTGTGCTGTGCTCATCATGTCTGCTCTCCCCCTCCCTTATGCACGCCCCCTCTCAGCCTGCTATAGTGCTGTGAGGCTGATTGCGTCATAAAGGGGCGGGGCTAAATCGCGGCATCACGGTAGCCCCGCCCCTTTATGACGCAATCAGCCTCACAGCACTATAGCAGGCTGAGAGGGGGCGTGCATAAGGGAGGGGGCGAGCAGACATGATGAGCACAGCCCACACGTCCCAGCACACACAGGGAGACGGCCTCAAGTACCAGGCATGTAAGTGTCTAAAATCATTATCGCACTTCTACTGCAGCCACTTTGCACACAACAACAGTGCTGCTAATGGTTTACTAGGCTGCAGGGGCACATATTAACAATGTATGAGGGTCATCAGAGGTGGTTGGTTCCTATGCAGATTACCGCAACCGCGCGCAACCGCGCCGCAAGTGCGGCACAAGTGCGGCAAGTGCGGCAGATGCGGTTTTTTAACCGCATCTACCGCGAACGCGGGTAGCCCGCTTTTAGCAACAAATTCCAGAACTAAACAGACCGCCAGGGAGGTTAAGAGAGCAGGTTGTGCTCCCCCTCCTGGCCCAGAGCTGCTAGTGTTTGTCAGTGTGTTGTGGGGAGGGAACCCATGTGATGTTATTGTGGCACATTAACCCATGGGGTGCCACATTCCCCCTTAGTTAAATACAGTACTCCGGGACTGTGGAAAAACAAGTAGACAAACAATTAAACACAATTAATATTTACATAGACTTAAAAGTAAAAGAAATACAAAAATCACTAAAATTTAAAAAAAGTCAAAAAGCAGTCTTTCTGGGGGTTTAGTCTATTACCTCCGGGCTGATAAGTATATTCACAAGAGAGTTCTTACCACAACCAGTCTGTGGTGTATATGGTCCATAAGTAAATAGGAAAAGTTCAAAGTTCATACAGGATAGTCTCTGTAGGTACTGGGTTTTTTAGCGTTGCAACAACTAAATACATTTGTCTACGGGCGTTTCTGCTTAGGAGGCCTGGATTCGCTACACCACCCCCTAGGCACTTTCTTTCCCTAACTTAATATACATGGGGGTCAATCCAGTTCCTCCACCCTCTTGGACACAGTCTACCGGGTTCAATATACGTTTACTTTACATTTAAACAAACATATTTACATTACACATTTAATTACATTTTACTCTCTGTACCTAACTGGTAACTGCCCTTGGGTACTACGCTCTGATCTGCGTAAAACGGGTATACTGCTTGCACGTGCGCTACTAGTATTAGTGGGTATGTACCTACGTGTTGTGTTTGGTACTATGACAGATGATGATCTGACTGTAGGACTGGCAAGTTCACTAGGATCAGGAATTTGTTCTTCCTCTTCAGATTCTACTTCCAGTTCTTCAAGTCTTGGGTCTTCTTCTGGTAACACAGGTTCTGGTATCACGGGTTCTGGTAACACGGGTTCTGGTGTTGGTTCCACCATTGAAGGGAATGCAATAATTGGTACTACAACTGCTCCATTGTAATTTGGCCATGTTTTGGGAAAATCTCCTAGTACCGTGTGGAATACTTCATCTTCTTTTTCTTTGATAGGTTGGACCTGTACGGGTTCTGTGACTTCAGGTGTCTTCAGGGTTTCAGGACACAATTTGAGTTGATCTCGAGATACGACTGCTGAAGTTCTTCCTTCATCTTTGCTTATTAAACAGGTTTTAACATTGTCTAGGTTAGATGATAAGACTGTGTATGGGACGGTTTCCCACTGATTATCCAATTTGTTAGTGCGTCCCTTTCTTTTGAGAACTTGATCACCTTCTTGTAATGGCATTGCTTGAGCATGTTTGTTAATGGTCTTTCTCTTGTCTTGCTCTTGCTTGTTGTAGGTTTCTCTCTACACATTCTTGCACTTGTTGATACTGTTTCTGACGTTTGGTATCCCAATCTGATTCTTCTATTTCTGTATCTGGTTTTTCAATTCCCATTTCTAAATCAATTGGTAATTTGCCGGGTCTTGCACGCATAAGGTATGCTGGAGTGCAGTTTGTAGAACTTACTGGAACGTGGTTGTATAAGTCTACCAAATCAGGTAATTTATCTGGCCATTGGTTTCTTTCAGATTCTGGTAATGTCTTCAACAGTTCAATTACAATATGATTCATCTTCTCGCATAAACCATTTGTTTGGGGATGATACCTTGTTGTGTGAATCTTCTTACAACTGTACGTATTGCAGAATTCCTTGAATAATTCTGATTCAAAAGCTGGACCTTGGTCTGCAAGGACTTGTTCTGGGTAACCATGTGGTCTACAGAAACGCGTCTGGAATGCTTTTGCTGCCATCTTTGCTGTCAGATCCTTGACTGGTACTACCACTAAAAAGCGTGAATAATGGTCCACGATGGTTAAGGCATAGACATAGCCTGACCGGCTTGGTGACAACTTGACGTGGTCTAATGCAACTAACTCTAGTGGCTGCTTGGTTATGATTGACTGAAGTGTAGCTTTCTGTATATCTTTCCTTCTGAGGTTGCATGCGGCACATCTTCTGCACCATAGTTCAATGGATCTTCTCATGCCAATCCAATAGAATCTTTCTCTCAGGATTGCTTCTAACTTCTTCCATCCGAAATGGCCTGCACCGCCATGGTAGGCTTCTAAGACCATTCTGATGTCTCTCTTGGGCACGATTATCTGCCACACCAGTTCATGTGTTTTGGGATTGATATGCCTTCTGCAGAGCTTCCCTTGATACAGGAACAAATTGCCTCTGTCCTTCCAGAGCTGTACGGCCTCAGCTGGGGCATCCTGATCAGGTTTTGCACCTTGTCGCGTAAGCAGTTCTTTCACTAGCTTCACAGCTGGATCAGAATCTTGGGTGTCAGCCCATCCGTGATGTCTTAACGGGTTGAGGTTTACTTCCTGCTCTCTTTGGTAGACGCCGGGTTGATAATCTTCTACCTTTGAACAATGAAAGGCCGGTAGTTCAATCTCTTCCAACTCTTCCGATTCCTCTTCCACGTCTCTCAGGTGTGGCATCCGTGATAAGGCATCTGCGTTCCCGTTCTTGCGGCCTGCCCGATATTTGATGACAAAGTGGTAATTAGCTAGCCGGGCTATCCATCGCTGCTCCAGAGCACCTAATTTTGCTGTATCCAGGTGAGTCAACGGGTTGTTATCTGTGTAGATGGTGAATTCTGCACCTGCCAAGTAATGCTTAAAACGTTCAGTCACAGCCCAAACTACTGCCAGTAGTTCTAACTTGAAGGAGCTGTAATTCTCAGGATTTCTTTCTGTCGGCCGGAGCTTGCTACTTGCAAAGGCAATAACTTTCTCTTTGCCTCCTAGCTTCTGTGATAACACTGCTCCCAGTCCCACATTGCTGGCATCCATGTAAAGAATGAAGGGTTGATGGTAATCAGGGTATGCCAGAATCTCTTCTCCCGTCAGTGCACTTTTCAGCTTGTTGAAGGAGTCTTCCTTCTCTTCACTCCACTTTAACGGAGGATTATGGGATGACTTTCTTGACTGTCCTACCAGGATGTCTTGTAGGGGAGCTGCTAGCTTCGTGAATCCTCTGATAAATCTTCTATAATAGCCTACCAGGCCCAGGAATTGCCTCACTTCTTTCACGTTCGTAGGTCTTGGCCAATCCCTTATCCCTGTGACTTTATCAGGATCCGGTGCTACTCCCTCTGAACTCACGACATGTCCCAGGTACTGTACCTTTGGTTTACGAAGATGACATTTGGACGGCTTGATTTTCATGCCATATTTGTACAAAGCTTCGAACACTTCTGCCAGGTCTTGTAGATGTTGCTCATACGTCTTGGAGTAGACTATGACATCATCTAAGTACAGGAGGACAGTTTCAAAGTTCATATGTCTTAGACAGCTCTCCATCAGGCGTTGAAAGGTCCCGGGTGCGTTGCAGAGTCTGAACGGCATACAATTGAACTCACAGAGGCCCATTGGCGTAGTAAACGCTGTCTTCTCCTTGTCGGCCTCGGCCACAGGAACCTGCCAGTACCCACTAGTCAGATCAAGGGTGGAAAAGTAGTTAGCAGATCTTAATGCAGGTAATGACTCCTCAATCCTAGGTAATGGGTATGCATCCTTATGTGTGATGCGATTAATCTGCCGATAATCTACGCACATTCTCATGGTCCCGTCCTTCTTTTTAACTAACACTAGAGGTGCTGCCCAGGGGCTACAACTGTCTCTTATTACCCCTGCAGATTTCATTTCTCTGAGCATGTCTTTGGTGGTTTGGTAGTGAGCGGGTGGTAATGGTCTATACCTCTCTTTTATAGGCTGATGGTTACCTGTGGGTATAGTGTGCTCTACCCCTTTAATCTTCCCAAAGTCTAACGGGTTTTTACTGAATATTTGCTCATATTCCTTCACTACCCGGTATACTCCATGATTGTGACAGGGAGGTGTAGAACTGGTACCTACATGCAACTTTTGGCACCAATCCTCCAGCTTCTCTCCTTAGCCATTGTCATCCGCCTGACTTGACGGGTTCAAGGGCTCGACGGCTGTGATGTTGTTGTTATCAACCGTGTACAACTTAGCCATGGTAGCATACTTTGGTAATGTGACCTCATCTTCTCCGCAGTTCAATAGGAGTAATGACACTCTTCCTCTGTGTACGTCAACTACTCCTCTAGCAGTGAGTATGGTCGGCCTACTGTCTGAGTACACGGGTTCTACCAGGGCCTGATAGTCTCACCCTTTAATGCCTATTGCGGCTCTACATCAGACCAACATTTCAGTTTTGGGAGGTATTACAATGGGTATTGGATCACTTACTCGTACACTGCCGATCTCACCTCCGGAGATTTCTACCTGCTGCTTCAACATCGGGCTTTGATCTCTTTGTGCAGAAGCCTCTGTTGTCCAGTTCCGACAGTCTCGGCGATTTGCTGCAAAACACTTAACACTTCGGAAAAACATTTCTCAATTACATTCATTCCTAGCAGCATCACTGGCTCATGTTCTCGCCGGTTAACATCTATGATTATAACACCCTGGTTCTGCAATTCTACCTTCTCAATCTGGATATTCATTTCTCTAAACCCAACCTTTGGTATTAACTGTCCATTACTAGCCCATACATCAAAGTTAAAGTCATCTGGAGCACTAGTAATGTCTGAATCAGCCCAGTACCTTTTATATAGAAAACGGCGGGGTCAGTAAAGCGCAGAAGACTCAAATTGCCTAGCCAAGTGGTACCAGCAGAACAGAGAGAGAGTGAGGCAGTCCCAGCAGCTCAGCTAGAAGCAGCAGCCAGGACACACACACAGTGCAGCACGAGGAAGCTGATGACCCGGACAGGGTGGGAGGAAAGCCTAGCCCCAGTACTTCATGCTCAGCCATTCAATTTTTAGATCTTCTGATTAGTATAGATGAACAAGGAAAGATGAGTACATCAACCCATTTTAAAAAAGTGGATGTCAATAGCTATCTTAGCTATAAAAGTGGACACCTCCCTAAATGGATCAAAAAAATCCCATATGGCCAATATTCGCGTATTAGAAAGAACTGTACCCTGAATAATGAATATAGAAAAGAGGCAGCAATTCTAAATAAACGTTTTAAAGAAAAGGGATATCCCAAAGGTATACTGGCTGATGCATATAAAAAATGCAAAGAATTAACACAAGAGGAGTGCATTAAGAAGATAGAGGATCATCAGAAGGATAAAAGAAGTCCCAGAATAAAAGGAAGTACTAAAGAAAAAGAATACAGCAATAACCTTATAACAACATATAGCCAATCACATAAGAACATCTATGGAATATTAAAAAAATAAAAAAAATACTGGTTCATCCTAAAAGAAGATCCGGTATTATCCAAGTGCATAACTGAGAAGCCAGTAATAATTTTCAGGAAGGGAAGAAATCTGCAGACTATAGTGGCACCAAGTAGGTTGAGAAAAGTAAAATCAGTAGAAGCTTGTAATAGGCAGGGCTCACAGAGAGAACCAGGTAGTTCCAAATGTGGCTCTACAAGGTGTAAATGCTGTAAAAGCATAGGTCAAGGTGATAAAACATTTAAATCTAATACAACTAATGAGATTTTCACTATAAAACAATCGTTGAATTGTAGATCAAGTTTTGTGTATATATCTCATAGAATGTCCTTGCGGACAGCAATATGTAGGCAGGACAATACAGAGTATGCAAGCTAGGCTCAACAAACACAGAGCCAATATTAAAAAAGGCTTCATGGCACATAGTGTTTCCTGTCACTACACACAGGTGCATGACAAGGACCCTACTAGTTTGAAATTAATAATAATTGACCAGATCGAAGAAGGGATACATAACAGAATGGCAGCTCTCTGTAAGAGAGAATCATTCTGGATATATAAATTGGGTACATTAACACCTGAAGGCCTCAATTTAACAATAGAAAAACCGACGAAATAGAGGTATCCTTATAAAAGAACTAAATTATAATATGGATCTTTCAAAATCCAGGTTGGGATCTAATCTTGAAAATAGATAAAAAGATAACATAGAAGAAATGATTGGAAGTAAGGGCTAGATAAAATCTTGATAAGATAAAATAATCATCAATATCAACAGAATAAAGATGAATATGCACTAAATATAGAGTAATTGACAAATCAATGAGTGGATCGGTAGTGAGAGGAGCAATCAATGAGTGGATCGGTAGTGAGAGGAGCAATGGTGATGCAGTTTAGGTACTACTGTTAATTTAGTGTTTGGTTATAAAGAATTGCCTGAGACAAATAATCACTAACATCTACGGAATATTATTGGAAATATTTGATTACTGATACTTGGAAAGGTTCCTTCATGATTACAAAGATAATTAGTGGGATTACTAAAATAGCCCTGTGAGACAGTAATAAACATCAGTATTTACATTTAATTGATTATATGCACAGTCTTGACTTTTTAGGATAAGAGAATTTAAATAACTTACCAACTCCTGGAAAAGTAGTGTAAGGCTGCGTTCACACAGTGCGTATTTTGACAAGTATTTTTACGCGCGTATTTTCTCCAGAAGAATGTGCATCTGTATTTCCCAGCAAAGTCAATGGACATTCACTTTTGCCATTCACACGTCGCGTATTTTTACGCAGCGTAAAAATACGCGCGTAAAAAACAATTAACATGTCAATTCTTTCCCGTTTTTTACGCGCGTATTTTCCATAGGCCCCATTATAAGCACTGGAAATACGCGCGTAAAAAAACGCAGTTGCGTATTTTTACGCGCGTAAAAATACGCAACGTGTGAACGCAGCCTAATGAAGCAATAAGATAACTGGGGATAGTAGAATTATATTATTGCTCTTAAGCTGAAGAATATAGAGATCCCGGAATTGTGATTATGGGTTCAAAATGATAATTTATTTCAATAGAAACATTTATCGTATTAAGTTTATTCGTTCTACTGGCACTGTAACTGATGGTTTTTAATTTTTGTTTAAATTATCTTAGAATTGTGTAACCTCCCACCTTTCAGCTGTCAGGGAGGCTGCACTGACGGTTGATTGCTTGGAGGAAGTATCCAGTATTTTTCCTGCACTCTACTATAGAACCGCTTGTTTTATCTGAATTCTACCCTACAGTGCTAGGCACTGAGCCACCATACAGTGCTAAGCACTGAGCCACCCTACAGTGCTAAGCACTGAGCCACCACACAGTGCTAACCACTGAGCCACCATACAGTGCTAAGCACTGAGGCACCACACAGTGCTATCCATTGAGCCACCACACATTTTTAACCACTGAGCCACCATACAGTGCTAACCACTGAGCCATCACACAGTGCTAACCACTGAGCCACAATACAGTGCTAACCACAGAGCCATCATAGAGTGTTAACCACAGAGCCAGCATATACAGTGGTAACTACTAAGCTACCATATACAGTGCTAACCACTCAGCCACCTCACAGTGCTAAACACTGAGCAACCCTACAGTGCTAACCACTGACCCGCCATACAGTGCTAACCACTGAGCCACCACACAGTGCTAACCACTGAGCCACCACCCAGTGCTAACCACTAAGCCAACACACAGTGCTAAGCACTGAGCCACCTTACAGTGCTAAGCACTGAGCCACCTTACAGTGCTGAGCACTGAGCCATCACACAGTGCTAACCACAGAGCCACCATAAAGTGCTAACCACTGAGCGACCACACAGTGCTAACCACTGAGCCACCACACAGTGCTAAGCACTGAGCCACCATACAGTGCTAACCACTGAGCCACCATACAGTGCTAAGCACTGAGCCATCACACAGTGCTAACCACTGACCCATCATGAAGTTCTAACCACTGAGCCACCACACAGTCCTAACCACTGAGCCACCATACAGTGCTAAGCACTGAGCCACCATACAGTCCTAACCACTGAGTCACTATACAGTGCTAACCATTTAGCCACCATACAGTGCTAACCATTGAGCCACCATACAGTGCTAACCATTGAGCCACCATACAGTGCAAACCAATGAGCCACCACACAGTGCTAACCACTGAGTCACCACACAGCGCTAACCACTGAGCCACCATACAGCGCTAACCACTGAGCCAGCATATAGTGTTAACCACTGAGCCACCATATACTGTGCTAACCACTGAGCTACCGTATACAGTGCTAACCACTGAGCCACAGTATACAGTGCTAACCACTGAGCCACAATACAGTGCTAATCACTGAGCCATCATACAGTGCTAAGCACTGAGCCACCATACAGTGCTAAGCACTGAGCCACCACACAGTCCTAACCACTGAGCCACCACAAAGTTCTTACCACTGAGCCACAACACAGTGCTAACCACTGAGCCACCATACAGTGCTAGGCACTGAGACACCCTACAGCGCTAATCACTGAGCCACCATACAGTGCCAAGATCTGAGCAACCCTACAGTTTTAACCACTGAACCACCATACAGTTCTAACCACTGAGCTACCACACAGTGCTAACCACTGAGCCACCACATAGTGCTAACCACTGAGCAACCACACAGTGCTAACCACTGAGCCACCATATACAGTGCTAACCACTGAGCCACCATATACAGTGCTAACCACTGAGCCACCACACAGTGCTAACCACTGAGCCACCATACAGTGCTAAGCACTGAGCCACCCTACAGTGTTAAGCACTGAGCCACCACACAATGGAGACGACTGAGCTACCATACAGTGCTAACCACTGAGCCACCACACAGTGCTAAGCACTGAGCGAGCGTATACAGCGCTAACCACTGAGCAACCGTATTCAGTGCTAACTACTGAGCCACACACATTGCTAAGCACTTAGCCACCATACAGTGCTACTGAGCCACCTTACAGTGCTAGGCACTGAGCTACCATACAGTGGTAACCACTAAACTACCATACATTGCTAACCACTGAGCCACCCTACAGTGCTAAGCACTGAGCCACCACACAGTGCTAACCACTGAGCCACCATACAGTGCTAAGCACTGAGGCACCACACAGTGCTAACCACTGAGCCACCATACAGTGCTAAGCACTGAGGCACCAAACAGTGCTAAACAGTGGGCCACCACACAGTGCTAACCACTGAGCCACCATACAGTGCTAAGCACTGAGTCATCACACCGTTCTAACCACTGAGCCACAATACATTGCTAACCACTGAGCCAGCATAGTGTTAACCACTGAGCCAGCATATACAGTTGTAACTACTAAGCTACTATATACAGTGCTAACCACTGAGCCAACGCATACAGTTCTAACCACTGAGCCACCTCACAGTGCTAAGCACTGAGCCACCATACAGTACTAAAGACTGAGCAACCCTACAGTGCTAGCCACAGAGCCACCCTACAGTGCTAAGCACTGAGCCATCACACAGTGCTAACCTCTGAGCCACCATAAAGTTCTAACCACTGAGCCACCACACGGTCCTAACCACTGAGCCAACACAAAGTGCTAACCACTGAGCCACCACACAGTGCTAACCACTGAGCCACCACACAGTGCTAAGCACTGAGCCACCACACAGTGCTAAGCACTGAGCCACCCATACAGTGCTAAGCACTGAGCCACCATACAATCCTAACCACTGAGCCATGATACAGTGCTAACCACTGAGCCACCGTACAGTGCTAACCACTGAGCCACCACACAGTGCTAACCACTGAGTCACCACACAGTGCTAACCACTGAGCCACCACCAAGTGCTAACCACTGAGCCAGCATATAGTGTTAACCACTGAGCCACTGTGGCGCCCCTGCGTTCAGGAGGCCACAAAGGGAACTGCAGCCAGGAAGGTAGGAAGACAGTTGAACACCAACACCCTCACAGCCCACACACCCACGTACAGTAGAGGGCAGCACCCAACCCGGAGCCTGGGAACTCTAGGCAGGCATGGGGTGGTGGGTTTAGAGACAGTGGGTGGGCAAACACATAGTCAGGTGACAGAGGGTAGAAATAGAGCAGGGGGAGGAGAAAGGAGTCAGTAGGCCGAGGTAGGTTGAGCAGTAAAGACTGAATCACACGTCCTGGCAGAGTGGGGTGTAAGGAGCGCAGAGTCTGAACAGAGCCAGTGCGAGCCGCAGAGAGAAAACACATCCGAAGCCAGAACCCCAGGAGTGTGAGGGAAGAGAGGGACAGTGACCCTGGTCCCTAGCAACACGGCTGAGACGACCGACTGCAGGCGGAGTAGCCTTCCTATGATACCCAAAGACACAGTAGAGAGAGCGTGGTAGAGCCTCACCTCTGAGGACTATTGGAGGCTAGGCTAAAGTAGAGTGTCGGCTCTAGAGGGGACCGCAGATTTACACGGCATCCCCAGACAACCGACGGGGGACCACAGCCACACGTTAGGGTCCCTACCCCAAAAGACAGGCAGCTCAGTGGCAACCCAGAGGGCTCACAAGAGTCCGAGCCACCGCCACACTGTCCGGAGTCACGCACACTAAAGTGAACCAAGAGAGAGAGTCAACAGCCTGGGAAGGACACAGAGACAGAGTGAGGGGTCACAGAGAGGAACAGCCTGGCTGCAGGGAGTAAAGGGAACCTGGAGGGGAGAGTGTGCCCGTGTAACTGAGAACTAAACTAAGAACTGTAACTGAACTGTGAACTGTACTTAAACACGACTCCTTCCATACAGGTTTGCAGCAGATCCCCGCCTGGAGAGCCACAGCTTGCAGACTCCATCGCTGAAGGAGGATTCCTGCAGCATCTGGACAGTAAGTGTACTGCACCCAGCACCAGGCTTGCACACTACACAATAGACTTTAATCAACACTGCCCCGGGGAACACAGTTCTGCCCATGGAGAACTATCCCATTCTTGCTGCCATTACATCATCCCTGGAGGTTCTGCAGCAGCGGTGGCCCCATCGCTGGCCACACACTGTGGGTGGCGTCACGACTGACATTATCCCCTGTAAATACACCCTTATTATTGCCAGGGCACGGGACACGGTCCGGACCAGAACCACCCGTGACTTCCCCAATAGCAGACCCGGTCCAGTACCGAGTACCCTCGTCCCAGTGGGCTCGACACCACCATATACAGTGCTAACCACTGAGCTACCATATACAGCGCTAACCACTGAGCCACAGTATACAGTGCTAACCACTGAGCCACCACACAGTGTTAAGCACTGAACCACCATACAATGCTAAGCACTGAGCCACTCTACAGTGCTAAGCACCGAGCTACCCTACAGTGCTAACCACTGACCCACCGTATACAGTGCTAACCACTGAGCCACCACAAAGTGCTAACCACTGAGCCACCACACAGTGCTAACCACTGAGCCACCACACAGTGCTAACCACTGAGCCACCATACAGTGCTAAGCAGTGAGCCACCCTACAGTGCTAACCACTGAGCCACCACAGTGCTAACCACTGAGCCACCATACAGTGCTAACCACTGAGCCACCATACAGTGCTAACCACTGAGCCGCCATGCAGTGCTAACCACTAAGCCACCATGCAGTGCTAACCATTGAGCCATCACACAGTGCTAACCACTAAGCCATCATACAGTGCTAACCACTGAGCCACCACACAGCGCTAACCACTGAGTCACCACACAGTGCTAAGCACTGAGCGACCCTACAGTGCTAAGCACTGAGCCATCACACAGTTCTAACCACTGAGCCACCATAAAGTGCTAACCACTGAGCCCCCACACAGTCCTAACCACTGAGCCACCACACAGTGCTAACCACTGAGCCAACATACAGTGCTAATCACTGAGCCACCACACAGTCCTAACCACTGAGCCACCACACAGTGCTAAGCACTGAGCCACCACACAGTGCTAAGCACTGAGCCACCCTACAGTGCTAACCACTGAGCCAACATACAGTGCTAACCCAGGGCCGCCTCCAGGTTTTCGTGGCCCCGGGCGAAAGAGTCTTAGTGGGCCCCCTTTTACACATACAGACATGTCTCTCCGCTCTCTTTGTATGTCTCTTCGCTGTATGTAGTCTCCTCTTTCTCTGTGCTTTCTCCCCCCTGTGCAATGTCTCCCTACCCATGCACTGTCTCTCCCCTCTCTGTGTATGTCTCCCCCTATGCACTGTCTCTCCCCTCTCTTTGTATGTCTACCCCGTGTGCAGTCTACTCTCTCTGTGCGCTTTCTCCCCCCTGTGCTCCTGTCTCTCCGACCTGTGCTCCTGTCTTTTCCCCTGGGTGTCTGTGTAATTTGCATATTACACACTGCACACTAGTTATTGCACACCACACATTACACACTGCACATTACACGCTGCACATTACACAATGCACATTACACGCCGCACATTACACACCACATATTACACACCACACATTACACACCATACATTACACACCATACATTACACACCGCACATTACACACCGCACATTACACACCGCACATTACACACCGCACATTACACGTCACACATTACACGTCACACATTACACGTCACACATTACACACTGCACATTACACACTGCACATTACACATTACATACCACACACTAAACACCACAAACTACACATTGCACACTGCACATTATACTCTATTTGGAGGTCTTTTTCTTTTCCTTCCTGGTCTCCAGATCAGCACTTCATCTTTTCTGTAGTCGGAGCAGTGCAGGCACCCCTCCCCCTTCTCTGATGCTGCTGAGAACATAGGACAGATAGGAGAACACAGAGGAGGGGGAGCTGGGGCCCCTGCAGTCTTCTTGGGAGGGGGTGCTGGGGCCCCTGCAGTCTTCTTGAGAGGGGGAGCTGGGGCCCCTGCAGTCTTCTTGGGAGGGGGAGCTGGGGGCCCCTGCAGTCTTCTTGGGAGGGGGAGTTGGTGGCCCCTGCAGTCGTCTTGCGAGGGGGAGCTGGGGGTCCCTGCAGTCTTCATGCTGAAGCCTGTGTGGAGCATCAAAGGGCCTTCACCTCCCCTGACACTTAGCGGCAGTGACCTGTGTGACTGCACTGGCCGCAGATAGGTGAGAGGGATCCTGGGGACTACCGCACAGAGACCCCATGAGGGCAGCAGCCGCTGCTGTCAATACCAGTAAATGCATTGACAGCGGATAAATTATCAGTTCTGAGCCGCTGGCACAGTGGGGCCTTGCCAGATTGTCAGTCCAAGCCCACCCTGACAGGGGCCCCCTGAGCATAGAGCCACCACACATTGCTAACCACTGAGTCACCACACAGTGCTAACCACTGAGCCACCATACAGTGCTAACCACTGAGCCACCATACAGTGTAAACCATTGAGCCACCATATACAGTGCTAACCACTGAGCCAGCTTATACAGTGCTAACCACTGAGCCACCCTACAGTGCTAATCACTGATCCACCTACAGTGCTAACCACTGAGCCACCATACAGTGCTAACCACTCAGTGCTAACCACTGAGCCACCATACAGTGCTAACCACTGAGCCACCACACAGTGCTAACCACTGAGCCACTACACAGTGCTAACCACTGAGCCACCACTCAGTGCTAACCACTGAGCTACCATAGAGTGCTAAGCACCGAGCCACCCTACAATGCTAACCACTGACTCACCATACAGTGCTAACCACTGAGCCACCATATAGTGCTAACCACTGAGCCACCATACAGTTCTAACCACTAAGCCACTATACAGTGCTAACCACTGAGCCAGTGGCGGTGACCAATCAGCGCTCTCGGCGCTTGACTTAAATCGCGGCTCGCAGATTGATTTGCGCTTAGCGTGTGGCGACCAATCAGGAAGGCACCTCGCGGCTTGGCGGGAGATTTGAATGCCTTTCCGCTCATTGGCTGAGCGGAGCAGGATTCAAATCACATGCCAAGAGCGCTTGGTTTTGGCGGGGGATTTGAATCGCGGCCGTCATATCGGAATACCCGTAACTTGGGTGTTCCAATATAGCAGTCGGGGCACTTCCGCCCCGTGCAGCCGGGAGAAGAGCGGCGCTTGTGGCACTCATCTCCCGGCTGTTTCGCCGGCGCGCTCCGAGGAGCGGGAGGTGACCGGCGACTACCATTGGGAGATCAGCTCTGATCTCCCGACGATAACGCTGGCGCCGATGTCACATTCTCCCGGAGCCTTTGTCGCTATCCCACAATGGCACCGTGGTGCATTGTGGGATATCGACATAAGCACCGGAAGTCTGTGACAACATTATTGGTGATTATATATTAGATGCTACAGTTCAGCTATATTTTCCCATAGATCCGTTGACAATTCTTTTGCTTTCCCCTTGACTCACAATCCAGAAATGTCAGTGGTTGGATGAAAGATGCAAGAGTCTGACTGGATCCCAGAAATTCACTCAGCTTTTATGCACACACTGATTACAAGCAAACAGGTTACAGGTAAGGATGTTACCTTTATTAGCCATTCAAACCCAATTTGTGTCAACTTCTGTGCATGTTATCAGGCTAAAATCATCAGGGTATGTGAACTTTTGATTAGGATCATTTGGATGTATTTGGTTGTCATTTTGATTTAAAAAGAGAAAACGCAGTAGTTTGACAATAAAAGGCTTCACCCAACCACTAACCATGAGAGTAAAAAAAGTTCTTGTGTTATCATTCATATTCTCTAAAAAAAAAAAAGGCCAAGAAAGCAAAAAGTCTGCTGGGGTATGTAAACTTTTGAGCACAACTGTATGTGTATGTTTTTTGTGAAGAGTCCTACATTATTGATATGGAACCAGGAATAGAACTAGATAACAGAGAACAGTGGATAATGTATGCTATAAAGGTGCTGGTTCAGACTAGTTCAATGATGTTAATAACAAGTTCAAGTATGAGGAGGGTGTCTACTAAATTTAGAAGCACATTCTGGAAAGTGCTTTATAAATGACACACATGCAGATTCACCTCTAGCTCTATTTTGTTCTAACTGTCATGAATTCACAGTGGCAGTTACTTCAGCTTCACAGGAATAAGTCCATCCAAAATAAATTGTAGAAAAGGAAGAAAACGAAAACAGGTTTATTCACGGTGGGTTATCGCTACTGTTACATTGTGGTCAAGGAGACATTTATTTTCAAGTTAGGAGAATAGTATCAAACTTCTCCACATTAAGGTATGCAACAAAAAATATATGTGTTAAGTCAGTAGCTTTATATGTGTTTTATTTTAATATAGAAAATATTATGTATGTCATTAGCACTTTGCCCATCTTCCTAATTATTTTAGCAGTCTATCATATTTGCCATTTGCTTCCCCGTCCACTAAGGAGAAGATTCTATCAAATATATTAATACTTTACAACAAACACCTAATGAAATTTAAAAAAAGTGTCAATGATATTGTAGTTTTGTGCAACTCTACCCATTGCAATTTTAGCTCTATGAATCATATTTTTAAAACACCTCTATCTAGATCAATTCTTACTAAGATCTACTTGCCAGCTATTAGTTTTCTTTCTTATATTCCTTTCACTAGCAGTGTTCTGTTCAGACACTGTGCATGCATTCTCTATCTTTCCCTGCATGTGATATGAATTTATAACAGTACTTAATGGTTAGTTATTGGCAGTAGCTTCTTGTTTGTCCACTATACAGAGGTATATAAAAGTTAATAATATGGATTCTATGTACACTACCCTTTGATTCTTCTTCTCTAGTGGATATAAGTAAAACATCTAGCTGCAAGCTGCCTTATTGGCAGTACTCTGTCTGGTGGTTGTGCGTGCATTGTCTGTTCTCATTTCCTCTGGGCTGTATTCACAAATACATGCATTAGTTACTAATAAGCACAGAAAAGAATTGTAGGAGTGATACCTATATTGGCTAACCAGAAAATTATATTTGTAAGCGTTCAAGGCTCACATGGCCCCTTTATCAGACAAATACTACAAATGAATTACTGAGACATTTAAACAGGTATTACAGCAGGACATGAAGTGATGCTAATTAGAGATGGTCTAAGGAAATTAAATTAACGTCTTTTGTTACTGGGGTAGATGAGGTGGAAGTGCTCTTTTAAGGTACCGTCACACAGGGAGATATCGCCGACGATGTTGCCGGCGATCGCGGGAGCGCGCATCCCTGACAAGACAACATCGCCGGGGAGATGTCAGACTGAGCAACTTACCGGCGATGTCGCCGGCTAGTTGCCGCGGCTATCGCTCGCTGGGTTGCTGGGCAACCCAGCGAGCGATAACTCGCAATGTTGGAGATAGGCGGTGTCACCCGCAACATTGCAGGTTGCCGCGTTACACAGGGCGATCAGGCATGATCGCCTCAGCAACATCGCCAGGTTTCCAAACATTGTTGGGAAACCTGGCGATGTTACTCAGGCGATTTTTCGCCTGATTATCGCCCTGTCACACGAGGCAACTCTCCGGCGATGTCGCCGCAACCTGGCCACGCCCCTCAGTTGCCGGCAACATCACCGGCGATATTTCCCTGTGTGACGGTACCTTTACAGAGCTGAAGGCCTTCTGGTGGAGGTGTGAACTGTGATGATGTATTGACTCAGTGTGACACCTGGATTCATGAGTCATTATATCAACAGAGTTCACACCTCCACCAGAAGGCCTTCAGTTTTGTAAAAGAGTACTTCCACTTCATCTACATCAGTAACAAAAGACGTTAATTTAATTTCCTTAGACCATCTCTAATTAGCATCTCCTCATGTCCTGTTGTAACACCTATTTAAATGTCTCAGTAATTCATTTGTAGTATTGTCTGATGAAGGGGTCATGTGAGCCTTGAAAGCTTACAAATATTTTTTTTCTGGTTAGCCAATAAAGGTATCACTCCTAGAATACTTTTCTCAAAAAAAAAATTTTGGGACTTAAGTATTTGCATTAATAGGCACTTAATCATTTTAATGTGCCTGTTAATGCAAATACTTACATCCCAAAATTTTTTTGCAAAGTATTGTAATACGTAGTTGCGGGGAAAGGTAGAAAATGTAGTATGTACCTTAGTATACCACCCCTTAAAACAGATGTTAACTGTAAGGTAGATTGATTAGAATACATGTTCCATGCATCACAAGACAATATATTACATGTAAGTGTGTGGGCTTCTGACTCCATTGTTCACATCTACTGTCTGATTGACAATTTTCAAAACATTTGCTGGCCTCAGAGGGGCAGAAAATTAACAGTGGACATAATTAATTGGTGTGACAACTCTGGGCATGCCCACAAACTTTGTTTTGTCCTGCTTATATCCACTTGGAGGGAAGATAGGTGGTCTACATATTATTAGTAGGATAGCTTCACACTTTTGCCCATGCTCAGAGTCAACATCTCGTTCATTATGAGAACCAATTAATTATGTCCACTGTTAATTGTCTGCCCCTCTGAGGCCAGCAAATATTTTGAAAATTGTCATTCAGTAGATTTGAACAATAAAGTCAGGAGCCCACACACTTACATCTAATATATTGTCTTGTGATGCATGGAACAACTATTCCAGTCAATCTGCCTTAGGCTGCTTTCACATAACGATTTTCTTCCATCCGTGGCTGTCCGATGTAAATTGGACAGCCATGGATCAGATTTGGCCCCCATGTTATCCTATGGGGATCGAATTGGATTTGGCCTAATTGCCATCCGATTTTGTGGGATCCGATTTGTGTCCAATTTTTTTTTTTGTACCCAAAATCGGAGACTGCTCCAATTTTGGGCACAGAGAAAAATCCGATACCACAAAATCGGATGGCAATTAGGCCAAATCCGATCCAATCCTCGGCCTTTAACATGGGGGCCTATGAGGTCCGAGGAAACAGCTGATCGTTCCTCGGACTCAATTTTAGTGTACTGAGCATGCTCAGTACACTGAAATTGCTCCTAACTGTCTAATTTCACTTCTGCAAGGTATAATATACATTGCAGAAATGAAATTAGTAAAAGAAAGAGTTAAAAATAAAAAAATCTGCATGCTCACCTATCCGGGATCCACTGCTGCCTCCCAGCAAGGTCCGGGTGCTTATAGGACCTGCTGTGATGTCACAACCTGACATCATCATCAGGTCACATGACCGCAGTTACTGCGGTAACTGCGGTCATGTGACCTGATCAGCTGATCGGGTTGTGATGTCAGCGCAGGTCCTATAAGCACCCGGACTTTGCTGGGAGACAGCGGTGGATCCCGGAAAGGTGAGCATGCAGATTTATTTTTAACACTTTCTTTTACTAAATTTCACTTCTGCAATGTATATTATACATTGTGGAAGTGAAAGTGCCCCGCTGTGTCCAGATCTGTGATAATTATGGACCCAGACACAAAATAGGTCATCCCCTGTGGTGTCCTTTCCTGTCTCTGGGGTCCTACAAAAAGTAGGATCCCATAGTCTGGAAAAAAAACTTTATGTGAAAGCAGCCTTAACAGTTAACATCTGTTTTAAGGGGTGGTATACTAAGGTACATACTACATTTTCTACCTTTACCCACACCTATGTATTACAGTACTTTGCTCTGCCCTTAGGAGTGCATAGAGAAGTGCACATGCATGCATGAAGGACACAGTGTGGATGACGTAGAACATAAGACCCAACCAAAGCAGGGAACAAGGACAGTAATCACAAGCAGAGTGGAGGCACCGGATCAAGAGCAGCGACACCCATCTGAAAGGACCATCCCCCAGGTATCTATATATGATTACCTAGTGCTGTGTGTCATCCACTTCTGTCACGATGTCCAAGAATCCCACAATGCACTGCGCCACCCCGGAAGCTGCTCCATATTAGCACAACCAGTACCAGGTAATTATATATATATAAATATATATATATAGATAGATGGCACAGGCTGGCAACGGCACAGACATCTGACTCCGCTGCTCCACACATCGATCGCCGCACACCATACCCCACACCTCGCACCAGACAGCCTGCACCTGCCACCCGCACCTGGCACCTCGCATCTGCCACCCCACACCAGACTCCTGGCACCTGGCACTTTGCTCCTGACACCTGGAACCTCACATCCCATACCCAGCACCCGCCTCCCAACCTCTGACTTACCAGAGCGGATGCAGGACCTGTGATGATGTCATGGCCATGTGATGTGTCACATGACTGTCTCTCACCCTCTGCGCGCTCTGCCCGCTCTTGCACCCCTTTTGTGCTTTGCCTGCACTCACACGCCTCGCGAGCTCTGCCCCCATATGCGCTCTGCCCACTCTCACACCCACCATGCAATCTGCCCACTCTCACACCCACCGCACTCTCTGCCCAATCTCACGCCGCCCGCACACTCTGCCCACTCTCACACCCCTGTACGCTCTGCCCACTATCACACCCCCTCCACGCTCTGTCCACTCTCAAAACCCTGCTCTGCCCCCTCTATGTTCTGCCCACTTTCACACACCCCACGCGCTCTGCTTGCTTTCAAACACCTTGCTCTGCACACCCTCCATGCTCTGCCTGCTCTCACACACTCTGCTCTACCCCATCTGTGCTCTGTCCGCTCTCACACCCCCTGCTCTGCACCCCCTCCATGCTTTGCCTGCCTGATCATCCCCCCTGTGCGCGCTGCCTGCTCTCACACCCCACATACGCTCTTCCCCCTCTCTGTGCTCTGCCCAATCTCACACCCCTGCATGCTCTGCCTGCTCTCACACCCCCCACGAGCTCGGCATGCTTCACCAACCCTGTGCTCGGCCTGCTCTCACACTCCATTCTCTGCCACTCCTCTGTGCTCTGCCCGTTCTCACACCCCTCTGTGCTCTGCCTGCTCTCACACCCCCTACTCTGCTCGATCTCATGCCTCCTGCATGCTCTGCCCACTCTCACCCCCCCACGCACTGCCCTCCTCTGTGCTCTGCTCGCTCTCACATCCCCCTCAAGCTCTGCTGACACTAACACCCCCACTCTGCCCCCTCTGTGCTCTGCCCTTTATCACACCCTTTCCGTGTTCTGCCCTCTCTCACACCCCCTGCTCTGCAACCCTCCATGCTCTGCCCACTCTCACACACCGTGCATCGCACCCCCACTTCGCGCTCTGCCCGCTCTCACACCCCTGTGTGCTCTGCCCACTCTCGCACCCCCATGTGCTCTACCTGCTCTAACCCCCCGCGTGCTCTGCCCCTCCCTGTGCTCTGCCTGCTCTCATATCCCCGCACACTCTACCTACTCTCAAACCCTCTGCGCATTCTGCCTGCTCTCACACCCCCCATGTGCTCTGCCCGCTCTCACACCCCCGCACGCTCTGCCCACTTTCACAGCCCCTGAGCACTCTGCCCACTCTCACACCTCTGCTCTGCATTCCCTCCACGCTCTGCCTGCTCTCACACCCCCTGCTCTGCCCCCTCTGTGCTCTGCCTACTCTCACACCCCCATGCTCTGCCCACTCTCAAACCCCCTGCCCTGCACCCCTCCACACTCTGCCTGCTCTCACCCCCCCCCCTGTGCTCGCTCTGCCCACTTTCATACCCAGCGCTCGCTCTGCCCGTACTTGCACCCCATTCTCTGTCTGCCCGCTCTCGCACCTCACGCTCGCTCTGCCTGCTCTTCACCCCAAGCTCGCTCTGCCTGCTCTAACACCCCCCTCAGTGCTCTGCCCGCTTTGACACTCCCCACTCTGCCCCCCTCTGCGCTTTGCCCACTCTCACACTCCCCACTTGTTCTGCCCGATCTCACACTCCCCACTTGCTCTCACACTCCCAAATCGCTTCTGCCCACTCTCACACTCCCCGCTTGCTTCTGCCCACTCTTATACTCTCCACCCGCTCTTACCCCTCTGCTTTTTCTGCTCGCCTCCTCTCATCCCCCCGCTATCACACCCCACGCTCTGCTAACTCTCACACCCCATGCTCTGCCCGTTCACACCCTCTGTTCTCACTCATCCCGCTCTCACACTCCTCGTCCTGCCTGCTCTCACACTCCCTACTCGATCTGCCAGCCCTCACTCCTCACTTTGACCACTCTTACCCCTCAACACTGCTCGCTCTCACACTCCCTGCTTGCTCTGCCCGATCTCACATTCCCGCTTGCTCTGCCCGCGCTCACACCCCCTCTTGCTCTGCCTGCTCTCACACCCACCACTCGCACTCACACCCCCTTGCTTGCTCTGCCCGCTCTTACACCCCCAACTCGCTCTGCCCACTCGCACATCCTCCACTCGCTCTGCCCACTCTCACATCCACCGCTCGCTTTCACACCCCTGCTCACTATGCCCGCTCACACCCCCCACTCGCTCTCAAACCCCAGTGACTCGCCCACCATAGAACCGTGGGGCACTCGGAACCAGGCTCCGGTTGCTGCAGGGGGAGTCACGAGGGTCGAGACCAGGCTTCTGTGACCCCGGGTGTGACAAAATGGACTTCTTCAATGTAGAATATATGATGATTTCTTATGTAACCCAGACCATATGGCATTTTATTGCAACTTGGAATATGCCACTCATGGGTTAAGTTCTTAAAATCTAGCCAGACTGTATTTTGTATACCCATTGTTGATGTATATAATGTAATTATATTGTCTCTTTGTATTGTGATTTAATTCCTATCTTGTGAGGGGACACTCATTGTTTTTTCCAGTCTTGAAGATGTTTGGAAATATTGACCTTGTGTATGTAATCATCTCAACTTTTTGTCTTAGGAAGGTCAGAGGGACAGAGGCTCAGAAAACCTAATTATGCTAACTGCCCTTTGTATTACTATGTAAATTTATCCTGCTAGGTGCTAGGTAAACCATCTGTATGGCTCTCCCTTGACAGAACTTAATCCTATTAACATTCCATTGTATGGCTATGTCAATCAGTGTGTGCGGCACCCTTGCAAGGACTGCAATACTATTAGAGATGTTTTATGTGAGGCTTGATCTCCAGCCAATAAGAATACAGTCTTATTCCACCAATCGTGACATCCCCAATATCCTACAATGAGGGCTGAGGGTATATAAGGAGGACTGTTCATTTACTAGGGTGAGTTAGATTCTGTCTAGTGCCCTCAGTCTAGGGATTTCGGTCCCGGCTAGAGTGGCACTGGACTTGATAAAGGCAGCTAATCTAGGATCTTCGGGTCCGATTGGCAAGCCATAACCCAGGCCTAGGCATTTCGGTGCCGACCAAGGTGATCAGAACCTGGATTATAACACCACAAGGACTTCAGCACCGAATTATCGGATTCGGCTGTTATGACAAAGACTGCACAAGCAAGCCACGCAGGTTGGGACAATCCAGTCACCTGGCTACAGATTTTGCTGTGCTATATTCTAATCCCTGGTCAGCCAGCGGAAGGGTGAGACTCTGTTGCCTGTTACATTGTTGTGTTTTGCTGGTTATGTGTTGTATGCTGTTAACTGTTTGGGGATCCAATAAAGCCTTAATATTGTGGTTCCCTCACCCTGTATTGTCTGAGTAGTGTTCCGCCCACAGTTAAGGAGCTCGGGCGTTCAGTTGGGAATGAGCCCAGGTCCACATAGTCTTTGTTTATTCAATCATCCTTTTTATTGAAAGATTTTTATTTTTACATCCCATATACAAAACAGAAAAAACAACATGGTAGTATAAATAACAGTACAGTCAATGACTAATGCCTTCTCCCGATTACAATTTGCTAAGGGTAAAATGCCCACTTCGTCAAGTAATCAAGATAAAATACTGATAAAATACATCAGTAACCAATTCAATTAAAAGGTTTTGCCTTCCAGCATTCTTCTAATCTCCCGTGTTAACTTTAACCTCGATCTCAGCCCATCTCCTCATTCTTAATAATTTAGTCAACCCTAAGTCTCCCTAGTGAACCTTCCAAGCCCTTCACCAGGTCCCAGGAGGTATTTTTGAATGGCTCCATTATACCTTTGATATCACCATCAGTTATCTGACTTTCTAAGAATCCACTCCACTTCCGCATGAAATAGGATGTTAACCTCTCCTTATGCCTCAAAGCCTCTCTTCTATCTAACGCCATTGCTCGGGTCAATCCTACTATGATATCCTCATCTTTTGGTAGGTCGGGGCGTATCCAGTAATTCAGTAGAAGCCTCTTAGCTTGTAACATTATCACATGTGATATGTGCGTACCCTTTTTCACCTCACTCGATTCAGGCAAGTCTTGAAAAATCCAATGTTTAGGGGTCATATCATATGTGATGTTACAAATGTGTGTGAGAAGAATTCTTATCATCTTTCAATAATTATGAACTTTCCCGCCACTCCATAACCCATGGACCATGTCTGTCCATTCCTGAGCACATTTTGGACACTTGGTGATTTTGTCTGGGTTGCCGTCATTGGATGGTATGTTAAAACCACAAATCAACCCATGGATGATTCGAAAATGTGAGTCTTTCCACTGCTCATTTAAAACATGTCTTCTTACTTTCCCCCACCCTGTCAATATTTCCTCCTCTACCGACTCACTAGCCAAATATCTTTTCCATTTGGCGAATATATTTCCCGCTCCTGCTGGTATCAGAATCTCCCTGAGTTCTCTGTAGACATTAGAAATATTCAGACACGAGTTGTCTAGTTCAATTAGTCTATCACAAATGTTGGGGCATGTTTCTCTAGATACATCTCTTAGATTGGCCATAATGTGATGTTTAATTTGCATGTATTGCAGTCCCTGGAACTTACACAACCCATAGGTGTTTATGATCTCCTGTCCAGTCATCCATCTGTGTTCCTCCCTGTGTATTAGGTCCCCATCTTCTCTACTCCCCTCTGCTTCCATTCTGTAAATAACATGTTTTCCCTGCCCATCCCAAAGTACGGGTACGCCCACGGGTTAAGATGTTTGGATACTCTCCATGACAAATTACACTTTTTCCGAACTGCCTTCCAAGACATAATGGTGTCCTTAAATATCACTGATAATTTGATATGCTGGGGGATGCCTGCAAAGGTGGTATGCAGCAGAGAGCATCTGTCCCAAGGGGTGCAATATTCCGACTCCAGATGACCATCTGAATATTTATTTGTGTTCCTGATCCACTCTACCACATGTCTCAGCAGGCATGCCAAATTGTACCCCCTTATATCTGGTAAATTAGTTCCCCCCCTGTCCCTTGCCAACATCAGAGCCGACAGTCTCAACCTCGGTCTCTTACCTTTCCAAACCAATCTAGTGAAGGCTATATTTAATCTAACCACGTCAGAATGTTTTAACAAGAGTGGGAGAGTTTGTAATGGATACAAGAGTCTGGCAAAACTGATCATCTTCAGTAGATGACATCTGCCCAAAAGAGACAGCGGCAAACCTTCCCATCCCCTCAACTCCCTCTCAATTTTTTCCATAAGTGGTTTGTAGTTAAGTGTATATACTTGGCCCGGGGTCCTCCCTAGATCAAGGCCCAGGTATCTTATCGAGGAATGTGCCAGTGGGATACCTAAAGTTTGTAGACCATTTCCCAACCTCTCCCCCTTTCTCAGTTTCAGAATTTCGCATTTCGTCTTATTGAGGTGAAAACCGGAAAATGTGCCAAAATCGTCTATTTTTTTGAATAGCGTAGGTAGGTCATGCTCTGGATTGGCCATAAAAAGGATGATGTCATCCGCGAACAATGCTAATATTACCTCCTCTCGTCCAATCCTAATGCCCTCAAACGAAGGTTGTTTGTTTATATATCTCGCCAAAGGTTCTAAGGCTATATTAACTAGCAACGGGGACAGGGGGCACCCCTGTCTTGTTCCCTTTTGTAATGGGAAGGCCGATGATAAAAAAAACTAGGGGTACAAACCTTTGCCTTTGGATTAGCATATAGATTTTGGATAAACTGCCTAAATCTTCACATTGTCTTTGTAAAAGCGGCTGGGCCAGCGGACAAGAGCACCCACTGACCCCCGGGTCTCCACATCGGGGTAGTCAGTTCTGTGGAAATTGGGTGATAGGGATTATTTTAGCATTGGAATTTTGTTTACTCACTGAAGTTGCAACTGGTCGCCGGGTGCTTCTCTCTGACAAGTTCCAGTCTGGCCTGTCAATAAGGAACCAGGATAGCTTGCCCAAAACCCCTTTGTGTGCCTTTCCATTCTCTGGTCTCTCTCTCCCAGCGTTGCCTTTTCGCCTTTTCCATTAGCACCTCCGCACACAGTGCCCCAATCTAGCAGCCACGGGTTCTGTCGGGCAACTGGTACCTGTTCCCTGACTCTAGTCCGGCTGCCCTCTCAGCGGGTGCGTCGGGCTGTGGCTACAGCTCCTTTAGACCTCGTGGCCTCCGATTCAGTGGTTTGGGCATACAGCGTCCGCGCCACGGTCAGAGCCAGTACCCTAATTCTTGACAAACTCCTCCATCTGACTAACTTAGTCCCCGATCTGGGCGCCCAGGTCGTTTTCACTCCACCTGTGCCCCTGAGGTCTTCTCTGTTCTCACTCCTACACACTCACTCACTACTTACTTACTAACTACCACCACCATCCGCTGTTCTTCCCCTTGTCCCTTTGACTGGGCCTTCCCCCCGTGTCTGCTAAAGATCCCTTGTGTCCTAGGGTGTGTTGGGTGTTTTAGTGAAGGTCTGAGTTCACCACCCAGATTCCTCAAGGACTGAGATATCACACCTGTTCATTAAGTGCATTACCCCGTCAAGGCGACCAGTCCGGTGGGGCGCCACATTCTCCCTGGGCAAAGATTAGCTCGTCCCCAAGCGACCCATGGGTTTTAAAGATGTTACACAGAAGTCACAAACTTTTTTATATACATGCAAAACAGTAAAACATAAGATTACTTTGGCTTCGTTTATCGGCAGGTTCTGACTTGAACATTGCTAACAAAAACATGCTAATAAAAAGTAAGTAAAAATAGTGCACATTTATAAAAACAAAAAGTGCAGAGTTCACGGTTCCAGGTTTAGTAGTGTCCATTTAGTCTCTCTATGGCACCGTATCCTGGGTAAACAATACAAGTACAATTATTGTACTGTCCTCAATTTTCCTTTTCCAAGCTGGCAGTTGACACACACTATTACTCAGCATTCACGGGTACCTAACTAGTCATGTAAAATACTACACAATTAACTGGTCACATCTAATATATAAAGCTGAATGTGTGTATGTGTGTGTGTATGTCTGGGATTGGCATCTACACCGTCGCAACTACAGCCACAAAATTTTGCACAGTCACACGTCTAGACCCCGAGAGCGTCATAGGCTATGTTGTGAGGTGAAATTTTAACCCTGCGCGTTCCAGTTCACCAAACAATTTTGCCCCTATCTACATAATGGGGAAAAAGTGACAGTTACCAGTTGACAGTTGTGAATGAGAGGGGCTTAATGACAGCGCCAAAGACTAAGAGCATATACCAGCACATAGTCACTAAGGTGGGGCCCCAACATGGGATATTCACCACGCACGGGGACATGTATACACCCCACATGCACACAAAAAGTAACAGAAAGTGTATAGTCGCTAAGGTGCAGCCCCAACATTGGATACTCACCACGCACCCGAACAAACACACCACAAAGAGACACACACAACACAGAGACACACACACACACACCACTGGGACACACACACACACCCTATAGCAACACATGCACTCACCCCACAGGGACACACACAACACAGAGACACCCCCCCACAGGGACACACACACATACCCACCCTATAGGGACACATGCACTCACCCCACAGGGACACACACACCACAAAGAAACACACACAACAGAGACACACACCATACAGACCCCCCCACACAGGGACACACACACACATACACACCCCATAGGGACACATGCACTCAACCCACAGGGACACACACACCACACAGACAGACACAGATGTGCACATTTGAGAGCTGTTTTCATGATGCCACTCCTCAGAGAAGATGCAAATAGGAGAACAACTTGCAAGTGGACACCTGAAATAGCTTTTCTCATGATTGGATACACCGGGCTATGAAGTACAAAGCTCAATGAGGTTACCAAACCAATTTAGTGCTTCAGTAAGTCAGTAAACAGTAGTTAGGAGTATTCAAATCATGAAAATCAGAAGGGTGCCCATACTTTTGCACCTGTCAATTTTTGAAATAATGCATATTTCACATTTTTGGATAGTGCAATAAACCTCATTTCAATCCTGAAATATTACTGTGTCCATCAGTTATTACATATATCACACTGAAATAGCTGTTGCAAAAACCCAATTTTAAATAAAAAAATTAGTAAGATTAAGAGGGGTGCCCAAACTTTTTCATATGACTGTATATACATATATATATAAAAAAAATGTTGGTAAAAGGTATTAATTTACACAGAACATGAATGTAAATAGTTATGTTAACTATACACCAATAAATAGTAAAAAGAAGCCTCAGGATATATACAGCTACCAAAAAATCTATATCAAACAAGTAATAACGGATACATAAAATAATAAAAACAATAACAAATGTGCAATAAACATCATAATAAAGTGCACACGAAAATTAGTGTCAACTCTCATGTAATAAAATATATCATAAATAGTTGTGAACGTATTTAAAGGTTTTAAAACATATAATCACAAGTGAAAAAATTAAAACCAAAAATGCACAAATAACATGTAAGATATGTGAGTCACCCGGGGCAGTGGGGACTCGGGTATCCGGGCCCTTTCCGCTGTGGTTGGGGGATGTCACTGGTGGCCTGCCCGGACCCGTGGCTCCGGAGACCGAACTTAAAAAGTGAATATAGAGCTTCCGGTTCCGGCGCCTCCATGGTCGGGTGCTGCTGAAGAGGCTCCGACCCCCACCGCACTAAAAACCGGATTCCCGAGCCCCAAAACACCGAAAGAAGCCGAGATATCGGGCAATAGATCCGGAACGGCTTCCACAATGGATCGCTACGTCACAAGGAGCAGTGACGGAGCGACAGAGGGAGCCGACAGCGGGGATGGAGGAAAAGGCGCCAAACCTTTAATGGCGGCCGCTGAGGTAGGAGAGAAGCGGCAGCAGCCCCCGCATACTATAGACAAGGCCACCACAACTTTGGAGGGACAAGACATGAGGGTGAAGACCGGAGGGGCTATGAATGCAGATGCCCAGGTCATTGAGGCAGAGGGTCTGATGGTGGATGGTGGGGGAGGACAGTCACAGTCACTCACTGAAGAGAGTAATGTGGCTGAAGCGATTACAGCACACAAGCTGGATTACAAATTACTAGCCAAGGAACTAGCAAACCATCTAGCTGACACCTTTAAACAGGCAGTCTCTAACCTAGTGGCTGCAAGCACCCAAGAAATGCAGGTTAAATTGGGGCTACAAGAAAAACAGTTACATGAAGCAGAATCCAGGGTTGCGGCTGTGGAAGATAGAGTGATAGAGCTGGAGCAGCAGGTCCAGTTCCTCCAGAAACAAACTATATCTGCTTTTAATAAAATGGATGACCTGGAAAATAGGAGCCGCAGAAGCAATTTAAAGATTGTGGGCCTCCCTGAGTTGATCTCCATGTCCCAGCTGGAAGGGGTGTTTGAGATAGAACTGCCAAAAGAATTGGGTCTGTCACATAAATGTAGAACAGAATGGACCCACAGAATCGGCCCTCCTCGTGATCCCCCTAGATCTGATAACACCATTGGCTCGAGTCGCGACAAAACGGCAGACAAACCGCGTCATGCCATAGCCAAGTACTTGAACCACAGAGATAAGGAGGAGACTCTACGAGCTTATAAAGATTATTCCATTGAGGTTTCCAGGCGTAGGAGGGCCTTTGGCGAAGTGTGTACCACTCTATTAAAAAAAAACGTACGCTTCCAATTGAACTACCCAGCCACGCTGAGGTTCAGATCCCAGGAGGGGAGCATGATGTCTTTCACTGACCCAGAGGAAGCGATGGCGGAGATCACAAATAGACAGAAATCTCCCGATAGGGCACGATCAAACCCCAATAGCCCAGGAGACTCACATTCGCATCCAGAGCAAGAACTCCCATCAGGAAAAAATCATGAAGCCACAAGAGCTTATAGGCTACGCTCTGAGACCCATTTGGAAGGACCGCAGATGGGACATACAACACCGAAACACCAGCGTCAGTCCACGCCCAGATGGTCTAAGAAGAAATAAAAGTAAGACAATATTCTATTTTACTTAATTGAGGATTCGGCAGGGCTGCAAGGCTTTGAAGCTTTATCCCACAAGGAACTGGAAGACCCGAGAGAAAGGAGGTGCAGGGTATCCCGCTCTCCCTTCGCACCTGATTGACTCTTCTTTGTAGACTTACATATTCATATGAATGACCAACTTCTATCCCCCCCCCCCCCCACCCCTTTTATTTTTATTTTTTTCTTTCTCCCTATTAAGACTAAAAGACTAGGGGTTATTTTATTACTGAATAGATTACGGGAAGATCTAGGATGTTTTAAGAGGGGAGGGAAGAGGTGGAACTTTAAGGATAATTTGTATGACACTTTGGGTGAATGATTTTTGTCGATAGTACCTTTGCTAATGGCCCTTAAGGTCACGAAACTATCACACATAGGTGAACTATATAGAAGAATTTATATGTGTTATACATATATTTGTAGGGCTTGGGAATATTTGCATATGATAACTCTGTTTTAATATTAAGAATTTGGTAGGTGTGGGGTTCGGTTGTGGTTCGTGTGTACCATGACCATGGAGGAAAAAAGTGAAGTCACAAAATGACAGACGTGGAGAGTAAGAGACAGAGAAAGGGGATTTCAATTGGGATAGGGAAAAAGATAGATTACACAACTGCCTCAATATTGTCACTAGTTTTGATAAGTTTAAGATACGCACTTACTAAACACCAGGAACTCAGACTCCTTTTGGGAATACGCTACCTTTTGAGACCTTGTGATTGCTTATATAAACTCAAATATAAAATGCAGCGATGGTCAGATGGGTCTCGTGGAACGTAAAGGGCCTGCGCTCCCCGTGAAGCGTATGATGGTACTTCGCCATATTAAAAGGTTGAAAACGGATGTGGCCTTGCTCCAGGAGACACATCTCACATCTGAAGACTATTTTAGGCTTAGAAAATTGTGGGTGGGGGAAGTTTTTGGATCCAGTGCAACGAATAGGAAAGCTGGGGTAATAATACTCCTAAATAAATCTTTGGCCTATACGGTTTTGTCTACGACAACAGACAATGAAGGCAGGCTATTACACATGATCTTGCAAATACAGAACATCACGTATAGCCTTTATAATATATATGCCCCTAACACAGCGCAAAAATCTTTCTTCCTGAAACTACAGAACCAACTTTTGACAGACCAGGAATGCTATAGGCTAGTTGGAGGTGATTTTAATTTGGTAGTAAATGAGGGAGAGGACAGGAGCCATAGGGGTTTGATACCGCCACTTTCTATTAGGCAGGGCCCTCTGGAGGACCTTCTCATTAACTGCAATTTGACTGACTCATGGCGCACGCTACACCCCTTGGAGAGGGAATATACCCATTTTTCCCATGTACATGAATCTTGGTCGAGATTAGATATGTTCTTTGTTTCCCAACAGTTATTCCATAGAATCCTGGAGTCGAAGGTGGAAGACTTGGTTACTTCTGACCATAGTCCTCTAATATTAGAAACTAAAGACGTATATCAAAAGGGAAAAGATTACTTGTGGAGGTTCCTGATACGTTAGTCAAGGAGGAAAATTTTGTTAAACTTCTTGGGGAGTGGTGGGCGGATTATTCCAGAAACAATGCGGAACACCAGACGAGTCCGGGATTGTTTTGGGAAACAGCAAAAGTAGTTCTCCGAGGGCAAATCATGGCCTACAACATACGATTGAAAAGACGGGTAAAGGAACAGTATATAAAAGCCAGTACCAATGTTAGAAATGCATACCTTCAATATAAACTGACAACGGCGGAGGCAGATAAAGAGACATGGTTGACGGCCAAAAAAACATTTGACTCATGGGCCAATAAAAGAGAAGACATATATAGAAGCCATATGGAAATTGATTAAACAGATTTGGAGATACAGCTGGTCGACTATTGGCACGATTGGCAAAAGGTAGACGACCTACTACACCTATTATGTCAATTAAAAACAAACACGGTGAGCTTCACTCGGATCCCGGAATAATAGTACAGGTACTGGGGAAATATTACGCTTCCATATATAAAGAGGGAAATGTAGAAAGTCAGGGGGGAGAGGCATGGCTGAACTCCATAGAATTGGATGGTTTGTCAGGGGAAGACAAACAATTCCTAAATAGACCCATCTCTACAGAGGAAATTTTAGCTATAATTAAACTTTTGAATCCGGGAAAAGCCCCGGGGCCAAACGGTTTTAATGGTGCCTTCTTCAAATCATTGAAAGAACAAATCTTACCTGTGTTAAAAGATCTATATAATGATATTCTACAGGGCGCCCCAATACCGGACAGAATGAACATGGCGTATATAAAACTCATCCCAAAACCTAACAAACCGCCGTCGGATCCAGCTAGCTACAGACCTATCTCGCTTATAAACCAGGACCTTAAACTTTTATCAAAGATTCTAGCGGATAGGCTGGCCATGATTTTACCTAAACTTATATCACCGCTTCAAGCTGGGTTCGTTAAGGGGCGCTCCACGGTAACAAACATCAGAAGAGCGATGCTCCTGTTGGATGTAGTGAGACACCAAATAGGCGGGAAGGAGGAGGGTCCGGCCGTGATCACCTTAGACGCTGAAAAAGCATTTGATATTGTGAGGTGGTCATGGCTGGACTTAGTCCTAGATCAGGTGGGATTGATGGGCCCCTTTCGTCAATACCTGAAATCATTATATGATAACCCTAGGGCCTGTGTTAGTGTGCCAGGCTTCCTGTCAGACACATTTAAATTGGAAAAAGGCACACGGCAGGGTTGCCCGTTGTCACCCCTCCTCTTCAACCTTGCAATTGAGCCTTTGGCAAGATATCTAGCTTCACGGAGCTCTTTTGAGGGTCTCAGAATAGGGGAGACGGAAATTAAATTGTCCCTGTTTGCAGACGACATTATCCTCTATATGCAGAACCCAAGGAGAGATCTCCAAACCACTCTAGAAGACATAGAAAAACTAGGAAAATTATCAGGATTTTGTTTAAATAGGGACAAATGCGAGATTCTCTTTCTTGGAAATGGAAACTCTACTTTAGGAGGAGAGACACTTTTAGGGATATCTAAAGCTAGGGAAAGCCTGAAATATCTGGGTGTTCATTTGGCTAGAACACCGGGACTGATATATAAGCTTAATTATGCCCCAATTATAGACAAAATTGAAAGGGAGTTGAGGGGCTGGAGAAATCTGCCTCTGTCGTTGTTAGGTCGCTGTCATCTTATTAAGATGATTAGCTTTGCCAGACTGCTTTACCTGCTCCAAACTATTCCTATGCTGTTAAAGCACACAGATGTTAAAAGTCTAAATACAGCTTTTTCGGGATTCCTATGGGGGGGAAGAGGGCAAGAATAGCTATTCCTACCCTGATTCAATCAAGAGAGGAGGGGGGGATTCAGCTCCCGGATATTAGGGGTTACAACCTAGCGTGCGTCATGAGAAATGTCTTGGATTGGATAAACGACACTAGCAAATTTTCAGATATAGGTCTGCAGAGGGAGTGGGTGAGACCCTGGGATTTACATGCTCTTCTACATTCCTCTCTGTCAGAACTACCACCCACCATCAAACAAACGACAATATGCAGAGACACAGTGATGACGTGGAAAACAGTTAAGACAAAAAATGAACCTCTCCTGGAAAATATCCAAAAGATTGAATCCTTGGGCCTGCCCGGCCTTCCCGCAAAGCAGAGAAAATGTGCTTTTTCGGGTATGGAGGACAAGGGGCATTACATCATTGGGAGACCTTATGCATGCACAGGAGAGAAGGTGGCTGAACGGCAGAGAGATACTGACAAAGTTTAACCTTCCTGAGGCACACATATTGCAATATTCGCAACTGTACCATCACCTAATGTCCCGAGTGTGCGATATTTCTAAAGAGATAGATGATGAAGAGTGAGAAGGTTTAGTGGGGACGAGAACGGAAGACCTGTCCATCTCCTATCTGTACGGAAAATTGCAACGTACACTCAGACCGGCTCTCACACATAAACTATTTTCCAATTGGAAAAAGCACTTCAATGACCCCGACTTGACACAAAAACTACTAGACGGTTGGGCGACGGTAAGGAAATTTATCATTCACGAAAAATGGAGAGACTCGCAATATAGACTTATGCATGGCATTATACGGGGTTTTAATATTCCACCTTCTCCGGCCAATCAAGGGAGATTAACACACTGTCCCAAATGCAAACAAAACATGACAGACCTTGAGCATGGGATATGGTCCTGTTCGGAGTCACAGAAATTTGGATCGGGGTGGGGAACATGGCTGAAGGTCTATTTCCTGAAGAACGCAAATTAGACCTGATATTGTGGCTGTTTCATTACTCAGATAATGAGGGTGGGATGAGAAAACCACATATCCTATTTCATACCAGATCAATAGCTGCGAAAAGACTTTTACTCCAGCACTGGCTGGAGGAATTTGTGCCAAGACTTGGTCCGAGACACCCTCATGAATCTCTTGACAATACAATCTAGAGAGACGCTTAAGAGACCGAACAAACTGGCCAAAAAATTTTTTCTTAAATGGAGACAGTTTATTGAAAAAAAATTCTCAGATCCTGAGATCAAAATATTCATGACACCCTTTATGAATACAGAATGGTACGCATTGGAAGATTTGGGAGGCACGTTAGGAAAATTAAGATGTAGTTCCTAGATAAGGTGAATTGGAGACAAAATGACTGAGTGTGATCTATGACGATAGAGGTGAGGTAGTGTGTAAGGGGATATAGGGGATAGGGGGGGAAGGGTAGAATACCTATTTGTTCTTCTTCTGTTTTTCTATTTTTCTTTTCATGAGATGGGAAGATTTCCTATTGAACTTTAGATGGAGATGTTCAAATTGATTGGAGAAATAACCTGTTTATGAAGCGGCATTTTTGTCTAAGCCATTCACGGTGCATTTGTATTACATGTTCCTCTTAATAATTATGTGTACCATCTTATTATTACATATGGATTTTCTCTCATGTTTTTATGTTACATTTTGACAAAATTTATTAATAAAAATGATGGTTCAAAAAAAAAAAAGTGAATATATGTACAGGGGAAATCTATAATATAAAATGCGAAGGCCACTTCGAAAACCCGAAGGGTATTCCGTGATGGCCTTCGGACCCATGCTGCTGACATCACCAGTGCGGCTAGCCGAAGTTCCGCCGCTCCTGCACCCCCGCGGCTCCTGCGGCCCCCACGCCTCCTGCCCCCGTGCTCCTGCGGGCCCCCCGCCGCGCTCCTGCGGGCCCCCTCGGTCGTCCTGCCCCAGCCGCGGCTCCTGCGGGCCTCCCGCTCTGCTCCCCGCGGCTCCTTGGGCCCCCCCGTCGGCTCCTGCCCCCGCGACTCCTGCAGGCCCCCCGCGGCTCCTGCGGGCCCCCCCACCGCGGCTCCTGCCCCCCCGTGGCTCCTGCGGGCCCCCCCGCCGCCGCTCCTGCGGGCCCCCCTCGGGTCGTCCTGCCCCCCAGCCGCGGCTCCTGCGGGCCTCCCGCTCCTGCTCCCCCGCGGCTCCTGTGGGCCCCCCCGCTGCGCTCCTGCCCCCCGCGCTCCTGCAGCCCCCCGCGGCTCCTGCGGCCCCCCCGCAGCTCCTGCGGGCCCCGCCACCGCTCCTGCGGGCCCCCCCGCGGGTCGTCCTGCCCCCCCGCGGCACCTGCGCCCCCACCTGCTTGCTTCTACTTAAAAAAAAAAAAAAACCTCAGAGAGGATACTCACCCCTCCGCCAGCCCCCTCCATTTACGTCCTCTAGCTCCATGGCTTGAGGACCTGTGGTTGCCTGGGAAACCGATCACATGATTGTTTCCCAGGCAACCACAGGTCCTGCAAGCCGGCACACGGGTGAGTATCCTCTCATTCATCCTGCCTCTCCCCCTGCCACCACCATCCTGCCCCTACCCCCCACCGGTTCCTACCTGCCCCCCCCCCTCCGCTCCATAGCACACCTCCCCGCCAACTCCATCCTGCCCCCTCACACCAGCTCCATCCTGCCCCTGACCACTCTGCCCACGCCGCTGCGCTGACCACTCTGCCCACGCCGCTGCGCTGACCACTCTGCCCACGCCACTGCGCTGACCACTCTGCCCACACCGCTGCGCTGACCACTCTGCCCACGCCGCTGCGCTGACCACTGCCCACGCCGCTGCGCTGACCACTCTGCCCCCCAGGCTGCACTGACCACTCTGCCCACGCCGCTGCGCTGACCCCTCTGCCCACGCGCTCACTGCTTACCACTCACTGCTGACCACTGAGCTACCCCACTCACTGCTAACCACTGAGGCACCCCGCTCACTGATAACCACTGAGCCACCCCGCTCACTGCTAACCACTGAGCCACCCCGCTCACTGCTAATCACTGAGCCACCGCGCTCACTGCTAACCACTGAGCCACCGCGCTCACTGCTAACCACTGAGCCACCGCGCTCACTGCTAACCACTGAGCCACTGCGCTCACTGCTAACCACTGAGCCAGCCCGCTCACTGCTAACCACTGAGCCACCCCGCTCACTGCTAACCACTCAGCCACCCCGCTCACTGCTAACCACTCAGCCACCCCGCTCACTGCTAACCACTGAGCCAGCGCGCTCACTGCTAACCACTGAGCCACCGCGCTCACTGCTAACCACTGAGCCAGCGCGCTTACTACTAACCACTGAGCCACCACCCTCACTGCTATAACCACTGAGCCAGCGTGCTCACTGCTAACCACTGAGCCAGCGCGCTCACTGCTAACCACTGAGACACCTGAATACACACAATTAATTTCACCGCACTCCCTAACTATTAGTAAATAAACTATATATTGATTCTAGACTACCCGATTCTTTAGAATCGGGCCGCCATCTAGTAAAATTTATAATATAGTTCACGTGACGCCACCCGCAGCTTCTGGTGATTGAGCACCAGCGCCGCTTCAGTCCTCCTGAGGGTGGTGGTATAGCGGTCTTGATGGTACAGCTCCCTGCAGGTGGAGCGAAACCCCCGGTACAGGGATGCACTAGTGATGATAGGGGTGCTGGTGATGGATAGATGGATGGATGAGCAGGGACATGGCCGGTTGGTTGGATAACGGGACAGTCTCTGAGGATGGTAGGGGTGCGGGGAAGGAACTGACACACACACCGCTGGTTGTTCTTTACCTTTTTACTGATGTTGAAGCAGGTAAATCGTCCAGAGTACCACCGGGTGTTCAGGATGCACTTCTGGGTCTCCACAGCGAGTGGATGAGCAGGGACATGGCCGGTTGGTTGGATAACAGGACAGTCTCTGTGGATGGCAGGGGTGCGGGGAAGGAACTGACACACACACCGCTGGTTGTTCTTGACATTTTTACTGATGTTGAAGCAGGTAAATCGTCCAGAGTACCACCGGGTGTTCAGGATGCACTTCTGGGTCTCCACAGCGAGTGGGTATAAGGCCTCCTCGTTGCTTTCCCTGAGTGTGTAAAGCCCCCGCCTGTGTAGAACTTGGCTGGCCTCCTCTTCTCTCTTGTTCTGCTCCTGTGCTGTCGTCCGGATACCCTCTGTTGACTGCCGCTGATTCTCTCCCCGCGGTGCCTGGCTCCCTGGTATGTGACTGTGCTGGAATCAGGTTTTCCAGTGTTCTCCACTGGGCCTGGTGCACTCCAGTGGACGTGGACTCCGGTGTCCGGTGGTTGCTCAGGGGTGAACCTAACGCTGGCTCCACTGTTCTGCCTCTTCTCCTTGCCTCTCGACTCCACTCTTGGGACTTGCAGGGCTACTGGAGACTGGTCAGGGTGACTGGCTCGGGCCTAACGCGACACCGAACATCAGCACTTCTTTGCAGCTTTTGTAGCGTCTGCACACACCCTGTTTAACTCTGCCCCCAGCACCAGTATTTATAGGGGATCGTGCCTAAAAGCAGCAGGTTGAGCTCCCCCTAATGTGTCGGGGTGGAATCTGTTGCGTGTAGCTGTGTAGCCGCTGTGGAAATCCATCCATGCTGCGGGTGAGTCTGTGGGTACCTGTGGTTAGCAGGGCGCCATATATGTATCCAGTAAAAATATTGATACCTTTTTTAAAAGTTTTTTTCATTACTTTTTTCATATACGGTAATATTTTATTATTACGCAGGAGCATAAAAACTATTATTAACAATTACACCGCTGTAGTCAATTGTTATATGTTTATAATCTTGCCAACTATTTTAGACTACACAAATGTATATGTGTTTTCTATATCTAGTGACTCTGTGGTTTTCTGGCAACTGACATGCCCCACCAGGGCCTTAGGATACTCGGAACCGGGCTTTGAGACTTCATCAGGGGGATCACAGGGACCGAGACCCAGCTCCGTGACCCTGTTGGTGTCATTAAGAGTTCGGTGTGGGTGGTTCTCTCTCTTAGGGAAGGTTATCTGGCGTGGAGGGTTCATTCTGGGTAGGGATGATTAGACCTTGGGAAATGTGTATTTTTACATTGCGCCACCCGCAAGTTGCGACTATATTAGGCCACCGCTGCACGACAGTTCTCCTAGGAGCTGATGGTTGGAAGGCAGCAATATTCTTAAGCCCTCTACAGGTAAGGCTGACCCCTGGGGCAACTTTAGGTACCTGAGTTAGTTGGTAATTGTGTTTCTGGTGCTTTTGATGCGTTAGAAAGTTCACAGACACAGCGAGGTGCAGTGTTCAGATCTTTTACTCACAGCTACTGTGCACCAACCCGCTGAGCACTGGATTCTTGGAGGCAGGGATCCAGCTACTCCCAGGTAGTAGGATGGTACGTAACTGGCATCCCTTTTCTATCCTTTCCTGGCCGTCTCACACAGCGCTTGCCTCGCCCGTCCTGCCTTGCACCTCGCCACACAGAGCTCTGAGCCTGTGACTGTGGGCTTTTCCTAAGGGTTAACCTGCAGTGTCTCCCCTTAGCTCTATGGTTGCCTCCTTTTCAGCAGATGTGCGCGGAAGTCGACTGTGTCACCATGGAAGTGCCACAGCCTCCAGATTTGCTATCTGATCCTGGTCTGTCTTCTCCACTAGTCTTGGGGTTCCCGGTGCCCCTTTCTTGCGACCTGGTCCCTCCACTTACCTGCGCCTGACAATGGATACGAGCCTCACGGGTGGATTGCTCACTTCCCATGTCTCTGGGACCCTCTCTACCTGGTGAGCCACCTGGGTGCCATTTCTGCTTCTCGGACTGGTAACAGGATGATCCTCCACTAGCTCCAGTCCTCTAGACACGTCTCAGGCATACTTGCTCTAGCTTCCCTCCAACTCGACCTCTGTTGTTCAATGGTCTCTCCTCAGCTGTTCTACCACCTTTCCTCAGGTGGTCAACTCTCTCTTCAACTGTTAAACTGTTGTGGATCCCACTGGGTTGGGGTACTCGGTACCGGACCGGGGTATCACGAGGTATCACGGCAGTCTTGGTCTGGACCGTGTCTCGAGCCCACAGGTAAAGGTTGGGGGTTATCTACAGGGAATAGAGTCATGACTCCACCCGTGGTATGTGATCAGGTTGACCACTGCTGCTGCAGAACCTCTGGGGATGATGGATGGCAGCCTGTGTTGTGACGGCTCTCCATGGGCAGAGCCTGGTCCCTGGGGCAGTAGTGATGAAACTGTTTGTGAGGGAGAACAGGGCTCGAGCACAAACATTACACACTCATGGTTTTGTAGTTTTCCAGGTCTTTTACTGTAGATGGTAATTCAGCTGAGTAACATAGTAACATAGTTTTTAAGGTTGAAAGAAGACTTTAAGTCCATCTAGTTCAACCCATAGGCTAACATGTTGAGTACTGTCCACGGAGTCTGTACATGGGCCGGGTTGCTCCCACCCTGGCCGGGTCCTCGGTTCCCTATTCCTGCACTGTATGTGTGGCCTTGCTGCCGCTTCAGCTAAGCTGCCAGTCCTGTCTCCCCTCACGGGTACCAACTTGCTAGGCAACTTGAGTCTTGTCCTGCGTTCCTGACCCCGCCGTGTTGCTTCACTGTGGTACAGTGAAGATGTAGGACCTTCACTAATCCGGTGTTCACTGTCCTGTATGTTTCATGCACAGTCCTGAATCCGGTATCCGTTCTGTGTGCTCCTCAGGGGTGAGTTTCAGGGTAACTCGGTCTCCCAGGTGTGTTCCTCTCTGTTCCTGTCTCCCTTCCTCAGACCCTGGCTTGGCCTGGAACTGGACAGTGGACCGTGAGGTTGAGCCTAACGCAGCTCTTTTACACCCAGGTCCTTCTTCCTCAGTGCTGCCCCGCACTGAACTGCCCACCTCCTCTCCGCACCAGAATATATAGGGAAGCAGCTTTAGCTTCCCCTTCTGACCTGGAGGCGCTAGTGTAGCGTTCTGGGAATCTTACCCTTTGTGGTGTTACTGTGGCACATGAACCCTGGGTTGCCACATTCCCCCTCAGTAAAGAACAGTACTCCGGGACTGTAGAAAAACAAACAAATAACATATCAAAACAATTATTTTCTACAGAGTCTTAAAAGAAAAAAATACAAAAACCACTGAAGCTCAAAAAAAAAGTCCAAAAAGTTAAAAAAAACAGTCTTTCCGGGGGCTTAGTCTATTGCCACTGGGGCTGGTAACTATATACAAATAGTCTTTACTACAACCAGTTCTGTGGTAAGTATGGTCCATGAGTTAATAAAAGGAAAAGGAGTTCAAAGTTAAAGAATATGCAAAGAGTTCTTACAGGACAGTCTCTGTAGGTACTGGGCTTTTAATGTTGTAAATAAATATAAACAAGTTTCTACGGGTGTCTCGGGTTTAAGTGCAGTAGGCTCCTAAGCCCTCGGGTCACCGCATAAGAGGTCAAGTTCTTCTCTCCGTGGCTGCCACTTACACTCTAACGGGTTCTATTGAGCTTTATAACAAAACATATTTACATTTTACATTTGATTCGACACTTTATTCTTTGTACCTAGCCGGTATCTGACCCTGGGTACTACGCTGTGATCTGCATAATGCTGGTGTACTGGGTGTACTTAGCATAATGGTGTGGGTGGATGTGTACCTACTTGGAGTATCTGCTACTACTGAGGATGGAGATCTAACAGTAGGACTGGCAAGCCCACTGGGACCAGGAATCGGTTCATCCTCTACAGGCTCAACTTCTAGTTCTTCATGTCTTGGGACTTCTTGTGGTACAAGCTCTGGCGTTGGTTCTACCACTTGAGGGAAGGCAATCATGGAAACTACAACTGCTCCATAGTAATTTGGTCATGTTTTGGGGAAATCTCCTAAGACGGTAAGGAACACATCCTCTTCTTTCCTGACAGGTTGGACCTGTACGGGTAAGGTTACTTCTGGTGTCTTCAGGGTTTCAAGACACGGTTTAAGATGGTCTCTTGACACAACTGCTAACGTCCTTCCTTCATCCTTGCTGATTAGACACACTTTGACATTGTCTAAATTTGATGGTAAGACTGTATAAGGGTTGGTTTCCCACTGATTATCCAATTTGTTGGTGCGTCTCTTTCTCTTGAGAACTTACTCAGAAGGTTTTAATGGGGTTGCTAGAGCATGTTGGTTAAAGGTTCTCTCTTGTCTTTCTCTAGCTTGCTAGAGACTTTTCTCTACGCACTCTTGTACTTGGCGATACTGCTGTTGACGTAGGGTATCCCAGTTGGATTCTTCAACTTCTGCATCTGGCTTCAGGATTCCCATATCTAAATCAATTGGCAGCTTACCAGGCCTTGCTCGCATAAGGTAGGCTGGGGTGCAGTTTGTAGAACTCACCGGGACATGGTTGTACAAGTCTACCAAGTCGGGTAATTTCTCTGGCCATTGATGTCTCTCAACCCAGTAGAATATCTCTCTTAACAGCACTTCCAACTTCTTCCATCCAAAATGACTTGCACCGCCTTGGTAGGATTCTAAGACCATTTTGACATCTCTCTTGGGTACGATAATCTGCCAGACTAACTCATGTGTTTTAGGGTTGGTGTGCCTTCTGCAGAGCTTCCCTTGATATAGGAACAACTTACTTCTTTCTTTCCAGAGTTGATTGGTCTCAGCTGGAGTGTTCTGATTAGGGTATGCACCTTATTGTGTAAGCAGTTCTTTCACTAGCTTCACAGCTGGATCGCTATCCTGGGTGTCAGCCCATCAATGGTGCGCTAACGGGTTGAGATTTGCTTTCTGTTGTTTTTGGTAGATGCCGGGTTGATACTGATCTACCTTAAAATGGTGAAAGGTTGGTAGTTCAATTTCTTCCAGCTCCTCCGGTTCCTCTTCCACATCTTTCAGGTGTCGCATCCGGGATAAGGCATCTGCATTCCCGTTCTTGCGGCCTGCCCTATATTTGAGGACAAAATTGTAGTTAGACAGCCGGGCTATCTATCGCTGCTCCAACTCACCCAACTTTGCTGAGTCCAGGTGGGTCAATGGGTTGTTATCAGTGTAGATGGTGAATTCTGCATCTGCCAGGTAGTGCTTGAAACTCTCGGTTACAGCCCAAACTACTGACAGTAGTTCTAACTTGAAGGAACTGTAATTCTCAGGGTTTCTTTCCATAGGCTGCAGTTTCCTGCTTGCAAAGGCAATAACTCTCGCTTTGCCTCCTTGCTTCTGTGACAGTACTGCTCCCAGTCCCACATTGCTGGCATCCGTGTACAGAATAAAGGGTTGATGGAAATCCAGATACGCCAGGATCTCTTCTCCTGTAAGCGCCCACTTTAGCTTTTTGAAGGACTCTTCCCTCTCGTCACTCCACTGGAAAGGGGGATTACGGGTTGAAGACCTTTTTGACTGTCCTACCAGGATGTCTTGTAGGGGAGCTGCTAACTTCGTGAACCCTCTGATAAATCTTCTATAATAGCTCACCAGTCCCAGGAATTGCCTCACCTCTTTCACATTAGTGGGTCTTGGCCAATCCCTTATCACTGTGACTTTATCAGGATTCGGTGCTACTCCTTCTGAACTCACAACATGTCCTAGGTAGTGCACCTTTGGCTTGAGAAGGTGGCACTTGGATGGTTTGATCTTCATGCCGTATCCGGACAAGGCTTCAAACACTTCTGCCAGGTCTTGTAGATGTAGTTCATATGTCTTAGAGTAGACTATGACAACATCCAGGTACAGGAGGACAGTTTCAAAGTTCTTATGTCCTAGGCAGCTCTCCATCAGGTGTTGGAAGGTACCTGATGCATTGCAGAGTCCAAACGGCATACAATTGAACTCCCAGAGGCCCATCGGCGTTGTAAACGCTGTCTTCTCCTTGTCAGCCTCTGCCACAGGAGCTTGCCAATACCCACTAGTCTGATCTAGGGTAGAAAAGTAGTTAGCAGATTTTAATGCGGCTAATGACTCCTCAATCCTAGGTAACGGGTATGCATCCTTGTGTGTAATGCGGTTGATCTGCCAGTAGTCTACGCACATTCTCATGGTCCCGTCCTTCTTTTTAACCAACACTAAAGGTGCTGCCGAGGGGTTACAACTGTCACTTTTTACACCTGCAGTTTTCATCTCTTTGAGCATGTCTTTGCTGGTTTGATAGTGAGCAGGGGGTAATGGTCTATACCTCTCTTTTATAGGCTGATCGTTACCTGTGGGTATAGTATGCTCTACCCCTTTAATTTGCCCAAAGTCTAACAGGTGTTTGCTGAATATCTGCTCATATTCTTTTACTACCCGGTATACTCCATGCTTTTCATGGGGAGGTGTAGAACTGGTACCCACATGTAGTTTTTGGCACCAATCCTCCAGCTTTTCCCTTGAGCCATTGTCATCCGCCTTACTTGACGGGTTCCAGGGCTCAACGGCTGTGATGGCGTTGTTATCAACCGTAAATAATTTAGCCATGGTAGCATACTTCGGTACAGTGACCTCATCTTCCCCGCAACTTAGAAGGCGTATTGGCACTCTTCCCCGATGTACTTCAACTACTCCTCTGGCCGTTAGTATAGTGGGCCTACTGTCTGAGTACACGGGTTCTACCAGGGCTGGATAGTCTTGCCTTTTAATGCCTATTGCGGCTCTACACCAGACCAATATTTCAGTTTTGGGAGGTATTACAATGGATATCAGATCACTTACCCTTACACTGCCAATTTCACCTCCTGTCATTTCTATCTGTTTCAGCATCAGGGCTTTTATTTCCTTTTGCAGGAGTCTATGTTGCCTGGTTCTGGCAGCGTCGGCAATCTGCTGTAAGACAGTAATTACCTCGGAAAAACAATTTTCAATTACATTCATTCCTAGCAACATTACTGGTTCACGTTCTCGCCGGTCAGCATCTACAATAATAATACCCTGATTCTTCAATTCTACCTTCCCAATGTGAATGGTCATTTCTCTGAACCCAACTTGTGGTATTAATTCACCAATGCTAGCCTATATGTTCAATGCAACATTAGATGGACTACTAATAATGTCTGAATCAGTCCAGTACCTCTTGTAGAGAACATGTGGAATTGATGTTATCTGGGACCCGGTATCCAACAAGACGCTGAAGGGAATGCCATCCAACACGATAGGGATGACTGGACATCCTCCCACGAACTTATCATACCAGGCTGCAGGAGAGTTTTAACCTGAGGAGCGGCCAACCTTCCCAGGGGATCCTCATTTAAAGCACATTCCCAAGCAAAATGACCTGGTTCCTTGCAACAGCGGCAAATAGGCTGTCCATCCGGTTGATAGCGGTCGCTGGGTCGTCCTCTCGTCGCTTGGTACTTCCTGGGCCTCATCCACGCGACATCCTCCTTACTGGTTGCCAACTCGATCTTGGATCCACGCAGCTCCTTGATGGCTTTAGCCATGGAAACAACAGTGTCCATCAGAGCATCTAGCTTTTGGTTTAGGGCCTCATTAGAGATAGGCCCTTTGCGGTCAGCAGCAGTCCCTAACATGCTGATGTTGCTGATGCTCCTGGCTACTGAGGTGCTGCTGTAGGGCCTTGAATAGAGTTTATATCCGGGGCTCCTGTATCTGCTGGAGGTGGATGGCTCTATATTTTAGCTGGGCATAAGTTATTCCGGGATTTTTGATGGTCATCATGCTCAAATGTACTCTGTGAGAAGGGGATAGGAGGCCCTCTATGAACTGATCTATCAGCATTTTATTAGCTCCTGGGGCTAAGGCAGGTTCTGCTAATTTGAGCGCTTTGAGCACTTCCTGCAGGTTTAAGGCAAAATCTCTTGCTCTCTCTTTAGGCTTTTGTTGGCATCCAAAGAACCTCATTTTAGCCCGTGTGTCACCACTGGACTCAAATGCTGCTTTCAATCCAGCCACAAGATGCTCTACAGTGTCTTTGTCTGTGTCCGGCCAGGACGTAACTTCCCACTGTGCATTGCCGGTTAACTGCCCAATAATCATACCGACACGCTGGGCTTCTGTCAGGGGGTACATAATGTAATACGCTTTTATTTTTGTAACAATGTCATTGCCGGTATTGGGCTCACCTGAGTATTGCGGTAGCCACATTGCTCCCGAAGTGGACAGCATCAGAAATGGCATGATGGGTGCTGCTTCTTATGCCACAGCACCGCCGGGTGCTCCGCTATTGTCCGGTACCACAGCATCTCCTTTTTGCAACATCTTGTGCCCCCTTAGTTAATGTCGACCTTCCTGGTCTTCCGCTTCCGTCTGGATGTCTACCAAAGGTTCCGAGGTGGGACAGGGATTCTTTTCCCCCCCGGATGACGTCCGCACAAAGGAGGAGGCTTGCTTTGCGCTCTTGCAGGGTACCGCCCACAAAGACACCTCCCCTTTTCATCCCGCACATCGCGCGCTTTGTAATGGCGGCAGTTCAAAAATTATGCAGTTCACATAAATCACAGCACACAGTACCCGGTTTACCGGGTACGGTAGATCCTGTTCGTGACCCCAAGTTGTGGAGCCCACTGGGATGGGGAACTCGGTACTGAACCGGAATATCACAGGGTATCACGGCAGTCTTCGTCCGGACCGTGTCCCGAGCCCACAAGTAAAGGTTGGGGGTTATTTACAGGGGATAGAGTCGTGACTCCACCCGTGGTATGTGATCAGGGTGACCACCGCTGCTGCAGAACCTCAGGGGATGATGGATGGCAGCCTGTGTTGTGACAGCTCTCCACGGGCAGAGCCTGGTCCCCGGGGCAGTAGTGATGAAACAGTTTGAGAGGGAGAACAGGGCTCGAGCGCAAGGATTACACAGACTCACGGTTTTGTAGTTTTCCAGGTCTTTTACTGTAGATGGTAATTCAGCCGAGTACTGTCCACAGAGTCTGTTCAGGGGCCGGGTTGCTCCCACCCTGGCTGGGACCTCGGCTCCCTATTCCTTCGCTGTGTGTGTGGCCTTGCTGCTGCTTCAGCTAAGCTGCCAGCCCTGTCTCCCCTCACAGGTACCAACTTGCTAGGCAACATGAGTCTTGTCCTGCGTTCTTGACCCCGCCGTGTTGCTTCACTGTGGTACAGTGAAGATGTGGGACTTTCACTAATCTGGTGTTCACTGTGCTGTATGTTTTATGCACAGTCCCAGATCCGGTATCCATTCTGTGCGCTCCTCTGGGGTGAGTTTCAGGGTAACTCGGTCTCCCAGGTGTGTTCCTCTCTGTTCCTTTCTCCTTTCCTCAGACCCTGGCTTGGCCTGGAACTGGACAGTGGACCGTGGGTTGAGCCTAACACAGCTCTTTAACACCCGGGTCCTTCTTCCTCAGTGCTGCCCCGCACTGAACTGCCCACTTTCTCTGCACACCAGAATATATAGGGAAGCAGCTTTAGCTCCCCCTTCTGGCCTGGAGGCGCTAGTGTAGTGTTGTGGAAATCTTACCCTTTGTGGTGTTACTGTGGCACATGAACCCTGGGGTGCCACACTGTCTCTCCTGCGTTCTAGATCTTTCCCGCTCTATTTATAGTCATGTGTTCCACGTCATCTACATGTGTTCTTCCTGACCTCACTCCTTCCCAGGTGCTCCCTCTAACTACTTCCTTCACCACCTATCCCCACGAAATTGGTTCCTAGTGTGTGTCCTAGTTGTCCCGGTACCAGTCTGTACCCCTCTTACCCGAGAGTGGGATACTACACCCTAATAGGGGTGCAGTACCTCTGTGGCCACTGGATCCACAGGGGTGCCACACAACCATATATATAGGTTTACATGACAGGTATGCATTACGTTCCAGATGTTTAATTACCGTATATACTCGTGTATAAGCCGACCCGTGTATAAGCCGACCCCTACTTTTGACCCCAAAATCTGGGAAAACCTATTGACTCATGTATAAGCTGAGGGTGGACCCCAGCACAGGTATACAGCCCCCAGCAGTGTGGTATACAGGCCCTCCCAGTGGTATACAGGCCTCCCCAGTGGTAGTATACAGCCCCCAGCAGTGTGGTATACAGCAGCCTCCCCAGTGGTATATACAGGCCCCAGCAGTGTTACAGCAGCCTTCCCAGTGGTATGTACAGCAGCAGCCCCAGTGGTAGTATACAGCAGCCCCAGAGGTATATACAGCAGCCCCAGTGGTAGTATACAGAAGCCCAGAGGTACATACAGCAGCCCCAGTGGTAGTATACAGCAGCCCCAGGGGTATATACAGCAGCAGCCCCAGGGGTATATACAGCAGCAGCCCCAGGGGTATATACAGCAGCAGCCCCACGGGTATATACAGCAGCAGCCCCAGGGGTATATACAGCAGCCGCCCCAGGGGTATATACAGCAGCCGCCCCAGGGGTATATACAGCAGCAGCCCCAGGGTTATATACAGCAGCAGCCCCAGGGGTATATACAGCAGCAGCCCAGAGGTATACAGGCCCCCCCATCAGTATCCAGGGCCCTCCCCATTGCTCCGCAAACCTGTAAAGTAAAATCATTATACTTATCACTGTCCTGTTGCCGCCGTCCCCGCCGCTGCCGACATCGCGCTCCTCCGTCTTCATGCAGTGTCTTCCGGCTTCCTCCTGTGGCGCAGACAATGACGTCATTGCCTGCACTGACCAGAGGAAGCCGGAAGACGCTGCATGAAGACGGAGGAGCGCGATGTCGGCAGCGGCGGGGACGGCGGCGACAGGACAGTGATAAGTATAATGATTTTACTTTACAGGTTTGCGGAGCAAGGGGGGGGGCCCTGGATACTGATGGGGGGGGGCCTGTATACTGATGGGGGTGGCGGACGGGCGGCCTTCAGTTGGTATACTCGCGTATAAGCCGAGGGGGGACTTTTCAGCCCAAATTTTGGGCTGAAAAACTCGGCTTATACGCGAGTATATACGGTAGTTGAAGGTTATTTTTTAGCCAACATGGTTTTTAAAATGGGAAGATTGTTAGAATTTATAAAGGGGATGGGTTATATGTACAACCATAAAGCATGATGCACTCCTTATGAAAAAAACAATCTTTCCCTTCTGTTTCCTATTGTCGATCAACTGGACCAAACATTCAGAAAGAATTGTACACATTTACATAATTATTTTTGTTCGTTTTTTCCAAAACAATTTAAGACCTTTTTGAAACTATCAACGATTTCCGCTGTGACCAGTTCCTGAGGTACACTTTTCCACAGATTAATAATTCTCTTGGAAAAGACACCTTGTCTTTATTGTATATGTGGCCCCCTGCTCACACAGCTAACCACAGGCTCAGCTATAGCATGGATGGATTTCCACAGTGGGTACACAGTACAAACAACACCTTCCACCCCAATCCAGTAGGGGGAGCTCAACTTGCTGCCTTTAGGCAAGATCCCCTATAAATACTGGTACTGGGGGTGGAGTCAGACAGAGTGTGCAGTCGCTAGGAGAACTGTGAAGACATCCTGGTGGTCGGAGCCATGCTAGGCCCGAACCAGAGACAACTGAACAGCCACCCGTCTAGCTATTGCAGGGACCCAAGATTGGGGTCAAAGGCGAGACATAGGAGCAACGAAGAAGTAGCAGCCTGGGGACCGAGGAGCCTTTTTGGTTCACTCCAGAAAGCACCCCGGACACCGGAGTCCGAGTCTGCAGGAGAGCACCCAGCCCAGCAGAGAATACCGGTTTTCCGTGGAGACTTCAGTCGCCCGGGCATCTGTGCAGTCACTAACAAGGGAGCCAGGCACCACAAGAAAGTATACAGTGGCAGTCCAACGAGGGTTACCCAACACAGCACAGATGAGAGGAGAGCAGAGGAGGCCAGCCAAATTCCATACAGGGCAGGGGCTTCACACAAGGGAAAAGAGGCGAGGAGGCCTTATACCCACTCACTGTGGAGATCCAGAAGTGCTACCTGAACACCCGGCAGTGTACTGGACTTTCACCTGCAATTTCACCGGTAAAGAAACAATCTCCGGTGTGTGTGGGTTTTTGTGTGTGTGTGTGTGTGTCTATTCCTCTACCCCTGACCCTGCCACTTATAGAGACTATTCCAGCTGCTGGACAGCAAGGCCCATACTCTGCTTCCATCCCTAATCATTCACATCCAGCACCACCACCATCAGTGCTGGTCTTCCCCGGGAACTCAGTTTCACCTGCAGGGAGCTGTTCCATCCAAGCTGCAGTATCATCTTCCCCGAAGGTCTGAAGCGGCGCTGGTGCCCATGACCAGAATCTGCAGGTGGCATCACGACAAACTTTTATATTTTCTTATATCACCATTCCCTAACCCTTTTTTCTCTAGTCACCTTCCACGACAGCATAGGAGGTTGCCTCGCCACGCCCTAATAGGGACAGGAAGCACAAGAGAGGTTAAAAAGATCCTCCCACTTGCCAATGCCTTTCCTGTTCCCATGGGGCATGGAGAAGTTTTCTCCTGTGCTGTGGGGCCGGCGACTGCAGCATACCTTTTGGTGTTTTAGCCGGGCAGCGTTGGTCGGTGCTTGGGCGGTGAGACCGTCTCCCTGGTCCTCTGGAGCCTCCCTGGAGGCGATGCGGTCCGTGGGTGCCCTGGTTGGCGGCCTCTCTGAGCTCTCTGAGCCTTCCGGCTTCCCCCTGTGCACGCTCTGTTGGCGCGAGCCGGATGAGACGTCAGTGGGCATCACTTCCGGGTCACGTGCTCCCCCGGGAGTGTGGTGCTTCTGGTTCCAGCGGTCGGATCCGGCGGGACAGCATGCAGGGCACGCTAATGATTTGTCTGTGGCCTGTCTGGGACCCTGCGTGGGGGGAAGGGGCACATTTCCAATGGCTGGGGGGCAGGCTTATGGATATAAGCTGCCCTGAAGGTATCAGTTAAGGTAAGCTGATTTAGCTGCTGAGCCCAGTTCTGCTCCAGCCACAGTAAGTCTGTGCCGAGGGGGATCCTTATGCCTGATCTTCCCGGACCCTCCTACTCCAAAGAAACGGAAGCTCCAGCAGGACCTGTCCGACTCTGAGGGCCAGGTCGACTCAGATTCTGATAATAGGGATGATATTTCTTCCTCCAAGCATTCTGACCCTAAAAAGTTTTGTTCTCCACGGAGGATTTGGCTGACCTCATTGGTGCAGTGCGTAGCACTATGGGTCTGGAGGAAGAACAAGTCCTCCACTCTGTCCAGGATGAAATGTTCACTGGGATGAGATCTGTTAAACAGGTGGGATTTCCAGTCCATGCCAGCATTCAGAATCTCATTTCACAGGAGTGGGAGTTTCCTGAGAAGAGAGTTAAGAGTGCTATGAAGAACCGGTTTCCCGTGGATTACACCCCTTCAATTGGGATGACCTGAAGGTGGATGTTCAGGTCACAAGGGTTGCTAAAAAAATGGCACTCCCTTTTGAGTATACTTCCCAGCTGAAAGACCAGATCGATAGGAAAAGTGATGGCCTGATGAAACTCTCTTGGGAGGCGTCCTCATCTACTTTGAAGGCAAATATTGCCTCCACTTGCATGTCTTGTTCAATTCTCAGGTGGTTAGATCAGCTTGAGTGCCACATCACTCAGGGTACCCCGAGAGAGGAATTACTCGATTCCTTGCTATTGCTTAAAAAAGCTACCAGTTTCCTGGCTGATGCTTCGGCGGAGTCTGCTCGTACCTCCGTTCTGTCTGACTCTGCTAGGTGAGCCCTCTGGTTGAAAATGTGGAGTGGGGACTCCATCTCCAAAATGCGACTCTGTTCCATTCCCTTCAAGGGGGACTTGGTCTTCGGCCCTGCTCTAGATGACATCCTAGAAAAAGCTTCTGATAAAAAAGCTCTGCCTGAGCAAAGGGCTGCGAAGAAAAAACATTTTTGTCCCCAGGTGCCTCAGGCCTCCCAGCCCAAGGGGAAGGCAGGTAGGTGGTCCTACCCAGAGAATAGAAGAAAGAATATTCTTGTACCCTCACAACAACGCCCTCAGCATGATAAATAGTGACTCGGCTCAGGTGGGGGGGAGACTCGCCAATTTCCTCTCCCAGTGGCAATTGCGAATTGCCAATGGGTACTCAAAGTCATCTCAGAGAGTCACTTAATAGAGTTCGAGTCTCATCCCTCACCGGGTCTTTGGGTCCCTTCCCTGCCCTCTCAGGGAGCTCAGGATCTCCTGTTCTCAAATTTTCAGGACCTCTTATCCTCCAACGTGATCTCTCAGGTTCCAAGTGTGGAACAAGGCTGCGGCCATTACTCCCGACTCTTCCTGGTACAGAAACTGTGGGGAGCAGCCAGGATAATCATCAATCTGAAGCTGCTCAATCAGTACGTCAAGTATCGCAGATTCAAAATGGAATCCATCCGACCAGCGGTTCCGGTGATAGGCCATCACTTTCAGATGGCCACCATAGACTTAAAGGATGCCTACTTCCATGTGCCCGTTCATCCCCGGCACAGGAAGTTCCTCCGTTTTGCAGTTCTTTACCAGGGCATGGTGCACCCCTTCCAATTCAACGTCCTCCCCTTTGGGATATCCTCTGCTCCAAGGGTGTTCACCAAAATCATGGGAGAAGTGGTGGCATTTCTCAGGCAGCAAGGCGTCTGTCTGATACCATATTTGGATGACCTCCTTCTGGTCGCGCCTTCGGCTGTGACCTTTACGTCGGATGTGGAGAAAGTGTTAACTACGCTTAGGTCGTTGGGATGCAACCCAAATTTGAAGAAATCTTAGCTCCAACCCTCCTCCGTTAGGAGATTCCTGGGGGTTTTGCTGGACTCCGACAGCCAGATGTCCTTTCTTCCGGAGGATCACAAGGCAACCCTCACTTCAAAAATTTCTGCCGTTTGGTCTCAGAAGTCGCCTACGATCCGGACGGCAATGTCGATCCTGGGCTCTATGATGGCCTGCATGCCATCAGTAATGTGAGCCCAGGCACATTCAAGATGTCTTCAGGATCATATCCTGTTGCACTGGAACGGTCTTCCTCCCTTCCTCAACAAACGAGTTTGCTTGTCAGGGAGGGTTGTCACCTCCCTTCGGTGGTGGTTGTCCCCTACGAATCTGGCCAAGGGAGTCTCCTGGTGTCAGACTCCTTACTGTAACGACGGATGCCAGCAAGCGAGGCTGGGGGGCAGTGGTGTCCGGAACCCCGTTTCAAGGGGTCTGAAGTCCATTGGTCAGCTCTCAGTCCTCTAACTACCGTGAACTAAAGGCGGTTGAAGTGGCCCTCCTGGCAGCTCAGGGTCTGGTCAGGGATTCGCATGTGTTGGTGTATTCGGACAACGTCACTACAGTGGCCCATCTTCGCCATCAGGGCAGTACTCGGTACCGCGACCTGAAGGAGATCTCCAGTCGGATATTTCACTGGGCCGAGTTGTCCCTTTGGTCTCTCTCAGCAGTCCATCTGAAGGGAGAATTGAATTATCAGGCAGATTTTTTGGGCTGAAAGGATCTCCACCCTGGGGAGTGGAGCCTGGACCAAGCAGTCTTCTGCGGCCTGGTGGCGCGTTGGGGTCCCCCGGAGGTGGATCTGTTCGCTTCCAATCACAGCAGAAAGGTCAGAACATTCTTCTCCCTCAACCCCAGGGACGATGCAGTGGGAGTGGACGCCTTCTCTCATGAATGGAACTTTCGTCTGGCCTACGCTTTCCCGCCTCTTCCTCTCCTGGCAAGGGCCCTGAGAAAAATCAGGGAAGAGGGGGTTTCGACTATCCTCATTGCCCCTCTGGCTAAAAAGAAGTTGGTACAATCTGATCATGTCCTTCAAAGTGGAGGTAACTAAAAGAGGTTACTAAAAGAGGTTAACCCCGGCACTCAAAATAGGCTAGAAGAGTTCAGTTGCAGTTCCAATTTGATTTTATTGTGACACACGTGAAAAAAATAGGCAGTTCAATCAGTGTAAACGTTTTTGGCTCCACCGAGCCTTCATCAGACAGATTGATGCTTTTACAAATTATTTACATTGAAAAAAAAAGGAAAAAACTAAGTGTAAATATATACAGTACAGTTATATGTACAATTGTTTACATAATGGACATATTTTTTAAAAATTCAATGTGTCTGGGTCCGGACCTGAACCTTTTTGCACAAGGCCCGTTCTTCCATCTGGATCCACAGAAACTCAAATTATCTGCCTGGCTTCTGAAGCCCAAATGCTGAAGGCTCAGGGCCTTTCGGATCGGGTTATTGCTACCTTGCAAGATTGCCGTAAACCCGTTACCAACTCCATCTACAATAAAATTTGGAAGAAATTTTCCTCTTGGTGTGGTCCCACCTTGCCTGATCCTTTCTCTCCTAATGTTTCCCAAATATTGGATTTCTTGCAGCAGGGATTGGATTGGGTCTTAAGCCTAGCTCCCTCAAGGTGCATGTGGCGGCCCTGAGTTCAGTATTTGATGTGAAACTGGCTGACCATCGTTTGATCAAGCGGTTCATGGTTGCGGCTATGAGAAGGTGTCCCGTCCGGCTGATTCTCACTCCCTCGTGGGATCTGAATGTAGTTCTTACAGGTCTCTCCCGCTCTCCTTATGAGCCCCTGGCTTCCTGTACAGTGAGGTCTCTATCTCACAAACTCGCCTTCCTGGTGGCAATTACGTCTGTAAGGAGAATTTGTGAACTTCAGGCTTTGTCTGTCAGAGAACCATATTTGACTGTTCGTGATGACAGCTGGATCCGTCTTTCCTGCCGAAAGTTGTCTCTGAGGTCCATCACTCTCAGACGATTGTTCTTCCTTCCTTCTGTCAACATTCTACGTCCACAAAGGAAGAGGACTTTCATTCTCTGGACGTCCGTAGACTGGTGTTACACTACCTAGATTTCACGGCGCCTTGGCGTATTGACCATAACTTGTTTATTCAGCCCTTTGGTTGCAACAAGGGCCGTAAGGTAGCTAAAAGCACGATTGCTAATTGGATTAAAAAAACCATTACTGGGGCCTATCTCGGTCAAGGCCTCTTTGGGATTCACGGCCTATTCTACCAAGTCCACTTCAGTCTCATGGGCTGAGCGTGCGGGGGCTTCACCTGAGCAGATCTGCAAGGCAGATACGTGGTCTACTCTGCATACCTTAACGAAACATTATCGCTTGGATGTTCTGGCTAACAGGGACTTGGCCTTTGGCAGAAAAGTCCTGCAAGCTAATGTCCCTCCCTAGGTAAGAAATCTTGGGCATTCCTCCTATGCTGTTGTGGAAGGTGACTAGAGAAAAAAGAATTATTTTTACCGTTATTTCGGTTTCTAGGAAACCTTCCATGACAGCACTTATTTTCCTCCATATATTCCTTGTTGTTCCTGGAATGTGTGCTGATACGGGTTCTTTGTAAAACACTGGCGAGTGGGAGGTGGGAGGGTCCTTTTAATCACTCTTGTGCTTCCTGTCCCTATTAGGGCGTGGTGGGGCAACCTCATATGCTGTCGTGGAAGGTTTCTTAGAAACCGAATTAACAGTAAGAATAATTCTTTTTTTAGTTGATCACCAGGGCCATGGGTATGGGCAGGCCACCAGTGACATCCCAACTACACCAGGGCCCAGATACCTGAGTTCCCATACAACCCTGGGTGAGTCATACTTTTGGCGTCACGAACAGGATCCCGTGCCCGGTGCAACCGGGTACTGTGTGCCGTGTTTAATGACTGTGATTTGTGAACTGTTAAATTGAGCCGCCGCCATTAATGTGCCACGGAGCGGGAAGAAAGGGGGTGTAACGGCCGAAAGAGCACAAAGCAAAAACCCCGCCCCTCGCTCTGCCGGATACTTACGAAGTGCAGCGGCCTAATCCAGAAATTCCCGAACATTTAACTCCCTGTTGACAGAGTACTAAAACTGTTGAACTGTTAAAAAAAACTGGCTGTGATTCACTAGGGGGGCCCTAAGATGTCTGCTACATCAAGCGACGATGAAAACTCTTACTTAGACCCCGCGAATCACCCCGAAATAAGTATGGCTGCCGCCGGTAGAGCCTTCAACCCACCAGGTGCCGTTGCCCCGATCATGCCGATCTCGCTACTGTATATCCCGGGTGCTAAGTGGCTGCCTCAGTATGATGGCCGCCCAGATACCTTGTCAACATTTAAGAGAAAGATCTGCAGCGTGTTGAACATGTATGCAATGACTGGCAAGCAGCGCGCCGCTGTTGTATTGGGACAGTTAACCGGTGCAGCCGAGCGGGAGGTTGAAATCTGGTCTGCTGCTGAACGGGGATCAGTAGCTATAATCTTTGACAAACTGAAAGCTACTTTTGAGGACTGTAATGAGGCTGACATCAGAATGCGCTTTTACCACTGTTATCAACAGCCGGACGATAATATTCGAGCATAAGACTGGTGCCTGCAGGAGGAGCTGCGGGCTCTGAAACAAATCAGCCCTGCTAGTGTAGCGGGCGAAAACAAATTGTTTATTGAATGGTCACCCGAGGACTATAAAATCCTGCATTGGTGGTCCCTAAGCCACCCGGATGCTGACTTCCACACTTTGAAGGACATGGCCATAAAGGGGTTACAACCAGTAGAGACCCCCGAAGCTGCTATTTGGTGGTGGCGCAGTGGCACAGCTCTGGCAACCGTAGCACCCGTCCCTGTACCTGCAGCTGACAGCAACTTATAGTCTACCAACTCTGACAGGATTGATACCTTGTGCGCAGAGGTGCGCCAGCTGGGTAAAAACCTAGCCACAGTCATGGAAGTCCTACAGCTGCAGTCAGGGCCAAACCCAAAGCCCAAGCCACAACCTCTGATCCAGCTCACTGACATTCCGGAGGATGTCCCATGGATGAAAGGAGGGAAGACCACGTCGCCCCGAGGGAGGACCACCGACCGCTACAGTTCTACAGTAGAACCCATCTGCCGTCGCTGCAGCAAGACCGGCCATATTGCAAGATACTGTCCTTTAAATAAGCAGACCCTGGGGGCCGGGGCCAAACCTCAGGAGTAGCTCAACAGGGCTCATCAGCCTGATATGATACTTACATCGGACAAAGACCATTCCTGTCTATCATACTCGATGGCATTTCAACACCTGCTTTACTGGACATCAGGTCCCAAGTGACCACCATCCCCGATATCCTTTATAAGAGATTCTGGTCATGTAATGAACTTAAGCCACCAGATATGAACCTCAATATTTATTCTTCTAATGGTGAACCATTTACTATAGTGGGGGTTAGAGAAGTACCAATAAAAGTGGGAAGGGTGGAATTACAAGACCAGGGGATCATTGTGGTAGCAGGAAATCCAAATAACTGAGATCCTTACATCATTCTTGGAAAAAATGTTGTCAGCAATTGTCTGGGTGAAGCGTTGGTCTTACTCCAACAGATTGCGGACACTGCCAAACCCGAGTAGAAGAAGTTTCTTCAGAGAGAGATAAGAGCCCTCCTGCATCAACAACAGGTAAAACTGACCGGTGGTGAAATTGGTAGTGTACAAGTAACAGACCCGCTTCCTATTGTGATACCCCCAATGAGTGAAATGATGATCTGGTGCTGAGCAGCTATAGGCCTAAGAGGGCAGGACTATCAGGCGGTAGTGGAGCCCATCAGTTCAGAACACAGGCCTACACTCTTGACAGCCAGAGGGGTAGTTGATGTACACAAAGGTAGAGTGCCAGTCTGCATTTTGAATTGTGGGAGTGAAGAGGTCAAACTACCCAGGTATTCCACTGTTGTTAAGCTGTGCACTGTGCATAACAATGAGATACAAGCAGTGGGACCCTTACCTCCACCCAACAAGGTAGAGGATAATAACTACAAGGTACAACTAGAGGACTGGTATCAGCAGCTCCATGTTGGAACTGATTCCACTCCTACACATAAAAAGCATGGTGTCTATCGGGTAGTTCGAGAGTATGGGCAAGTATTCAGTAAGCATCCACTTGTCTTTGGTAGGATCAAGGGGGTACACCATCATATCCCCACAGGTACACATCCACCAATCAAAGAGCGATACAGGCCTATTCCACCTGCACACTACCAAAAAGCCAAAGTGATGTTACAGTACACGAAGGACTTTGAGACTGTGCTGCTTTACCTAGATGATGTCATAGTGTATTCAAAAACCTATGAAGAACACCTAACCCATCTAGCAGAGGTATTTGAAGCATTATCCAAGTATGGGATGAAGATAAAACCATCCAAATGCCACCTGTTAAAGCCAAGAGTCCAGTACCTGGGACACATAGTCAGCTCACAGGGAGTGGCACCGGACCCACACAAGGTAACCATCATCAGAGAATGGCCGGAACCAAAGACCCTCAAGGAAGTACATCAGTTCCTGGGATTTCTGGGATACTACAGGAGATTCATCAAGGGGTACACAAAGAAGGCTGCTCCCTTACAAAACCTCCTAGTAAGCCAACCTAAGAAAGGCAAGTCCATGGAACCTCCATTGGAGTGGGGCAAGGAACAAGAAGAGTCCTTCCAGCAGATAAAAGAGGCCCTGACGGGTGAAGAGATCCTGGCTTACCCTGACTACAACCTACCATTCCTGCTGTACGCCGATGCCAGCAATGTGGGGTTAGGAGCAGTACTTTCTCAAAAGCAATAGGGCAGAGAAAGAGTGATTGCCTATGCTAGTAGAAAGCTTCGCCCTACAGAAAGGAACTCTGAAAATTACAGCTCATTTAAGCTGGAGTTCCTGGCCTTGGTCTGGACTGTCACTGAGAGATTCAAACACTACTTGGCATCCAGCAAGTTTACTGCCTTTATGGATAACAATCCCTTAACACACTTGGAAACTGCAAAACTAGGTGCCATGGAACAACGCTGGATGGCCAGATTGTCTAATTACCAGTTTAACATCAAGTACTGGGCTGGCCATAACAATGCCAACGCTGATGCCTTGTCTAGGGCGCTTTACTTAGCGCACATAGGAGATAAGGATAAGCTTGAAGAGATAGAGCTACCCACCTTCCATCAACTCTGAGCATCCCAATGTCCACAAAACTGCACAGAGATACCCAAGAGAATAGTGAATCCATTACCGCATTTTGGTTGGAAGGAATCCCAAGACAGCGATACAGCCATGAACTTGGTCAAAGGACTGATAACTCAGGAGTCCTCCAAATTACCTTAAAATCCTCCACCAGAAGCAAAACATCTGTGGAACGAAAGGCGTAAGCTATTCATCTACCAGGATAAACTCTGCAGAAGATACATCAATCCCAGAACCCATGAACCTATGAAATGAACTGGCAGATCGTGGTACCCCAAAAAGACATTCAGATGGTGTTACCTGCTTATCACAATCAAACAGGACACTTTGGGTGGAAAAAGTTGGAGATAATGCTCAAAGACAGATTCTATTGAGTTGGCATGAGAGGATCCATAGAAAGATGGTGAACAGGCTGTGAACCATGTAACCTGAGGAAGAAAGACCAAGAAAGTCAAAGGGCACCATTTTAATCAATAGTAACAATGCAACCACTCCAGATAGTAGCTTTGTATCATGTGAAGCTAACTCCAAGCAGAACAGGCTATACCTATGCCTTAACCATGGTAGACCATTATTCAAGATTCATGATGGTAGCTCCTGTAAAAGACCTTACCGCTACGACAGCTGCAAAGACCTTTCAAACTGCCTTTTGTAGACTATTGGGTTATCCAGAACAAGTTCTGACTGATAGAGGTTCTGCATTCGAAGCTGAAATCTTCCAAGAATTCTGTCATCTGTATAGGTGTAAGAAGATAAGAAACATGCCGTACCATCCACAATCAAATGGTTTATGTCAAAAGATGAATAACATTGTCATCGACATGCTGAAGATACTGCCTCTAGAAGAAAGAAACCAACGGCCAGAAAAAATGCCTGATCTCTTGGACATGTACAACCACATTCCTGTGAGTTCAACTAACTGTACACCGGCTTATCTCATGAGAGCACACTCTAGAAAATTACCAGTAGACTTGGAGATGGGAGTCATCAAACCAAAAGCAGATACTCACAATTCTGACTGGAACATCAATCGTCTGGAGCAGTACAAATTAGTCCAAGCCTGCATTGAAGATAATCTCCAAAGAGCTCGACAAAAACAAGAAAGAGACTTCAACAAAAGTGCACCAGCAAAACCCATATTACCCGGAAGTATTGTACTTAAAAGAAAAAGAAGAAAACACAAACTTGATGACCAGTAGGAACAAGAACCATATACTGTGTTGCACTCCAACTTTGACAACTCCAAAGTATGCTTAATTAGAAAGGATGGAGGAAAAACAATCCAAACAGTATCAAGAGACCACTTAAAGAATTGCCCTGAAGCATTAAAAATCCAAGAACACCTAGAAAAGGAAGCAGAAGAGTCCTATGAACCTGTCCATCAATACTAAGAACCAAAAGAAAAAGTAATTTCTACAATACTCGGAGACTTCCCTGAAGATTGGCCTCAACTAGGGATGAGCGAGTACTGCATTATTCGTGCTCGCTATACTCGCAACGATTAGGCAGCGGTACTCGCTACTCGTTGTGAGTATAGCGAGTTTCAATACTTTCGCAGTGTATCTATAGATACACTGCAAAAGTAGCCTGAAAGTTAATAAAAGTTGTTAAAAAATAATAAACTTACATACTCACCTTCCGTCGCCTGCACCGGGACCGCCAGAGAAGCCATCCGATTGCTGGAAAAGGACATTTCACTACCAGCCGTCAGATGGTCGGTAGCAATCTAGCCAATCAGATGGCGCCACGTCACAACTATGTCATCGCTAGCGGCCACCTGATTGGCTAGTTTGCAAGGTCCTGATAGTACATCTAGGACCTTGCAAATTGGCCAATCAGGTGGCCGCTAGCGATCACGGGGTTGTGACGAGGCGCCATCTGATTGGTCAGATCGTTACCAGCCATCTAATTGGCTGGTAGTGAAAGGTCCTTTTCCAGCAATCGGATGGCTTCTCTTGCGGTCCCGGTGCAGGCGTCGGAAGGTGAGTATGTAAGTTTATTATATGTTAACAACTTTTATTAACTTTAGTATTAGGACTACTCGCTACTCCCGAGTACTCATAAGTACTCTGAGAGTAGCGAGTAGCCCGAATACCGCTACTATTCGGCGAATACCAAATAGTAACGAGTATACTCGCTCATCCCTAGCCTCAACATGAAGGAGCAGTGATAGTCCCAGTAATCCAATTCTATCAACCACAAATAGAACCAAGAGTTCAAGATTCCACTTCGGAAATTCAGGAAGAAACACCCGTTGTCAGAGAACCAGAGGATCCTACAACCGATGCACCTGCTAATCCTTTAGTGAAACTAAGGCCACGCAGATGCTTACCTGACTTACCTACATTTGGTACATTACCTGAGACATCCACACTAGTAGTGCATAGATCTAGTCGCAGCACACAAGGTCAACCCCCGTCCAGGTATGGAGATTGGGTGCAGTACGTATAACATGTAAACAGAAACCAGTTATGTACATAAAATGTAAATAGTAGCATACAGAAGGGTGACGAGTAGGCCAAAACAGGTACACAACATCAGAAAGAGGGGTGAGTGGAGTTGGCGTAAGAAGCTGTCTAGGGAGAGCAAAATCTTGGCCAATAGGTGACTCCAGGGCCAGGAGGCCTACAGCGCTTATGACCGGCCCCTAGAGAGGCCCCTTCAGTACCTAGGACTCTAGTTCTAAGGACCATAGTTACAGGACTGGTTGTGACAAAAACTTACCTTTCAGCCTGCGTCGGATGGACTAGCGCCGTATGGACTGCACCTGTTTTACCATTTTTAAGTGGTTTTTGTAAATTTTTGATTTTTGAGACTCTGTACATATGTTACCAATTATTGTTGCTGTTGAAAATGTTATTTCACTATTAACCAAAAATGTTTCTCAGTCCAGGAGTACTGACCTTACCTAGGGGGGAATGTGGCGCCCTGCTCACACAGGTAACCACAGGCTCACCTATAGCATGGATGGATTTCCACAGTGGGTACACAGTACAAACAACACCTTCCACCCCAACCCAGTAGGGGGAGCTCAACTTGCTGCCTTTAGGCAAGATCCCCTATAAATATTAGTGCTGGGGGTGGAGTTAGACAGAGTGTGTAGTTGCTTGGAGAACTGTGAAGACATCCTGATGGTCGGAGCCGCACTAGGCCCAAGCCAGAGACAACTGAACAGCCACCCATCTAGCTATTGCAGGGACCCAAGAGTGGGGTCGAAGGCGAGACATAGGAGCAACGAAAAAGTAGTAGCCTGGGGTTCGAGGAGCCGTTTTGGTTCACTCCAGAAAGAACCCCAGACACCGGAGTCCGAGTCTGCAGGAGAGCACCCAGCCCAGCAGAGAATGCCAGTTTTCCGTGGAGACTTCAGTCTCACGGGCATCTGTGCAGTCACCAACAAGGGAGCCAGGCACCGCAAGAAAGTATATAGCAGCAGTCCAACGAGGGTTACAGCACAGGTGAGAAGAGAGCAGAGGAGGCCAGCCAAGTTCCATACAGGGCAGGGGCTTCACACAAGGGAAAAGAGATGAGGAGGCCTTATACCCACTCACTGTGGAGATCCAGAAGTGCTACTTGAACACCTGGCAGTGTACTAGACTTTCACCTGCAATTCCACCAGTAAAGGGTAAAGAAACAATCTCCGGTGTGTGTGTGTCTATTCCTCTACCCCTGACCCTGCCACTTATAGAGACTATTCCAGCCACTGGACAGCAAGGCCCATACTCTGCTTCCATCCCTAATCATTCACATCCAGCACCACCACTATCAGTGCTGGTCTGCCCCGGGAACTCAGCTCCACCTGCAGGGAGCTGTTCCATCCAAGCTTCAGTATCATCTCCCCCGGAGGTCTGAAGCGGCGCTGGTGCCCATCACCAGAATTTGCAGGTGGCATCACGATAAACTTTTATATTTTCTTATATCACCATTCCCTAACCCCTTTTTCAGTTGATCACCAGGGCAGACCACCAGTGACATCCCAACTACCGCAAGGCCCAGATACCCGAGTTCCCATACAATCCTGGGTGATTCAGATACTGAACCTGTCTTTCTTTAGAGAAAAAGAGTGCCCCCTTGCCTTTTGATGGGGTTTTATATGAAATGGCTTTTAATCATACTTGCAAAAGTTGATCATGTTCCTCATTATATGTTTCCTCTCAGGAGTCAATAAATTTAATTATTTTAATAATTCCTCATAACTAATGTCCTCCATACGTCATATCAGTTTTTGACTCTACTTTATACCTTCTCTAGCTCTATGCCATCCTTTTTATCAAGGGGTGCACAAACTGAGCTGCATATCCCAGATGTTATTGTGGCCCCCACTGGTCAGTGCGCCACAGTAGGGGTACTGCACCCATGACTGAGTGTGCAGTATTCCTGTCATTGGGGAGTGTAAAGTCAACCTGAGGCTCTCATCTCTGCATTCACACACCTAGAATAGGGGGACTAAAGGATTAACCTGTTTGCCTGGGAGACCCAGCCTGGTGGGAGGAGCTTAGGTGTAGTGAGAGAAAGGCGGGAAAAAACAGAAGGGCAGAACATCTGTGGAGAGAGACAGAGAAGGACCCTTCAGGGGACACCACGGGGAGGGTACCCAAAAGGAGCGGAGACCCAGACGAAAGGAGGAGACCCAGTGCCGAACCTTCCACAATCCAGAGGAATCCTAGTCCACAACGGAGAACTGGCTCTGAGTCACTGTGCAGGAGTCTATCCCTGAGCCGTCAACACAGGTCGTGGGTCTATCTAATAGCCCCGACTCCCCTATCCAGAACGTGCAGCCCCACCAGGATCACTAAACAGGGTTGAGCTCCTTAGAAAAGAAGAAGGGTACCTCATAGCACCCAACGGCTTGGTAGACAAGTGGGCTGTGCAGGATAGCGCAAGAAAGTAAGGAGGTGCAAGGAAGAGAACGGGACAGTGGAAGTAAAGCAGAAGGTACTGTCTGGCAGCCTCAAAGAGACGTTATTCTCCTCAGTGACTACTTGGCCAGCTACTCGCAAAGACTGTATAACTGTAAACCTGCATACCATCGCAACCAGTTTCCAGTAAAGTAGCCGTATAGAGCTAACAAGCCTCAGTGTTTCTTTCTGCACCAACTATTAAATCTCTGCCCCAGGGATCTGTTTCCCCTGCAGGGAGCCAATCCATCCTACTGCAATACCATCATCCTCGGCGGTCTGATAGCGGCGCTGTAGATGCTTATGATTGACATTGCACAGTGTTATTTAGTTTGAAGTATAAGTACACCTAAATCCCACTGTACAAGTAACTTTCTCAGGCTTTACTACTCCAATAACATACAGTAAGTTGCCTGCTTACAATTAGTTCCCATGTGCATAAATTTCCATTTCTCCAAATAAAATTACATCTGCCATGTGTGTAATGGCCAGAGGTCCAAAGAAGATCCAGTGAGTCCCAAACTAAGACAGAGGTAGAAATAAACAACAGTTTCTTTACTGAGAAGGGGTTAAAGTAAGATTCAAGATAGGATTCAGTTCTCCCAGATTCCCCTAGGACTACTATCCTTATTATTTACACTCGCTCAGCATAAGGCTGAAATCAGTGTGCCCAAATGTTTCCCAGTTTATATGTATTGCACCGACTAACAGTAACCAATTTACCTAGAATCCATGCAAGAAAAACTTCTATTTAGGTGAGTACAGGAATAGGTGAGGGCGTTCTATGGGAACCCCTGAAAAGGCACACTGAATATAACTTAAAATCGCTAATAATGCAGGTGCACGAAACTACAACAGTTATTGTACCCCTAACCTTAGGATACCCGGGTATCTTAACTCACAGTACCGTTAACCTCTGATGGAGTCCCACACAGGCTTGTGTTTTGCGTTGGCTGCAGCCAGTCCCAAAGATCTTTGGCACCAAAAACAACTATCGCAAAAACAAGGATCCATGTCTTGTCGCACCACACGCGAGGGACTTGTAGTTCTGTATTCTCAGGGTTTGGTTTGGGGGTAACACTTCACCAGGGCTTATCAGGATCCTCTCAATATGGATGGCACAGGATCCTGTCTCTCATCTAGCAGTCACTCACAGTTCCCCTGTCAGCAGACTGCCTGAGGAAGCGGCAGGTCCTGCTGTGAAACGCGTTGGCTCAATAAACGGACATCAAACATACCCTTCCTGCTTGGTGATCTGCGCGGAATCTAAACCTGGGCTTTTTTCTACATAAACAGATTTCTCCCTTACCGGGTGTCTGCAGCGACCAGGATAACAAGGTTCTTGCAGTTTGTTGTGACTCACACAACCCAAAAAGGTGAGTCACACTAATCGGGGGGCATTGAATTATCATCATAGATAAGACCCTATGTGCGCTCCCTTCTCTCTTTGTTTTTGCTTTTTCACAGGAAAGATGTCCTTTTTCGCTTTCCAGATACTGTCCCGTTTGGCAGAACGTCTCTAGCCCAAAACAGCATGGACTTCCACAGAAATCCAAAGAGTCCCACAGCTCTCACATGCTCTGCACTTGGCCTAAAGCTGAGCCATGGGTTCACCAGAGCAAGGGATTATCCGCACCTACAGAAAAGCTTGCAGAGCAACAGTCTTATCAGAGTTCAGTCTTCACACTCCTCACCAGCATCTGCTCTCATCGTCTCACACATCAGACTCCAATCTTCCCTTCCGTTGACCTTGCTTCTAGTTCCCAGCACACAGGGTTTTCCAGGCTCCCCCTGCTCTCAGTTCAGGCAGGAAAACCGTGGGGTCCTAATGCTCTCCTGATGCTGTTACAGTCCACAATCTTACAACGTGGATGCCCAAACACTTGGATTGTTAAAGTTAGCCTATCTATAATATAAAAGCCGAAGGCCACTTCCGGAAAACCCGAAGGGTACTTCCGTGATGGCCACCGGACCCATGGTGGTGACGTCACCAGTCCACTGTAGCCTGGCGGCGCCCGGCTACAGGGACCGGTGGAGGAGCGTTCCGGCCAGGAACGTTCCGCTTTCGGAAGTTCCGGCCAGGAACGTTCCCGTCTGTCCCAGCCGCCTCCTCTCTCCCGTTCCAGCCGCCTCCTCTCTCCCGCTCCAGCCGCCTCTGCCGCCTGCCCGCTCCAGCCGCCTCTGCCGCCTGCCTGCTACAGCCGCCTCTCCCCTGTGCCCTGCCCGCTACAGCCGCCTCTTCCCTGTGCCCTGCCCCCTACAGCCGTCTTTCCCCTGTGCCCTGCTCGCTACAGCCGCCTCTCCCCTGTGCCCTGCCCGCTACAGCCGCCTCTCCCCTGTGCCCTGACCGCTACAGCCGCCTCTCCCCTCTGCCCTACGCCCGCTCCAGTCGCCTCTCCCCTGTGCCCTGCCCGCTCCAGCCGCCTCTCCCCTGTGCCCTGCCCGCTCCAGCCTCCCCTGTGCCCTGCCGGCTCCAGCCACCAGCCTCCCCTGTGCCCTGCCCGCTCCAGCCACCAGCCTCCCCTGTGCCCTGACCCCTCCAGCCTCCCCTCTGCCCTGACACCTCCAGCTCCCCTGTGCCCTAACCACTTCAGCCTCCAGCCTCCCGTGCCCTAACCCCTCCAGCCTCCCTGTGCCCTAACCCCTCCAGCCTCCCTTGTGCCCTAACCCCTCCAGCCTCCCCTGTGCCCTAACCCCTCCAGCCTCCAGCCTCCCCTGTGCCCTAACCCCTCCAGCCTCCCCTGTGCCCTAACCCCTCCAGCCTCCACTGTGCCCTAACACCTCCAGCCTCCCCTGTGCCATAACCCCTCCAGCCTCCCCTGTGCCCTAACCCCTCCAGCCTCCCCTGTCCTCTGCCCCCTCCAGCCTCCCCTCTCCTCTGCCCCCTCCACCCTCCCCTGTCCTCTGCCCCTCCAGCCTCACCTGTCCTCTGCCCCCTCCAGCCTCCCCTGTCCTCTGCCCCCTCCAGCCTCCCCTGTCCTCTGCCCCTCCAGCCTCCCTGTCCTCTGCTCCCCAGCCTCCCCTGTCCTCTGCCTCCAGCCTCCCCTGTCCTCTGCCCCCCAACCTCCCCTGTCCTCTGCCCTCCAGCCTCCCCTGTCCTCTCCCTGTCCTCTGCCCTCCAGCCTCCACTCTCTTCTCCCTGCCCTCTGCCCTCCAGCCTCCGCCCTCCAGCCTCCGCTCTCCTCTGCCCTCCAGCCCCCGCTCTCCCCTCCCTGTCCTCTGCCCTCCAGCCTCCGCTCTCCTCTCCCTGTCCTCTGCCCTCCAGCCTCCGCTCTCCTCTCCCTGTCCTCTGCCCTCCAGCCTCCTCTCTCCTCTCCCTGTCCTCTGCCCTCCAGCCTCCGCTCTACTCTGCCCTCTAGCCTCCGCTCTCCTCTCTCTGTCCTCTGCCCTCCAGCCTCCGCTCTCCTTCCCTGTCCTCTGTCCTCCAGCCTCCGCTCTACTCTCCCTGTCCTCTGCCCTCCAGCCTCCGCTCTCCTCTCCCTGTCCTCTGCCCTCCAGCCTCCGCTCTCCTCTCCCTGTCCTCTGCCCTCCAGCCTCCGCTCTCCTCTCCCTTCCTCCTCCAGCTCGCTCTCCTCCCTGTCCTCTGCCCTCCAGCCTCCGCTCTCCTCTCCGTCCTCTGCCCTCCAGCCTCCGCTCTCCTCTCCCTGTCCTCTGCCCTCCAGCCTCTCTCCTCCCCGCTCTCCTCCAGTCTGCTCTCACTCCGTCTCCCTCCGTCCTCTGCCCTCCAGCCTCCCTCTCCTCTCCCTTCTCTGCCTCCAGCCTCCCTCTCCTTCCCTGTCCTCTGCCTCCAGCTTCCGCTCTCCTTTCCCTGTCCTCTGCCCTCCAGCCTCGCCCTCGCCTCGTCCTCTCCGTCCTCTGCTCTCCTCTCCTGTCCTCTGCCCTCAGCCTCGTCCTCCCAGCCTCCTCTCTCTCCCTTCCTCTGCCCTCCAGCCTCCGCTCTCCTCTCCCTGTCCTCTGCCTCCAGCCTCGCTTTCTTTCCCTGTCCTCTGCCCTCCAGCCTCCGCTCTCCTCTCCCTGTCCTCTACCTCCAGCTCCGCTCTCCTCTCCCTGTCCTCTGCCTCCAGCCTCCGCTCTCCTCTCCCTTCCCGCTCCAGCCTCCCTCTCTCTGTCCTCTGCCCTCCAGCTTCCTCTCCCTCCTCTTCCTCTGCCCTCCAGCCTCCGCTCTCTCTCCCTGTCCTCTGCCCCAGCCTCCCTCTCCCTGTCCTCTGCCCTCCAGCCTCGCTTCCTCTCCGCTGCTCTTCTCTGCCCTCCAGCCTCCGCTCTCTTCTCCTGTCCTCTGCCTCCAGCCTCCGCTCTCCTCTGCCCTCTCAGCTCGCTCTCCCTCCCTGTCCTGCCCTCCAGCCTCCGCTCTCCTCTCCCTGTCCTCTGCCCTCCAGCCTCCGCTCTCCTCTCCCTGTCCTCTGCCCTCCACCTCCGCTTCCTCCTCTCCTCTGCCCTCCAGCCTCCGCTCTCCTCTCCCTGTCCTCCAGCCTCCGCCTCCCTCTGCTCTGCCTCCAGCCTCCTCTCTCTCCTGTCCTCTGCCCTCCAGCCTCCGCTCTCCTTCTGCCTCTCACCCCGTCCGCTATCCTCTCCCTTCCTCTGCCCTCCAGCCCGTCCCTCTCCTTCCCTGTCCTCGCTTCTCCAGCCTCGCTCTCCTCTCCCTGTCCTTGCCCTCCAGCCTCCGCTCTCCGTCCTCTGCCCTGTCCTCGCCCTCCTGCCTCCACTCTCCTCTCCTGTCCTCTGCCCTCCAGCCTCCCTCTCCCTCCGTCCTCTGCCCTCCAGCCTCCCTCTCCTCTCCCGTCCCTGCCTCCAGCCTCCGCTCTCCTCTCCTGTCCTCTGCCTCCAGCCTCGCTCTCCTCTCCCTGTCTCAGCCCTTCGCCCAGCCCTCTCTCCTGTCCTCTGCCCTCCAGCTCCCTCTCCTCTCCTGTCCTTGCCCTCCAGCCTCCGCTCTCCTTTCCCTGTCCTCTGCCCTCCAGCCTCCGCTCTCCTCTCCCTGTCCTCTGCCTCCAGCCTCCGCTCTCCTCCCTGTCCTCTGCCCTCAGCCTCGCTCTCTTCCCCTCTCCTCCTGTCCTCTGCCCTCCAGCCTCCGCTCTCCTTCCCTGTCCTCTGCCCTCCAGCTCGCTTTTCTTCCCTGTCCTCTGCCCTCCAGCCTCCGCTCTCCTCTCCCTGTCCTCTGCCCTCCAGCCTCCGCTCTCCTCTCCCTCTCCTCTGCCCTCCGCTCTCCTCTCCCTGTCCTCTGCCCTCCTGCCTCCGCTCTCCTCTCCCTGCCCTCTGCCCTCCAGCCTCCGCTCTCCTCTGCCCTCCAGCCTCCGCTCTCCTCTCCCTGTCCTCTGCCCTCCGCTCTCCTCTCCCTGTCCTCTGCCCTCCAGCCTCTGCTCTCCTCTCCCTGTCCTCTGCCCTCCAGCCTCCGCTCTCCTCTCCCTCTCCTCTGCCCTCCGCTCTCCTCTCCCTGTCCTCTGCCCTCCTGCCTCCGCTCTCCTCTCCCTGTCCTCTGCCCTCCAGCCTCCGCCTTCCAGCCTCTGCTCTCCTCTCCCTGTCCTCTGCCCTCCAGCCTCCGCTCTCCTCTCCCTGTCCCCTGCCCTCCAGCTTCCGCCCTCCAGCGTCCGCTCTCCTCTGCCCTCCAGCCTCCGCTCTCCTCTCCCTGTCCTCTGCCCTCCAGCCTCCGCTCTCCCCTCCCTGTCCTCTGCCCTCCAGCCTCCGCTCTCCTCTCCCTGTCCTCTGCCCTCCAGCCTCCGCTCTCTTCTCCCTGTCCTCTGCCCTCCAGCCTCCGCTCTCCTCGCCCCTCCATCTGTAATGTACATTATGTGTATATATGTGTGTATGTTGGCACTTCCGTCACTTTGTCCCCACTTCCCTCAACTTTGTACACACACACACACTCCGCTATACTTACCACCGTCCCTGCGTCCGCTGCCTGGATCATCAGTTGATATGTCGCCACCCCCGAACTACTAGATCCAATATAGCGTCCAATATGTCTCGCCAAACTACCCGGACAACATATTGGATCCAGTCGTCCGGGGGCGGCGACATGTCGACTCAGGATCCAGGCGGCGGGGAAGACGCAGGGTCGGTGGTAAGTATAGCGGAGTGTGTGTATGTTTGTGCTGACCACTCTGCCCACGGCGCTGCGCTCACCACTCTGCCCACGGCGCTGCACTGACCACTCTGCCCGCGGCGCTGCGCTGACCACTCTGCCTGCGGTGCTGCGCTGACCATTCTGCCCACGGCGCTGTGCTGACCACTCTGCCCACGGCGCTGCACTGACCACTCTGCCCACTGCGCTGCGCTGAGCACTCTGCCCACGGCGCTGCGCTAACCACTCTGTCCACGGCGCTGCGCTGACCAATCTCACCCCACTCACTGCTAACCACTGAGGCACCGCACTCACTGCTAACCACTGAGGCACCGCGCTCACTGCTAACCACTGAGGCACCGCGCTCACTGCTAACCACTGAGCCACCGCGCTCACTGCTAACCACTGAGCCACCGCACTCACTGCTAACCACTGAGCCACCGCACTCACTGCTAACCACTGAGCCACCGCACTCACTGCTAACCACTGAGCCACCGCACTCACTGCTAACCACTGAGCCACCGCACTCACTGCTAACCACTGAGCCACCGCACTCACTGCTAACCACTGAGCCACCGCACTCACTGCTAACCACTGAGCCACCGCACTCACTGCTAACCACTGAGCCACCGCACTCACTGCTAACCACTGAGCCACCGCACTCACTGCTAACCACTGAGCCACCGCACGCAGTGCTAACCACTGAGCCACCACACTCACTGCTAACCACTGAGCCACCGCACTCACTGCTAACCACTGAACCACCGCACTCACTGCTAACCACTGAGCCACCTCACTCACTGCTAACCACTGAGCCACCGCGCTCACTGCTAACCACTGAGCCACCGCACTCACTGCTAACCACTGAGCCACCGCACTCACTGCTAACCACTGAGCCACCGCACTCACTGGTAACCACTGAGCCACCGCACTCACTGCTAACCACTGAGCCACCGCACTCACTGCTAACCACTGAGCCACCGCACGCAGTGCTAACCACTGAGCCACCGCACGCAGTGCTAACCACTGAGCCACCGCACGCAGTGCTAACCACTGAGCCACCGCACGCAGTGCTAACCACTGAGCCACCACACGCAGTGCTAACCACTGAGCCACCGCACGCAGTGCTAACCACTGAGCCACCGCACGCAGTGCTAACCACTGAGCCACCGCACGCAGTGCTAACCACTGAGCCACCGCACGCAGTGCTAATCACTGAGCCACCGCACGCAATGCTAACCACTGAGCCACCGCACGCAGTGCTAACCATTGAGCCACCGCACTCACTGGTAACCACTGAGCCACCGCACGCAGTGCCAACCACAGACCCACCGCGCAGTGCCAGCCACTGAGCCACTGCGCAGTGCCAACCACTGAGCCACCGCATACTGTGCTACCCACAGAGCAGCCTGTATACACACAATTCATTTCACCGCACTCCCGTATCTATTAGTAAATAAACTATATATGGATTCTAGACTACCCGATTCTTTAGAATCGGGCCGCCGTCTAGTCTACTATATAATTGCCTAGAATTCTACTTCCTGTCAAAAGCCAACTTCCGTGGCTTTGTCCGGAGATAAATGTCCGGAGATAAGTGACGTCACCAGCGTCACCAGCGTCATCTACGCCCGCTCAGGGTGGACCAAGATGGCGGCCCTAAGCGGAGCGGACCTCAGGAAGGTCCGCTGCGCTTAGGGCCGAGCTCCGGCTGACTGAGCGGGCGCGAGCTAGCCGTGAGCCGACCCCAGAATAGCGCCGCGCGCCATGGCGCCATAATTCAAATACACTGTGCTCAGTGTATTAAAGGGGCCATCCCCAACCAGTTCTTAAAGGGGCGGACCCCAACTACTTTTTAAACGGGCGGTCCCCAACCACATCTTAAAGGGGCAGTCCCCAACCATGTCTTAAAGGGCCGGTCCCCAACCATGTCTTAAAGGGGCGGTCCACAACCACGTCTTAAAGGGGCCATCCCCAACCACTTCTTAAAGGAGCGGACCCCAACCACTTCTTAAAGGGGCTGTCCCCAACCACTTTTTAAAGGGGCAGTCCCCAACCACATCTTAAAGGGGCGGTCCCCAACCACGTCTTAAAAGGGGCAGTCCCCAACCATGTCTTAAAAGGCCGGTCCCCAACGATGTCTTAAAGGGGCGGTCCACAACCACTTCTTAAAGGGGCCATCCCCAACCAGTTCTTAAAGGGCCGGACCCCAACCACTTTTTAAAGGGGCAGTCCCCAAACACATCTTAAAGAAACAGTCCCAACCACATCTTAATAGGGCGGTCGCCAACCACATCTTAAAGGGGCGGTCCCCAACCACATTTCAAATGGGCGGAAGCAAACAATCAGCGATATTGTCGTGAAATTTAAACCGTCTTCGCTGACTGGTCATGGCCGGCTGCGACAAATCAGTGATATTGCCGCAGTATTTAAATGATAATGCATATATTTTATCCCGAAAAACCTGTGTATTCATTACATTATTCTTAAATCTTCATAAATAAACTACATACATATTCTAGAATACCCGATGTGTTAGAATCGGGCCACCATCTATTAGTAAATAAAACTATATATGGATTCTAGACCACCCGATTCTTTAGAATCGGGCCGCCATCTAGTAACTTATTAACATCCTCCATAGGCTACACTATTCTGCATAATTTGGTGTCATCTGAAAAAATATGTACAGTGCCTTGAAAAAAGTATTCATCCCCTGTGAACTTTTTCACATATTTTCATTTTACATCCACAAACTTCACTATTTTATTGGGATTTTAGCTGATTTACTAACAGAAAGGAAATGACACACAGTTTTAAAATATTTTTAAAATCTAGATCTGAAAATTGTGATGTGCATTTTTATTCAGTTTAGCAGTCTTACACCCCTAAATAAAATCATGAGTATGCAATTTCCTCCTAAAGTCACCTAATTAGTATATTGAGTCCCTCTGTGTGTAATTATTCTCAGATATCTACAGCTGTTCTGTGAAGACCTTATGGTGGGTTTACACACACCAATCATTGTATCCAATCTCTGAACCAATCTCTGGTTGCAGTGAAATCATGGACACATAGTTCCATTTTGTGGCTGTGTACAACATGGAGCAATCTGTCCATGATTTCACTGCAACCAGAGATTGGTTCAGAGATTGGATACAATGATTGGTGTGTGTAAACCCACCATCAGAGGTTTATTTAAGAACATTATAGATTGAACAGCAACATGAAAACCAATGAACACACCAGAAAAGTAATGGATAAAGTTGTAGAGAGTAGTAAAGAGCATGGTTATGTTGTTTAAAGCTGGAGCTATTTTTTATATCTCGTGGAGCACTGTTAAATCCACCATCCAAAAATGGATGGAGTATGGCACAACTATAAACCTACCAATACATGCTTGTCCACCTACATGGACATCTCATGCAAGGAGAACACTAATTAGAGAAGAAGCCAAGAGGCCCATGGCCACTCTGGAGGAGCTGCAGAGATCCACAGTTCATGTGAGAGATTCTGTCCACAGGACAACTAGTAATCATGTGCCCCATAAATCTTGCCTTTATGGAAAAGTGGCAAGAAGAAAAACATTTTTTGACAGCAAGCTATAAGAAATCCTGTTTGCAAATATCAATGTTCAGACACAGCTAGCATATGGAAAAATGTGCTGTGGGCTGATGAGACCAAAGTAAAACTTTTTGGTTGAATGCAAACCACTAAGTGTGGGGTAAAACTAACACTTTGAAAATATCATCCCCACCGTCAAACATGATGGAGGCAGCACCATGATGTGGGGATACTCTTTTTCAGTAGGGACAGGGAAGCTGGCCAAAGTTGATGGGAAGATGAATGGAGCTAAACACAGGGCAATCCTGAAGGAAATCATGTTAAACGCTGCAAAAGACTTGAGACTGGGGCATAAGTTCGCCTTCCAGCACGACCCTCAACATACTGTCAGAGCTAAAATTGAAAGTTTTATATCAAAGCATATTTGTGTATGTGAATGGCCTAGTCACAGGCCAAACCTAAATCCCATTGAGAATTTGTGACAAGACTAGATAATTTCTGTTCACAGACATCTCCCCTCCAATTTTACAAAGTGAGATCTCATGTGCAAAGAATGGGCAAAATATTTCAGCCTCTACATGTGCAAAGCTAGTAGAGACATTCGCCAAAAGACTTGCAGCAGTAATTACAGCAAAAGATGATTCTACAAAGTATTGAGTCAGGGGGCATGGTTACAGCCACTACTTACTATTCATTTAGTGGTGACTAAACCCGTGCTGGCACAAAACTAAATAGGACTCTGCATCCGAGAGGAAAATAACTTTATTTCTAAGTGCAAGCCGCAGGCAGGTTCAAAATACTATTAACCTGCAGATTAATCCCATATCTGTAGGTTGATCGCATTTTTCACTTTACAGGTCACAGGTTCCCGTTAAGTTTGTGGTTGTAATGTGATAAAATGTGGAAAGGTTCATGTGGTATGTGTCAGGAAAAAATTAATTATTTTCATTGCTTTAGAGACGCAGCAGAACAAACACACTTCTCCGCCCCATTTTGGTTTCTATAAGCACACTATATCTATCTCCTCTCTTCTGCCCCGGTCAGATATTTACGACCCGGCCGAGCCATAAAACCTACAGAGTGAATGCTTTTCCTTTCCCTCCAAACTGTCTTTGTTCTCAGCCAAAACCTTGAAAGTCACAATTTTATAATACACATTAATGCCACACTTACATAAATCATATTTTTGGTATGTTGGAATTTTGGGGGTCACACTGCCCCCTCTTACATGTCGAGGTGACTATCAGACACATGGGAAATTAAATCTACCCACCAGCATATCACAGACATATCATATTTGGACTCAAAAGACACGTAAAATCACGAAGGAAAACATGATGCCGATATCTCTGACCTGAGAGCTTCCAGGCCAGAGATATGGAAAAAGGGAGTTTTGCTAACTTTGGAGATGGGTGTTTCTCCAAGAAAACAGTCCATATGTGAGGTCAGCAAAGTGGGAGCGCCTGGGGTTTTGGCTTAAAGCATAAAACTTGAGCGTCCATTTTTGGTGGGGTATTCTAACCCGGACAAAGAACATAACCGGTATTCCAGCCCGTACTGTAGCTGTGTGGTGGAATTATAACCCATTTCTGAGGTGCCCCCCAATTCCCCTAAAGCTGCGACTGTCACCGCGTGACACAGGTTTAGTGTTATATCTTCATTTTATCCTTTTATTTTCATAACTGTTATGCATGCATGTTAGGCTAGGGTCACACTTGGGAGCCTGCATCCAGTAACTGGATACGTTACTGGATCCAGTTTTTCCCCTTGTCTGTTTGGAGGCATTTTTACTGGATCAGGTACCTGATCAGTTACCTGATGGTACCTATATGTACTATCAGGTCCTGGATCAGTTTCCCATAGGGTCCCATGTTAAAAAACTGATCAGGTTTTGCTAAAAGGCCAAAAAATGTTGCAGACCCTATTAAAACCTGACTTCTCAAAAACTGGATCCAGTAGACAGATTGCACTTTGGCAAACAATTGTTAACATTGGAGTCTATGGGTCAGGTACCTGATCAGGTTTTCAGGATGAAAAACTGGATCCAGTAACTGGATTGCAAACGCACGTGTGACCGTAGCCTAAATTGTCTTTTTTTGTAATAACTTTTTTATCCTTTGTAAACACTGCCATCGTTTTGGAGTAAAAAACTATAAATTTGCTAGTTTAGTTCTTCATGTTCTTTGAGAGAGCTGACATATACTCCCTGCAAATTCACGTTACCAAACAAGTTTATAATCCACCTGATATCCGTGGTGGCAGCATCATTTTTGTATTTGTGATATTGTGGACCTGGGGTGACTGGCAGGAACTGGTGGTATATATACATCCCATCACACCACATGCTGCAATAGTCGACATAAATTAGAGCAGTCACGCTCCTTTTCTTATCCTCTGTCAATACCGTGTTTGGCCAGCAGGATAAGAGGACGCCAGAGAGCAACAGGTCCTGACTAAGTTCATGACAAATTGGTGGCAGAGCAGTGGGATCATAGAGCATTAGTGATGTGGATTGAGCAATTATTCCTCTCACTAAAAACTTGCACGGTTCTGACGAGGACCCTGCGCAAAACATTTTGAAGATCAAACTCAATGTTTATTAGATCTGATACAATACTGTATGTGTAGCAGTTACATCCCTCTCCCCTCCCAAAAGTTGTTTTTTCTTTCCTATTTTTATTTGCAGATTATGACCGCAGTTGGGGAAGCCTGGTACAAACATCAGAACAAGGAGGCTTTTGCCTGCCTATGTATGTTCAGACCAGGGGCGTAACTAGAACTGGCAGGGCCCCATAGCAAACTTTTGAACGGGGCCCCCTCCAAGACACGCCCCCTCCAAGACACGCCCCCCCAATGACACACCCCCTTCAAGACACACCCTCTTACAGGCCCCAGCAGTATATACAGCAGCCTCCACAGTGGTATATACAGGCCCCAGCAGTATATACAGCAGCCTCCACAGTGGTATATACAGGCCCCAGCAGTATATACAGCAGCCCCAGTGGTATACAGCAGCCTCCCCAGTGGTATATACAGGCCCCAGCAATATATACAGCAGCCCCAGTGGTATATACAGGCCCCAGTGGTATATACAGCAGCCCCAGTGGTATACAGCAGCCTCCCCAGTGGTATATACAGGCCTCCGCAGTATTACAGCAGCCGCCCCAGTGGTGGTATATACAGGCCCCAGTGGTGGTATACAGGGCCCCCCCTTGCTGCTGCTGCACACCTGTAAAGGAATACATCATTATACTTACTTATCCCTGCCGCTGTCGCCGCTCTGACACCGTGCTCCTCCGGGTCTTCATGCTTCCTCCTCCGGCGCACAGGCTCCCAGCACAGGGTATACAGCTCCCAGAGTCCCAGCACAGGGTATACAGCTCCCGGCACAGGGTTTATACAGCTCCCGGCACAGGGTGTATACAGCTCCCAGCAGCACACACAGGGTGTATACAGCTCCCAGCAGCACACACAGGGAGGTATACAGCTCCCAGCAGCACACACAGGGAGGTATACAGCTCCCAGCAGCACACACAGGGAGGTATACAGCTCCCAGCAGCACACACAGGGAGGTATACAGCTCCCAGCAGCACACACAGGGAGGTATACAGCTCCCAGCAGCACACACAGGGAGGTATACAGCTCCCAGCAGCACACACAGGGAGGTATACAGCTCCCAGCAGCACACACAGGGAGGTATACAGCTCCCAGCAGCACACACAGGGCGGTATACAGCTCCCAGCAGCACACACAGGGCAGTATACAGCTCCCAGCAGCACACACAGGGAGGTATACAGCTCCCAGCAGCACACACAGGGCGGTATACAGCTCCCAGCAGCACACATAGGGAGGTATACAGCTCCCAGCAGCACACACAGGGAGGTATACAGCTCCCAGCAGCACACACAGGGAGGTATACAGCTCCCAGCAGCACACACAGGGAGGTATACAGCTCCCAGCAGCACACACAGGGAGGTATACAGCTCCCAGCAGCACACACAGGGTATAACCCCCCCCCCCCTCACAGTAAGGCCTCCCCATGCTGCCGCTGCTCACTGTCAATAAATAGTGTTATTAATAGCGGCGCCTCTCTCTCACCCTCGCTCCGGGCAGTGCAGCAGCTCCTTCCTCTTCCTGCTTGTCTGCTGTGAGGGACTTAGTAAGGAGTCGGACTTAGGACTCACGGGGGTCACAGGCCGGCCAGGGGGCAGGTGACCAACTCCACAGACTGCGCAGAGAACACACAGGGTCACAGGCAGGCAGCAGACTACTACAGTCTGGCGGTGGCAGCCCGGCCTTTGATCTCTGTGTGCGGCGCCTGCGGCCGCTTTGAGTAGGAGCGGCATCCACCTCACCAGGGGGGCCCCGTCGGGTGCGGGCGCCCCCCGCCGGGCCCCCACCCCCACGGCCGCACAACAACAGGTATCGCAGCTGCCGGTATAGCAGCATAGCGGCGCTGGGTCCGGGCCCCCCACAAGCGCCGGGCCCCAAAGCGGCTGCTATGTCTGCTATGCCGGTAGTTACGCCACTGGTTCAGACGTATTGACTCCCCGGCAAATCCAAGAAGGAAATGATCCATGCACTGTTGCAATTGGATGCAGAGCAAGCCCGTCACCCTTCAGAGAATGGAGAGGCCAGCCTAAGCCTTGTTAGTGCTGCTGCACAGCTTCCAGCTGCAGAGGTCAGTCAAAGCATGGATGGTGCTGCTGCTGAGGCCCCACCGGTGTTCCTGCAGTGGTCCCACTTGTAGATGCAAGCTGCATCAGTGACCAGGGCAGCGTGGACCCCTATCTGCAAATGGCCTAACAGCACTGTCCAATCGAGGATTATCAAGAACACCTGAAGCTCATTCAGCAATACCAAGGGGCTGCGGAGCAACAATCAGAGGCCAAGAGAGCCGAGCGACAGGCCCAAGCTCAGAGAGACCACGAGCTGTGGATGGCCCAGGTGGGAAGACTGCCATCCATCCCACTGAACTGTAAATCAAATTATCCAACAACCTTTAAACCCCGTCCGGAGCACTTTCCCATGATGGAAAAGGACGGGGACATTGACACCTTCCTGAGGGGTTTTGAAAAAACTTGTAGACAGTACCAGCTGCTGTCTGAACAGTGGGCACAGTACTTAACTGCAGGGCTGACAGGCAAAGCTGTGGACATGTTTGTGGCTCTTCCTCCAGAGCTTGATGGGAAGTGTAGCACCCCAGGGTATGGGAACTCGGATGTCTGGGCCTCTTTCTCTCCAAACAGGGAATGTTGCAGGTGGCCTGCCCAGATCTGTGGCCCCGGGGGACAGCCCTGAAAGAAGGGGGTTGTTTTTGGTATTTACAAGGGATTAAAGTCTTTTGTCTCGTGATGACACCTGTAGTACCTGGTGACTAGACAGCAGCGCCACCACAGTCATCCGGAAGGTGGAGGTATTGCGACTAGGGTGGAGCAGCTCTTCAGAGGTAGAGCTAAACCTCCAGGGCAGTGATGATTGTGAGGAATGGAGCAGGGGTTTGGCCAGGTTGTGGATTAACGGGATAGTCTCTGCGGGTAGCGGGGACAGGGGGTGAAGAACACACACACACGCTGTTGAATGTCTCTTTACCTTTTACTGGTGGTATCGCAGGTAATAATCCTGAACACTGTCGGGTGACCAGGAAACACAGTTGAATCTCCACAGCAAGTGGGTGTAGGGCCTCCGTGCCCTCTTTCCCCATGTTGAAGCCCCTGCCCCGTGTAGAACTTGGCTGGCCTCCACTACTCTCTCTCTCTCTCTCCACCTGCGCTTTCAACAGGACATTTCTGATGACTACCGCCGTTTCTCTCTCCACGGTGTCTGGCTCCCTGAACGGTGATTATCTGGAAACAGGGATGGTGTATCACAGTCCGCGCTGCTTTGAAATAATCACTCAGAGAGTCTTGGATGAAAGATCCCCTTTCTTTATTTAGCCTACGCGTTTCAATGCTACTCCCAGCATCGTCATCAGGGCATGCCCTGATGATGATGCTGGGAGTAGCATTGAAACGCGTAGGCTAAATAAAGAAGGGGGGTCTTTCATCCAAGACTCTTTGAGTGATTATTTCAAAGCAGCGCGGACTGTGATACACCATCCCTGTTTCCAGACTTTCTTACACGAGTTACGTGGAGGTTGAAGTCCTGCAGCAGCTTTCTTTACTACATGCGATTTAAACTAGTTGTGGGTGCACACAACTAGAAAAGGTGAGTGCACCATCATTGTGACCTGTGTGTAAAATCCGTGCCATATTGATAGGGCACTATTGCGCTTCGTGTTGTCTCCTTTATTTTTATTATTGAACGGTGATTAAGCAGGTGACCGGGTGACTGGAGTCTCCACGGTTTGCTGGGTTCTGTGCTGGGAGTGTAGCTCCCCTGCAGACGCAGACCCCGGTGTCCGGTGTGTTGTTTGGGCGAACCTGTTCTGGCTCCTCGGTTCCCACTTCTCCTCCTCTTTCCTCTCCTTGCCTTCCGTCCCCACTCTTGGGCCTGGCAGGACTCCTCAGAGGCTGTTCAGGGTCACCGGTTCAGGCCTAACACAGCACCGATCACCAGGACTTATTCGCAGCTCTCCTAGCATCTGCACTCTCTGACTAACTCCTCCCCAGCATCAGTATTTATAGGGGATCTTGCATAAGAGCAGCAAGTTGAGCTCCCCCTACTGTGCTGGGGTGAAAGGTGTTGGTTGTACTGGTGCACCTGCTGTGGATTTTCATCTGTGTTCTAGGAAGGCCTGTGGGTACCTGTGGATGCAGGGCGCCACAGAAGTATAAAGCCATTAAGCAGGCCCTAATACAGAGTTTCCAACTGACTCCTGAGGTGTACCGTAAAATGTTCCGGAACATCCAATGAGGACAGCATGACAGCTACAGTGATGTGGTGCATGGGATCAGAACCAACTTTGAGCAGTGGATCCAAGGACTGACAGTGACCACCTTTGAGCAGCTAAAGGACCTGATGGTGAAAGACCAGTTCCTACTTCTTTGTCCAGCTGAGGTGCAACACTTCGTGATGGATCAGGAGCCAACAGATGAAGGTAAAGCACCGCAGATCTCAGACACCTACAAGGCCAATTCAAAACCGGAGGTGCGGAAACCGGTCGTCACCAGATGGAAAGGGGGTAAGCCATCGACAACCATCCCTACCCATACCAGCTGACCTTCCGCAGGCCCTGTCCCAGCTGCCAGCACCTTGCTTACAGCTGACACACGTGTTTTAACTGTGGCCAACCAGGACATGTGAGCAGCGCCTGTCCAGAGAGGCAGAAGAAGAACCTCCATCTGAGGCTGCTGAGTCTAGTGCAGCTATTTTGTTAGTGGGTGGGATGGATGGGAGTTCCTGGGAAAACTTGCAGTTGATTATGGTGGGCGACACCATCACTGTGGGGCTCAGGGATTTCAGCGCCAAACAAACTTTCATCCACCCTGAATATGTGTATGCTGATGAATTCATTCCGGAGAAAACTCTGACTGTCACCTGTATTGTGGTTGAGCGCCGATCTTTGCCCATGGCCTGGGGTTTTCTGGTCTGGGGTGTGGGAAGAGGGTGGAGGGAGGTTGGGGTGACTAAAAATCTCCCCAATGTTTTATTTTGAATGGATTTGGGGTGGTTGGTTGCACAAAATGTCCCCGATGACCCTCCCCGAGCTGATGTATCATGTAATGTCATTATTGATATAATGTGACTAGGGATACAGATGTTGTGCCTGTTAATAAAGTGAATCATGGTGTCAGGGAACTCAGCTATATCACGCCACAGGGTGATATTACATAGGATCCCATGAAGGTAGCAGAAATCAGCACTAGGGGAGATGGAGGCAGGCAAGGCTACCACAAGAGCGGTGGCTGCATGCAGCTTGCCAGTGTCATGACGGACTGTGACATGGTCGGTGGTAGCTGCCCCATGGTAAGTGCTGATCGAGCGGCATTATAGTGTGATAGACCTTGAGTTAGAGGAGATCTCAGCTATGTCACGCCATGAGCTGAGGATCCCCTCAAAGGTGTAAAACTGGTCATTAAGGTAGATGGTGGCAGGCATGAGGACCCCGACGAATGTGGTCACATGCAGCTTGTCAGTATCACAATGGACTGTGACGTGGCCGGTGATAGCTGCCCCAGTAAGTGCTGGTCCTGAGGCATTACAGCGTGATGGACCTTATGGTGGAGAACTCAGCTATGTCACGCCACAAGCTTGCATCACTGAGGGTCCCCTCAAGGTTGTAGAATTTGTTGATATGGGTGATGGCAGCAGACATGGCAACTACAAGAGCAGTGGTTGCGTGCCATCTGCCAGTGTCACAACTGACTGTGACATAACAGGTGCTAGCTGCTCAATCATTACCATTGATCCAGAGGGATCTCCAGAAGAGGGAAATATGTTTTCCCCAACTGGGCACAATGATGGGAAACGGTACCCATAATCTGCCAGGATGATGGGAAAGATGTGCTCACTCCCTGTCAGGGTGATGGAGAAGCAGTGCCCATAACCTGTCAGACTAGTGAGAGAACGTGTTTCACAGCCGGCCTAGACGATGGGAAGATCGGAACCATAATATATCCAACTGATTGGAAAACTGGTCTCCCTGCTGGTCAGGACCATGGGAAAAATGTACCCTTGGCTTGTCCGCATGGGAGAGTGATATGCTTTGTCAGTAAGGGAGAGGGAAGACAAACCCCCGTCTCCTGTCAGAAAGGTGGAATGGCAGTTCCTGCAGCCTGTAAAGTTCAGGGACAGTTCTTGTCCACAGCTTGCCAGGATGATGGGAAATCTGTGTCCCTGGCCAGTGAGGCAATCAGAAAGTGTCGTTATCTCCCAGGGAAGACAGCCTACCTAGTCACTGTCACCCACAACCTGAGTACTGGGAATGTAGGGCCCGCACTGCATTCTTGACACTCAACCTGTAGAGGGATAACCGAACCAACTGCTGACCCAAAACAGGTCCAGGAAGGTTCCTTTGAAGTCGGGGCTTCCCTTTTGGCTACCTTTAGCAAGGGGTTTCAGGCTGTCATACCAGCAAATTACTGTCCTGAGGTGCTGAAGAGGCTTGCAGAGACCCCGTCTCTGAGCCAGAATCAGAGAAGGCCCTGTGGGATCCAAGCAGAGGGGAAGACCACCAAGCTGCGCATGTAGGAGGACCATGAGTTCCTGCCTCGGTAGCGCAGTCTAAAAGGGGGAATTGTCAGGAAAATATTAATTATTTTCATTGTTTTATAGACACAGCAGAATCAAGAAACTTCTCTGCTCCCTTTTGGTTTCTAGAAGCACACTATATCTATCTCCTCTCTTCTGCCCCCAGTCAGGTATTTACGACCTGGCCGAGCCATAAAACCTACAGAGCGAATGCTTTTTCTTTTCCCTCCAAAATGTCTTTGTCTTCTCAGCCAAAACCTTGAAAGTCCCAATTTTATAATGCACATTAACACCACACTTAGATAAATCATATTTTTGGCATGCTGGAATTTTGGGGATCACAATGCCCCCTCTTACATGTCAGGAAGACTATCAGGAACCTGGGTAATGAAATCTGCCCACCATCATATCACAGACATATCATATTTGGACTCAAAAGACACATAAAATCACAAGGGAAAACATGATGCCGATATCAGAGACCTAGGAGCTTCCAGGCCAGAGAAATGGAAAAAAGGAGTTTTTGATAACTTAGGAAATGGGTGTTTCTCAAAGAAAACAGCCCATATGTGAGGTCAACAAAGGGAGAGTGACTGAGGTTATGGCTTAAAGCATAAAACTTGAGCCTCCATTTTTGGTGAGGTATTCCAGCCCGGATGAAGGACATAGCACGGACTGTATCAGAGACAATCAGACAGATGGTGCTTGAATGATCCACGCTGCTGTCGTGATGAATAAAAGGACCACACAACTTCTTAAGGATGCTGCTACTTTATTCCCTACGCATTTTAGTGCTGTCCCAACACCTTCCTCACGGATACATCAGTTGTACCCCTGAGGAAGGTGCTGGTACAGCACTGAATATCATAAGGAATAAAGTAACAGCATCCTTAAGAAGTTGTGTGGTCCTTTCATTCATCACGAAATCAGCGCGGATCATTCAAGCACCATCTGTCTGATTATCTCTAATACACTGCCATTTTGCACGTGGAGGTGCAGATCCAGCAGTAGCTGTCCATGCGAGCATACCAGTTGTGAGTCTACACAACCTGACCAGGTGAACGTGTATACCTTCGGGCAGACAATCTCACACAAACGATAAGACCCATTTGCACCTCTTTTGTCTCCTTTATTCCTAGATATAGCACAGACTGTAACTGTGTGGCTGAATCATAATCCATTTCCGGGGTGCCTCCCCCTTAAATCTGTGACTGTCACCATGTGGCACAGGTTTAGTGTTATATATTAATTTTATCCTTTTATTTTCATAACTGTTATGCATACACACTGTGTGCAGAATTATTAGGCAAGTTGTATTTTAGAGGATTATTTTTATTATTGATCAACAACTATGTTCTCAATCAACCCAAAAGACTCATAAATATCAAAGCTTAATATTTTTAGAAGTTGGAATAGGTTTTTTTTTAGATTTGGCTATCTTAGGAGGATATCTGTTTGTGCAGGTAACTATTACTGTGCAGAATTATTAGGCAACTTAATAAAAACCAAATATATTCCCATCTCACTTGTTTATTTTCACCAGGTAAACTAATATAACTGCACAAAATTTTGAAAAAAAAACATTTCTGACATGCAAAAACAAAACCCCCAAAAATTAGTGATCAATATAGTCACCTTTCTTTATGATGACACTCAGCAGCCTTCCATCCATAGATTCTGTCAGTTGCTTGATTTGATTACGATCAACATTGCGTGCAGCAGCCACCACGCCCTCCCAGACACTTTTCCGAGAGGTGTACTGTTTCCCTCCCTGTAGATCTCACATTTTAGGAGGGACCAAAGGTTCTCTATGGGGTTCAGATCAGGTGAATAAGGGGGCCATGTCATTATTTTTTCTTCTTTTAGACCTTTACTGGCCAGCCGCGCTGTGGAGTAGTTGGATGCATGTAATGGAGAATTGTCCTGCAAGAAAATCATGTTTTTCTTGAACGATACAGACTTCTTCCTGTACCACTGCTTGAAGAAGTTGTCTTCCAGAAACTGGCAGTGGGTCCGGGAGTTGAGCTTCACTCCATCCTCAACCTGAAAAGGTGCCACAAGTTCATATTTGATGATACCAGCCCATACCAGTACCCCACTTCCACCTTGCTGGCATCTGAGTTAGTGTGGCGCTCTCTGCCCTTTACTGATCCAGCCTCTGGCCCATCAAGAGTCACTCTCATTACATCAGACCGTAAAACCTTTGAAAAATCAGTCTTAAGATATTTCGTGGCCAAGTCTTGACGTTTTATCTTATGTTTCTTGTTCAAAGGTGGTCGTTTTTCAGCCTTTCTTACCTTGGCCAGGTCCCTGAATATAGCACACCTTGTGATTTTTGATACTCCAGTAAGGTTGTAGCTCTGAAATATGGCAAAACTGGTGGCAAATGGCATCTTGGCAACTTCATGCTTGATTTTCCTCAATTCATGGGCAGTTTTTTTGTGCCTTTTTTGCCCAACACTCTTCTTGCGACCCTGTTGGCTATTTGCCATGAAACGCTTGATTGTTTGGTGATCACGTTTCAAAAGTTTGGCAATTTCAAGACTACTGCATCCCTCTACAAGACATCTCACAATTTTGGACTTTTCAGAGCTCTTCAAATCTCTCTTCTGATCCATTTTGCCTAAGGAAAGGGATTTGCCTAATAATTAAGTGCACATTATATATGTCATTACACCACACCCCTCCTCATTACAGAGATGCACATCACCTGATTTACTTAATTGGTAGTTGGCTCTCAAACCTATACTGCTTCGAGTAGGACAACATGTATAAAAAGTATCATGTGATCAAAATACTCATTTACCTAATAATTCTGCACACAGTGTATATGAAATTTGTCTCTTTTTGTAATATCTTTTGTATCTTTTGTAAACACTGCCATCTTTTTAGAGTAAAAAAAAACTATAAATTTGCTAGTTTCATTCTTCACGTTCTGTGAGCGAGCTGACATGTACTTTCTGCAAATTCACATTTCTACATCGGCTTCTGATCCGCCTGAAAGAGATCGGTGGTGGCAGCATAAATTTTGTATTTATGTAACATTGTTTTACAGGGGTGACTGGATCGAGATATATATACCTTCCTGGCAGGAACTGGTGATATATATATCCCGTCACACTACGTGCCACAATAGTCAACATAAATTAGAGCAGCTGTGCTCCTTTTGTTATCCACTGTCAATACCCTGTTTGGCCAGCAGGATGAGAGGTTCTGTCTAAGTTCGTGACAATATGAATACTTTTTCAAAGCACTGTATAACACAATCTCTTTCTCTATATTTTAAGAAATGAATGACTGATCCATTTAAACAACCCCTCTCACACACACACACACACACACACACACACACTTCTGACCAGACTGCTTTGGGGGTTTTATTGTACATTTGCTTTAAAAAGACTGCAAAAACATTTTCTCATGTGTATACTTAAATAACTGTTACCCCTTTTTTTGTGATACATGGGGCTAAAGTCTCAGTCAATTTGATATAACTTTTTATTTCTGCTCATTTTGGGGGAAATGGTATATATGTCCTCCGATCTAGGTGTATATGTTCAGCATTCTGGTATATATGCCCCCCATCTTGGTATATTTGTTCGCCGTCCTGGTATACATGTCAACTATCCTGGGTGTCAGGGGGTCTCTGTTGCCCATGCCTTGCCATCCAGCACGCAGGTTGTAGGAGTATTTATCACCACCCAGACAGGTCTGCACTATCGAGGACCGTCTTGATTCCAGAGCTCTCTCTTTGTTTCATTCCCTTGTGGTCTACAGCCCGGGAACTGTCTATTTCTATTGTTCTTACAATGACATTGTTCTTCAGGGATTATGTTAACTACTTAGTACTGTGTATATAGGACACTTTTTAAGCCCCCGTCATACATAGCGAGATCGCTGTTGTGTCACAGGTTTTGTGACAACAGCGAGCTCGCCAGCAATCTCGATATGTTTGACACGTAGCAGCTACAGGGCCCCCGCTGTGACATCGCCAATCGTGTCGGAATGGTCTGGACCATTTTTGATCATCGAATTCCTGCTGGGCAGCATGCATCGGTGTGTTTGACGCCTTAACAACAACTTTGTTGATGACTCAGAACTCAGCCACGTAGGTCTGAGTCGTCAGACTAGCTGCTGTGTGACAGGGTCCCAACAACTGCCGAGGTCGTTATATGAGTCGCCGTATCGTTGCTGTGTCGTTAAGTAGATGAAACTGTTTGACATCTCACCAGCGACCACGTAGTGCCGTTCCAGCGATCCTTACCAGGTCGTATCGCTGTCAGGATCGCTGGAACGTCGCCAAGTGTGAAGGGACCCTAACACTTGAGTTCCCAGTTCTATATGGCACCTGGTGCCTTGCTAATTTGAAGTGCCTCAACCTGTGTTACACGCCTTTTTGTTCAGCTCTGAACCAGTAAGTTCTCATCCCATATGACATACTGAAGTTCTGCACATTATTCAACGGTTTATGCATACCTTGGTTGTAAATAACCGCTTTCTATAGATTTTATTTTGGATCTGTATTCACAGGCTCTGCATTTAATGGTCACATGGGAAAGTGTTCTCTTAACCTGGATACACCTTGTGTTATGTGATTGATCTGTTCCCTTACATGTATTTTTTGGTCATGTTTTGCATAATTGACCAACCAATGCACATCGTCGTGTGTATGACTGAGTAATACTATAGCATTAATTCCGTGCCTCAAGCAGCACAGAGCTCTTTGTCACTCAGTGGTGCATTCCATCACTTGCCTACTTCCATTTTGAGTGCTGTCTTTATTGTACTATATCATTGTACCTTTTGTATTCATTAAGGCATGGGCAAATTGTATCCGGTGTAGCCACACACTAGTGATGGGCGAATCCTAAATTACTCGGAATCACTTGACTCTAGCGAGTCCGAGCCCGGGACTCGCTACTCGTTGCGAGTCTAGCGAGTCCAATGTTAATGAATGGGGAAGCGACTAATAGCGAGTAGTGTGAGATTTACAAATCGCAGATGTGTCTCGGAAGCTTCAGCCTGAAGCAATCCTAGTTTTGTCATTTATTTGCATTGCTTGTTTACTTTGTAAGTAATCGCTGGGAAACTCGCACAGATAAGATCCTGTCTGCTCTGTGCAGCTCCAGGATCCTAGAGCCCGCCTGCTACTGATGTAGCAGTGCTGAGATTGTTCTCAGTCTGCTCATTCCCTGTGTACAGACATGAATGTCTGTGCACAGAGATGATGTAGCAGAGCTGAGATTGTTCTCAGTCTGCTCATTCCCTGGGCATAGACATCTATATCTATACACAGGGGATGTAGCAGAGAGGACATCGCGTTTTGGACTGCGTCGGACGGAAGAGGATTTTTTTAATTAAAGATGGAGTCCCTAATGCTTTTTTTTTTATTTCTAATAAAAAAATTTCTCTGTGTTGTGTTTTTTTTAAAACAATTTAATAGAAATTCATGGCGGTCATGTCTAATATTGGCGTGACCGCCATAAATTTCGGGCTTAGGCCAGCTGATAATACAAAGCTGGCCCTAACCTCTATTACCCAGCGTGCCACCGCCACCAGGCCGCTGGAAGAGCGGGTTCAGCGCCAGAGGATGCGCTTCAATGAACCGCCATCTTCGGGCGGCTGCGGGCTGCAATTTGCAGCGGGGTGCCCAGAAAGCTTGGGCATCCCTGCGCTGCGGATTCCAGCCCCCAGCTGCTTAGCTGTACCTGGCTAGACATAGAAATTGCGCGGAGCCCCACGCATTTTTTTGATCCGACTCCGAGACGACTCCGACTCCGAGACGACTCCAACTCTGACTCGACTCTGAGACGACCCGACTCCGACTCCGAGACGACTCCCGACTCCGACACGACTCCGACTCCGACACAACTCCGAGACGACTCCGACTCCGAGACGACTCCGACTCCGAGACGACTCCGACTCCGAGACGACTCTCGACTCCGAGACGACTCCGACTCCGACTCCGACTCTGAGACGACTCCGACTCCGAGACGACTCCGACTCCGACACGACTCCGACTCCGACACAACTCCGAGACGACTCCGACTCCGAGACGACTCCGACTCCGAGACGACTCCGACTCCGAGACGACTCCGACTCCGAGACGACTCCGACTCCGACTCCGAGACGACTCCGACTCCGAGACGACTCCGACTCCGAGACGACTCCGACTCCGAGACGACTCCGACGTCTCGAGACGACTCCGACTCGATCCGAGACGACTCCGACTCCGAACACTCCGACTCCGAACGACCGACTCCGACTCGACTCGAGACGACTCCGACTCCGAGACGACTCCGCGACCCGACTCCGAGACGACTCCGACTCCGAGACGACTCCGACTCCGATCAGACGACTCGACTCCGACTCCGAGGACTCGACTCCGAGACGACTCCGCACTCCACTCCGAGAGCGACTCGACTCCGAGACGACTCGACTCCGAACACTCCGACTCCGAGACGACTCCGACTCCGAGACGACTCCGACTCCGACTCGACTCCGAGACGACTCCGACTCCGAGACAGACTCCGACTCCCGAGACGACTCCGACTCCGAGACGACCCCGAGACGACTCCGACTCCGAGACGACTCCGACTCCGAGAGACTCCGAGACGACTCGACTCCAGACGACTCCGACTCCGAGACGACTCCGACTCCGGAGACGACTCCGACTCCGACTCGACCCGAGCACTGACACTCCGACTCCGAGACGACTCCGACTCCGAGACGACTCCGACTCCGAGACGACTCCGTCAGACACTCCGACTCGAGAGACTGACTCAGCGACTCGACTCGAGACGACTCCGACTCCGACGACCTGACTCCGAGACGACTCCGACTCCGAGACGACTCCGATCCGAGACGACTCCGACTCCGGACGCTCCGACCAGACACTCCGACTCCGAGACGACTCGACGACTTCTCCGAGACACTCCGACTCCGAGACCGACTCCGACTCCGAGACGACTCCGACTCGAGACACTCGACTCCGAGACGACCGACTCCGACTCGAACGACTCCGACTCCGAGACGACTCCGACTCCGAGACGACTCCGAGAGAGACTCGACTCCGACGACTCCGACTCCGAGACGACTGACCGATCCGAGACACCCGAGACGAACCCCGATCGGAGTCCGACTCGAGGACCGACTCCGAACGACTCCGACGAACGACTCTCCGACCGGACGACTGACTCCGACGACTCGACACTCCAGCCGACTCCGACCGAACGACACCGACACCGAGACACTACTCGAACCGACTCGGACATCCGACCGAACGATCCGACCCACCGAACGACTCATCGACGACCCGAACTCCGAGACGACTCCGACCCATCCCCGGCACTCCGACTCCGAGACGACTCCGACGCGACTCACTCCGAGACACCCGACTCGACTCCGAAGACCGACCCGAGACGACTCCGACTCCGAGACACTCCGACCGACTCCACACTCACTCCGAGACGACTCCGACCCGAGACGACTCGACTCCGAGACGACTCGACCCGCGACTAAATCCGACTCCGAGACACTCCGACTCCGAACGACCGACTCGACTCCTGCCCGACACCCCAGACGACTCCGACTCCGAGACGACTCGACTCCGAACGACTGACCCACCTCGACTCCGACTGACTCCGAGACGACTCGACTCCGAGACACTCCGACTCCGAGACGACTCCGACTCAAACGACTACCCGAGACGACTCCGACTCGAGACGACTCCGATCCGAGACACTCCGACTCCGAGACCGACGACTCCGCGACTCCGACTCGAGACGACTCGACTCAAGACCGACGATCGACACCGATCCGACGACTCGACTCCGAGAACTGCCGAGACGACTCGACCCGACACTCCGACTCGGACTCCGAGACGCTCCCCGAGACACTCCGACACCGAGACACTCCGACTCCGAACGACTCCGACTCCGGAACCCGACACTCGATCCGAGAGACTCCGACTCCGAAGACTCCGACTCCGAGACGATCCGACTCCCGAGACGATCCCGCGACTCCGACTCCGAGACGACTCGACTCGATCGAGACGACTCCGACCGAGAGACTCCGATCCGACGACTCGACTGGACGACTCGACTCCGAGACGACTCGATCCGAGACCGACCGATCCGAGACTCCGACTCAACTCAACGACCGACTCGACTGACTCCAGACACCCAGAGACGATCCGAGAGACCCACTCCGACTCCGAGACGACTCGACTCCGAGACGACTCGACTCGAGACACCCGAACACTCGACCGAACGAACCGCCCCAGACCCGGCGACTCCGATCGAACACTCGACTCCGAGACGACTCCGATCCGAAACTCGACTCGAACTCCACCCGACTCGAGACATCGACTCGACTGAACGACCACTCCGACTCGACTCCCGAGACACTCGACTCCGACGACTCCGACTCCGAGACGACTCCGACTCCGAGACGACTCCGTCCGAGACACTCCGAGACGACTCGACTCCGAGACGACTCCGACTCCGAACACTCGACTCAGACTCCGACCCGAGACACTCACCCGAACACCTGGAGACCGACTCGACGACTCGACTCCAACGATCGACTCAGAAACCGCGGAGACGACCCGAGACGATCCTCGACGACTCCGACACTCACTCGGACGACTCCGACCTCTCCGAGCTCACTCCGCGAGACTCGATCCGAGACACCGACTCGTCGAGACGACTCGACTCGGGACGACTCCGAGCCGATCGACTCCGAGACACTCCGACCCGAGAGGTCAACATCCGACTCGCACCGATCCGCGAGACATCGATCCGAGACGACTCCGACCCGAGACGACTCCGACCCGAGAGACTCCGATCCGACCTCGACTCGAGACGACTCCATCGAGACATCGACTCCGAGACGACTCGCTCGAGCGACTCGACTCCGAGACGACTCCGACTCCGAGACGATCGACCCGAGCCTCCGACTCGAGACGACTCGACTCCGAGACGACTCGACTCCGAGACGACCGACTCCGACTCGAGACGACTTCGACTCCGAGACGACTCCGACTCCGAGACGACTCCGAGATGACTCCGACTCCGAGACGACTCCGACTCCGAGACGACTCCGACTCCGAGACGACTTCCGACTCCGACTCCGGAGACGACTCCGACTCCGAGACGACTCCGAGACGACTCCGACTCGAGACGACTCCGACTCCGAGACGACTCCGACTCCGAGACGACTCCGACTCCGACTCCGAGACGACTCCGACTCCGACACTCCGAGACGACTCCGACTCCGAGACGACTCCGACTCCGAGACGACTCCGAGACGACCGAGACGACTCCGACTCCGAGACGACTCCGACTCCGAGACGACTCCGACTCCGAGACGACTCCGACTCGAGACGACTCCGAGACGACTCCGACTCCGAGACGACTCCGACTCCGAGACGACTCCGACTCCGAGACGACTCCGAGACGACCCGAGACGACTCGACTCCGAGACGACTCCGACTCCGAGACGACTCCGACTCCGAGACGACTCCGACTCCGAGACGACTCCGACTCCGAGACGACTCCGACTCCGACTCGACTCCGAGACGACGCCGACTCGATTCCGAGACGACTCCGACTCCGAGACGACTCCGACTCCGAGACGACTCGACTCGACTCCGAGACGACTCCGACTCCGAGACGACTCCGACTCCGAGACGACTCCGACTCCGAGACGACTCTGACTCCGACTCCGAGACGACTCCGACTCCGAGACGACTCCGACTCCGAGACGACTCCGACTCCGACTCCGAGACGACTCCGACTCCGAGACGACTCCGACTCCGAGGCGACTCCGACTCCGAGGCGACTCCGACTCCGAGGCGACTCAATTCCCAGGCGACTCCGACTCTGAGACTCCGACTCTGAGGAGACTCCGACTCCGAGACTCTGACTCTGAGCCTCTGACTCTGAAATTCATTAAATAATAAAAAAAAAAATGCGTGGGGCTCCGCGCAATTTCTATGTCTAGCCAGGTACAGCTAAGCAGCTGGGGGCTGGAATCCGCAGCGCAGGGATGCCCAAGCTTTCTGGGCACCCCCCGCTGCAAATTGCAGCCCGCAGCCGCCCCAGAAGATGGCGCGTTCATTGAAGCGCCATCCTCTGGCGCTGAACCCCACTCTTCCAGCGGCCCTGGTGGCGGTGGCACGCTGGGTAATAAAGGGGTTATTACCAGCTTTGTTATACAAGCTGGTATTAAGCCCGAGATTCTTAATGTCAGGCCACGTTTGACCCAGCCACTAAGAATCTCCAATAAAGGCCATTAGGGACTCAATCTTTAATTAAAAATATCCTCTTCCGTCCGACGCAGTCCAAAACGGGATGTCCTCTCTGCTACATCCCCTGTGCATAAATATAGATGTCTATGCACAGGGAATGAGCAGACTGAGAACAATCTCAGCACTGCTACATCAGGCAGCAGGCGGGCTCTAGGACCCTGGAGCTGCACAGAGAAGACAGCTGGACTCGGCTCGCAAAGAAACAGCAGTTACTTTGCGAGTTTCCCTGCTATCACTGGCACAGTAGCCGAGTCTAATGCAAACAATGGCAATCCTAGTTTTGTCAGCGTTTCTGACAAAACTAGGATTGATATTGATTTGCATTGGACTCGTGCGAGTAATCACTGGGAAACTCACAGAGTACCGAGTCCTGCGAGTCCCTTACTACTCGCCGAGTAACGAGTCCTAGCGAGTAGATTCGCCCATCCCTACCACACACGTTTTTAATTTGCTTTAAGCTTTGTGCCTTGTGTGCTCTTTTGCTGTGTTTTTGTTAAATAAAGTATTGATTATTCTTTTGAAATTATCTCCTTGATCCCCAGTCACTAGTATACGTTTTCTTTCACTTAATTGATGCATATATGTACATTGTCTCCTTTTGTAAAAATGTTTGTACCTTTTGTAAACACTGCAATCTTTTTAGAGTAAAAAATTGTAAATTTGCTAGTTTCATTCTTCGTGTCCTATGAGTGAGCTGACATGTACTCCTTGCAAATTCACGTTACCAAACAGGTTTCTGATCCACCTGAAAGAGATCGGTGATGTCAGCATAATTTTTGTATTTATGTGACATTGTAGACCAAACGAGGTTTCCTGACAGAAATTGGTAATATATATACATCCTGTCACACCACGTGCCACAATAGTCAACATAAATTAGAGCAGCTATGCTCCTTTTGTTATCCATTGTCAATACCTTGTTTGGCCAGCAGGATAAGAGGGCGCCAGAGGGCTGCAGGTTCTGTCTAAGTTCGTGACAATATGAATACTTTTTCAAAGCACTGTACAACACAATCTCATTCTCTATATTTTAAGAAATTAATGACTGATCCATTTAAACAACCCCTCCCACACACACACACATTTCTGACCAGACTGCTTTGGGGATATATTATTGCTGTGGGCAAGCTCTCCTTACAGCCGGATGTGACGTCATTTGACGCACTTCCGGTTTCCGAGGGACAGAACTACACGCGGGGATTAGCGCTGCCGCACCTGTGCTGCAATTAATCCATGACGCCATACACCTGTGCCTGGGGGTTCATAAGGTGGGACATTCATGGAGGAGCATGCCCCCTGAGGAAGCTCATTGGGAAATGCGCCGGGGCGTTCCAAACCAGCCTGACTGGGTCCACATACACAATGGGTAAGCAGGACTGTTAGAGATTCATATAGCATTGCTCATTCTGGCATAGGCAGAGTAAAATCTTCTCTATTGCAGAATATCTTGCCTGACTTCTGGTATTTCACTATGAGCTTGAATTGCTATGTATATCCTTTTTTGTGATTTCTGTATGCCATTGCTATGGTTGTGTGGATTCTGAAGTCAGTGTTTGGTTTACATACTTCTTTACTTCCTGACTGTTCCGTTTTTTAACCTGTCTACAATTATGCAACAGCTAAAGATAGCCATTTTTGATGTTTTTTTTGTAACAATAAAAAAAACCTTGCACCGATAGGCTTATCGTGGTTGCTGTTTTTTTGGACTGAAACTCTCTGTGTAAACAATTGGGTATTAAGTAAGGATTTGGAGAGGCCCCTTTATAATGTTTTACAATCCATATACGGTTGAACTTGGTATTCACATGCTTTGTGGGTTTTATTGTACATTTGCTTTGAAAAGGCTGCAAAAACATTTTCTAATGTGTATACTTAAATAATTGTTACCCTTTTTTTGTGATACATGGGGCTAAATTTTCAGTCAAATTGATATAACTTTTTATTTCTGCTGATATTGGGGGAAATGGTATATATGTCCTCCGATCCAGGTGTATATGTTCACCATCCTGGTATACATGTCATCTATCCTGGGCCCCTTTCAGGTATATATGTCCCATATCCTGGGCCCATCCTGGTATATATTTTCCCCATCCTTGTATATGTGTCCCCCACTCTGGTATATATATGTAACACATAATGATATATATGTCCCTAATCCTGGTATATATGTCTCCCCATCCTGGATTACTTCCTAGGGTATATGTTCCCTTCTGTTGCGGTTCTTTAATGCATTGAAAAAAATATACCTGCCTTCCTACAGTGTTGGCCAAAAGTATTGACACCCCTGCAATTTTGTCAGATAATGCTCAGTTTCTTCCTGAAAATGATTGCACTCACAAATTCTTTGGTATTATTATCTTCATTTAATTTGTCTTCAATGAAAAAACGCAAAGAGAATGAAGCAAAAAGCAAAACATTGGTAATTTCACACAAAACTCCAAAAATGGGCCGGACAAAAGTATTGGCACCCTCAGCCTAATACTTGGTTGCACAACCTTTAGCCAAAAAAACTGCAATCAACCGCTTCCGGTAACCATCAATGAGTTTCTTACAATGCTCTGCTGGAATTTTAGACCATTCTTCATTGCCAAACTGCTCCAGGTCCCTGATATTTGAAGGGTGCCTTCTCCAAACTGCTATTTTTAGATCTCTCCACAGGTGTTCTATGGGATTCAGGTCTGGACTCATTGCTGGCCACTTAGAAGTCTCCAGTGCTTTCTCTCAAACCGTTTTCTAGTGCTTTTTGAAGTGTGTTTTGGGTCATTGTCCTGCTGGAAGACCCATGACCTCTGAGGGAGACCCAGCTTTCTCACACTGGGCCCTACATTATGCTGCAAAATTAGTTGGTAGTCTTCAGACTTCATAATGCCATGCACACGGTGAAGCAGTCCAGTGCCAAAGGCAGCAAAGCAACCCAAAACATCAGGGAACCTCCGCCATGTTTGACTGTAGGGGCATCTTTGAATGCCTCTTTTTTTCTCCTGTTAACTCTATGTTGATGCCTTTGACCAAAAAGAGAGAACATTCTTCCAAAACGTTTTAAGCTTTCTCAGGTAAGCTTTGGCAAACTCCAGCCTAGCTTTTTTATGTCTCGGGGTAAGAAGTGGGGTCTTCCTTGGTCTCCTACTATACAGTCCCTTTTCATTCAGACACCGACGGATAGTACGGGTTGGCACTGTTGTACCATCGGACTGCAGGGCAGCTTGAACTTGTTTGGATGTTAATATAGATTCTTTATCCACCATCCGCACAATCTTGCGTTGAACTCTCTCGTCAATTTTTCTTTTACGTCCACATCTAGGGAAGTTAACTACAGTGCCATGGGCTTTAAAATTCTTGATGACACTGCGCACGGTAGACACAGGAACATTCAGGTCTTTGGAGATGGACTTGTAGCCTTGAGATTGCTCATGCTTCCTCACAATTTGGTTTCTCAAGTCCTCAGACAGTTCTTTGGTCTTCTTTCTTTTCCCAATGCTCAATGTGGTACACACAAGGACACAGGACAGAGGTTGAGCCAACTTTAATCCATGTCAACTGGCTGCAAGTGTGATTTAGTTATTGCCAACACCTGTTAGGTGCCACAGGTAAGTTACAGGTGCTGTTAATTACACAAATTAGAGACGCATCACATGATTTTTCTAAGGGTGTCAATACTTTTGTCCACCTCCTTTTTTATGTTTGGTGTGGAATTATATCCAATTTGGCTTTAGGACAAATCTGTTTGTGTTTTTATCATTGATGACAAATTAAATGAAGATAATAATACCAAAGAATTTTGTGATTGCAAACATTTTCAGGAAGAAACTGACTATTATCTGACAGAATTGCAGGGGTGTCAAAACTTTTGGCCATGACTGTATGCTCCCACAATGCACGGCGTCTACCTCTGTAACTGGTGCAGAGGCCAGCAGCGGACATCAGCGTGCCTGCTATGGTGATACATGACATTACTGCCATGAGACTCAAATATTACATGGTAACTGACGGCCTCTAATTTGTTGGTGGTATGTATTGTGGTACGATGGGCCTCTGCATCGCAATAAACTTCAGTTGAATGTGCATCTTTAAATATTCTGTGACCTCAATCATTACACCCTTGCCTAGCACCAAGGGGCAGGAAACCATTCATTTGAGGCAGTCGTTGTGCCAAATTGTTATATTCTTCTTCCTAGTTATAGAACCCCCTATAGGCCTACCTACATTAAACCCTTCATCCCTAGACAATTTCTTTGTTTTTCCATCCTTCTTCTAATAGCCATTTTTCCATCAATATAGGCATAAGAGGGCTTGCTTTTTCGCAGGAAGAGTTGCACTTTTGAATGACACCGTTCTTTCTGCCACATGTACTGGAAAATGGGAAAAAAATCAAAGTGCAGTGAAAGTGCAAAAAAAGTGCAATTTCACAATGATTTGGCTTTTTTCTTATTTAATATGTTCTATATATAGAAAAACTGAATGGGCAACATGATTCCTTGGGTCATATACCAAACATGTACAGTTTTTTATTATTATTTAAGTGGTGAAAAAAAATCTGAAAATTGTCCCATAAAGTTTTGTCCTTTATCGTAATATTTCAAGACCCATAATATTTTTATTTTTAGAGATCTGGGGCTGTGAGAGGCTTTTCTTTTGTGCCCTGAGCTAACGTGTTTACTGATACCATTTTGGGGCAGATACAATCCTTTGATCACCTTTTATTTGAATGTTACAGCAACCAAAAAAATGTAATTCTGGCATATTGATTTCTTTTTTCTGGTGTACTGTTTACTTATCGAATTAATATATTTTATATTTTGAAAGTGTTACTTTTTTATTATTGATTTAATTTTAATGAGGCAAAAGAATGTGATTTGAACTTGTGTACTTTTTTATTTGTTTTACATTTTTATGTAAATTCTTTATTTTAGAATGTTTAACAATAATAACATCAAATAAACCATCATTTACGGCAACATTCTTTTTAAATGAGAGAAAAAAAGAGCGAGTAACAGGAAATAACAGGGTAAAATTAGGAGTGTTGTCACAGGGTGTGTGACAGAGCAGGAAGGGACAGCAGGCCGATGATCAATCCAATAGAACTTTTTTTACAGGGAGCATAGAACATCAGATAGGTATATGTTTCCAAGGCCGACCTTAGGCTAAATTGCGCCCCATGCAAAATTTCCCTTTGGCGCCCCCCGGACCATGACACATGAGACATGCAGCCAATCAGTGGCAGCTTCACTCTCTCCTCCACATTAAACTGGCATGCAGAGGAAATCAGAGAATAGCAGCATCTCTCATTTCTTTTGGATTACAGTTTTGAAGGAAGGAATAATGAAGCAGCTGCTGATTGGCTGCAGTCTCATGTGAAATATTGTCTTGTGAAACCATGGAAACATGTGGCACACATTGCTACAACCTCTGGCAAAAATTTTGGAATCACCTGACTCGAAGGATGTTCATTCAGTTGTTTAATTTTATAGAAAAAAAACATTTCACAAACATGGCACAAAACTAAAGTCATTACAAATGGCAACTCTCTGCCTTTAAGAAACACTAAAAGAAATCTTGACAAAAAAAATGTGCTAGCCAGTAACGGTTACTTTTGTAGACCAAGCAGGGGGAAAAATAATGGAATCACTCAATTCTGAGGAAAAAATTATGGAATCATGACAAACAAACAAAACAACACTCAAATACATCACTAGTATTTTGTTGCACCACCTCTGGCTTTTATAACTGCTTGCAGTCTCGGAAGCATGGCTTTAATGAGTGACAAACAGTACTCATCCTCAATCTGGCTCCAACTTTCTCTGATTGCTGTTGCCAGATCAGCTTTACAGGTTGGAGCCTTGTCATGGACCATTTTCTTCAACGTCCACCAAAGATTTTCAAGTGGATTGAGATCCGGACTATTTGCAGGCCATGACATTGACCTTATGTGTTTTCTTTCAAGGAATGTTTTCACAGTTTTTGTTCTATGGCATGATGCATTATCATCTTGATAAATGATTTCATCATAGCCAAACATCCTTTCAATTGATGGTATAAGAAAAGTGTTCAGAATATCAATGTAAACTTGGGCATTTATTGAAGATATAATGATAGCCATCTCCCCATTGCCTTTACCTCACTTTCAGCCCCATATCATCAATGACTGTGGAAATTTGCATGTCCTCTTCAGGCAGTCATCTTTATAAATCTCATTGGAACGACACCAAACAAAAGTTCCAGCATCATCACCTTGCCCACTGCAGATTCGCGATTCATCACTGAATATGACTTTCATCCAATCATCCACAGTCCACAATTGCTTTTTCTTAGCCCATTGTAACCTTATTTTTTCTGTTTAGGTGTTAATGATGGCTTTTGTTTAGCTTTTCTGTATGTAAATCCCATTTCCTTTAGGCGGTTTCTTACAGTTCGGTCACAGACATTGAGTCCAGTTTCCTCCCATTTGTTCCTCATTTGTTTTGTTGTGCATTTCCTGTTTTGGAGACATATTGCTTTAAGATTCCAGTCTTGACATTTTGATGTCTTCCTTGGTCTACCAGTATGTTTCCCTTTAACAACCTTCCCATTTTGTTTGTATTTGGACCAGATTTTAGACACAGCTGACTGTGAACAACCAACATCTTTTGCAACATTGCGTGTTGATTTATCCTCTTTTAAGAGTTTGATAATCCTCTCCTTTGTTTTCTAAAATAACACCACAACGTGTTTCTGCAGCAGTCTACTGCCTTCAATAGGTGGATTTATGTCAAAGAAAAGTGAAGGCACATTTTAAAGGATATGGGCTCAGTGGGAGGTCCTAATTAACCTAACGCTTTAGAGGTTCCAAGGGCACTGCAAATCAAGGTTCGGATCAGCCTAAGTGTGTCAGGACCAGATACAATCAATTCAAGAAAAAGCTACACACCAAGGATAAGGCGATCACCAATATAAAGTGCAAAAATATTACAAATTTTATTCAGAGAAAATACACATACAAACTGCTTAGAGTAAAACCAATTAAAAACAAGTGGGTATACAGACCCTTCATATCAAAAAATGGCACCCCAAAACCAGTCACTGTGTATAAGTGTCAGATTCAAAATACCCAATATACTATGATAGTTGTCGGTCCAAAAATCAGACTTTAGTAAAAGAATATTTCAGTATTAAAAACTGGGTGAATATGCAACACATCAATTATGGAGTCACACACGATGGAAAACAAAATACGGTTATGTAAGCTCTTCACATAAGCAGGTGAGACAATGCTAATCAGTATGAATAGCTGTAAAGAACCCTAATTCCTTTGCCACCTAAAGATCTGGCAGCCAAAGGTACAGATCCAACTATAAATCCCTATTTAAACAAGGGTGAATACAACCTGAATATGGTGGTTTAGAGCATGCACAAAGCAGCTCAGACCGGAGATAGGGATAAGGATGTATGGGAGGCATAGAGTGGTACAGTATGCATTGCCCAAGATTAAAAATAGAGAAATTGTTAAAGGTGTACACATTATAATGGATTTAGAGCAGAATAGGTACCCAAGAAAGGGATTTTGAGATGAGTTGCAGACAAAGTTATTTTATAGAAAGACTTGCATATATCAATGTAATTGTGTGTAAAGTAGAAAAAAATAGAAAAAAAATTATGAAACAACTGCTGTGTGGGTACCAAACAGACAGACCCCACAACTGCAGTGTCCCATAATAGATACCAATAAAATGTACAGTGTAAAGAAATGTAAAAGGTTGATGTTGGTAAACCTGCCAACATACAGCCTCCAGGACCCTGGATCTTAGAGAAAAAAAGTTTATAAAAATAATTTTTCATATATAAAAATTACCCTAACAATTCAGAACCGATGAAAATCATTATTATATGTTCCCTTGGTACTGTCTCAAGGGTCAAAAACCAAAATATAAAGAAACAGATGTTGAAGAAGAGTTTTTTCTTTGATAGCTTAATAATAATAGATCAGGATTTTTTGATAAATAGTGTTATGTCCAATTAAGCATGAAAAGGCAAGCCACAAGTCAATTGCTGATCAAGTTTAATCTCATGTCAAAAAGTGCTAAAAATAGCACACTAGGTCACAAACCCATAACCCTCCCAAGGATAACTCAACCCACTATAGTAATCCAATTCCAATATCTCAGATATCAGTTAAAGTAATAGGCAATATCACCAACAAAGAGATTGCCATCAGACAGTCTCAAATCCTCCTCCACCCCCCAACATCAAAATGTAACTTATCCCAGGTCCGCAAACAAATCACTTACTCCATGAACAAAGGACCAGATAATTCATGCCTCAAAAAGCAAAGAGACCAAACATAGTGCCAAGTGAACTTATTAACATTTAGATGTAAAATCAGAATAGAGTTCATTAGATGTGAATTTCTTCAATCCTCATCTCCAGGATGTCCACCTGTCCATTCATCAAAGGAAATTTCTGACAGAGAAATTTATGTTGTTTGTGGATCCTAGTTACAGGCCAAGATCTGAGAGTCCAAGGCGAAAGTTTCATCACTTGTTCCAGAAGATCTTTTAGTAGGGTTCCATTCATGTTCATGAAGCACTAATTCTCCGTGCGAAGACACCCCATGCAACACCTTTATAGTAATTTCTACTGTGGGAAAGACAGTAAAGAGTCATCAGAGAATCTCAGGATCAAAGTTCTGACCCCATCATTAGTAAGTTAACAAAGTTCAGCTATATTCTAAAGTTTTTCTACTTTACACACAATTACATTGATATATGCAAGTCTTTCTATAAAATAACTTTGTCTGCAACTCATCTCAGAATCCCTTTCTTGGGTACCTATTCTGCTCTAAATCCATTATAATGTGTACACCTTTAACAATTTCTCTATTTTCAATCTTGGGCAATGCATACTGTACCACTCTATGCCTCCCATACATCCTTATCCCTATCTCTGGTCTGAACTGCTTTGCGCATGCTCTAAACCGCCATATTGATGCTCCTATTGAAGCCTGTACCCCTCCTGCGCGTGCGCACTAGTGCGCCGCGATCTGACCCGGACGCATTGCTCCCGGGATTCATCTCCGGTGACGCATTTCCGGTGTCAGGACGCCGTAATGGCCGCTGCCGGATCACAATGCGGACAGCATACAGATGGGCACAATTATGAGGTAATCTACTATGTATATATAGCAGAGAGTTAGCATATGTACTGCACCCCTGACGAAGTCGCCCCTTGCGGCGACGAAACGCGTAGGGATCAGCTGGCACCCCAGGCCAGTTAGTTATATACTGTGACACCGGGTCACGATGGATTTCCCTAGGTTTGATGGACTGCGGGATTGCCTTGCTTCAGGTTGTATTCACCCTTGTTTAAATAGGGTTTTATTGTTGGATCTGTACCTTTGGCTGCCAGATCTTTAGGTGGCAAAGGAATTAAGGTTCTTTACAGCTATTCATACTGATTAGCATTGTCTCACCTGCTTATGTGAAGAGCTTACATGACCGTATTTTGTTTTCCATCGTGTGTGACTCCATAATTGATGTGTTGCAAATTCACCCAGTTTTTAATACTGAAATATTCTTTTACTAAAGTCTGATTTTTGGACCGACAACTATCATAGTATATTGGGTATTTTGAATTTGACACTTATACACAGTGACTGGTTTTGGGGTGACATTTTTTGATATGAAGGGTCTGTATACCCACTTGTTTTTAATTGGTTTTACTCTAAGGAGTTTGTATGTGTATTTTCTCTGAATAAAATTTGTAATATTTTTGCACTTTATATTGGTGATCACCTTATCCTTGGTGTGTCGCTTTTTCTTGAATTGATTTAATTAACCTAAAATAAATAGAATTTTGGGGTTCAGCGCACTGAATATAAAAACGGCGTATAAAAATTAATCTATATTCATTAAAAATTAAAACAATATTTTATTGATTTCTCGTGCTGCCATGTATTATATGAAAAACATTAAAAGCGATAAATATGTATCAAAGAGGATCCATTCAGGGAATATGTCCCATCAGAATTTTCTGTAGGCCTTTTCCTATAGTCCTGGCGTAGGTGCTATGGATTACTTCGTTTGTTTTCTTTTATTATTCTTTTGATAATCCTATAGGAAATGAAATTTAGTGTGTAAGAATGGATATATGAGACCTGCATAATGGAGATGTCTTTTGAGAAGGTGAGCACGACGGTCACCTACCTTTCAGATGGATAGGGGTTATTTGTCAGCTGTCGTATTGTTTTCTACGGTTCTCCCAGTATGCGATAGGTTTATACTTAAAATCTGAAACACGAGTGAAAGTATAACTTATAAGGTCTATGGGAGTAGTTTTACACCCTAAATGGTGCAGACATTGCTAGAAAATGAAGTATAAAAACAAAAATATAGCGTTGATACCTGTATACACTGGGATGTAACTTTCTAATATTCTCCTAGGATCGAGGATGCCGTTCTTAATTCTGAGGATACAGATATCAAACACTATAAGCCACTTGCTGTGTAATCTAATATAACATATGGATTAAATAAACTGGTTTTTTTTTTTTTTTTTTTTTATATTTATATTTTATTATATGTGATCTCCAGACCTGTCAGTTCAGAGACCGCACTTCTGTGCAACCTCTCCAGCATTACAGCACTTGTCAGACGCAGTCCAGCCCCTAGGCACCGACCCTAGATGACGCAGACGATTAGCTGACAGTGTGACGTAGCCAAACCCGAGACCGCAACCCAGAAGACGCCACACCGCTGCACAGCGCGGGCCAGCGTGTCTGGCTCCTGCTCTCCCTTCTGACTTGAAGCCAGCCGCATGTACAAGACCTGGGGAAGCACTGGGTAAGTGATGAAAGGGCATGCTAGCTCTTGAAAATATTACTACCAAGGCAGATTGAGCTCTTTCAGCCAGTGTTCCCGATACTAATCAGATACACAACATTACATAGAATCAACCTGAACAAGTCTCCTTTTTTTTTTTTCTTTTTTTTTTTTTCAGTTTCAGGTGAAAGCACCACACAGGACATTTGAACAATCTTTCTACCTTTTGCTTTCACTATGAATATGGCATCCTTCTAAAGGTTAGACCACATAAGATTAATCAACAATCTCCTGTAGGCTATTATGTTGAAGAATCACAGGAATTAAAAAACACACAATTAATCCTGACACTCTTTCCACAGATTTATACACATGGGAGGATCACCTTAGTAAAGATCTTCTAATTAAGATCCCCCTGGTAAAAAAAAAAATAAATAAACAGCTTATTTAATCCATATGTTATATTAGATTACACAGCAAGTGGCTTATAGTGTTTGATATCTGTATCCTCAGAATTAAGAACGGCATCCTCGATCCTAGGAGAATATTAGAAAGTTACATCCCAGTGTATACAGGTATCAACGCTATATTTTTGTTTTTATACTTCATTTTCTAGCAATGTCTGCACCATTTAGGGTGTAAAACTACTCCCATAGACCTTATAAGTTATACTTTCACTCGTGTTTCAGATTTTAAGTATAAACCTATCGCATACTGGGAGAACCGTAGAAAACAATACGACAGCTGACAAATAACCCCTATCCATCAGAAAGGTAGGCAACCGTCGTGCTCACCTTCGCAAAAGACATCTCCTTTATGCAGGTCTCATATATCCATTCTTACACACTAAATTTCATTTCCTATAGGATTATCAAAAGAATAATAAAAGAAAACAAACGAAGTAATCCATAGCACATACGCCAGGACTATAGGAAAAGGCCTACAGAAAATTCTGATGGGACATATTCCCTGAATGGATCCTCTTTGATACATATTTACCCTTTTAATGTTTTTCATATAATACATGGCAGCACGAGAAATCAATAAAATATTGTTTTAATTTTTAATGAATATAGATTAATTTTTATACGCCGTTTTTATATTCAGTGCGCTGAACCCCAAAATTCTATTTATTTTACGTGTAAGAGCGAGTCTCTCAGCCATAGAGGTATTCCTACACGGAGGTCCTCAGGGGTTTCCTAGCAGCACACGGACACTCAGTGGTGTATGAGCACACTACTTCGTGTCCGTCAATACCTTTACGGCCAGCTCCAGTGTCATCCTGTACATAATTGATTTAATTAACCTAACACTATTAACCCTCTCAGTACTGACCAGCAATACAGAAATAGTATACAAAACGTGATGCAAAGTAAACAAATTATACATGAATTATACATGAAATATACACACAAATTCTATGATAAAACATTACTAATAACCAAAGATGCCCAACCAATATGAAAATATAAAAATTACTATAATAACCGTACACCCAGTCAGGGCAGACTATAAGGGTACATATACATACAAAGAACAGAGGATTAGGACATATCGGTACCTAAAAACAATCTAATATATAAAGCTGAATGTGTGTATGTGTGTGTATGTGTGTGTGTGTGTGTGTATGTGTGTACTGTATATCCGGGATTGGCATCTACACTGTCGCAACTACAGCCGCAAAAGTTTGCACAGTCACACATCTAGACCCCAAGAGCGTCATAGGCTATAATGTGAGGTGAAATTTTAACCCTGCCCGTTCCAGTTCACCAAACAATTTTGGCCCTATCTACATAATGGGGAAAAAGGGAAAGGAAACGTGTGGGAGGAAAATCGACAGCTGCCAGCTACAGCCACAAAATTTTGCACAGTCACACGTCTGGACCCCGGGAGCGTCATAGGCTATGTTGTGAGGCAAAATTTTAACCCCGCGCTTCCCATTCACCAATTTCCCCTATCTACATAATGGGGAAAAAGTGACAGTTACCAGTTGACAGTTGTGAATGAGAGGGGCTTAATGATAGCACCAAAGACTAACAGCACATACCAGCATATAGTCACTAAGGTGGGGCCCTAACATGGGATATTCACCATGCACAGGGACATGTTCTCACACCACACACACACAAAGAGTAACAGCAATTGTATAGTCGCTAAAGTGCATCCCCAACATTGGATACTCACCACGCACCCGAACAAACACTCACACACACCACAAAGCAACACAAACAACACAGAGACACACACACACCCCCAAGGGACACACACTCTATCGCGACACATGCACTCACCCCACAGGGACACACACACACCACAAAGAAACACACATAACACAGACACACACACCACACAACCCCCCCCCAACAGGGACACACACATACACACCCAGGGACAAACAAACCACACAGACAGACACAGATGTGCACAAATCACCTCACACAACTCGCCTCATACGTGTGCTATCTTTAATTTCCAAACATAAACATTTGATTAAAAACAGCCAATGTGCAACACATGTGCCATATAGAGAATTAAGAGAAAGAAAAAAAAAAAAAAGAGGGGCGCTCCTAGTGAGGACCTGACAGCTGTGGGGGCAGGCTGGGTTTAGTGCGCTCACCTCTGTGGGTTATGCTGCAGGTATAACATCGTGGAGAAGCGCTGTAAGCATGAAGTGCAGGCACCGGGGATCCGGTCAGTGTGGAGAATGTAATCATGTGGTGCAGTCACATGGAGTGACGTCACCACAGGTCCTCCAGCTCAGCAGCATTCAGAGGATTATATGTCCTCTCTATGTGCAGCACCCACCACTCGCCAAAGGTGCTGGGAAAAATTGTAGAAATGAGACAGCGGTTTTGGGGCGCTCAAGGAGGAGACAGTGGAGGGGTAATGATACTTTCCTTTATTTGGCATATACAGGAGGTCTTCACAACGCGTTTCACCTGATGAAGGTGGAACCACCACCGAAACACGTTGTGAAGACCTCCTGTATATGCCAAATAAAGGAATGTATCATTACCCCTCCACTATCTCCTCCTTGAGCGCCCCAAAACCGCTGTCTCATTTCTACAATATAGGGAAATAAGGCAGATGTCAGTCACATGAGCTGTCTATTATGTGTATGTGTGAGGTAACATACACTGCCCGGCCAGGGGGAGGGTTTACTGTTGGCTGGAGATTTATTAGGCTGCCTATAGCAATCAATCACAGCTCAGATTCTATTTTCCTACAGGTCATTAATATGACATATTCAAATTCTATTTTGTTATAGCTAACAGCAGTTATTTATTAACCCGGACGTAGCCGGGTACTACAGCTAGTAAAATATAACGGACAAAGTTGTATATAAAAAAATACTGTATATAAAAAACTGTAATATAAAAACATTTTATTTCCCCTATGCATCTTTTGAGGGAGTGAGACTACAAAATATAAACATTTTAAATAAATATTTGTGTCCGAATGGACTATCAGAGATTGATGAAATGAGGAGGGAACCAGAGAATAGCAACAGAAAATGCTAAATCTATACTACTTACAGATGTTATCGATGGCTAGGTTCAGCCCTTCTGGATACAGCGTTCCAAGTTTTAAGATACAGAAACTTTCTATTTTTAAGGTTGATTAAACCTATTTGTGACAATCTCTGGTATCTGGTCAAGAATGCAAAGCTTCAGACATCCAGGGTCTTTTTTATGGATTGTCAGATAGTGTTTCAAGACACTGTGCAACAAATACCCGTTCTTGTTATTGGACTGGTGCTTATTAAGCCGGGTATGCATTTTCTGCACCGTGCGGCCCACATATTGTAGGCTGCAGGTGCATTTTAGCATATAAATTACATAGTAGTGATGGGCGAGTCCTAAATTACTCGGAATCGCTTGACTCTAGCGAGTCCGAGCCCGGGACTCGCTACTCGTTGCAAGTCTAGTGAGTCCAATGTTAATGAATGGGAAAGCGAGTAATAGCGAGTAATGTGCGATTTACAAATCGCAGATGTGTCTCGGAAAGCGCTCGCATTGCCGTTTTGGAAAACCCACTTGCAACAGTTTTTTGCCACCGAGATGGAGTTAGGTGGTACTGATTACTTATGGGGATCCATATTGTGAAAACTGAATACTTATGGGGATCCATATTGTGAAATTTTTCTGTATGGTATATTGGACCCCATAGGTAAAACGTATGTATTTATTCTATATATATACTACTGTAACCAGTTTTGGGCAATTGGCAATGAGGTTTTCAATGGTATATTATTATCATATGAATTGTTATGGCTATATTTGGCTATTTTAAGTGTTTTTATCTTTCTGTGTGATCATTTTTTGTCTGTGTGTGTTTTTTTGATATGTAATAAACTTTGCTAAATACTTTTGATTAATTTTGGAGGTTGTATCGCTTTCTTGGACCTTTTCTTGCCAATTTTCTGTGGTGCTATAGGCGTCACCTGCTGGCGGGTTAAGTGCGTGCTAACACTTGGCAGTGAAGCAGCACACTAGTCCCTGCAAAAATTATTAAGTGCGCACAAGTAGTCGCATAAGTAGGTGGCGTAAGTGCTATTTGCAGCTAGGAGAGCAGCAACGCACTGGTCTGCCACAGAGAAAAGAAAACTGAAGGGGTTATTATGACCCAAAATCTATCAGGTGCAAAAATATAGGAAATAGTACCTCAGCTAAGCCTCTGACTTCAGCTATTAGGACAGCTGAGTGAGTAAGCTAAGCTATGAGGTCGGTCCTGTGTACACTGTAAGGCTGCACCTCCCTGCCTGCCTGCCTACAGTCCTCTACACAGTACTCCTCTGTCCTCCTGGTAGCTCTCACAAGAGCTGTTTAGGTTAAATATAAGGAATTTTTAAGTTTCCCTACACTGACTGACACTCCCTATGATATGCTCCAGCATCTACCTCACCCTGCACTAGCTCAGATATTCACAGGAATGTGGAGAAAATGGTGGTGGCAAGGCTTATATACAGCCTCGCCTCTCATACATGACATAGGCATCACGATGGACAGAAGCCAATCATAGTTCTGCCACAACCACCATGGCTGTGGCATTACTGAATATGATTGGCTAACATGCTTGTCCATCTTCACAAGTTTTCTGACCTAACACGCTAGGCTGTCTCGGAAGCTTTGTCGGAACATAACAGATTCTGTATTCGCGAGTCCTGAATACAGTATACAGGACTCGGATTCGTAGACTCGCTCAGACTCGCACAGACTCGCTCAGACTCGCTGCTGACAGCGGGTATCCGTGAAGCGGTGCGATTGTTTAAATGATTTGGGGAGATTCAAGCTACATAGCGATGTGATATAGCGAGTCTAGCGAGTGAGAAAAAGTAAACTCTGACAAAACTAGGATTGTCATTGACTTGCATTGGACTCGTTACTGTGCGAGTAATCGCTGGGAAACTCGCCGAGTACCGAGTCCTGCGAGTTCCTTACTACTCGCCGAGTAACGAGTCCTAGCGAGTAGACTCGCCCATCCCTATTACATAGCTCAAATGGCAATCAACCTTACAATTGATGTTAAATTCCTCACCAGTCATCTGTGAGCTGAAAGAGGCCGTCCCATGGACAATACTTTTACAGCATAAACAACCAGGGGAACCACAGGCAAAACATCCAACTGTTCCATTCTTGTCAGAGGTCGTACCCACGACTTCAAGTTTCAACATGGTGTTACTAGGTGACACCAGAGATCGTAAATTTAGATTTCTTCTTTAAATAATATTGGGTTTACAGGGTAGATGTTTATATAAGACTAGCTGTGAGCCCGATGCAAATGCATCGGGTGTCTAGAATATTTTTTTTTTTTTTTAAAGATTTTTAAATAATAATCGCATCATCAATAGCAATAATATTAGCAATAGCATTATTATTAGCAGTATAGCAGTATTATGCAGTAATAGCATTATTATTAGCATTAATAGCATTATTATAGCATTAATAGCATTAATAATACAGATTATTAGCATTAATAATTACATTAATAGCATTAATATTATATTAATAGCATTTAATATATAGCATTAATATCTAATAGCATTAATAGCATTATATAGCATTATAGCATTATTAATAGAATTAATAGCATTAATAGTTATTAATAGCATTATTAATAGCATTAATAGCATTATTAATAGCATTAATAGCATATTATTAGCATTAATAGCATTTTAATAGCATTATAATAGCATATTATAGCTTAATAGCTTTATTAATAGCTTAATATGCATATTATTAGCATTAATAGCATAATTAATAGCATTAATAGCTTTGATTATTAGCATTAATAGCATTATTAATTAGCATTAATAGCATCATTATAGCATTAATAGCATTAATAGTATTATAATAGCATTAATAGCATTATAATAGCATTAATATCATTATATTACATTAATTAGCATTAATATTAGCATTAATAGCATTAATAGTATATTAATAGCATTAATAGCTTATTAATAGCATTAATAGCATTAATACATTATTAATAGCATTAATAGCATTATTAATAGCATTAATAGCATTAATAGTATTAAGCATTAATAGCATTATTATAGCATTAATAGCATTATTAATTAGCATTAATAGCATTAATAGTATATTAATAGCATTATACATTAATAGCATTAATAGCATTATTAATAACATTAATAGCTTAATAGCATTATTAATAGCATTAATAGCATTATTAATAGCATTAATAGCATATATTATTAAACATTAATAGCATTAATAATAGTATTAATAAATATTATTTGCATTATAGCATTATTAATTACATTAATAGCATAATTATTACATTAATAGCATTTATGCATTAATAGCAAAATAGCAATATTAGCTATTAAATTTAGCATTATAATTAATAGCATTAATAGCATAATTAAATTAGCATTAATAGCATAAATATTAGCATTAATAGCATATTATTTAGCATTAATAGTAATATTATTCATTAATAGCATATTATTACATTAAAGCATAAATATTACATTAATAGCATTAATATATAGCATTAATAGCATTAATTATTAGCATAATAGCATTAATAATAGAATTATTAGCAATAAATTACATTAATAGATAATTAAGCATTATATTATTACATTAATTAGCATAATTATTTAGCATTAATAGCATAATATTATATAGCATTAATAGCATTATATTCATTAAGATTCTATATTACCATTAATAGCATAATATTAGCATTAATACATATTATTAGCATTAATAGCATTAATAATAGCATTAATAGCATAATTATTAGCATTAAATAGCATAAATTTAGCATTAATACATTATAATAATTATTAGCATTAATAGCATATTTAATATGCATTATAAATTATGACATGATTTAATTACCATTAATAGCATAAATATTAGCATTAATAGCATAATATATTAGCATTAATAGCATTAATATTAGATTAATAGCAATATTATTTGCATTAATAGCATTAATATTACATTAATACAATTATTAGCATTAATACACTATATATTAGCATTAATAGCATTATTATCATTAATAGCATAAATTATTAGCATTAAATAGCATATTTATTATGCATTAATAGCATTAATAATAGAATTAATAGAATATTATTGCATTAATAGCATTATAATTACAATATTACATAATATTAGCAAATTAGTTATTAATAGCAATTAATTAATACAATTAATAGCATTAATAGCATTATTTATATAGCATTAATAGCATTATTAATAGAATTAATAGCATTAATAGTATTATTATACATAAATTATAAAGCATTAATAGCATTATTATTGCATTAATAGCAATATTTATAGCATTAATATTTTAATAGCATAATACATATTAATTAGCTTAATATTATTAATAGCTTAATATGATTATATAGCATTATAATATACATTAATGATATTACTAATACATATTCATGATTATATAATACTAATATTAGCTTATATTTAGCAATACAAATCAATATAGTATAGAAATACATATATGCATATATAGATTATGCATTAATAGCATATTATAGCATTAATAGCATTATATAATTATAGCATATTATTCATTAATGCATTTAGCATTATTATACATAATATTATATTAGCATTATAGCATTAATTAGTATTATTAATAGCATAATAGCATAAATAGCATTAATAGATTTATAAATTATTAGCATTAATAGCATAAAATTAGCATTAATAGCTAATATATTAATAGCATTAATAGCAATATTATTAGCATTAATAGCATTATTATTAGCATTAATAGCATATTATTAGCATTATAGCATATTATAATAGCATTAATAGCATATTATTGCATTAATAGCATATTATTACATTAATAGCATTAATATAGCATTAATAGCATAATTATATAGCATTAATAGCATTAACTTATTAGCATTAATAGCATAATTATTAGCATTAATAGCATAAATATTAGCATTAATAGCATTAATTATTAGCATTAATCATATTATTTGCATTAATAGCATTATTTAATTAATACATTATTACATTATGAATATTAGCATTAATAGCATAATTATTAGCATTAATAGCATAATTATTGCATTATTAATTATAATTTATTTCATTATAGCATTTATTCATTAATGCATATTATTACATAATAGCATAAATTTCATTATAGATTTCATAATAGCATAATTATTAGCATTAATAGCATATTTTATTAATGATTAATAGCATATAATTTATTTGCATTAATAGCATTATTATTACATTATTAGCATAATTTAGCATTAATAGCATATATATTATTAATTATAGCATTATAATAGCATTAAATATATAATACAATTATTAGCATTAATAATATTATTAGCATTAATAGCTAATTATTAGCATTAATAGCATAATATTAGCATTAATAGCATAATTATTAGCATTAAACAATAGTTATTATATGCATTATAGCATATTATACCATTAATAGCATTATATAATATTAATTAAGCATTATTATTAGCTATTAATAGATATATTATTATGCATTATTATTACATTAATATAATTATTTAAATTATACATTTAGTTTATTAATAGCATTATTATTTTAATTATTAGATATTATTTAATTAATAATAAATATTATTATGATTATTGCATTAATTATAGCATTAATAGCATAATATTAGCATTAATAGCATAATATATTATTAGCATTAATAGCATAATTTTACATTAATATCAATTTATTTGCATTAATAGCATATTATATTAGCATATATTACCATTAATTATTAGCATTAATAGCATAATTATTTGCATTATACATAATAGATTAATCTATTATGCATTATTTATTATTACTTATAAATTATTAGCATATAGCTTATATTCATTAATTGAGCATTAATAGCTTATTGATTAGCATTCTATTACCATTAATAGCATAATATAGCATATAGCATATTATTACATAGCATAATATTAGATTAATAGCATTATATTAGATTAATATGCATATTATTATATCATTTTATTATCATTTATTTATTAATTTTATTACATACATTATTAGCATTATTAGCATATTATTTGCATTTATATATAATTAATTATATTTGATTATTTAATTAGCCATTATTCATTACAAATATTAGCATATTAATTAGCATTAATACATTATTATAGCATTAATAGCATATATTGATTAGCATTTTTTAGTATTTATTATTCATTTTTTTTATCTTATTTTTTATGTATTATTAATTTTTATTTATTTTTTTATTATTTTTTAATATTTTTTTTATTATTAATTAATTTATTATTTGTTATTTTAAGTGAGCCTGAGCCTGAGACACAGTTCTCCTTCAGGTCCGCTCAAAGGGCTCATATTATTAGCATATTTGTATTTTTTTATTATTATTTTTTATTTATTTTTTTATTATTTTTTATTTTATTTTTTTATATTTTTTTTATTATTTTTTAATTATTTTTTTATTATTAAATTTATTAGTTATTTTAAGTGAGCCTGAGGCTGAGACACAGTTCTCTTTCAGGTCCGCTCAAAGGGCTCATATTATTAGCATATTTGTATTTTTTTATTATTTTTTATTTATTTTTTTATTATTTTTTATTTATTTTTTTACTATTTTTTTTTATTTTTTTAATTATTTTTTTTATTATTAAATTTATTAGTTATTTTAAGTGAGCCTGAGGCTGAGACACAGTTCTCTTTCAGGTCCGCTCAAAAGGCTCATATTATGAGCATTATTGTATTTTTTTATTATTATTTTTTATTTATTTTTTTATTTTTTTATTTATTTTTTTATTATTTTTTAATTATTTTTTAATTATTTTTTTTATTATTAAATTTATTAGTTATTTTAAGTGAGCCTGAGGCTGAGACACAGTTCTCCTTCAGGTCCACTCAAAGGGCTGATATTATTAGCATATTTGTATTTTTTATTATTATTTTTTATTTATTTTTTTATTATTTTTTATTTATTTTTTTATTATTTTTTATTTATTTTTTAATTATTTTTAATTATTTTTTAATTATTTTTTTTATTATTAAATTTATTAGTTATTTTAAGTGAGCCTGAGGCTGAGACACAGTTCTCCTTTAGGTCCGCTGAAAGGGCTGATATTAGCATATTTGTATTTTTTTATTATTATTTTTTATTTATTTTTTTATTATTTTTTATTTATTTTTTTATTATTTTTTAATTATGTTTTAATTATTTTTTTTTATTATTAAATTTATTAGTTATTTTAAGTGAGCCTGAGGCTGAGACACAGTTCTCCTTCAGGTCCGCTGAAAGGGCTCATATTCTTAGCATATTTGTATTTTTTTATTATTATTTTTTATTTATTTTTTTATTATTTTTTATTTATTTTTTTTATTATTTTTTAATTATTTTTTTATTATTTTTTTTATTATTAAATTTATTTGTTGACATACATTAGCGGTGTGTCGGCGAATTAACGGCCGGGCCCCTGGTCTATTTGTCGGCCCCAAAATCGCGGACACACCGCTAATGTATGTCTATGGGCAGTGAGGTCGAATTGTGATTGGTCGGCGTCAGCAGAGAGCGACCAATCAGAAATCGGGCTGACTGCCCATAGACATGCATTAGCGGTGTGTCTGCGATTTTAGGGCCGACAAATAGAACCAGGTGGTCGGCCATAAAATCGCCGACACACCGCTAATGTATGTCAATGGGAAATGAGGTGCTCTTCTGATTGGCTGATGGCAGTAGACAGCGACCAATCAGAAGAGCGGCTCACATCTCATAGAGATAGAATGGCGGATTTTTAGTCAATTTTCTCTTAATGAGAAGTGAAGAGGACGTCGGAGCTGGAAGTTGGCGGAAAGAAGACAGAAGACCCCGGGGGCCGGACGAAGAGCTGGAGATGGCGGAAAGAAGAGAGAAGACCGGCGGGCCGGAGGAAGAGGACGCCTGGCCGGAGGGAGGATTTGTGGATCGGACGGACGATCAGATGACTAAGAAGGCATGTAAGTGATCGACGGGGGCGTTAGGTTAGGGGACGGCGGGGGCTTCGGGTGTAGGGCCTTAGGTGTTAGCGACAGCGGCGGGGGAAAGCGGCGGGAGCTTAGGAGGCGGGGCTTAGGGGATAGGGGCTTAGGTGCGGCGGGACTTAGACTTAGGGGGTTAGGGGGGGCTTAGATGCGGCGGGGCTTAGAGGGTAGGGGCTTAGGTGCAGCGGGGCTTAGGGGGTAGGGGCTTAGGTGCGGCGGGCGGACGGTAGGGGCTTAGGTGCGGCGGGGCTTAGGGGGTAGGGGCTTAGGTGCGGCGGCGGGGCTTAGGGGGTAGGGGCTTAGGTGCGGCGGGGCTTAGGGGGTAGGGGCTTAGGTGCAGCAGGGCTTAGGGGGTAGGGGCTTAGGTGCGGCGGGGCTTAGGGGGTAGGGGCTTAGGTGCGGCGGGTCGGGGCTTAGGTGCGGCGGGGCTTAGGGGGTAGAGGCTTAGGTGCGGCGGGGCTTAGGGGGTAGGGGCTTAGGTGCGGCGGGTCGTGGCTTAGGTGCGGCGGTGCTTAGGGTGTAGGGGCTTAGGTGCGACGCACTTAGGGGGTAGGGGCTTAGGTGCGGCGGACTTAGACTTAGGGGTTAGGGGCTTAGATGCGGCGGGGCTTATAGGGTAGGAGCTTAGATGCGGCGGGGCTTATAGGGTAGGGGCTTAGGTGCGGCGGGGCTTAGGGGGTAGGGGGGGTAGGGGCTTAGGTGCGGCGGGTCTTAGGGGGTAGGGGCTTAGGTGCGGCGGGGCTTAGAGGGTAGGGGCTTAGGTGCGGCAGGGCTTAGGGGGTAGGGGCTTAGGTGCGGCGGGTGTTAGGGGGTAGGGGCTTAGGTGCGGCGGGGCTTAGGTGTAGGGGCTTAGGTGCGGCGGGGCTTAGGGGGTAGGGGCTTAGGTGCGGCGGATTTTAGGGGGTAGGGGCTTAGGTGCGGCGGGTCGGGGCTTAGGTGCGTCGGTGCTTAGGGGGTGGGGGGGTAGGGGCTTAGGTGCGGCGGGGCTTAGAGGATAGGGGCTGTGCGGACATTGGGGGGGGCTGTGAGGACATTGGCGGGGGGGCTGTGCGGACATTGGGGGGGGGCTGTGAGGACATTGGCGGGGGGGGGCTGTGCGGACATTGGGGGGGAGGGGCTGTGCGGACATTGGGGGGGGTGTTGTGCGGACATTGGGGGGGGTGTTGTGCGGACATTGGGGGGGTGTTGTGCGGACATTGGGGGGGGTGTTGTGCGGACATTGGGGGGTGCTGTGCGGACATTGCGGGGGGGCTGTGCTAGACTGTGGATGGGGGCTGGCGGCGGAGGTGTGCGGGCAGTGAGGGGGGGGTGTGCGGTGCTGGAGGTTGGTGCGGGTGTGGGGAGCGTTGCTGGGCTGTGGATCGGGGCTGGGGGGGAGGCACAGGGGGCAGCTGCATAGTCGGAGGTGGGCTGTGGGTAGCGGGGAGCAGAGGCGGCATTGGCGGCCATTGCGAGTCGGCTTAAAACGGCTCGCAATGGCCGCTTCGCGGCCAATGCTTCGCGCATATCCGCTTCGCGGCCAATGCTTCGCGCATATCCGCATGACCACGCCGGAAGTAGCGCCGAGAGGGGCGCTTTTGCGATTCGCGATTATATAATAGATTGGGTCACCTTACAGAATACACCAATAGCGATTCATTAGCTTATGCATATATATTAGCTCTAGATTATTAAATGTGGTGACCATACTCCAATCTCTGAACCCTGTATCACCTCCTTGATTCCTTGTACCTAAACTGCGGGCGATACATAAATCCTGAGTAAGGGGCTCTGTTTTCTTGTATGCGTGCCTAGTTAATTTCTTTGGGAAACCCTTTTCCCTGAATCTTTCCTTAAGAATATTTGCTCCTTAATGAAATCCTCTTGTGAAGTACAATTTTTCCGAATACGCCAAAATTGGCCGTATGGGATATTCTTAATCCTTCTGGGGAGGTGTCCACTGTCAAATCTAAGATAACTATTAACATCCACTGACTTAAAGTAGGTTGATGTGGACATATTCCCCAGATTGTCGAACTTTAGGACAAGGTCAAGAAACTATTACTATTACTAAATACTATGTCTGTGCTGCTGGTCAGTACTGAGAGAATTAATAGTGTTAGGTTAATTAGGACCTCCCACTAAGCTCATATCCTTAAAAATATGCCTTCACCTTTCTTTGACATAAATCCACCTGATGAAGGCAGCAGACTGCTGCAGAAACAGGTTGTGTTATTTCAAAATAAAGAGGTTTGTTCACATATAAATTGCTCCCCATGCTGTTTCTAGCCTCCAGCGCCTGAGGCTGACCATAAATCTTTTATTCCTATTGTTTACATCCCCTTGTGGGATTGTGGCTCGGAGCGGCAGGATGGCAAAACGGTGTATAAGGCTTAAAGACCTGATGATGTCATACCCGCCCATGTGACTGGGCCCATGATCACGTGACCAGAACAGGGATCGTGTGAACTCCGCACAGGAGCGGAGCTGCGGACACGGCGGCTGATCCCACGGTGTCAAAGATCTTCTATTCGGGTTGTGCAGACTGCACAACACTACAAGGTCTGCAGACCACCTTAACTAATTGCCCCACTTGACCACCATCGGACAGAGGCCGTTTCTGTCCATTGTACTGGATGGCATCCCGACACCTGCTCTACTGGTAACCTCACACCACTGACTGTCACCTTTCTGTGCATAGGCAGAAAGCTGTCTAACAGTGGTTGGGTGGGGTTATACAGATCTCATGAATATGGAGGGCTATCTGGCAGCAGGATTACTAGTCATGTAGTGATAATCTACTGCTGATAAAATTATGATTTTATAAGTAGTACAGCAATCAACACAGTGACACATTGCTGGAATCAGGGTTTTTGTCTGTACATAATGCTACTCTCCGATTAGGTGGCAAACACATGGTGACAGATTCCTTTTAAGTTAAAGGTAATAATTATTGTGAATATTGTTATAACAATAATAAAAGGAAGTGCAATAATACGAAATGTGATAATGAGCACAAGATAATCAGGCATAATAATCTGATTATATCGTTTTAACTGCATACAGAAAGAAGTGTATCATCTGAGGGAAATGAACCTCAATGAGAAAACGTGGAATGAGAACTATTTAGAAGAAATGCTTATTCTTACTTCCCAAAATCTTCCCATGATCAAAATAGAAGATAACTATGTTATTGTCAAGGAGCTTGGCAGTGGATCTTATGGACATGTTCTGCTTGCTTTAAACCAAACAAAAGGTAGGAGACAAGATATGTCTAGGTATTTGTAATTTTCTCCCCTATCTGTCATTGTTAACAGTGTTTTTTTTACTGTACTTCCTGTGACATTTAATTTGAGAAATGTCTCAAACAGGAAGTCACATGAGGTTTGAGCTGCAGTCACTCCCCACAGTGTCCATCACCCCTCCTGGAATATGATGATATCAGGGGGCAGAGATGTACTTACTAGTTTCTCTCATTGCTGCCCCCTTTGAGCATGTCCTGTGCAATGGATGATGGATATGTGGCGCCCCGCAATGAGTGCGTCACAGGAGGGTACTGCACCCCTGACTGAAGGTGCAGTATTCTCCGTCTCAGTGATGAACAAGTTAACCCCAAGGCTCCATACACCACATGCAACATCCAGAGGCAGAGGACCAATCAGGTCCTGGTGGGAGGAGTGTGAGATGTTCAGTGTGGGGAAAGAGAAGAAGGAAAGTTAGAAAGTGGGAGAGACAAGGTCAAGGACGGAAGTCGTGACAGAGATCTAACAGAGAGGGCACCGAGAAGCGGTGACCCAGAAGAGAAGGGGGCCAAGTAACCAGTAACCAAGAAACAAGTAACGGGTCAAAAGACACCCGAGCCCAGTCCACCCGGAGTACTGGCTCCGAGGCAGTACAGACGTCCACCGCTGTACTACGACACCGGAGTGATAGAGGGCTTTTTAGGAGCGCATCACAACAACCACCATCCACGCAGCTGTGCCAGAAGGGGTACACACCATTGAGGTTCAGGGGACCCATCGGGAGTCAAGGCCTAGGCTCGGGTCCTCAACAAAGGTTCCCCAGTATCCTGAGCTGGTGCACGAAAGCAGCGAAGAGTAACAAAGGACAGGTAGTTAAAGAGGGAACACTGTGGAGCCTTGGAAAGATACCGTTCATCATCGGGACCACCCGGTCCGTTACCTAAAAGTGACTGTTATCCCGTGTACCGTGCATAACCGAAGTAAAGACCCATGCAGAGGAGCATTGTGTCCGAGCTTTCTTTCAGAACTGTTATTAGCTTATTCACCTACTAAATCAACTGAGCTGCAGTATTCCACCAGTGCAGCTCCTGACCCCGGGGACTTTTGCTCGCCCTGTGGGGAGCGGTTCCATCTAGCTGCAGCCCATCCCCCGGAGGTCCAAGCAGCACCGGTGCCATCCCCGGACACCCACAGGTGGCGTCACAAAACAAACTCTTATTCTTATTTAAACCGTGCATTAAGCACCGGGCCCTTACAGCCTCAGGCACCGAACCGTGACCGCAGCCAGCACCTGAGACCTGAGAACCCGGCAACAGTGAGTCAGATACCGTGGCCATGTTTATTTGAGCTCTGACATGATGTTTCTGTCTCCATTGTGTGGCACCCCATGGGTTAATATGCCACAATAACACCACATGGGTTCTCTCCCCACTACACACTGACAAACACTAGCACCTCTGGGCCAGGAGGGGGAGCACCACCTGCTCCCTTAAATACTCCTGCTCATGAGGGAGATCTCAGACCGTACAGCACGGTGCAGTGCTGTGAAGAGCACAAGTTAGTGCAGAACTTAGTGCAGGCCCAGCAAGGGTCAGAGGAACAGGAGAACTACAGACAGAGGAACACGTCTGGGAGCTGGAGTGACACTTTCACTTGCCCCAGAAGAGCGCACGGAATGGACACCGGATCCGGTACTGTCTGGCACCCACAGCACAGTGAATCCAGGAACAGTGGGATCTCTAGATGCCCCTAGTACCAGTGCAAAGCAACACGGAGGGGTCAGCACAGCACAGAGGACTCAAGTTGCCTAGCCAAGTGGTACCAGAAGAACACAGAGAAAGAGTGAGAAGTCCCAGCAGCTTAGCTAGACGCAGCAGTCAGGACACACACACAGCGTAACACGAGGAAGCTGACGACCCGGACAGGGTGGGAAGAGAGCTTAGCCCCATTACAGACTCCGTGGACTATAACCTGCAACAACATCTGCAGTAAAGCTTTGGAAAACAGCAAAACTGTGAGTCTGTGTATTGATTGCAACCTTTGCCCTACATCCAGTGACAGAGAGCTCCCACCTGCAGAGCTACAAGACTGCCAGCTCTGCACACAGATTGGAAGAAGCTGCAGCATCAGGAGAGAAGAAGAATTGCACCTTTGACTACAAAACGTGAGTGTGTGTCCTTTAACCCCGTCTCCACCATCCATATCCATTATAGACTATACCATCACTGCCCTGGGGAATACAGTTCTACCCACTGGAACTATACCATCTATGCTGTCACTACATCATCCCCGGAGGTTCTGCAGCAGCGGCGGCCCCCTTACTGGCCGCATATAGTGGGTGGCGTCACGATAGACTATTCTCCCCTGTAAATGCACCCTTTTATTTGTCAGGGCCTGTGACACGGTCCGGACCAGGACCACCCGTGACTTCCCCAATAGCAGACACGGTCCGGTACCGAGTACCCTCGTCCCAGTGGGCTCGACAATTGCTTCTGTGAAGCACATTGGCAATGGGTGGTGCTAGCTGGAAAAGGCAGCTCCGCTCAAACTAGGGTGTAGAGCTCCCCCTTCAGGTCAAGGATCAGGTATTTTGTGTGCATGTAGGGGTTTACCTAATGTTGGGATCTCCTCCTGCTTCCAAGCATGATATCACCTCCCATGAGGAAGGCAATACCACTGTGGCAGCCGAATCATAGGGGCGCCACAATTGCATAGGGAGGGGAGTTTACATTTGTAACCTAATCCTTGAGTGCAGATCAGAATAACAAACAGGGGACACAGGGCAGAGGACAGGGGCACACAGAACAGGGGGACACAGAACAGGGGCAGAGGACAGGAGGACACAGGGGAACACAGGATAGGGGGACACAGGACAGGGGCACACAGGACAGGGGCACACAGGACAGGGGCACACAGGATAGGGGGACACAGGGCACACAGGACAGGAGGACACAGAACAGGGGCAGAGGACAGGGGCACACAGGACAGGGGCAGAGGACAGGGGGACACAGGGTCACACAGGACAGAGGTACACAGGACAGTGGCACACAGGAATGGGGCAGAGGACAGGGGGACACAGGGACAAACAGGACAGGGGGACACAGAACAGGGACAGAGGACAGGGGCACCCAGGACAGGGGCAGAGGACAGGGGCACACATGACAGGGGGACACAGAACGGGGGCAGAGGATAGGGGGACACAGGGCAGCGGACAGGGGCACACATGACAGGGGGACACAGAACGGGGGCAGAGGACAGGGGCACACAGGACAGGGGACACAGAACAGGGGCAGAGGACAGTGACACAGGGCAGAGGACAGGGTGACACAGGGGCAGAGGATAGGAGGACACAGGGGCAGAGGACAGGGGGACACAGGGGCATAGAAGAGGGGAGACGGGCAGAGAACAGGGGGAGGTGGGGGCTGAGAACAGGGGGAGACAGCTAACAGCTAACCACTGAGCCACCATAAACAGTGCTAACTACAGAGCCACCATATGCTGTCCTAACCACTGAGCCACCAAATACTGTGCTAACCACTGAAGCACCATACAGTGCAAAACACTGACCCACCATATACTGTCCTAACCACTGAGGCACCATATACTGTGCTAACCACTTAGCTACTGTATACAGTGCTAACTACTGAGCCACCGTATACTGTGCTAACCACTGAGCCACCATATACTGTGCTAACCACTGAGCCACCATAGAGTGCAATACACTGACCCACCATATACTGTCCTAACCACTGAGCCACCATATACTGTGCTAACCACTTAGCCACCGTATACTGTGCTAACCACTTAGCCACCGTATACAGTGCTAACCACTGAGCGACCATATACAATGCTAACTACTGAGCCACCATACAGTGCTAACCACTGAGCCACCATACAGTGCTAACCACTAAGCCACCATATGCACCATATAAATCCCGCAACAACAGGGTACTTTCTGGAGAGAGGACTGTACTATATAGCGGCTATTTCTACAGCACCTGTTCATTTCACGCACTCCCGATGAAATAGCATTAGGCCTATTTCTAGTCTTATCATAACTACTAACAAGGCATAAACTACATCAGTGACTTAACATCAGTATACTTCAGTATACTTAACATAGGACTACGGTACTGATTCACCCCTGGCGGGGACCGTAGAGTAGTCGAATCAAGGCCCTCTTGTCATCTTCTGGGGCTGCGGGACGTCATGGTGGCGTGACCCGGTCTGTGACCCCTCGTCGGATGAGCAGTTAAAAAGGGGAATTGGAAAAATGAAGAAAAATAAAATATAAGTTTAAAAATAAAAGAGTGTCGTGACCCCACCTGTGGAATGCGGCCTGCTGCAGTTGGAACCTCTGGGGATGATGTGAGTAGCAGCATGGATGGTTCAGCTCTCCACAAAAAGAGCAGGTCCCCAGGGCAACCGTACAGTTTATGGATGTGATAAGGGGAAATAGTAGGCCAGCAGGGCTGTGCTGCTGACAGAGTTCAAAGTCAGAAGTTCAAACAAGAATGGTTTCAACGGTCCGCGCTGCTGCTTCAATAAATGTACTCCAAAAGCATGGTTTCCTCCATCTCCTTCTTTATTCCTCCACACAAACCAACGCGTTTCGGTGCAACCCTTGCACCTTCATCAGGTTATCTGAGGAAGGTGCGAAGGTTGCACCGAAACGCGTTGGTTTGTGTGGAGGAATAAAGAAGGAGATGGAGGAAACAAATCTTTTGGAGTACATTTAATGAAGCAGCAGCGCGGACCGTTGAAACCATTCCTGTTTGAATTTCTAATTTTTCCAGCGGTTTTTGCGAGACGGTGGAGGTTCTGCAGCGTTCAAGCTGGTTGTGGGTTACACAACCTGAAAAGGTGAGTGTACCCTTGTTGTGACCAATTGTGAACTACGTGTCCTTTGTGATAAGGCATCATCTGCGCCTCTTGTTTCTCCTTTATTTATAGAGTTCAAAGTCACACTCAGGCAGGCTGCTGCCAGCTTGGCGTGTTACTCTACGTCTCCTCAGGCGCGGAAATCACAGTCACACACAATGCTGAGCCTCAACCAAGTTTACTTCACTTTCTCGACAGATGGTTACAACATAGTGCAGTGGCGGCTCTTGAAAGCTCATAGCAGCTGGGACGGCTCGTCCAAATCACCCCCTTTCATGTTCCTTTCATGGGCCTCTCCATCTGACCGCACGCAAGCTACGATCCAGCTGCCACGGGCTTTTGGTGGGCGACCTGCCGGGTCCACTAGCCCTAGTACGGCGGCATTCTTTTCCCTGCACTGGAGGTTGGGTTGCGGAACAAAGACTCTGCACCAAGCCAGTGTTTGTGGTTGAAGCGTAGAGTCCCCACTAATTCGAGTATATGTAGGACTCTTTCTGTCTTTCTCTACGGTCTGCAGCCCGGGACCCGGACAAGCCTCTTGGTGGCACAGGCTGCCAGGTCCGTGTCCTTTCAGTCCTGTGTGATGGTGTTCTCGCCTCTCCTCCTGACTAAACTTGACTCCTCAACTTTACTTGGCTGACTGGCTGACTGAACTTGGTGTTGTCTTGTTTTGTTGCCTCCCCTAACCGGGTCTTGTCCTAACTTTCCCACCCTCCACTTAGCTCCTCCCACAATCCTGTTGCTAGGCATAGAGTCCCTAGTCTTGGGATCAAGAGTGTGTTAAGTGTGTTTGAGGTGACCGAACTTACCGATCCCGGCTGCTGCGCCATCTAGTGGCGACCTGTCCGCAGGGGCGCCACACTCCCCCTGAGCAAAGGATAGCAAGTCCTTGTGCTAGAACAGGGTTTGATGTTAAACAGAAACTTAATTAGTTTTTTATAATAACACAACAATAACAATTTTACAAGAGTGCTTCTTCTTCCCAGGACGGGAGGCTCGTGACTTGAATGTAACAAAAACAAGACTAGACATATAAAAGGGTATGGGTGTAGAAAAGTAGAAAAAAAAGGTTTGGTACCGTGTTAGCCAGTTGAGAAAATGTTGATTGCTCTCAGTGTGAGAAACAAGATAAAAATCTTGTGGTTGTGATACCTTTTAATGGCTAACAAAAATAAAATAAATGATGTTATAAGGCGAGCTTTCGAGATGACTCAGGTCTCTTCATCAGGCATGGTATGACAAGATATTGAATGAAACTCAAAATATATGCAGGCACAAGACACCAGGACACCAGGTTTTCTTATAAATTAGTGTCCTAGAGACTTATGACCACTGGGCCTGCCTGATTGAAGATCCTCTCCAAGTCTGCTTTGTTTATTTTGCCAAATGTCCAGTCCTTGTAATGTTTAATGTTTATTCAGTCAAATGTCCAATCATTTTAGTTATGCATGCAATATTTTGAGTTTCATTCAATATCTTGTCATACCATGCTGATGAAGAGACCTGAGTCGTCTCGAAAGCTCGCCTTATAACATCATTTATTTAATTTTTGTTAGCCATTAAAAGGTATCACAACCACAAGATTTTTATCTTGTTTCTCACACTGAGAAAAGTAGAAAAAAACTGAAAGATTTAGAACAAGTGCAAAGCAGTTTGGCAATTGTCTTTTCACCTCAGTCTGTTTGTCTTTGGGAACCCACCACAAGAAAAACCCTGGGGCAAGCCCTGGAAATGGCGACAGGGACTATAATGACTGGTACTTTGACCACACCAGAGGGTTTTTGTGCTTTGCGTTCATAAGTGCAAATGTCCATTTAAGTGCAAACAATTTGAATATACATTGATCATATTTACATTATAAAAGCATACTATAAAACCAACTGAGAGCGCACTGGGTGAATAACTATGTACATCTGCAGTCCTGATCCGCACAGATCAAAGTGTTCATTATTCAAACAGGGGACACACTCTTAGGAAAGACTGGGGAGAAACAAAGGGAAGCAAAAGTTCAAAACTCAAAGTTTACAAGTCAGTTGCAGGTCCGGCTTTTATTGCTGCTGCCACAGTAGCACATCTTGCCTTGCTTGGGATCTAGGGTGTCTTCCCAGGCCTGGCAGGTGTGCGCTGGGCCGGGGCTGCGGGGGCAAGGAGGGTCTATCGGGACGAGGGGCTGTGCCTGCTGCAGTGGGGCAGCTATTGTACCTGTCCCGGTACTGGGCTCCATCTCGTCCTCCTCAAGCTCCAGGGCCGGGGAAGCGGGGCACGACGGCACCCACCACGCGGTTGCTCTTTTCACCGACGACTGCCGCCATTGCTCCACAATGACAAGGTGGGCCTGTTCTAGTTGGCAGATCAATTTGTCAACCTCCTCTGACAGGAGCATTTGACTGGCCTCTGAGGAACCGGGAGAGTCTGCTCCTTCCTCCCCATGCTCCGCCATGTTTGGAGTCTCTCTGTCTCTCAACCTCCCGCCACTTTCTTTTCTGCTCCTCGTGTTCTGGTCTTTCTCCTCTCCCTTCCTTCGTGATCCACTCAAGATCCACTTGAGAAAGACACCTTTAGTGTTGAAACATGTTGTGGCGAGGAGACCTGTAACTTCTACTGTTCACAATAAATTTGAAAGGTTATATTCGATAAGAGCCCAGTGCCTGTTTCTGTCCCTAGCGCTCATTTTATCATACCTTTTTACCTCATATCGTCCTTCCTTCGTGGTGTCTCCATTTCTCATCGTCATCGGCAGTCACACCCTTGAGCCGGATTGTACAGTCTTTGGGACTGTTCTCCCAATTCTTGAAGAGAGGAAGGGGTGTGGGCAGTTTTTCATGCCTGGTGCTAGCCTGGCCCATGATGAGGGGCGGTGGCATGCCAGTCTGCCAGCACATTATTTCAGGTCTTCAGGGCCACCATTGCTGAGGCCCAAAAACACAGTCTGTAAGGCGCACAAGACCCGTTTTTACTGGGTCGGTAGATTCTGTTTGTGACGCCATAAAGCTGACTCGCCCCTGGTGGGGATTGTGGAGTACTTGGTACCAGGCCCTCTCATCATCGTCTGGGGCTGCGGGATGTCATGGTGGTATGACCCGGTCTGTTATCGCCTTGTCGTGCGAGCAGTTAAAAAGGGGAATTGGAAAGGGTTAAAAATGGAGAAAAATAAAAGAAAAGTTTAAAAATAAAAGAGTGTTGTGACGCCACCTGTGGAATGCAGCCGGTGTAGCCTCTGCTGCAGTCGGGACCTCTGGGGATGATGGGAGTAGCAGCGTGGATGGTTCAGCGTTCCACGGGAAGAGTGGGTCCCCAGGGCAACCATACAGTTAATGGATGTGATAAGGGGAAATAGTAGTCCAGTGGGGCTGTGCTGCTGACAGAGTTCAAAGTCACAATCAGGCAGGCTGCTGCTGCCGGCTGAGTGACTCAATCTACGTCTCCTAGGCGCGGAAATCACAGTCACACACAGCTGAGCTTCAACCCGATTTACTTCACTTTCTCGACAGATGGTGTGAGGCAGTGACCGGGGTGATATATGATGGCTGTTATGTGTCTCATCATCCATGCCTCATCCAAAAACCAACACTGCACTTGTAGGATGCAGTCAGACCCCACTATGTGAAGCAAGCACCAGGTGTAGGCTGATAACATTCACCTCTACCTACAACAAAGTGTGGGAGACAACCTGCCAAGCACATAATGGGCCTTCTTAGGATACCATTCACACTGATACAAAATGATGCAGAGTGTCTGAAAGCTACCCACTGGCTCTGCCACCTGACCAATGGGCCGCCCAGAATGATGCTTCTGCACCACTAGATGAACGGCGCCCATGGGGCCCAGCTGCACCCCGAAAATGATAAAAAAGTGCAAAAAAGTTTTTTATGTGATTAACAAAAAACCTTATAAATGAGGTATTGGTTCATGCATTGGCCAAGACAGTGCCAGTGGGTAGCTTTCAGACACTCTGCATCATTTTTTATCAGTGTGAATGGTGTCCTAAGCAGGCCCATTATGTGCTTGGCAGGTCGCCTCCCACACTTTGTTGTAGGTAGATGTGATTTCTATCAGCCTGCACCTGGTGCTTGCTTCACATAGTGGGGTCTGACTGTATCCTGCAAGTGCAGTGTTGGTTTTTGGATGTGGCATGGATGGTAAGTTTTTCTGATGCTGCCTTTTTGAGTAGTTTTCATTATGTGTCTCCCAGACTGTGCTCCATTTCCCTTTAAGATCCCCTACACACCGGGTCTTTGAGGATCCCCATGTCCAGACATGTGTTTAAACTGGACTGCAACACAGGGTGTGGTCAGTTGAAGCCAAGGAGGCAGAACAGCAGGAGCTGTGAGACAAGGGCTGTGTGCAGGAATACACAGTCCAGCCATGTGATATTGGTTTCTTGGACTTATACAAGTGTGTACAGGGCTGTACCAGCTGTGTCCCGGGACCCTGAGGTCTGTAATCGCCTGGACTGGCAAATAAACTGTTTGTGGTGTGAATAAGAACCTGGGTTACTGCCTCCCTTCGTGCTTAACCAACGCTGCTACCTCACATATGGTGGAGAATGCCGGCAAAGCAACCTGGTTGCTAGCAGCCACAGCCCGGTAGTCGCCAGGCAGCGAAGCCACCAGCACGAGGCATACTCTGTCCATTGTTAAGCCTGCCACGCTAAGGTTTACACCGGCGACTACCATGGAGGACCTGATTAGGCACCTGGTGCAGGCCCAGCAGCAACAGCAGACTACTGGACAGCAACAGCAGCTCGGACAACAGGAGACAAATAAAATTTTGCTACAGCAACTGCAACAGCAGATGGAACTCCTGACCGAGGTACTCCATACAAGGACAGCTGCCCCAGCCTCAGGCAAAGGTGATGACTGCAGCAACCGTAAAGCGGTAAGGCGTGTATTGCAAAAGATGACCCCGGGGATGATGTGGAAGCATTCCTGACGGTATTTGAGAGGATCGCAGAGCAGAAGAAACTGCCAGAACAGTGGGCTGAGGTGTTGGCGCCGTATTTAATGGGAGAGCCTCAAAAAGCCTACCTAGATCTCTGCGCAGAAGAGCCCAGGAATTACGTGTCCCTAAAAGGTGAGATCCTTGCCCAACTGGGGGTTAACACATATGTAAGGGCTCTGCAGGTAAACCAGTGGTCCTTTTAGGAAGGAAAACCTGTACGGTCACAGGCATATGACTTATTGCACCTGCTGGAGAAGTGGTTGCAGCCTGAGACTTTGAGCCCAAGCGCAGATAGTAGTGGTGGTTGACTGGTTTGTGCGCAGTCTGCCCGTCCCCATTCAACGGTGGGTGGGACAGGGTGACCCGAGTACCTTTGATCAGTTGGTGTGTTTGGTGGAGTGACATGTGGCTACACAGGACTTATCCGGGACACTGTGACTGTGCGTGCAGCCCGTAGGTCCGCATCCACCAGACCAGTGGTTAAAGACACCCAACCAGGTCCTGCATTGGACTCCACCCCAGACCCGGTTGAGACCACTCCTCACCTTAAAGAGGGCCGAAAGCCCATGTTCCCTAAACGGCACTCCTCAAAAGGCTTTCCCCCACTATGAGGTGTTGGCGATTCCAAAGACTGAGGCATACGGGGACCCAGTGTCCACTCACCACCGAGCCCATGGACTGCGGGTATACCAGCTGGGGTTCAATGTATGCCCAGACTGTGTGTACGGTGAACATTGTTACACCTGAGACTGAAACACATTTGTGCCACCTGCAGGGTAATGGGTACCCGGCGATGGTGTTGTTGGATTCAGGTAGCTTGGTGACCCTCGTGCATGCATCCCTGGTCCCTAGGATAAAACCCACCGGTCATACAGTGGGGGTACTCTGTATCCATGGGGACCTCCGGGAATACCCTACAGAGGTGGTCACCATCACTACTCCATGTGGACAGGTGCAACACGAAGTGGGGTTGATGAAAACTCTTCCCTATGATGTGATCCTGGGGCGGGATCTGCCTCTTATCTGGACTCTAAGCAGGAGGCAATCCAATCCTCCTCAGTTAATGGACAGTCTGGGCCCTGAGCCCTAAGATCCCAAGTCTGGGATACATGCCATAGGGGTCATCAATATAGGAACAGAATGTAAACCCAACAGGTCTCCCCTAGAGGTAATGGCAGGAGAGCTTGAGACGGTCCAGCCTATCCCGGAGCTAGAGGTGTCTCCAGAAAACTTTGGGACGGCCCAACTTCAGGATCCTGTGTTGGTCCATGCCCGAAGTAGGGTGATGATAATTGATGGGGTGGTGCAAACGCCCAGCGCTAAGGTGAGGTACCCCCATTTTGCCCTCAAGCAGGATCTACACTATCAAGTGGATAGAATACGGGGGGATATAGTCGAGCATCTGTTAATACTAAAGCCATATCTCTGGCAGGCCCTAGAGTTGACTCATAAACCCGTAATGAGCGGACACCTGGGGAATAAGAAAATGCAGGAGCGACTTTTGCAGCGTTTTTTTGGCCTAGGGTTGCCGGGGAGGTAAAAAGGTTTTGCGAATCCTGCCCAGAATGTCAGTTAACCGCACCCGTGGCTCATTTCCGCAGCCCCTCGGTACCTTTGCCTATTATAGAGGTACCTTTTGAGCGGATAGCCATGGATCTGGTAGGACCAATTGTAAAGTCTGCCCGGGGCATATCCTGGTAATAGTCGATTACGCCACCCATTACCCAGAGCCGGTACCCTTGAAACATACTGCAGCTAAGCTTATTGCTCGGGAGTTGGTTGCCGTGTTTTGTTGGGTGGGGTTGCCCAAGGAGATCCTTACGGATCAGGGGACCCCATTCATGTCCAACTTCTCCAGATTAAGCAGCTACCTACGTCGGTGTACCACCCTCAAACCGATGGTCTGGTGGAGCGGTTTAATAAAACCCAGAAAACTGTGCTCAAAAGGGTAGTCTCCAAGGATGGGAAGGACTGGGATATGTTGCTCCCTTATTAAATGTTCACTATCCATGAAGTGCCGCAGTCGTCAACAGGAGTTTCACCATTTGAGTTGTTGTATGGTCGACATCCCCGTCAGCTGCTGGACATAGCTAAAGAAACATGGGAGCAGGAGCCAACCTCCCATAAAAGTGTAATTGAGCACATCACGGGTATGCAGGACCGAATCGCTGCTGTCATGCCGATTGTGAAGGAACATCAGCAAGATACCCAGGCAGCTCAAAGTGCTAGTTACAATAGACAGGCCACTGTCAGGTCCTTTAACCCGAGGGATCGCGTGTTAGTGTTGATCCCCACCGCAGAAAGCAATTTCTTAGCTAAGTGACAGGGTCCCTACGAAATCAGGGAAAAGGTTGGGGTGGTAAACTACAAGGTATTTCAACAAAGTAGGAGCAAATCGGAACAGGTATACCATATAAACTTGTTGAAACCCTGGAAAGACAGGAAAAGTATGGTGACTGTTCTACCCCCGGACCTAACCTCTTCAGGTCGCCTCACCCCGGTTACAGTGGCATCCGGAGAGGATGATACAGGAGTAAAGATAGGGCACAATCTCACAAAATAGCAGAGGATGGAGGTCCAGAGGTTGGTACAGCAGAACCCTGCTGTCTTCTCAAACCAGCCAGACAGGACCTCCATCATCCAACACGATATTGTCACCAAGCCTCATGTAAAGGTATGCATGAAGTCATACCGGGTACCGGAGACTCAGAGGCAAGCTATCTCAGAGGAGGTGAAAAAAATGCTTCACCTGGAGGGGCATTGAGAAGGGCAGAAGCATATCGGCCAGTCCCATTGTATTGATCCCAAAACCTGACGGATCGCTACAGTTTTGTAACGACTTCAGGATGTTAAACGAAGTGTCCAAATTCGATCTTTACCCCATGCCCAGTGTGGGCGAGCTGATTGAGAGGCTGGGACAAGCGTGGTATTTCACAACACTCCATCTGACCAAGGGCTACTGGCAGGTGCCACTGACTGAGTCAGCAAAGGAAAAGACCTCTTTTGTTACACCTGAGGGTCTCTATCACTATGTTGTCTTGCCTTTTGAGTTACATGGGGCTCCTGCCATGTTCCAGAGGATAGTGGACATAGTGTTGGAACCACATCAGTCATATGCATCAGCATACCTGGACGACATCATAATTTACAGCACCGAGTGGCAGGCCCACTTGGTTCAGGTACAAGCAGTGGTGGATTCGCTTTGAACTGCCAATCTGACAGCTAAAAAAAAAGTGTGCATTGGGACTCATGGAAGCCCGCTACTTAGGATACGTGATAGGCCAAGGGGTAATTAAGCCCCAAATCCATTAAATCGAGGCAGTCCAGAAATGGCCTCGACCCCTTAACACGAAGCAGGTTAGGGCTTTTCTAGGTATCATAGGGTACTATCGGCGGTTCATCCCCAATTTTGCTGGACTTTCGGCCCCGTTGACGGATCTTCTGAAAAGAAAGAAGTCTGTCATGGTGCGCTGGAATTCGCAGGCCGAGGAATCCTTCCTGGCCCTGAAGGGGGTCCTGTGCGGACGACCCGTTCTCGCAAATCCCGACTTTCGGAAGAAGTTTATCATGCAGACGGATGCCTCTGAGGTGGGGCTGGGAGTGGTACTGTCCCAATTGGTTAACGGGGAGGAACACCCGATCAACTACTTGAGTAGGAAGCTCACCCAACTGGAGAGAAATTATAGTGTAGTGAAAAAAGAGTGCCTGGCCATAAAGTGGGCCTTGGAATCCCTATGTTATTACCTGTTCAGACGACAGTTTCACTTAGTAATGGACCACTCCCTGTTGGTCTGGATGCAGAATCTCATGGAGAGGAACGCAAGGGTCACCCAGTGGTTCCTCTCCCTGCAGAACTGCAGTTTAACTGTGGAACATCGGGCAGGGAGGATGCAGGGCAATGCCGATGCCCTGTCTAGGGGCCCTTGTATGGTGGCTGGTATTCAACCCCACAAGCTTGAACAGAGGGGGGGTATGTGAGGCAGTGACCAGGGTGATATTCCCTCCACTCCGGGTCTTTGAGGGTTCCCATGTCCAGGCATGTATTTAAACTGGACTGCAACACAGGGTGTGGTCAGTTGAAGCCAAGGAGGCAGAGCAGCAGGAGCTGTGAGACAGAGGCTGTGTGCAGGAAAACACAGTCCAGCTGTGTGGTCTTGGTTTCTTGGACTTATACAAGTGTGTACAGGATTGTACCGGCTGCATCCCAGAACCCTGAGGTCTGTAATCGCCTGGACTGGCAAATAAACTGTGTTTGGTGTGAATAAGAACCTGGGTCACTGACTCCTGTCATGTTTAACCAACGCTGCTACCTCACAATGGTTACAACCATGCAGTGGCAGCTCCGCTAGGTTCATAGCAGCCGGGATGGCTCGTCCAAAACATCCCCTTTCATGGGCCTCTCAGTCTGTCCGCACGCAAGCTACGATCCAGCTTCACCAACAGAAGCTTTTGGTGGGTGACTTGCTGGGTCCCCTAGCCCTAGTACAGCAGCCTTCTTTTAGCTGTGCCGGAGGTTGGGTCGCGGGACATAAAGACTCCGCACCCCGCCTGTTCATGGTTGGAGCGTAGAGCGTCCTGGCCACTTCAGCAAAGCCGGCACCCTGATTCCGGCCCAGTCCCTCAGTGTCCCCGCTAATTCAAGCACACCTAGGACTCCTCCTGTCCCTAACTACGGTTTGCAGCCCGGGACCCGGACAAGCCTCATGGTGGCACAGGCTGCCTGGTCTATGTCCTTTCAGTCCTGTGTGATGGTGTTCTCGTCTCTCCTCCCGACTGAACTTGACTCCTCGACTTTACTTGGCTAACTGGCTAACTTAAATTGGTGTTGTCTCATTTTGTTGCCTCCCCTAACCGGGTCCTGTCCTAAGTTTCTCATTCTCCACTTAGCTCCTCCCACCATCCCGTTGCTGGGCATTGAGTCCCTAGTCTTGGGATCCAGAGTGTGTTGGGAGTGTGTTTGAGGTGACCGAACTTACTAATCCCGGATGCTGCACCATCTAGTGGTGACCGGCCCGCAGGGGTGCCACAGTACCATTAACCTCACGTACAGTTTCACACAGGCCTGCGATTCGCGTTGGCTGCAGTGAGTCCCAACAAGAAAAACCCTTGGCGCAAAAAAAACTATTGCAAAACAACAAAAAATTCCGTGGCTTACCAGTCAATGCCAAATTCACACTTCTGGTACTTTGGTTCTGAAGCTTCGGGGTACAGTCTGTGGAGCACACTTTACCAGGGCTTGTCAGGATCCTCTCAGTGTGGATGGTACTGGACTCTGTCTCGCCTCTCACAGTCACTCATGGTTTTCCTGGCCGCCAATCACTCACTCTGTCACAGGGAAGGTCTACTCAAGTCTCTTCTCAGATAATTGCTGCCTGATCAGTTCAACTCAGAGTCTCTGCTTCACACAGCACAGATCCTCACACAACTCCAAAGAGCCACACAGCTTCACAGGCTCTGAATTAGTCCTAAGCAAGACACAGCTTCTGTCAGGCAGAAAGCTTGCAGATAGTCTTGTCAAAGTTCAAGCTTCTCACACTGTTTGTCTTTAGCACGGTTTGCAGACCGAGTCTTATCACACAACAGATCTCTCTCCATCCATCCCATAAGGTACCGTCACACAGGGACATATCGCCGGTGATGTTGCCGGGGATCGCGGGAGCGCGCATCCCTGACAACATCGCCGGGGAGATGTCAGACGGAGCAACTTACCAGCGATGTCGCCGGCTAGTTGCCGCGGCTATCGCTCGCTGGGTTGCCCAGCAACCAAGCGAGCGATAACTCGCAATGTTGTAGATAGGCGGAATCGCCTGCAACATTGCAGGTTGCCGCGTTACACAGGGCGATCAGGCATGATCGCCTGAGCAACATCGCCAGATTTCCCAACATTGTTGGGAAACCTGGCGATGTGACTCAGGCAATTTTTCGCCTGATTATCGCCCAGTCACACGAGGCAACTCTCCGGTGATGTCGTCGCAACCTGGTCACGCCCCTCAGTTGCCGGCAACATCGCCGGAGATATGTCCCTGTGTACCTTTAGGCTGGCTTCACACTTGCGGACCCCTCCGCAGCGTCCTGCGGAGGGGATCCGCAAGCTGACCGTAGCCCCTACGTTTGTAATGGAAACGCACGGTGCTGCGCAGGTCTGCGCATGACCGTGCGCTCCCATTTACTGCAATATGTGATTTGTACGCAGGCGGATGCCCGCGCACAAATCACACACTCGTCCGCACCAGGAACGCGACCATGTCATGTTCAGGGTGCGGACGAGAGTGTGTGATTTGTGCGCGGGCATCCGCCTGCGTACAAATCACATATTGCAGTGAATGGGAGCACACGGTCATGCGCAGCCCTGCGCAGCACCGTGCGTTCCCATTATAAACATAGGGGCTGCAGTCAGTTTCCTGCTCCCCTCCGCAGGACGCTGCGGAGGGGTCCGCAAGTGTGAAGCCAGCCTTAAACATGAGTTTATTTTCTGTTCCAGATACGGGTTTCCAAGCCAAGCCCCTTCTGACTAGCTCAGGCAGAACTCACAGGGTCCTAGTGCTCTCCTGATACTATGATATTTCACTTTCACACATGTTAGCATTGCCAAAGCAAATGGTAAAGAAAGGGAGACAGGGGTAGGGAGCAGGGAGGCATATATAGATCCTGGATATATCAGGATCCTTTTAGAGGGTAAGGGCATTTCCAGGGAATTGAAGTCTTGAAGTCTATGACATATCAGGCTCTTAGTCAGGGGATAGGGACATGTCTATGGTGGGGTATAAAAGTCCATGACAAATCAGTCTCCTGTTAGTCTGCGGCAGGCGCTGATATATTGCGCTGCTATGGCCGCTGCACTTTCCTCTTCCCCCGGTAGTATGCTGAAGTTTCTCTTCCTCATCTATGGAGGTGAAGTCTGGGAGGAGATCAGACAGTCTCTTGAAGTGAGTGTCCCTCACTGCAGAATATTTGGGGCACCTCAGCAGGAAGTGGGCCCCGTCCTCCACGGCCTCCTGAGGGAACTGCTGGTACAGTCTGCTCTCTTGGGGCTTGTAGTTCTGTCGGTGCCGCCCGGATTCGATAAGTAGGCTGTGGGCGCTCAGTCTGTACTGGCTCAGGATCTGTCGCTCTTTGGGGTTTTCTAGTTTCTCTAGATATGGGGCCAGTTTGTACTCCCTCTGTAAGTTCTGGTATATCATAAGTTTCTGTGATTTGTACATGTCGTTCCTCCAGATGTTGAGATATTCCTCTTTGCCTTTGTGCACCATCTTTCGGATTTCGCCTTTTGTCAGGCCATGTGGGTTGGTGACTTGGTCAGGTTGTCTTTGGGTATTTTGTGTTGGAAGGCTTTAAGTACTTTCTGTTGGGAGGCTTCCTAGAGTTTCCTGGTGTAGGAAGGCTTTGTGATGGTAGGAGCTGGGACTACTACTTTGTAGATGAGCCTTGAATGACAGTGCCTTCTTCTGGATCTCGAGGTGTACAGGAAATATGCCCAGCTTTGCTTGGCAGGCGCTGTTTGATGTGCTCCGATGGATTTGGAGAAGATCCTGCAGAACTCTAGGTGGAATATTTCAGTCAGCCCAGTGTCCCACTTTGACTAGTTTGGGCATGAAACTGGGCCCCAGGCCTCACTGCCTTAAAGAAGGATTGGGGCAATGATGGAGTCAAAGATTTTTAGCCAGACAGTTACTGGTGCCTTGAGATGGTACAGACATCTTCTGATGGCATAGATGGCTTTGGATGCCTTGTCTTTCAGTAACTCTATGGCTTTCTTGAACCTCCCTGATTGAGTTCTAGGCCCAGGTAGGTGTACTTGTTAGTCAACTGTCCACTAGAGATGAGCAGTGTTTGATTCAAAATGTTCGCCAATCTCAAATTCGAGCTGTTTTGGGCAGTGTTCGAGTCATTCGGCGAATGCTAACAATTAGCTTCAAATTCGTCAGTTCAAGGTTCGATAACGGTTAGTTCACCAAAAGCGTAACTGGCTTTTCACAGGTATAGTGTGCGGGGAAGGGGGGTGGTGGGGTTTAGATCAGTGCTGCTGAAATAATGCCGATCTCCATTTTTTTTTTCTCTGAACCGCATATACAGTGGGGCGGTGCAGGCTGTCAGCCAATCGAACACACACACAGCAAAGTGCATTTTGTTGCACACAAGCAAGGGCATGTATCATTGGCTGTGTATGTCACATGTCCTTGCCTTAAGACCCGGCCATTTTCCCCATCGCCACCATTACCTCAATGCTGCAGTTGTGTGTCAGTCAGGCACCACTACTGCTGCTGTGTGCGCTATAAAGTGTGACTTAGATAGTGAGCGAATATCAAGTTAGATAGAGAGATAGGTTTAGGGAGTAGGGACTAGTTAAAATATCAGCCCTTTTGAGGGCTACTTCAGACAAGTAGGGAGTAGGGACTAGTTGGAATATCAGCCCTTTTGAGGGCTACTTCATAGAAGTAGGGACTAGTTGTAATTTCAGCCCTTTTGAGGGCTAGGTTAGAGCAGTTCCTAGCGGTTTTTGTCAGGCAGGTGTGTGCCAGTGCTGTGCAAGTGTTTTTCACAGCATATGGCCAAATCTAGTTGAGGCAATCCTTTTGGGCAGGTAGTGTAGCACTGCTGTGAAGAAAGCTAACCCTTTCGGGCTAGTAGCAGTGTCTGGTAGTCAGAGGTGTAGCCCAGCTGTAAAGTAAGCTACACCACCTGTCTATCCAGTAGCCAATTTTTACTGCAGCTAGCCCTGGCAAACCTTTTGGGCTAGTAGCAGTGCCTAGTAGTGAGCAGGGTAGCCCAGCTGTAAAGTAAGCTACACCGCTTGTCTATGCAGTAGCCAATTTTTACTGCAGCTAGCCCAGGCAATCCTTTTGGCCTAGTAGCAGTGTCTGTTAGTCAGTAGTGTAGCCCACTTGTGAACCAAGCTACACCGCCTGTCTATTTCATACTAATTTTTAACTGCTTCTAGCCCAGGTAATAGTTATGGCCTACTAGCAGTGTCTGTTAGTCAGTGGTGTAGCCCACTTGTGAACCAAGCTACACTACCTGTCTATTTCATACTAATTTTGAACTGCATGTAGCCGAGGTAATAGTTTGGGCCTACTAGCACTGTTTGGTCACTGAGCTCTGCTCGATTTCCATCCAAATTTTTGTTTGCCAACAACTGAACAACTGCAGAGTTGCCAATTTGTTCACATACAAAATGAGTGGCAAAAGGCCTGCTGCTGTTGGAAAGGGGAATAGGCGTGTTGGAAAGGGAAAAAAAGTTTGTGTCCGTGGGGAAGGTGGTAAAGCAACAGTAACATCTGCAGGAGAAAGACCATCTTCCAGCCAAACTAAGATGTCTACTACTTTTCGTGGACAATCTGATATGATCCCTTTACGGATACGAGTCACACGACGATCACTACCAATTGTAGATGAGGCACAAAAAGAGCAGCGCTTGAATGGATAAGTAAGCGCTTCATCAAGTGGGCTCTCCTCCACCTCAACTTCAACATCACAAATACACCAGTCCTCTGAGGTGTCACCCCAATCGCACTTGCTTCCTCACAGCTCCCAAGTCTCCAGCCGCCCATCTGAGTATGGGGTAAGACAGATGGTTGAGTATGCAGAGCTGTTCACTCATTCTATAGCCTGGGAATCAGAGGTCTGCTCCAAAGCTTATGTGAGTCCAGATGAGGAAAAGATCTGCACTGATGCCCAGAAGCTTTGTGAGCTGGATCCAGGCCCAGATGAAGAAGGTTCTGAGCAAGCATAATATAGACCCTCATTCCCAAACTGTAAGTCTTGTTGGTGGAGACAATGAGGAAGATGCTGATGAGACTGAGATACTTGATTGCAACTACAACTTGACTTTTTGGTCAGGGCAGGAAGAGGTTGGCTCTGAGGACGACGGGTGTGAGAGCACACAGAGTGATGATGAGGTTAAAGATCCCACTTTCTGTCAGCCAACAGTCAGCCAGTCGATGAGAGTCAGCAGAGGAGGTGGAGGAGGATGCTAGTGATGACGAAGTTAGGTTGCGCCTTCCTGGACAGAGACGGAGTACTGGAAGCACATCAATAACTGCATCCTCAACCACAGCTCTGCCTCAGAGCAGAAGTCGTGGTGGCTGTTCTTCAGGTTGCATGTGCTCTAAGCCTTTCCTAGCCTGGGCCTTTTTTGAGATCGCAAAGGATGACCCAACTCAGGATGACACAGGGGTAGACAAGTCCTTGCGGATCCATGGCTTGTTCATCTTGATGAAAGTTAGTCTGTCTACATTGTCACTGGACACAGCCACGTGCGCTTATCTGTCCGTACACCACCAGCGGTGCTGAAGACACGTTGAGAGAGAACGCTGGCTGCGGGGCACGACAAGATCTCCAAGGCGTGAGTGGCGAGCTCAGGCCATTTTTCCAGAGTGGAAGCCCAAAATGAGCAAGGGTCCAGTTCCATGGTCATGGCATCGATGTTCACTTGGAGATACTCCTGTACCATCCTCTATAAGCGTTGACTATGTGTCAGACTTCTTGTCACCACTGGCCTTGCAAAGGATGATCTAAAACATTGGTGAAACAATTCCACAAAATTGCTGTTACCTCAAGATACAGTGTTACTGTTACGGTTTGAGTGATGACTCGACAGTCCCATGGTTGGCAAATTAGAAGTGTGAGATTCACTATGTGCACCACTGGTGTTTTGTGAAAAAGCAGATCTAAGATTCTGTAACAGCTTCTGCTGATACTCCTGCATGTGAGAATCCCTTTCTATGGCAGGAATTATTTCGCCAAATTTACTCTTGCATCGGGAATCTAAGAGTGTGGCAACCCAGTAGTCGGCATTACTTTGAATTCTGACAATCCGAGGGTCATGCTGCAGGTAGTGCAGCAAGAAGGCACTCATGTGTCTTGCGCATGCAGGAGGCCCAAATCCTTGTTGTGTTGGTGGCGGTGAGGTAAGAATCATGCTTCCTTCCTCTGCCCTCTCCACCAACCTCGCACAACAGAAATGTGATCAAGGTCTCCTTTATCTGATGAGTCTTCCATGCCCATCGCCAGTTCATCCTCCATTTGTTTCTTGACTCCTGCACCTTCCTCATCAGTTTGGCTGCTACCATGCACCCCAGTTAATCCCTCTCCCCCACCCCCCGATGCCTGCCGCCTTGGTGCTGCCGACCATCTAGACTTTGGAGATCTTGTTATCCCTTCCGCATACGACTCCTCCTGTACTTCCTCCCTCTCCTCTTGTCCCACCACCTGACTCTGAATACTGTTTAAAATGTGCTCCAGCATGTAAATGACCGGAATAGTCATGCTGATAATGGCATCGTCAGCACTAAACATCTTCGTCGCCATTTCAAAACTGCTGAAGGGTGCATACTAGGTCCTTGATCTGAGACCACTCCTGCAGCGTGATCTGCCCCACCTCTGGATCTCGTTGGCCCAGGAAATATGTAATAACGTATTGCACCAGGGCTCGGCGGTGCTGCCACAGTCGCTGCAACATGTGCAGAGTTGAATTCCATCGTGTCGGCACATCGTATTTCAGCCGGTGAAGTAGCAGGCCGAACAAATTCTGTAGAGATGCAAGTCGTTGAGCTGCGGGAAGTGAGCACACAGCGACCGTGACCTCTGCAGAAGCCCATCTAGGCTGGGATAGTGGGCTAAAAATTGCTGGACAACCAGGTTTAAGATGTGAGCCACACAAGGCACATGTGTGAAATTGCTCTGGTAAAGGGCCACACACAGGTTTGTAGCATTGACGCACACGGCCTTCCCTGGCTGTAGGTTCAGTGGAGACAACCATTGATGAAACTCGATCTCCACAGCTGACCACAACTCCTCAGCTGTGTGACTTACATTTCCCATGCGAATAGAGTCTGTGGAGCCTCGTTTAGGAGTCTCAACACAGGACTAGCCAGATCTTCCTCTAGAGGAAGATCTGGCTAGTCCTGTGTTGAGACTCCTAAACGAGGCTCCACAGACTCTATTCGCATATTCAAAATTCCCAGGGGGCAATGGGCCTAGGAATTCACTGTGTTGAGCACTTTAGCCGACTGCCCGCAGTGTTTTCTTGAACTGGTCTCCCTGAGATCAGTGAATACTTTGTTTTACATTTCCCAGACATTTCAACGTAAACACCGCCTGATGCCATTGAGCCCTGCTGCCAGCATAGTAAGGAGGTGTGCAGGAGTCCTTCTGTGCAGTTAGAACGCGGGTGGCATTACCAGACAGGCTTTGGGTGCAGGTGGAGTACCGAGACAAGGTTTAGGAGGCAGAAGCAGTGGAGAAACTTCTACATACAGAGGATTGACGCATAACTCGTGGGGATGGCAACACTTGGACAGCAGCCCCTTCTCCTGCTGTCACCAAAGTTACCCAGCGCCCAGTCACTTACATGTAACGCCCCTGTCCATGCATACTCGCCCAAGTGTCTGTCGTGAAATGCACCCTGTCACACACAGAGTTTCTCAAGGAAGCAGTGATGTTGTGTGTGACATACTGGTGTAGTGCAGGCACAGCTTTCTTTGAGAAGTAGTGGCGACTGGGCATCTGGTACTGGGGCACTGCGACAGACATAAGGTCTCGAAAATCTTCTGTGTCCACCAGGCGCAAAGGCAGCATTTCTGTAGCCAACAGCCTGCAGATGGTGAAATTCAACCTCTTAGCTTTGTCATGGCTAGGAGGAAATTATCTTTTACTTGTCCACATCTGAGGGACCGAGGGTTGGCTGCTGTGCTGAGACAGGGTTGAGTAGGGTATCCCCAGCAAACTGCTGGTCTGTGAGGAAGGTGCAGGCGGAGATATTATGTTGCCTTCATCCAAAGGTGGTGCTCTCGAAGTCGGACAGCGCTCAACACCAGCAGGTGTTTCCACTTCCAAAAGAACTGATGACCAGCCAATCACACTGGCTGTTGCAGGTAAAGAGGTGGAAGGTCTGCGTCCAAAAGAATGTGTGACTGCTGTCGCCACAGTCACAGAGGATGAAGAGGCTGCAGATGCACTTGATGGGGCAGACGGTGGTTGGCCCGGCCCGCTAGACCGCATTGTAGCACAGTGAGCTTCCCAGTGCAACTTATGCTTCATATCCATGTGACGGTTCATGCATGAAGTACTCAAACTATTGATTTTTAGGCCTCTGCTTAGATTTTGGTGACAAATCTTACAGATAACATGGGGAGACTAAAGGCTTGTGAATTTTTGAATGTGCTGCATGAAAGTCACCTCACCAACCATTTTAAGCTTGCAACTCTGGGGAAATTGAAGCCACTTAAGTGGTGTCTGTGCCCAAATTTTTGGAAAAAAATGGAGACTCTTGTTGCAGTCCCCTTGCTATGTTTTACATGATTTTAGAAGGGCATGACATGCCTATATCTGTAATGTAAAGAAGGCCTGGCACACTGTGTAGTGGGTGCTCAAGGAAAAAAAGATTAGTCAATATGATATGGAGACCTTGGCACACCAAAAGGATTAAATGGGAATCCCACAAAAAGATTCTTGAGACAGTTCTGGATTCTATGCTTTTTAATCTTTATTCAGTAATCCATATATTTCAGTTAATAGAGTTGTGAACATACGTTCGCAACTCTATGAACTGAAATATATGGATTACTGAATAAAGATTAAAAAGCATAGAATCCAGAACTGTCTCAAGCATCTTTTTGTGGGATTCCCATTTAATCCTTTTGGTGTGCCAAGGTCAACATATCATAATGCATATATCTGTGTCCCCTCCTCCTTTTACTCGTCCAGCTCTTTTCTTTTTGCATTTTTATATGTACTTGTCACTTTTCCATGTGTTTGTTGTGTCTTCTGAGTAGTTTTTCACCTTCTGGACACCTTTAGAAGGTGTTTTCTATGTATTTTCTGTGTGTTTGTATGTGTTTGTGTTTGCCTGCCATTGTTTTCAATGGTGTTCGACGGTATTCGAAGAACATTCGACGAACACACCCCCAATTCGACTAATTGAATTCGAACACTAGGGTGGTGGCTCAACTCTACTGTCCACTTACAAAAACCATCATAAAGGGAGGATGGCCAACAGATTTCTGTTTTCTTTTCTGGAACACCATGATATTAGTTTTCTTCTGGTTGATTGGCTTTGCGCATGTGCTGCTGAAGGTCTCTAGGATGTTCAGATGATCTTGTAGGTCTTTCTCGGTTGGTGATAGCAGCACGCTGCACGAGGTCATTGGCATACAGCAAAAATTTCACCTGAGTGTCTAGGAGGGTGAGTCCTTGTGCTGAGGAGGACTCTAGGGCCACCACCAGCTCATTGATATAGATGTTAACAAGCGTTGGACTCAGGCTGCAGCCCTGTCTCACTCCTCGACACTGTTGGAAATAGGCAGTCCTTCTTTCATTGACCCTCACGCTGCAGCTATTCTCAGTGTAGGAGCTTTGGTATACATCATATATTTTGCCTCCTTTTCCGCTCCCCAGCAGTTTTAGGAAATAGTCTTGGGTGCCACACTGAGTCGAATGCCTTCCTGAAGTCCACAAAACAGGCATATATTTTCCCGTTCTTTGAATTGTGGACATGGCTCTTGATGAGGCTGTGCAGAGTGTAGATGTGGTCAGTGGTGCGGTGGTTTGGCATGAATCCTGCTTGGATCTTGCTGAGGATGTTGTTCTGGGTGAAGAAGTTGAGGATCATTTTGTTCAGGATGCTGTTGAAGAGTTTACATTGGTTGCTGCTGACACATATCCCCCAGCAGTTTGCTGGGTTGTACTTGTCCCTGTTTTTGTGTATCAGGGTTATGAGGCCTTGGTTCCAAATTTTGGTGAAGTAGCCAACCTTCAATACAATATTAAATAGTTTTGGTATTGTTTTTTTTCAATGTTTTTCAGTCTTTGATTAAAGTCTGGGTCGTTTGTCTTACATCCGAAGGGTGAAGTGTTCAGGCCCTGGATGTTCCAGCTACTAATGATGAGTGTTGACATTGTGTAGCTGTATACCTTGTAATGGGCTCCCTTGCATAGGACATCTTGGATTGCTGGCTGGTGACCTTGTTGTAGGCAGTTGGTCTAGTCGCATGAGTTTCTTGCACATGGAGCTCAGCATGGTCTTTATTTTTGCCAGGTCACTGGTCTGCTTCACTGTGTGGGGCGGATGGCATCTTCCATGGTTTGTATCTCTCATGGGCTAGTTTTGCATACAGGTTGCAGTTTCCAGTTTGTTGAGCATATACCATTTTAGATCTACTAGTTGGCGGTGCTCTTTTTTCAGGTTTTCGGTTTTTATGGGTTCTTGGTCCGGGAACTCTGTTGAATACTATGTCTTTAAGTTGTTTGGCAAGAAGGCCGACTCCTTGGTTGTTGAGATGTTTGTCATCGCACAGGTGGTGGGGGTTTATGACGGGATGTTATGCCAGGGTGATGTCTAGCGTTATGGTGATCTTGGCTGCTAGCTCTCTGTTGATGTTTTAGGTGATGTATTTGAGGAATCTTTTCATGGCAGCACAGATGACAGGATGATCTTACTGCCGGGGAACTTCTGTTGTGTGGTCTCTGCTAGCTGATACAGTTGTCCTGCTACCTGCTGGTGTTGGTCCTAGATATTGTTAGTGCCTTTATGTATGATGATGTGGTGTGGGTTGGCAAAATATGGATTATATCAATTACGGCCTTTGCTTGTTCTATTGCTGAGCAGCTGATTTTAGAAACCCTTTTTCCTGGGAAAAGTCGCCTTGTATTGAGGTATTTTCCGTTCAAATCAATGATCGCAGGACATGGTGGTTGGCTGCTCCAGTGAGAGCTTCTGTCTTAGTTATGCTTGTTGCTCTGCTGTGTTATTGGGGCCTGCTGTTATTCTAGGCTTGGGGCTTGTTTGATGCTTGGTTCTGGCCCATCCTCTGTTTCTTGGTTATTTTCTGTTTTGCTCTCAATATTTAGGCAGTTACGGTATTTAAGTTAGGGGTGCTGTGGCTGTTGGCTCTCATTGTTTCTTCGCCTATTTCCTTCCCTGGTCCCCCCCTCCTGTGTTAGGGGTGGTGTCTGGCTCTTTAGGTTTGCTATTTCTCCTTTTAATTTTGCATTTTCTTGCTGTAGCTCAATTAGTTCATGTTTGATATCCTGCACGCCTGAGTCCAGTATACACTTCAGTCTGGTTACCTCTGCAGCTGTGGTCTCATTTGTCTGACTTTGGATCTGTTCTTTAAGCAGTGTGAAGTCCTTCTCGAGCTGAGACAGGCATTCTCTAAGGGTCTCCAATGAGGGGAGTGCATTATCAGGGCTTTGGGCTGCAGGGGGATCCCATCACTCTTCCTACAAGCTGGATTTACTACTTTAAATGATTGAGTCTTGACTTAATATGAGGGAAGATTACCTCAAGTGCTTGAAGATTGTCCTCATGACTATTGTGCCAGAGTAGTATAAGTTAATGGTGAATGAGACATCCTTGTCTTGTGGGTCTTTTACTCTGATTTGTCGACGAACCATTTCATTGGTCTCTGAGCATTTTTAATAAACTCTACACTTTTCCTGCATACTTCTGACACTATTTATTCAATCCTTCTTTTTCCCTGACAATTGCCTTCCTATTTTTTTTATGCTAATCTGTAGTCGAGGATCAGGTTACAAATGACGTCAGAGTAACCTCCCCACTCACGATCATGTGCTCAGTTTCCAGCGTCAATATATTGGGTACCTTGTGTAATATTCTGTATTAGGTTGCATTCCTGAGGAAGGAGCAGGGATAATGCTCCGAAACGCGTCGAATAAAGCCACCATTATTTGACAGATCCTTGTGGCCCTTTCATTGTATGGCAGCATGGATCAGATAACACACTGTCCCTTTGGGTTTGTATTCTGTATACACAAAGAATTTAAAATGGCACTATTCAATAGAAACAGAAGCATCTGTGTAGTTAAAAAAAGTCATATTCAGTCCCAAATAACTCATACTGTTGCGGAAATATAGGAGCAGCACTTTATGCATATCGTGAAGCAAAATAGCTTCACCTTGACCCCAATGCGTTGGAATACACATATCATTCTTGTTCCTTAAAGGGAATCTGTCAGCAGGTTTTTGCTATGTAAGCTGAGGACAGCATGCTGTAAGGCTAGGGTCACATTAATGTTAATCAGGGCTTGCGTTAAAAACATAGGTTATTTCCTAACTCGACAAAAGACGTTGTTAAAAGCATCTTTTCTCGCGTTAGCAAAAAGCGTGTGATTTCACTCATGCCGGCGTTTGAGCCGCACTAGGGGCCGAGTCTCCATAGGTAACAATTGGCAGCGTTAACGCGGCGCTACCATGGCAGTAGAACCGCGTTTATGCTGCCAAAACCTATGTTTTTAATGCATGCCCTGATTAACATTAATGTGACCCTAGCCTAAGGGTAGAAAACAGACATGAACATCATTGAGCATGTTTGGGGTAGGATGAAAGAGGAAGCTTGGAAGGCAAAAGCAAAGAATCTAGATGAACTCTGGGGGGCATGTAAGACTGCATTCTTTGCTTTTCCTGATGACTTCATTAATAAATTGTATGAATCACTGTTGAACCGCATGGATGCAGTCCTTCAAGCTCATGGAAGTCACACAAAATATTAAATATGACTCTAATAGCCCCACAACTTCAGTTATTTGTTTGAATATCACATTACTTTCTGTGGGCGACAAAACATTTGTCTTGCCATAATCTGACCATTCTGTGTTCATTAAATGATCAATATTTCAGCATTCATGCCAATTTATTTTCTTAACCTAAACCACATTTCACAGGGTTTCAGCTTTCAAAAGAGTAATTTATACAACTAATGGTACCATTACACGCCGCTACAGAAGGTTAGAAACAACCGGGTGTCTCACGTGCACATGCACGTTTCAACGGTTCGTAACGGTACCTGATACAGCCTTTACACGCCGCTACAAAGTGCTCTACAGTAGGTTTTTTCTATCCCTGGATGCATCGACGGGTGCCGCAAATTACCTTCTGTAGAGCACCTTCCCTCATTTACACGCCGCTACCACAAGGCAATATGGGAGGACCTGGGGCAGCAGGGACAACACATAGGCGTGCCAGAGTTGTGGATTACGAGACGCTCATACGGTGATTGGACAATGCAATAGCATCATGATTGGCCAGCCAGCGCAGGAAGGCTGGCTAATACATGATGCTATTGCAATTGTGTAGTGTGACTGGTCAGCTCCTTAAATATGCCGCCCTATGCAGGGACAACCAATCATAACGCCGGAGCTTCCACCAATGATCGCTGATGGGGGCTGTGTCACACCCCAGGGAGTTCACTAGGTGTCGCAAAAACCTTCCTGTTCCTCGTTTACACGCCGCTACCATCGGGTTGAAACCAACCTGTTTTTGAGCACTGCTCAATAACAGGTGTCGACAGTGACCGGTGGCAACAACCTGATTTACATGCCGCTACCTTGTGGTGTTTTGACGGTGCAAGATACAATTGTCTCCGACACCCGGTTGTTTCTAACCTTCTGTAGCGGCGTGTAAAGGTACCATAATGGATGAATTTAACATCAGGTTATAAGCTTTTATTTACATAACATGGATAATCGACATAACTTCTGTCAGGGACTGTATTAATGGCACAGGAAATTATTTTATAAACTGTATATAAATCAAAAAAGACATAATGAAATATTTTATTTCCATTTTTAGGAAATTTAATGGCGCTGAAGTTTATGCAAAAGAACAAGACAGATCTTCATATGTTTCTCATCGAGTATTGTGTTGCACTATGTCTATCAATTCACCCATGCATTATCAATACTTTTGGAATCGCCTTTCAGACAGAGAGACATTACATATTTGCACAAGAAATAGCACATGATAATCTTTTCTCTCTTTTGAAGCCTCAGGTATGTATTTACAAAAAATGCAAACGTTTGAAGATGTTTTAGGATACATTCCAACAATGAGCATTTGGGCTCAGACATAGGTGTTGAAATCGGATGAGTGCAATGCAAGGAAATCTTGCATTGCACTCTGACTAATGTTAAATAAGTGAAAGCAGATGATTGTTTGTCTACAGCTTTTTTCTCATCCAGATTTTGAATGAGAAAAAAGTAGCAACATGCTATGACTGGATGTAATTATGGTGTGAGACTTGCCAATGCAAGTCAATGGGTGCAATATAAAAGTCACACAGCTCACGGGCAGCACACTGACAGCATAGGGGCAGCGTTTTTAGCATGGTCTTTCCCATGCTGGAAAATGTTAGAATAGACAGATAGATGAGATGATAGATAGATGGATAATAGATAGATGGATAGATAGTAGTAGATAGATAGATAGATAGATAGATAGATAGATAGATAGATAGATAGATAGATAGATAGATAGATAGATAGATAGATAAATGGTGGGAATAGCTAGAACATTGCTGGTTGGGAATGGGAAGTGGAAAGCTCACCCCTCCTCCTGTGTTAATCCAGGTCAGGTGCACAGCGGCGGCCGGCCACCGCCCAAGTCCCAGACCATAGTAAAGAAGGTTTCTGGCACCTGAATCAGAATTCTTCAGACTTTATTTAGCAAATTCACAATGAAATATAAAAAGCAGTGTGTTCCGTCAGACGCCTTTCAGTTAAACTTTTTTCAGTGACAGACAAGTATGAGAAAAACACACAATATATATCTACAAAATGACAAACACTTGTGAGAAATGCTGATTGGTTACACATGATAGTATTAGATGAAGAATGTAATCTATGTAGTCTGTAGTAACACCCCTCAGGAGACTAATGGTGGGTTTACACACACCAATTTCTGTGTCCAATATCTGAACAGATCTCTGGTTGCAGTGAAATCATGGATACATTGCTCCATTTTGTACACAGCCACAAAATGGAACTATGTGTCCATGATTTCACTGCAACCAGAGATCTGTTCAGATATTGGACACAGAAATTGGTGTGTGTAAACCCACCATTATACAGATTGAGGAAAGTAACAATCTTAAATGTACAAGACAGGAAAAAACTCCACTCATCAACAATTTGCTAGAATAAATGTTTAAATATTGCCTTATTGTCAACAATGTGACTGTATGAACCAATGTTTCTGCAAATATACACTATTGTTGAGAAAGTTATGAGTTTAGATTTTCGGTAGGAAAGGACAGGAAAGGCATTGAATGCGCAGAGAGACATGAAAAGGACGGAATCAACAAGTCTCTGCATGATGAATCTAATATATAAAAGCCGAAGGCACTTCCGTCACTTTGTCCGGAGCTGCGTGACGTCACCGGAGCCCTACACCCGTTCAGGGTGAGCCAAGATGGCGACCGTAAGCGGGAGCGGAACTCATATGGTGCAATAGCGCGCGCAGCTATTTGCAACCAATCAGAATAGCGGCGCGCGCTATGGCGCCATATTTCAAATACACTATACTCAGTGTATTTGAAATATGGCACCATGGCGCAAGCCGCTATTCTGATTGGTCGGCGCTGAACACGGGCGGCCAATCACCATAGCGGCGCTTGCCATGGCGCCATGTGTAAAATCTGATGTAATGGGTGGATTTTACACATGGCGACTTGGCGAGCGCCGCTATGCTGATTGGCCGCCCGCGTTCAGCGCTGGCCAATCAGAATAGCGGCGCGTGCCATGGCGCCATATTTCAAATGCACTGAGTATAGTGTATTTGAAATATGGCGCCATAGTGCGCGTCGCTATACTGATTGGTCAGCGGTGAATGCAGCGACCAATCAGAATAGCGGCGCGCGCTATAGCGCCATATTTCAATTACACTATACTCAGTGTATTTGAAATATCAAATAGACAAGAGGTGGGGGAACAAGAGGCGCAATAGTGCCCTATCATTAAAGACACTCAAAGTGTGGGTGGTAAAACAAGGTTCACTCACCTAGCCCAGTTGTGAGACCCACAACTGGTTTGAAGGCAAAGGATTATATTTGGCTGTTGCAGGACCTCCACCGACTACTCACACGTGGAACGACCATCAAAGGATAGGGAAAGCAAGGTGTGTTACAGTCCGCGCTGCCAAGTCTCCACAAATTACCAAGGAACATTGTCACCTAACTTTCCAATTGATGATACAGTGTGGCGCAACTTTTTCTTTTTGTTTTCCACAAATTACCAGGAATCCAATTTGGATAGCAAAAGATCTTCTTTATTTCCTTCCTACGCGTTTCGATGCCCCTCCTGGCACCTTCCTCAGGGATATTACATGGGTACATCATGTCAGGGTTTTTATAGCCCCAAATACAGGTAATTAGGAGTGTGATTTGTTTACATGTGATGTCACTTCTGTAGGAGGAGCCTCAATTTCCAGGTTCCCCCACACCACCACTTCGTCCTCCCAGGGCCGGCGTTAGGGGGGGGGGCAGACTGGGCAGTTGCCTAGGGCCCCCACTCTCTTAGGGGCCCCCAAAGGAGGTGAACTGAAAATAGCAATAAAACAGTGAAAAAAATGTAAAAATACACATATTTGGTATCGCTGCGTTCGTAAGAATCTAAGCTATCAATATATGAAGTAAATTAATCCAATTGGTAAATGGCGTAATGGGAAAAAAATAAAAACGCCAGAATTATGGTTTTTAGGCCACCACGTTGTTACAATAAAATGCAATAAAAGGCGATCAAAATGTTGTATCTGACTCAAAATGGTATCAGTAAAAATGTCAGCTCAGGGCACATAAAGTAAGCCCTCACATATCTATGTATCTTCAAAAATTAAAACATCATGGGTCTCGGAAAATAAAAAAAAAATATTTTTTTTTTTTTTTACAAATTTCTTGGTTTTTTTCTTTATGATTGAAATAAAAATGATGTTCAGTATGTTCTTATTCTGACCTAGATAATCAACTTATGAAGTCACTCTTACCATATAACTACGGCCTGTTCCACATCTAAGGTTGGTGTGCGTTTTGCTAAATTTGCCTTTCTAGCCGTTTTTACCGCTAAAAACGCATTAAAAACGCTAGCGTTTTTTCCCCCATTGATTTCAATGGGAACGCATGTAAAAATGCATGCAAAACGCATGCATTTTTGCGAACGCAGCACAAAACGTCTTCCCCGATGTTTTGGGCAGCGTTGGCAAAAACGCATGCGTTTTCTGTTTTTGATAAACGCACATGCGTTTTTACATGCGTTTTTGCATGTGTTTCCATTAAAATCAATGGGAACAAAAACGCATGGAAATGCAAATTGAGCAAAGTGCAGCAAAGCGTTAGATGTGAAAGTGGCCTGAGCATTTAGGGCCCACTTTAACCTTTTGCCTAGGGCCCCACTTTGCCTAAAACCGGCCCTGCGTCCTCCATCCTCCTCTCCCCCACGGCTCTGTGCTCCTGCCTCCCCCTGCCACTTCATCCTCCCCCTGCCTGTGCCACTGCATCCTCCCCCACCCCGCTGCTACATCATCTGTCTTCCAATCTCCTCCCTCCTGCTGCTCTGTCCTCCTTCCTCCCCCCTGCCACGCCGTCCTTCCCCCGCCGCTCCTTCTTCAAAGTTCCTCCCAATTCAGCCCTCATTGCCTTCCCTAGCAAACTCTATTTCTATATTCTAGAATACCCGATGTGTTAGAATCGGGCCACCATCTAGTAACTATATAAACATGAAACAAATCTAGCATAAATACATAAGATCAGTCCTATAATTAAGTCCCTTTGGGAATCTGCTATTTAAACGCAGAATCCAGAAACTTTCTCTATTGAGCATGTTACGGATTCAATCCTCCTCCCCCCCCCCCCGACATCCTAATCTGTTCAAGGCCTTTGACCGCTAGGCTATTTGTCTTGCCTCCATGAACGTCCATAAAATGTCTAGATAGGCCTGAAACAGAACGTTTGCTGCCAGGGATAGAAGTACCCGCCCCCCGGACATGCTCTGAGATACGTTTCTTCAAGGGACGGCTGGTGCATCCAATATAATCTAGATTGCATTCAGTGCACGTTGCCATGTACTCAATGTATAAACTGGCACAATTGATGTAATTTTTTATGTTAAACGTCTCTCCAGTAACCTTGTCTGCAAAGAATCCGTCCTTGTCATGTATCTGCACAAATTACAGCGTGGCTGTCCACATCTAAAATTTCCTGTATACCGTAACCAAGACAGTTTGACTCTGCGTCCATCCGGACAAAACATACTAGGTGAAATATAATTAGCTAAGTTTTTACCCCTTCTGGAAACACATCTAAAACCACCCTCTAAAATCCTGCACAATGACTGATCCTGGTAGAGCATAGGAACGTATTTATGCAAAATTCCAACTATACCCTTGCAGTCAGTGCTGTAAGGAGTAGAGAAAGTGGCTGCTTGTCCCCTTTCATGCTTTCCCAAATTACACTTATTGTGTTTTTTAGAAAATGCACTGCACTCTAGAAGGCTATTTCTGCTTTTCTGATCGACAATATATCTGGCCCGATTTAATACCCACTTTTTGTAGCCTCTTGCTTAGAGTCGGTTTTCTATTTCTACACACTGTGAGTCATAGTCGTGTGTCAGAGAGCACATCCTCTTGGCTTGAGGGAAGCTCTCCACGTGAAGTAGAGAATTGCCAGATATCGATTTTCTGTACAATTTGGACAGTATGGTACCGGTCTCCGTGTCCCCAATGAGAGTGAAATCCAGGTAAAAGGCTTGGTTCCCATGATCCGTCATAGTAAACCTGATGTTCATATTGTTATTGTTGCAATACGCAACAAAAGCAGTGACACTGGTTTCGGGAGACACATCGACCGATCCATCCCACATAAGGATCAGATCATCGATGTATCTCCCGTACCATCTCGGGGCCTGCAAAAAGGAACTTGTGATATTGAAAAGGAATTCCCTCTCCCACACAGACATGTAGAGGTTCGCCAATGAGGGAGAGAATTTCGCCCCCATTGGGCAACCGCATGTCTGGAGGAAGAAGGAACCCTCAAACTTGAAGAAGTTATTCCTCCAAAGAAAATCTATGGACATTAACATGAACCTGATCAGATCATGAGAAAACCGTGACTTGTGTAAAATGATGGACATGGCCTCCATTGCTAGTTTATGTGGAATGCTTGAGTATAACGAAACCACATCCATGGTGATCCATTTGTCACTTACAGTCATATGAAAAAGTTTGGGCACCCCTCTTAATCTTACTCATTTTTTTAATTAAAATTGGGTTTTTGCAACAGCTATTTCAGTGTGATATATGTAATAACTGATGGACACAGTAATATTTCAGGATTGAAATGAGGTTTATTGCACTAACCAAAAATGTGAAATATGCATTATTTTAAAATTTGACAGGTGCAAAAGTATGGGCACCCTTCTGATTTTCATGATTTGAATACTCCTAACTACTTTTTGCTGACTTACTGAAGCACTAAATTGGTTTGGTAACTTCATTGAGCTTTGTACTTCGTAGCCCGGTGTATCCAATCATGAGAAAATCTATTTCAGGTGTCCTCTTGCAAGTTGTTCTCCTATTTGCATCTTCTCTGAGGAGTGGCATCATGAAAACAGCTCTCAAATTATCTTAAAAAAAAGATTGTTCAACATAGTTGTTCAGGGGAAGGATACAAAAAGTTGTCTTAGAGATTTAACATGTCAGTTTCCACTGTGATCAAAGGATTGGGAAAGCAAGGTGTGTTACAGTCCGCGCTGCCAAGTCCCCACAAATCACCAGGAATCCAATTTGGATAGCAAAAGATCTTCTTTATTTCCTTTCCTACGCGTTTCGATGCCTCTCCTGGCACCTTCCTCAAGGATCTGAGCGCGGACTGTAACACACCTTGCTTTCCCAATCCTTTGATGGTCGTTCCACGTGTGGAGTGGTCGGTGGAGGTCCTGCAGCAGCCAAATAAATTCCTTTGCCTTCAAACCAGTTGTGGGTCTCACAACTGGGCTAGGTGAGTGAACCTTGTTTTACCACCCACGTTTTGAGTGTCTTGAGTGATAGGGCACTATTGCGCCTCTAGTTCCCCCACCTCTTGTCTTTTTGATACAGTTTCCACTGTGAGGAACATAGTAAGGAAATGGAAGACCACAGGGACAGTTCTTGTAAAGGCCAGAAGTGGCAGGCCAACAAAAATATCAGAAAGGCAGAGAAAAAGAATGGTGAGGACAGTCAAGGACAATCCACAGACCACCTCCAAAGACCTGCAGCATCATCTTGCTGCAGATGGTGTCACTGTGCATCGGTCAACAATACAGCGCACACTGCACAAGGAGAAGCTGTATGGGAGAGTGATGCGAAATAAGCCGTTTCTGCATGCACGCCACAAACAGAGTCGCCTGAGGTATGCAAAAGCACATTTGGACAAGCCAGTGTCATTTTGGAAGAAGGTCCTGTGGTCTGATAAAACAAAGATTGAGTTGTTTGGTCATACAACAAGGTGTTATGCATGACGCCACAAAAACACAGCATTCCAAGAAAAACATTTGCTACCCACTGTCAAATTTGGGGGAGGGTCCATTATGCTTTGGGGCTGTGTGACCAATGACGGCACCGGGAATCTTGTTAAAGTTGAGGGTCACATGAATTCCACTCAGTATCAGCAGATTCTTGAGAATAATGTTCAAGAATCAGTGTCAAAGTTGAAGTTACGCCGGGGATGGATCTTTCAGCAAGACAATGATCCAAAACACCGCTCCAAATCTACTCAGGCATTCATGCAGAGGAACAATTACAATGTTCTGGAATGGCCATCCCAGTCCCCAGACCTGAATATCATTGAACATCTGTGGGATGTTTTGAAGCGGGCTGTCCATGCTCGGCGACCATCAAACTTAACTGAACTGGAATTGTTTTGTAAAGAGGAATGGTCAAAAATACCTTCATCCAGGATCCAGGAACTCATTAACAGCTACAGGAAGTGACTAGAGGCTGTTATTTTTGCAAAAGGTGGATCTACTAAATATTAATGTCACTTTTCTGTTGAGGTGCCCATACTTTTGCACCTGTCAAATTTTGAAATAATGCATATTTCACATTTTCAGATAATGCAATAAACCTCATTTCAATCCTGAAATATTACTGTGTCCATCAGTTATTGCATATATCACACTGAAATAGCTGTTGCAAAAACCCAATTTAAAAAAAAAAATGAGTAAGATTAAGAGGGTGCCCAAACGTTTTCATATGACTGTACATTCCATTTTTGGCCCCTGAGTGCATGCAATAAATGTTTGGTATCTCTAACATAACCCGGCAAATCAAGTACCAAGGGTTGTAATCTCCGATCCACCCACTCAGACAAATGTTCGTTCAATGATCCTATACCAGAAACAATAGGTCTGAGTGGGGGAGGGAAAAGGTCTTTGTGGGTCTTAGGCAACGCATGAAAAATTGGACACACAGGGTGTGAAACCCACAGATGTTTGTGTTCTCTATCATTGATGGCTCTCAGGGCTAAACCCTCATCGAGTAAAACCTTCAAATTTTCCTGAGTCTTTTCTGTAGGATCATTCATTAGCAGTAGATAAGTATTTTTGTCCCCCAAGATCCTCATGAACTCTCTACGATACCATAAAACTTCCAAGATTACTATAGATCCCCCTTTATCCGAATTTTTAATTACATTATTTGGATTTTGTTGTAAGTCTTTTAGGGCTGCTCCATGTACCAAAGAGAGATTATCAGCGGTGTCATTGTCTTCATTCAGAAGATATCTGATTTCTCTCTCAACTATGAATTGAAAGGAATCCATGATTGGTGCCCTAGAGTTAAGTGGATAAAAAAGGGGTTAGATGTTTTATCACCAGATGGTAAACTCTCTGTGAGAGCATCTGTGATTGGCTGTTGCAATCAGACTGCATTTCCACAATCTGAATGGTGTCTGTGCTTGGTTGCCTCATTTGAGTACACAAGCATGCACTGGGGATTTTGTAACTAAATAACATGACACCGGAAGTAGGTTAAAAAAAAAGGAAGCATTCAGATAAGGCAGAGAGTATGACATTAGTGTACGGCAACTAACCTGTCATCATACTGTAAACAATTGAAGAAAAAATGTTTACGGCTTCACTGTAATTTTCAGTCTCAGCAGATTTTAGCACAGATAAAGCAGACAACTGTGAGCTGCCTAATTTTACCTTGGCTGGCAAAAAAATGTGTAGGGCTCCGCCCTATTTTTAATTGCCAATCAAGGTAAAACTAGGCAGCTGGGGGCTGGTATTCTCAGTGGGGTGAGGGCCCATTATGTTAGCCACCCCCCCACACAAAAGAATAACAGCCCACAGCCGCCCCGGAAAATGTCACATTCTTTCATAGAGCCATTTTCAGGCTCTTTACCTGGCTCTTGCAGCAGCACTGGTGGCAGTGGCATGCTCAGTAATAAGGAATTAATGCTAGCTTTGTTTTGCCAGCTGGAATTAGGCCAGAGATTCTTAATATCAGGCCAATATTAGACCCAGCCATTAAGAATCACAAGTAAGTAGTCAAAACGACACAACACGCATTGAAAAATTTTTTTATTAGAAATAAAACCCAAACACATACATCTTGTATCCTTTGCAACGTCATCTCTCTGCCAGCCATGACGCACTCTCAGCTCTGCTTCATCTGAGTTGCGGTGATGAACAAAGTGTGCTATCCCGGTTTTCTCTGAACACTGAATAAATGAGCCGTGAGCTGTGGCCGAGCAAGCGGGGAGTCACTGAGATCACCTGAGGACACCGGTGCCATACTAACCGCTAGCTAGTGGTTACTATGGCTCCAGTGTCCTTGGGTGACCTCAGTGACTTTCCGCTTACCCGGCTGCACTGAATAAGCCATGAGCTTCAGCAGGGTAAGCGGTGAGGTCACCCGGATCATGAGTGAGGATGCATGCAGCATCCAAAACGCATCAACTTAGGTCACGCTTACCATGAAATTAATTTTCTGTATTCACTTTATTCACGAATAAAAGAAGAAAAATCCTTTAAGTTTGAGCTGGATTCCAAAAGTTTTTCTATGTTGGATTTCTGACTCCTGGCAGGACTGGTCTCTCAGCTCCATAATGGTACCTTTACACACCGCTACCGAAAGGTAGAAACCGGCAGGTATCGGAGACAATTGTACCTTTTACCTTCAAAACACCGCAAAGTGGCGGCGTGTAATTCAGGTTGTACCTTCCTGTCTCTTTGGATACCTGTCTTTCAGCCGTGCTGAAAAACAAGTAGGTATAACCCCTATGGTGGTGGCGTGTAATCGGGGCACAGGCACGGTATTTGAGTTACCTGGGGCATGCCACAGCGTCATGTATACCACGCCCCATCAGCTATCATTGGTGGGGGCTACAGTATACCTATTGGCTGTCCCTGCATAGGGCGGCATATTTAACGAGCTGACCAGTCACAATACACATTTGCAATAGCGTCATGTATTAGCCATCCTCCCTGCGCTGGCTGGCCAATCATGATGTTATTGCATTGTCCAATCACCGTACGAGCGTCGCGTAATACACAACTCTGTCACGCCTATGTAGTTATGGCGCACAATATGTACGGCCAGATTCCCTTGTGGTAGCGGTGTGTAAATCAGGGAAGGTGCTCCACAGAAGGTCACCTGCGGCACCCGTCGACACTTCCGGGGAACGAAAATACCTTCTGTGGAGCACTTTGTGGCGACGTGTATTTGCGGCATCAGGTACCATTAGCAACCGTTGCAAACGCGCGCGTGCACGTGCGGTGCCTACCTGTTGCTACCCTCGGTGGCGGCGTGTAAAGGTACCATTAGAGTTAAAGCAAGGGTGTTGTGGTGAGCTGGAATACTTACACTTCTCAAGAATTGACCAGAATAAAGATGAGCATGTTGTAGCTGGTATTCAATTGCTAATGTGGTTTTCCAGCGTGTGATCTCGTTGCACACCAGTCAGTGAGCGGGCACTGCCAGACGGACGGCATCTGTAGCTGACTTTCAGCAATGGACACACACAGCGTACTTTTACAAGCAGCTCAGGCAAATCTGGGTAGGTTTTCAGAAATCGCTGAACCCCCTAAGCTGAGCTACAAATCACCAAGCATGGTACAAGTGCAAGCTTGCCAAGCTTTCGAGACGGCACCAAGTTACGGCCATTATCTTACTATACGTAAGAAGATAGATATACTGCAGACTTTTCTCCTTGAAGATGCCAGTGTAATTGTAATTTGTAATGTAAACTGTGACATGCATTAGTAATTTTTGGAGTGTATTTTTATATGACATTAGGGTTAGATTGAGTTAATGTTTGGGATTAGCCCAGAGTGGGTCGGACAAGACCAGGGCCTCAAACATGCGGCCCCAAGGGCTTCACTGTGCAGCCCACGACACCTTGTACAACTTAATGATGCATCAGTCCAGTGCAGGGGGCCGCCGCGGTCCCTGCTGTGCTGTGACTTCCAGCCTCCGCTGTGCTATGACCTCCTCCAGCTGCCGCTCAGACAAGCTCTGTCGCTCAGCAAGATCAATACAATCCGCCGGCCAGAGGCCTGCAGGTGACATCATACGCACTGACGCAACCTGTGGGCTTCCGGCCAACGGAATGCATTGATCTTGCTAAGCGACAGAGCTCGTCTGAGCAGCAGCTGGAGGAAGTGATAGCACAGTGGAGGCCGGAAGTCATGGCACAGCGGGGACTGCGGCGACCCCTGCACTGGACCAATGCATCATTAAGGTGAGAAAAGTCTGTGTGAATATGTGTGAGTGTGTAAGAGGATGTGAGTGTGTGTGAGAGGATGTGAGTGTGTGAGTGAGAGAGTGTGTGAGTGAGGGTGTGAGTCAGTGAGAGAGTGTGCGTGAAGGTGTAAGAAGAAGGTGGACCAGGATATGGGCATCACTACAAAAGGAGATCAAGATATGGAACATCACTACAAAAGAGGATCAGGATGGAGGACATCTCAACAAAATAGGATCAGGATGGGGAAACCACTACAAAAGGGTACGCGGCTTACAGACAGCGAGAATGCTGGACGAGTATAAGCTCTTTGAGGGGTATATATTCCACTTTCCTTAGCTGCAACTGTCTATTTGATAGTGATGCCCTTCCTGGAGTCTTGGGAAGAGGTACACCAGTGATATATATATACATATATATATATATATATATATATATATATATATATATATATATAATATATACAGTTAGGGCCAGAAATATTTGGACAGTGACACAATTTTCGCGAGTTGGGCTCTGCATGCCACCACATTGGATTTGAAATGAAACCTCTACAACAGAATTCAGGTGCAGATTGTAACGTTTAATTTGAAGGGTTGGACAAAAATATCTGATAGAAAATGTAGGAATTGTACACATTTCTTTACAAACACTCCACATTTTAGGAGGTCAAAAGTAATTGGACAAATAAACATAACCCAAACAAAATATTAGTATTTTCAATATTTTGTTGCGAATCCTTTGGAGGCAATCACTGCCTTAAGTCTGGAACCCATGGACATCACCAAACGCTGGGTTTCCTCCTTCTTAATGCTTTGCCAGGCCTTTACAGCCGCAGCCTTCAGGTCTTGCTTGTTTGTGGGTCTTTCCGTCTTAAGTCTGGATTTGAGCAAGTGAAAATGCATGCTCAATTGGGTTAAGATCTGGTGATTGACTTGGCCACTGCAGAATGTTCCACTTTTTTGCACTCATGAACTCCTGGGTAGCTTTGGCTGTATGCTTGGGGTCATTGTCCATCTGTACTATGAAGCGCCGTCCAATCAACTTTGCAGCATTTGGCTGAATCTGGGCTGAAAGTATATCCCGGTACACTTCAGAATTCATCCGGCTACTCTTGTCTGCTGTTATGTCATCAATAAACACAAGTGACCCAGTGCCATTGAAAGCCATGCATGCCAATGCCATCACGTTGCCTCCACCATGTTTTACAGAGGATGTGGTGTGCATTGGATCATGTGCCGTTCCCTTTCTTCTCCAAACTTTTTTCCTTCCATCATTCTGGTACAGGTTGATCTTTGTCTCATCTGTCCATAGAATACTTTTCCAGAACTGAGCTAGCTTCTTGAGGTGTTTTTCAGCAAATTTAACTCTGGCCTGTCTATTTTTGGAATTGATGAATGGTTTGCATCTAGATGTGAACCCTTTGTATTTACTGTCATGGAGTCTTCTCTTTACTGTTGACTTAGAGACAGATACACCTACTTCACTGAGAGTGTTCTGGACTTCAGTTGATGTTGTGAACGGGTTCTTCTTCACCAAATAAAGTATGTGGCGATCATCCACCACTGTTGTCATCCGTGGACGCCCAGGCCTTTTAGAGTTCCCAAGCTCACCAGTCAATTCCTTTTTTCTCAGAATGTACCCAACTGTTGATTTTGCTACTCCAAGCATGTCTGCTATCTCTCTGATGGATTTTTTCTTTTTTTTCAGCCTCAGGATGTTCTGCTTCACCTCAATTGAGAGTTCCTTTGACCGCATGTTGTCTGGTCACAGCAACAGCTTCCAAATGCAAAACCACACACCTGGAATCCACCCTGACCTTTTAACTACTTCATTGATTACAGGTTAACGAGGGAGACGCCTTCAGAGTTAATTGCAGCCCTTAGAGTCCATTGTCCAATTACTTTTGGTCCCTTGAAAAAGAGGAGGCTATGCATTACAGAGCTATGATTCCTAAACCCTGTCTCCGATTTGGATGTGGAAACTCTCATATTGCAGCTGGGAGTGTGCACTTTCAGCCCATATTATATATATAATTGTATTTCTGAACATGCTTTTGTAAACAGCTAAAATAACAAAACTTGTGTCACTGTCCAAATATTTCTGGCCCTAACTGTATATATATATATTATAAAATCTTCCAATCGTGTCTGTCTGATGCCGAAATCACGCGCCAGCGCTCATTGGCCACCGCCAGCTGTGGCAACCAATGAGTGCAGCGTATGCAAAACAGCAGCGCGGTTCTCCGCTAAGTGCTCCCCGCTCCTCCTGCCCGCGCTCCCCCCCCCGCTCCCGTGCTACCCCTGCTCCTCCTGCCCGTGTTCCCCCCACTCCTCCTGCCCACGCTACCCCCCCCCCCGCTCCTCCTGCCCTGCCAGCGCTCCCCATGGTCTCCCTGCTCCTGCCTCCCTGCATCTTCTTCCCCTCCAGTACTCTATCCTGTCCTCCGCTATTCTATGCTGTCCCCCCACTATTCTAACCTCTTCCCTGTCTTATTCCCTATGCTTTTCCCTATTCTATTCCCTTTGTTTGTTAAGGAGAAAAAAAAAACCTCCATGAGGATACATTACCTTCCAGTACCCCCAGAGACTGTCACCATTTGTGCAGAAGGACCTGTGATGATGTCAGAGAGCCGATCACGTGACATGTCAGCTGATCGGCTCTCTGACATCATCACAGGTCCTTCGGCCCCGATGGTGACAGTCCTTCCATATCGACTCTTTACATAGCAGGGGTTTCCTGGTGTGTGCCCTGCGCTTCCCTGCATCCTACCTCCGGCCGGTGAGTGATGGGGCACAGGGGAGGTTGGCAGCCTATGGTGTGCTCGCACTGCAGAGCATCCTGCCAGCTGATGCCACTCCTAAGGACCTGGCAGGCTGGGAATGAGGGATCAAGTTCAGGCAGCCATTGTATAGGCTGATGTGGGGGCATTACAACTCCCAGCATGCCCTGACAGGCTGAGGATCAGGTATCAAGCTCATTGTATAGGCAGATGCTGGTGCACTACAACTCAGTCCAGTGCAGGGGGCCGCCGCGGTCCCTGCTGTGCTGTGACTACCAGCCTCCGCTGTGCTATGACCTCCTCCAGCTGCCGCTCAGACAAGCTCTGTCGCTCAGCAAGATCAATACAATCCGCCGGCCAGAGGCCTGCAGGTGACATCATACGCACTGACGCAACCTGTGGGCTTCCGGCCAACGGAATGCATTGATCTTGCTAAGCGACAGAGCTCGTCTGAGCAGCAGCTGGAGGAAGTGATAGCGCTGCCCTGCATCCTACCTCCGGCCGGTGCACTACAACTCCCCAGCATGCCCTTGACAGGCTAAGGATGAAGCTCAGGCAGCCATTGTATAGGTAGATACTGGTGCACTACAAATCCCAGCATGCCCTGACAGGCTGAGGATGAAGCTCAGGCAGCCATTGTATAGGTAGATACTGGTGCACTACAACTCCCAGCATGCGCTGTCAGGCTGAGGATGAAGCTCAGGCAGCCATTGTATAGCTAGATACTGGTGCACAACTCCCAGCATGCCCTGACAAGCTGAGGATGAATAATCAAGGTCATGCAGCCATTGTATAGGCTGATGTGGGTGCACTACAACTCCCAGTATGCCATGATGGCAAAGGATGAAGCTCAGGCAGCCATTGTATAGGCAGATGTGGGTGCACTACAACTCCTAGCATGCCCTGACAGGCTGAGGATGAGGGATCAAGCTCATTGTATAGGCAGATACTGATGCACTACAACTCCCAGCACGCCCTTGACAGGCTAAGGATGAAGCTCAGGCAGCCATTGTATAGGTAGTACTGGTGCACTACAACTCCCAGCATGCCCTGACAGGCTGAGGATGAGGGATCAAGTGTGGCACCCCATGGGTTAATGTGCCACAGTAACATCACATGGGTTCCCTCCCCACACCACACTGACTTACACTAGCACCTCTGGGCCAGGAGGGGGAGCACAACCTGCTCTCTTAAATACTCCAGCTCATGAGGAAGAAGTTGAGTTTCAGTTCCTGGGAGAACTGAGAGAGGGACTGTAGTGTCAAAGAAGCTGCCTCAGGCTTCTCTACAGTCTGCTCTTAGATTCCAGGCCTACCTAGGGTCTGAGGGAAGGAGAACTACAAGCAGAAAGACACTTCTGGAAGCTTGAGTGTCATCATCACTCGCCCCAGAGAAGCGCACAGAACGGACACCGGATCCGGCACTGTGACTGACACATGCAGCACAGTGAATCCAGGAGTAGTGAAGTTTCTAGACTACCACAGTGCCAGAGCAAAGCAACACGGCGGGGTCAGCACAGCATAGAGGACTCAAGTTGCCTAGCCAAGTGGTACCAGCAGCAGAAGAGAGAGAGAGTGAGACAGTACCAGCAGCTCAGCTAGACGCAGCAGCCAGGACACACACACACAGCGCAGCACGAGGAAGCTGATGACCCGGACAGGGTGGGAGGAAAACCCGGCCTCGTACAGACTCCGTGGACGATCTGCAATATAGCAGTAAAGCTTTGGAAACTACAAAACGTGAGTGTGTGTTCCTTAACCCGTCTCCACTATTCACCTCCATCATAGACTTTACCAACACTGCCCCGGGGAACACAGTTCTGCCCACGGGAACTATTCCATCACTGCTGCCATCACATCATCCCCGGAGGTTCTGCGGCAGCGGCGGCCCCATTACTGGCCGCATACAGTGGGTGGTGTCACGATAAACTATTCTCCCCTGTAAATACACCCTTTTATTTGCCAGGGCCCGAGACACGGTCCGGACCAGGACCCCGTGACATTCCCCAGAAGCAGGCACGGTCCGGTACCGAGTATCCTCATCCCGGTGGGCTCGACCAACCTGGCGTCAAGAATAGGATCTACCGTGCCCGTTAAAACGGGCAGATTGATGCAAAAACCGTTTTTGAATCGCGTCATCTGAACTGTATTTTTTAAAATCCGCCATTTTTCTGCGCACGGGAAACAAAGGGGGCGGTACCTTGCATTGGCGCAAACCCAGTCTCCTCCCTTGGTGCTGATGACATCCGGTGGGGAAGAAGATCCCTGCTGCACCGCGGAACCTCCCATAGACATCCAGACGGAAGCAGAAGACGGAGGGCGGATATTAACTAAGGGGGCCCAAGATGTCGCAGCCCGATACACAAGACGGCGACGGAGCAGCCGATTGAGCTGTAGCGCCAGACCCAGCGATAGCACCCGGCGGTGCAGCGGCGCAAGGAACAGCACTGATAATGCCGTTCCTGATGCCGTATACTCCAGGGGCAATGTGGCTGCCCCAGTACTCCGGTGAGCCTAATACACTAACTGACTTTATGCTAAAGATAAAAGAATATTATGTGATGTATCCCCTCAATGAAGCCGAGCATGTAGGAATGATAATGGGACAATTAACGGGCAATGCACAGCGTGAGGTTGCGTCCTGGCTGGACACAGATAAGGACACTGAAGAGCATCTAGTAGCTAGACTGAAAGCAACGTTTGAATCTGCCGCTGATACCCGGGCTAAGATGAGGTTCTTTGCATGTCACCAGAAGCCTAAACAGAGTGCCAGAGACTTTGCCTTGAATCTACAGGAAGCACTCAAAGCCCTAAAGCTGGCAGAACCTGCTTTAGCCCCGGGAGCTGGTAAAAAGCTACTTGATCAATTCATAGAGGGCCTCCATTCCCCTTCCCACCGAGGGCAGCTGAGCATGATACTGCTGCAGAACCCTGACATGACATTTGCTGAGCTGAAAGATAGAGCTATCCATCTGCAGCAGCTAGAAGTGCCCCGGGAATTAACATCTGTACCGGACCTGCAGCAGCACCTCAGCAACCCACAGTGCCAGCGACATCTGCTATGTCAGCAACTGCTGCTGAAACTGGGGAACCAATCTCTAATGCAGCCCTCAATCAAAAGCTAGATGCCCTGACAGACACCATGATCTCTAGGGCCAAGGTCATCAAGGAACTGCGAGAGTCAAAGCCTGCACCCAAGATCAAGTTGGCGACCAGCAGAGAGGATGTCCCGTGGATGAGGCCCAGGAGATACCCAGCAGCAAGAGGACGACCCAGCGATCGCTATCAACCGGATAGACAGCCCATTTGCCGCCGTTGCCAGAGACCAGGTCATCTTGCCCTAGAGTGTCCTTTAAACGACGATTCCCTGGGCAGGCGGGCCGCTCCCCAGGAATGAACGCTACAGGTCCTTCAGCCTGATTTGACAGATTCGTGGGAGGACAGCCGGTGATCCCTATCGTGTTGGATGGCATTCCCTTTAGTGCCCTGCTGGATACCGAGTCCCAAATAACATCGATCCCACATGTTCTATATAAAAGGTACTGGGCTGATTCAGACATTACTAGTGCTCCGGATGACTTTAATTTTGATATATGGGCTAGTAATGGACAATTAATACAACAGGTTGGGTTTAGAGAAATGAGTATTCAGATTGGGAAGGTAGAATTGTAGAACCAGGGTGTTATAATCATAGATGTTAACCGGCGAGAACGTGAGCCAGTGATGCTGCTAGGAATGAATGTCATTGAGAAATGTTTTTCCGAAGTGTTAAGTGTTTTGCAGCAAATCGCCGAGACTGCCGGAACAGGACAACAGAGGCTTTTGCACAAAGAGATCAAAGCCCTGATGTTGAAGCAACAGGTAGAAATCTCCGGAGGTGAGATCGGCAGTGTACGAGTAAGTGATCCAATACCCATTGTAATACCTCCCAAAACTGAAATGTTGGTCTGGTGTAGAGCCACAATAGGCATCAAAGGGGAGACTATCAAGCCCTGGTAGAACCCGTGTACTCAGACAGCAGACGCACCATACTCACAGCTAGAGGAGTGGTTGAGGTACACAGGGGAAGAGTGCCATTACGCCTATTAAACTGTGGAGATGATGAGATCACATTACCAAAGTATGCTACCATGGCTAGGTTGTACACGGTTGATAACAATAACATCACAGCCGTCGAGCCCTTGAACCCGTCAAGTCAGGCGGATGGCAATGGCTCAGGAGAGAAGCTGGAGGATTGGTGCCAAAAGCTGCATGTAGGTACCAGTTCTACACCTCCCCATCACAAGCTTGGAGTATACCGGGTAGTGAAGGAATATGAACAGATATTCAGTAAACACCCGTTAGACTTTGGGCAGATTAAAGGGGTAGAGCACACTATACCCACAGGTAACCATCAACCTATAAAAGAGAGGTATAGACCATTACCACACGCTCACTACCAAACCACCAAAGACATGCTCAGAGAAATGAAATCTGCAGGGGTAATAAGAGACTGTTGTAGCCCCTGGGCAGCACCTCAAGTATTGGTTAAAAAGAAGGATGGGACCATGAGAATGTGCGTAGATTACCGGCAGATTAATCACATCACACATAAGGACGCATACCCATTACCTAGGATTAAGGAGTCATTAGCTGCATTAAAATCTGCTAACTACTTTTCCACCCTTGATCTGACTAGTGGGTACTGGCAGGTTCCTGTGGCCGAGGCCGACAAGGAGAAGACAGCGTTTACTACGCCGATGGGCCTCTGTGAGTTCAATTGTATGCCGTTCGGACTCTGCAACGCACCCGGGACCTTTCAACGCCTGATGGAGAGCTGCCTAGGACACAAGAACTTTGAAACTGTCCTCCTGTACCTAGATGACGTCTAAGTCTATTCCAAGGCATATGAGCAACATCTACAAGACCTGGCAGAAGTGTTCGAAGCTTTGTCCAAATATGGCATGAAAATCAAGCCGTCCAAATGTCACCTTCTCAAACCAAAGGTACAGTACCTGGGACATGTCGTGAGTTCAGAGGGAGTAGCACCGGATCCTGATAAAGTCACAGTGATACGGGATTGGCCAAGACCTACAAACGTGAAAGAAGTGAGGCAATTCCTGAGTCTGGTAGGCTATTATAGAAGATTTATCAGAGGATTCACAAAGCTAGTGGCATCCCTGCAAGACATCCTGGTAGGACAGTCAAAAAGTCTGCAACCCGTAACCCTCCTTTCCAGTGGAGTGATGAGAAGGAAGACTCCTTCAACAAGCTGAAAAGTGCACTGATGGGAGAAGAGATCCTGGCATACCCTGATTACCATCAACCATTCATTCTTTACACGGATGCCAGCAATGTTGGACTGGGAGCAGTGTTATCACAGAAGCAAGGAGGCAAAGGGAGAGTTATTGCCTTTGCAAGTAGGAAGCTCCGGCCTACAGAAAGAAATCCCGAGAACTACAGCTCCTTCAAGTTAGAACTACTGGCAGTAGTTTGAGCTGTAACTGAACGTTTTAAGCATTACTTGGCAGGTGCAGAATTCACCATCTACACGGATAACAACCCGTTGACTCACCCGGACACAGTGAAATTAGGAGCTTTGGAGCAGCGATTGATAGCCCGGCTGTCTAACTACAATTTTGTCATCAAATATAGAGCAGGCCGCAAGAACGGGAACGCAGATGTCTTATCCCGGATGCCACACCTGAAAGACGTGGAAGAGGAGCCGGAAGAGTTGGAAGAAATTGAACTACCGGCCTTTCATCATTCAAAGGTAGACAAGTATCAATCTGGCATCTACCAAAGAGAACAACAGGCAAGTTTTAACCCGTTAGCACACCATGGATGGGCTGATACCCAAGATAGTGATCTAGCTGTGAAGCTAGTGAAAGAACTGCTTACGCAACAAGGAGCATACCCTGACCAGAATGCCCCAGCTGAGACTATACAGCTCTGGAAGGAAAGAGGCAAGTTGTTCCTGTATCAAGGGAAGCTCTGCAGAAGGTTCACCAATCCCAAGACACATGAACTGGTCTGGCAGATAATCGTGCCCAAGCAAGACATCCAAATGGTCTTAGAAGCGTACCATGACGGCGCAGGTCATTTCGGATGGAAGAAGTTAGAAGCAATCCTGAGAGAAAGATTTTATTGGGTTGTCATGAGAAGGTCAATCGAACGTTGGTGTAGAGCATGTGCCGCATGCAACCTCAGAAGGAAAGATCCACAGAAAGCTCCACTTCAGTCCATCATATCCAAGCAGCCACTCAAGCTAGTTGCGTTAGACCATGTCAAGTTGTCACCAAGCCGGTCAGGCTATGTCTATGCCTTAACCATCGTGGACCATTATTCACGCTTCTTAGTGGTGGTACAAGTCAAAGATCTGACAGCGAAGACGGCAGCAAAAGCATTCCAGACGCATTTCTGTAGACCACATGGTTACCCAGAACAAGTCCTTGCAGACCAAGGTCCAGCTTTTGAATCAGAATTATTCAAGGAATTCTGCAATATGTATGGTTGTAAGAAAATCCACTCAACAACGTACCATCCCCAAACAAATGGCTTATTTGAGAAGATGAATCATATCGTAATTGAACTGTTAAAGACCTTACCAGAATCTGAAAGAAATTAATGGCCAGATAAGTTACCCGATTTGGTACACTTATACAACCACGTTCCAGTGAGTTCTACAAACTGCACTCCAGCCTACCTTATGCGTGCAAGACCCGGTAAGCTACCAATTGGTTTAGAAATGGGAATTGAAAAACCAGATACAGAAGTAGAAGAAACAGATTGGGATACCAAACATCAGAAACAGTATCAACAAGTGCAAGAATGTGTAGAGAGAAACCTACAGCAAGCAAGAGCAAGACAAGAGAAGACCTTTAACAAACATGCTCAAGCAATGCCATTACAAGAAGGTGATCAAGTTCTCAAAAGAAAGAGACGCTCTAACAAATTGGATAATCAGTGGGAAACCATCCCATACACAGTCTTACCATCTAACTTAGACAATGTAAAAACCTGTTTAATAAGCAAAGATGAAGGAAGAACTTCAGCAGTTGTATCTCGAGGTCAGCATAAATTGTGTCCTGAAACCCTGAAGACACCTGAAGTAACAGAACCCGTACAGGTCCAGTCTATCCAAGAGAAGGAAAAAGAAGAAGAAGTATTCCATACGGTACTAGGAGATTTCCCCAAAACATGGCCAAATTACCATGGAGCAGTTGTTGTACCAATGATTGCATTCCCTTCAATGGTGAACCCAACACCAGATACCTGTTACCAGAACCCGTGTTACCAGAAGAAGACCCAAGACCTGAAGAACTGGAAGTAGAATCGGAAGAGGAAGAACAAATTCCTTGTCCTAGTGAACTTGCCAGTCCTGCAGTCGGATCATCATCTGTCATAGTACCAAACACAACACGTAGGTACATGCCCACTAACACTAGTAGTCCACGTGCAAGTTGTATACCCGTTTTACGCAGATCAGAGCGTAGTACCCAAGGGAAGCTACCAGTTAGGTACAGAGAGTAAAATGTAATTTAATGTGTAATGTAAATATGTTGTTGAATATAAATTGAACTTAGTAGACTGTGTCCAAGAGGGTGGAGGAACTGGATTGACCCCCATGCACATTAAGTTAGGGAAAGAAAGTGCCTGGGGGTGGTGTAGTGAATCCAGGCCTCCTAAGCAGAAACGCCCGTGGACAAATGTACATAGTTATTGCAACGTTAAAAAGCCCAGTACCTACAGAGACTATCCTGTATGAACTTTGAACTTTTCTTCTTATTTACTTATGGACCATATATACCACAGACTGGTTGTGGTAAGAACTCTTTTGTATATATACTTATCAGCCCGGAGGCAATGGACTAAACCCCTGGAAAGACTGCTTTTGAACTTTTTGGAGTCTCTTCAACTTTAGTGATTTTTGTACTTTTTACTTTAAAGTCTATGTAAATATTAATTGTATTAACTGTTGTTTACTTGTTTTTCCACAGTCCCGGAGTACTGTATTTAACTAAGGGGGAATGTGGCACCCATGGATTAATGTGCCACAGTAACATCACACGGGTTCCCTCCCCACACCACACTGACTTAAACTAGCACCTCTGGGACAGGAGGGGGAGCACAACCTGCTCTCTTAAATACTCCAGCTCACGAGGAAGAAGTTGAGTTTCAGTTCCTGGGAGAACTGAGAAAGGGACTGTAGTGTCAAAGAAGCTGCCTCAGGCTTCTCTACAGTCTGCTCTTAGATTCCAGGCCTACCTAGGGTCTGAGGGAAGGAGAATTACAAGCAGAAAGACACTTCTGGGAGCTTGAGTGTCACCATCACTCGCCCCAGAGAAGCGCACAGAACGGACACCGGATCCGGCACTGTGACTGACACATGCAGCACGGTGAATCCAGGAGTAGTGAAGTTTCTAGACTACCACAGTGCCAGAGCATAGCAACACGGCGGGGTCAGCACAGCACAGAGGACTCAAGTTGCCTAGCCAAGTGGTACCAGCAGCAGAAGAGAGAGAGTGAGACAGTCCCAGCAGCTCAGCTAGACACAGCAGCCAGGACACACACAGCGCAGCACGAGGAAGCTGATGACCCGGACAGGGTGAGAGGAAAACCCGGCCCCGTACAGACTCTGTGGACGATCTGCAACATCGCAATAAAGCTTTGGAAACTACAAAACGTGAGTGTGTGTTCCTTAACCCGTCTCCACAATTCACCTCCATCATAGATTTTACCAACACTGCCCCAGGGAACACAGTTCTGCACACGGCAACTATTCCATCACTGCTGCCATCACATCATCCCCAGAGGTTCTGCGGCAGCGGCGGCCCCATTACTGGCCGCATACAGTGGGTGGCGTCACGATAAACTATTCTCCCCTGTAAATACACCCTTTTATTTGCCAGGGCCCGGGACACGGTCCGGACCAGGATCAGAAGCAGACATGGTACCCTCGTCCCAGTGGGCTCGACACAAGCTCATTGTATAGGCAGATACTGGTGCACTACAACTTCCAGCATGCCCTGACAAGCTGAGGATGAAGGAGGAAGCTCAGGCAGCCATTGTATAGGTAGATACTGGTGCACTACAACTTCCAGCATGCCCTGACAGGATAAGGATGAAGCTCTGGCAGGCATTGTATAGGTAGATACTGGTGCACTACAACTCCCAGCATGCCCTGACAGGATAAGGATGAAGGATGAAGCTCAGGAAGCAATTGTATAGGTAGATACTGGTGCACTACAACTCCCAGCATGCCCTGACAGGATAAGGAGGAAGCTCAGGCAGCCATTGTATAGGTAGATACTGGTGCACTACAACTCCCAGCATGCCCTGACAGGATAAGGAGGAAGCTCAGGCAGCCATTGTATAGGCAGATACTGGTGCATTACAACTTCCAGCATGCCCTGACAAGCTGAGGATGAAGGAGGAAGTTCAGGCAGCCATTGTATAGGTAGATACTGGTGCACTACAACTTCCAGCATGCCCTGACAGGCTGAGGATGAGGGATGAAGCTCAGGAAGCCATTGTATAGGAAGATTCTGGTGCACTAAAAATTCCAGCATGCCCTGACAGGCTGAGGATGAGGGATGAAGCTCAGACAGCCATTGTATAGGTAGATGTGGGTGCACCACAACTCCCAGCATGCCCTGACAGGATAAGGATGAAGGAGGAAGCTCAGGCAGCCATTGCATAGGTAGATACTGGTGCACTACAACTTCCAGCATGCCCTGACAGGATAAGGATGAAGGAGGAAGCTCAGGCAGCCATTGCATAGGTAGATACTGGTGCACTACAACTTCCAGTATGCCCTGACAGGATAAGGATGAAGCTCAGGCAGCCATTATATAGGTAGATACAGGTGCACTACAACTTCCAGCATGCCCTGACAGGCTGAGAATGAGGGATGAAGCTCAGACAGCTATTGTAAAGGCAGATGAGGGTGCACCACAAATCCCAGGATTCCCTGACAGGATAAGGATGAAGGATGAAGCTCAGGCAGCTATTGTATAGGTAGATACTGATGCACTACAACTCCCACATGCCCAGACAGGATAAGGATGAAGGAGGAAGCTCAGGCAGCCATTGTATAGATAGATACTGGTGCAATACACCCCCAGCATGCCCTGACAGGCTGAGGATGAAGGATGAAGCTCAGGCAGGCATTGTATAGGTAGATACTGGTGCACTACAACTCCCAGCATGCCCTGACAAGCTGAGGATGAAGGAGGAAGCTCAGGCAGCCATTGTATAGGCAGATGTAGGTGCACCACAACTCGCAGCACACTGAGAATTCTGCACCAGTTCTGATAGGCGTCACTGTGACCTCCCTGTCATTAAAGCTGCCTGTAATAGTCAGTGTTATAGCTGGAGAGACAACTGAAATATAAAGTAAAAATGTTCTATATAATCAATCATCTTTTCAATCTGTCAAAATCTAGACCCATTATATGCAAAACAAAATAGTCATTGTATTTCCGCACCGGCCGTCTTTCAGGTCCCACACCTCTCCTCAAAAATGCTATAAAAGAAATCAAAACATATCTGCAATAAAATAGTTTTAATAATCCCTCACATGGCTCCTTCCACACACAAATACAAGAAAGCTACAGGGCTCAGGAAATGGGAATGAAAAGCAAAGATATTATTTACTAGATGGAGGCACAGACACACACAGACTCACACACACAGTCAGACACACACATACACACAGACTCACACACCCACACACAGACTCACATACACAGACACACACACAGACTCACACATACAGACACACACAGACTCACACATACAGACACACACAGACTCACACACCCACACACACACACACAGACACACAGACTCACACACTCACACACATACTTGCACACATACACACACACTCACACAGATACACAGACTCACACACACACACACAGACACACTCACACACAGACACACACAGACTCACACAGAGTCACACAGACTCACACACACAGACTATATAATCGTCTAATTCTGTCTGTCTGTAATGGAAATCCCGCATCGCTGATTGGTCACACCAGCCGCCCGCGACCAATCAGTGACAGGCGAAGTCCGGACGCGAATTGGCACAGGATTTGAATCCAGCTTCGCATTGCATTATTCTTAAATCTTCATAAATAAACTACATACATACTCTAGAATACCCGAAGCGTTAGAATCGGGCAACCATCCAGTATAAAACATATATATACAGTATATATATATACCCACTATACACCGTGGGCTGAACTTCTAAGCAGCAAGTTAATGAGAAATGGGATAATGGTCAGCTGGTATGGACTTTGTGGGCTTTACTATAATAGTGGAATTGCATTGCATGTGATTAATTGGTGGTTTTGGTGCAGTATTCATATTTAGTGATGAGCGAGTACTAAAATGGTCGGGTGCTTGAAGCTCGGGCCGAGCATCCCAAGATAGTAGTGTACTCGGCCCGAACACCGAGCCCAATGTTATCCTATGGGAATCCCGAGTATTTTTCTGACATGACCCCCAGCAGCATGGAAAAAGCCTAAAAATGTCACAAAAGTATCAGAACAGTGCTCAAATGACATGGGAACAGCATGGGGAAGACCCCTGGAAGCATTTCAGACCCCAAGGTCACTGATGTCAACAATGTTGTCAGAGCATTACGCCAATTTTACGGACTGTCAAGAAAACATTACAAAATGAAACCAAAATGGATTTTCATGGAAAAAATATTAAGGGCTCATACCCACTTGTGAGACAGAGTTAGTTTTTTGGATTATATCAAAGGTGTTTTTTTTAAAAATTGTCTGGCACTCCCATGTCCCTGGGAAGAGACGTAAATGAAGGCCTCTTTAAATAATGTGCCCATTATAAGGAAATGTGTGTTTTGCAGCATTGCCCTAGGGCAGGGAAGCCAAAAATTGGAGACACCAATATGCCCCTGGATAGAGGCGTGTGTGGAGCCCCAAGGGACGTGGGGTACTCGGTACCGGACTGATCTGCTGCTGGGGATGTCACTGGTGGCCTGGTCCGGGCCGTGTCCCTGGCTTAGCACAATAAAAGGGGGATTATTTACAAAGGGATTGTCACGGGTGACGCCACCCACTTGGTGCGGCCAGTGATGAGGCCGCCGCTGCTGCAGAAACTCCGGGGGTGATGGAATGGCAGCGGGGATGGTATAGTTCTAGTGGGGAGAACTGTATCCCCCGGGGCAGTAAGGAGTTAAAGTCTATGGTGTGTGTGTGTTGTTGGAGCACACTTACTTGCAGACACTGCAGGGATCTCTCCTCAGCGTTGGTGCTGACAGGCTGTGGCTCTGCAGGTTGAGGTCTTCTTGGTGCAAGCCTGTATGGGAGAAAGGATCTGCAGATGGAAGTAGGCAAGAGGCTGTTCAGGGTTTCCAAGGCTTTACTAAAGGTCTTTCAAGCAGGTTACAGGTTATTCACAGTTGTTAGCACACAGTTGCTCTCTACTCCCTTTCCGGGTTCCCTTCTCTCCTGCAGCCAGGCTCCTCTCTCCTTGTGACCCCTCACACAGTCTCTTAGTGTACCTTTCCGGGCTATTACTCTTTCTCCGTCTTACACGGGGGTGTGCGGACACTGGACAGTATAGCGGTGACTCGGGCTTCTGTGAGTCCTAGTGCGTCACTGAGCTGCCTGTCCTTTGGGTTAGGAACTCCAGCATGAAACTGAAGCTCCCCGTCAGTGAATCTGGGGATACCGGGTAAATCGTCGGTCCCCTTCAGAGCTGACACTCTGCCTTAGCCCAGCCTGCAACAGTCCTCTAGCATGAGGCTCTGCCAGGCTCCTTCCTCTGTTTCCTTCGGTATTTAGGAGGGCTTTTCCACCCGCTGTTAGTAGCTTCAGCTGCTGTCTAGGGCACGGGTTGCACCGTCCCTTCTCTGTCTGTCACACTCCTGGTGGTTTCAGCATCTTGGACGGGCTTTCCCCCCCATCTGGCTCGCATTGGCTCAGTACGGGTCTGCGCTCCTCAGCTTAGGCTCTTCCAGGACGTGCGTTATCTTTCAACCTTTGCATCTCAGCTACTTCAGCCTACTGACTTCCTTTACTCCTCCCCCTCTCTATATACTGTCAGTCACCTGACCTTCTGGTGTGCCCAACCCACTCCTCATCCACCACCCATCTGGTCTCATATAGTGTCTAACCTCAGGGCTGGATGTGACCCCTTCTTCTATGCGTGGGGATGTGGGCTGTGAGGGTGTAGTGTTTACCATGTCCTAACTGCCTGGCTGCAGTTCCCTTCTGTGGTCACCTGTACGCAGGGGCGCCACATTCTCCCGGAGTTAAACAGCGCGTCCGCGCGCGACTCGACATTGGTTACCCTGAAAACATTTTTATATTATATAACAATAAACATTATGGATTCTTGATTTCTTCCCTTCCGGGAGGCACGATTCTTGGAACGTTGCATTAACTATAAACATAAGTGCATGGGTATTTATACTCATCATTACCCTCTTTTCTCTATAAAAGACATTATAAACATTACTTCGTATAAAAGTATAAAATTCTCTTCTAAAAGTGCAAAAATGCTCAAAAAGCAGCTTCAAAGTTCTGGATTCAAAACAGTCACTTGCACAATCTCGCGTGCAGCTGGTCTTAAAACCAAAGGGGAGCACACAAAGGTGCTCAACTATTTACAGAGAAAGTTCGTACCAGTCATTGTTCATGGCATCAAATGTTCAGGTAAAACACATAAGACAGACAGGGGTATGCTAGCATTCATTCAGGTAAGGTTGGGGGATCAATAAGGAACAATGTACATTCACACTTACAAGTCTTCTTGCTTCATCTGTTCTTTAAGGACCCGTGTTCACTCCTTCTTTTCTTCCACCTTGGCCTTCCACGGCAGCGTCTGCGGTGCTGATCTTCTCTTGGGGAATAACTCCAGGTGTTGTAGAGCGTCAATCAGCAGGTAGCTCTCCGGTGTCTGAGTGATGGCATCTTTTGTTAACGCTGGGGTCTCAAGAACTATTACAGGGTCCGTGTTGGTCGCCACATCAGTGTAGCTTGGCTCATTGAACTCATCTCGCACTTCGCAATATTCTGCAGTCGAGGCCTCATCTTTGTCCGCTTGCTCAGACTGTAAACAAAGTCTCTTAACTTGGAGGCCATACGGGCCGCGCTCGCCTTGGGCAATATGATACGACACCCACTCCCCTACTTCGACTTGCCTGTCTGGGTGATCTGGCGGGAGCCGCTCCTCCACTTCTCTCTTATTGATGAAAATGTCATACCGCCCTCCGGGTTCACGGGCGAAGGCGTAACCTCGCTCTCGGATGATCTTTACGATCTGGCCCTCGTGTCTCGGGGACTCCTGGATTTCACGGTCGCGACGGGCTACATTTTTGGCCTCTTCAGCGCGGGCCACCATTTCCTGCTTTTGCGCTAGCCTCTCGACCTCCTCCTTCTCCCATTTTCTCACACATCTTCTGATGTATTCCTCTCGGGTTATGACTTCCGCGGGGCCTACTGCGCCTTCAGGGTCTCCTATAAAGCCCATCAAGTCTTGGCAGTCTTTACTCCGCTCCCACCAGCAACGCAGCTGCTCCCCTCTCACCTCGAGTGTCTTGGGCGCAGGTATCAGGGGCTCCGGTAGCTTCAGGAACCCTTCCGGTAAAGCTCCGAGCGGGTCGGCTTCCTTCCACGCCTTGTTCGGTATAGGCGGCGGGGTGGTTACATCTACTAGTATGGCCGTACGGCCTTCGGCCTCGCTCTCTGCACGACCGTGCGGTTCCTCGACCCAGCCGGGTCGCTGCAACTGAGCTTCATAGTTCGGGCGGCCAATGTAGATTTGAATCCGGGTCCGATTTGCTTCTTGAACCCGTGTCATCCTTGGGGGCAGCCGCCGCAATACACCCCTCCGGGTGTCTAGGACGTAGGGACGCTCTTCACCGCCTTCAGCCATCTCTGCTGGTCCACAAATGGTCTTTCCCTGGCCGGGTTCCTCCACTAATGCAATCTGTGGGCCCTCCGGGATCACACTTGGGCTTTCGTCTGCAGCTCTCGTCTCGGCGTCCTCCGCTTCCATCCTCGTGTCTCTGAATGGCGATTCCTTCTTTTCCGGTTGCCTGCTCCGCCCCCTCCTGATGACGATTTCCTTCTTCGTTCGCGCCAGCTTCTTGGTAGGAGGGTCTAGGGGCGGCGGCTCTTCCTTGAGAGTGACAGCTGGCTCTCCCGGAGTTAAAGGGATCCTGTCACCCCCAAAACACCTCTAAACCTATTAAAAGCTGTCCCTAGAGCATATTAACACTTTCCCTACACTCCTTTTAGCTCCTAAATGCCCTTAGTCAAAGTGAAGAAAAACGTTATAATAGTACCTGATTATGATGATAATGAGGTGACTATCTATTCATAGTCACTCATCAAGGCAGCCCCTCTTCTTCATATCACACCTATTCAGGCGTGATCGTCATCCTAGATTCAAAATCGCGCCTCCCTGCGCGCCTCCCCACTCTCCCATAGCGTCCGTGCTTCATTGTGGGGCTGTATGACGCGATCCGCGTCATTCCCGGCGCCGGGTGACGTATTTGCAGCCGCGCCGTGCTGTCAGCTTCAAGTCCCGCACTGCGCATGCCCATGCGCATGCGCAGTGCGTATTTTGAAGCTGAAAGCGCGGCGCGGCTGCAAATACGTCACCCGGCGCCGGGAATGACGCGGATCGCGTCATACAGCCCCACAATGAAGCACGGACGCTATGGGAGAGTGGGGAGGCGCGCAGGGAGGCGCGATTTTGAATCTAGGATGACGATCACGCCTGAATAGGCGTGATATGAAGAAGAGGGGCTGCCTTGATGAGTGACTATGAATAGATAGTCACTCATTATCATCACTAATCAGGTACTATTATAACGTTTTTCTTCACTTTGACTAAGGGCATTTAGGAGCTAAAAGGAGTGTAGGGAAAGTGTTAATATGCTCTAGGGACAGCTTTTAATAGGTTTAGAGGTGTTTTGGGGGTGACAGGATCCCTTTAAGGAGAGCCAGGGCGGGACCTTCTTTTCGCGCCTTGGACCGGACCGGCCCACGATGGGAGGCTTAGGAACGCCCCCTCTGCACATGGCGCTAGTCCCTGGTGGCCGCCATTGGGGTCAGATTTGGCGGGAAAAGTCTAGAAACAGTTCTTTTGGTGCACAAGGTCCAATTCTTTTGGACCGGGTAGATCCTGTTCGTGACGCCAGGTTGTGGAGCCCCAAGGGACGTGGGGTACTCGGTACCGGACCGATCTGCTGCTGGGGATGTCACTGGTGGCCTGGTCCGGGCCGTGTCCCTGGCTCAGCACAATAAAAGGGGGATTATTTACAAAGGGATTGTCACGGGTGACGCCACCCACTTGGTGCGGCCAGTGATGAGGCCGCCGCTGCTGCAGAACCTCCGGGGGTGATGGAATGGCAGCGGGGATGGTATAGTTCTAGTGGGGAGAACTGTATCCCCCGGGGCAGTAAGGAGTTAAAGTCTATGGTGTGTGTGTGTTGTTGGAGCACACTTACTTGCAGACACTGCAGGGATCTCTCCTCAGCGTTGGTGCTGACAGGCTGTGGCTCTGCAGGTTGAGGTCTTCTTGGTGCAAGCCTGTATGGGAGAAAGGATCTGCAGATGGAAGTAGGCAAGAGGCTGTTCAGGGTTTCCAAGGCTTTACTAAAGGTCTTTCAAGCAGGTTACAGGTTATTCACAGTTGTTAGCACACAGTTGCTCTCTACTCCCTTTCCGGGTTCCCTTCTCTCCTGCAGCCAGGCTCCTCTCTCCTTGTGACCCCTCACACAGTCTCTTAGTGTACCTTTCCGGGCTATTACTCTTTCTCCGTCTTACACGGGGGTGTGCGGACACTGGACAGTATAGCGGTGACTCGGGCTTCTGTGAGTCCTAGTGCGTCACTGAGCTGCCTGTCCTTTGGGTTAGGAACTCCAGCATGAAACTGAAGCTCCCCGTCAGTGAATCTGGGGATACCGGGTAAATCGTCGGTCCCCTTCAGAGCTGACACTCTGCCTTAGCCCAGCCTGCAACAGTCCTCTAGCATGAGGCTCTGCCAGGCTCCTTCCTCTGTTTCCTTCGGTATTTAGGAGGGCTTTTCCACCCGCTGTTAGTAGCTTCAGCTGCTGTCTAGGGCACGGGTTGCACCGTCCCTTCTCTGTCTGTCACACTCCTGGTGGTTTCAGCATCTTGGACGGGCTTTCCCCCCCATCTGGCTCGCATTGGCTCAGTACGGGTCTGCGCTCCTCAGCTTAGGCTCTTCCAGGACGTGCGTTATCTTTCAACCTTTGCATCTCAGCTACTTCAGCCTACTGACTTCCTTTACTCCTCCCCCTCTCTATATACTGTCAGTCACCTGACCTTCTGGTGTGCCCAACCCACTCCTCATCCACCACCCATCTGGTCTCATATAGTGTCTAACCTCAGGGCTGGATGTGACCCCTTCTTCTATGCGTGGGGATGTGGGCTGTGAGGGTGTAGTGTTTACCATGTCCTAACTGCCTGGCTGCAGTTCCCTTCTGTGGCCACCTGTACGCAGGGGCGCCACACGTGCATGAGGGCCTTTTTAAAGAATGTGGCCATTGGAAGCCAGTGGGTCTTTTTTACTATTGCCCTAGGCTGGGAAGCCAAAGGTTTGGAGGCACCAAGATGCCCCTGCATAGAGGCGTGCATGAGGGCTTTTTCAAAAAATGTGCCCGTTGTAAGCAAGTGTATCTGCTGTAGTATTGCCCTACGCAGGGAAGCCATAAATTGGAGACACCAATATGCCCCTGGATAGAGGCATGCATGAGGCCCTTTTTAAAAAATGTGGCCATTGTAAGCCAGTGGGTCTTTTTTACTATTTCCCTAGTCAGGGAAGCCAAAAATTGGTTAATACTTCAATGCCCCTGGATAGAGACGTGCATGAGGGCCTTATAAAGTAATGTGCCCATTTGAAGCAAGTGAGTCTGCTGTACTATTTCCCTAGTCAGGGAAGCCAAAAATTGGGTAGCACTTCAATGCCCCTGGATAGAGACGTGCATGAGAGCCTTATAAACTAATGTGCTTATTTGAAGCAAGTGAGTCTGCTGTACTATCTCCCTAGTCAGGGAAGCCAAAAATTGGGAGGCATTGCGATGCCCCTGGGATGAAACATGGAGGAGAGCCTCTAAAAATTGTTCCCATTACAAAGGAGCGGGTCTCCTGTACTTGTAATGCCCATTCTGGAAGCATGGACTAAAACATTTACCCCTGTGGGGTATACATGAAACTAATGCCTAACTTTACAACGGTTAGGTGCATCATCATCATAAATATGATGTCCAAAAATTATGCTTTTGTGGCATCATGAACCACGGTCACACTGATTATATGATGGTGGCGGATGAGGAGAAGAAGTAGCTGTACAGCAAGTAGCCAAACACATGAAGTCTGTACCGATGTGTGGGTGTGCGGAGGTGCATGGAAATCTACCGGCACCAAATTTAAATTCCGCTATCATTTGGTGGTGGTGTGGTGAAGTCAGGCCCAATCCAACCCTTGTTCATCTTGATTAAAGTCAGCCTGTCAGCATTTTCAGTTGACAGGCGGGTGCGTTTATCTGTAATTATTCCACCTGCGGCACTAAAAATACGCTCTGACAAAACGCTAGCGGCAGGGCACGCCAGGACTTCCAAGGCATAGAGAGCCAATTCCTGCCACGTGTCCAGCTTGGATACCCAATAATTGTAAGGCACAGAAGAGTCTAGGAGCACTTTATTACGATCAGCAAGGTACTCCCTCAGCATCTTTGCAAACTTTGCATTCCTTGTGACACTACCCACACCTCAGGGCCTGTGGTACTGGGGGTGCTGAGAAAAGTGTAACAGATCTTTGAGGGTGTTCCCTACCTCTGCTGGATTGTACTTGTGCCTCTCTCTGACGGACACCTTGGTTGTCCACAGAATCGTGACCTCTGCCGCTAGCGTTTTCAGAACGGAATTTTTTTAATAATTCTGCCACTATGGCCTTCTGGTACTGCAGCATTTTTGTAGACCTCTCCGCTTCGGGAATAAGAGAAATAAAGTTCTCTTTGTAGCGTGGGTCTAAAAGTGTCACCAACCAGTAATGAGTGTCCGTCAAGATCTTCATAACACGAGGGTCACGACACAGGCAGAGTAAGATAAAGTCAGCCATGTGCGCTAGACTGTTAACAGTCAAGCCTTCTGGGTCCTCACCAACAGCATGACTGGCCATGCTGACCTCCTCCTCCTCATACTCCTCCATGCTCTTCCTCCTCCTCCTCTCCCCTGTCCTCTGGCCATCCCCGCTCAACCAACGGTCTGACGGTTGTGCATGTATTTCAATTCCAAATTAAAGTAGCTCCATTTCTTCTTCCTCCTCCTCCTCGTCATAGTCCTCCAATGCACGTTGGGATAAGATGAGGCTGGGCTGTGTGTAATCACCCAGTACGTTTTCTTGCTGCAACTCATCCTGCTCCACCTGCAATGCATCGTCTTTGATTTTGAGCAGAGAGCGTTATAGAAGACAGAGAAGCGGGATGGTGACGCTAATGATGGCGTTATCGCCGCTCACCATCTTGGTGGAGTCCTCAAAGTTTTGGAGGACGGTACATGTCCACTCCTCAGGTCTTATGTGTGGAGTTTGAACCGTATACCGATGGCCTAGTTGATGCTGGTACTCAACAAATGACCTCTCCTGCTCACAAATCCTGACCAACATGTGCAGTGTGGAATTCCAACGCGTGGGGACATCACACACCAGTCTGTGAGCCGGAAGCTGCAAACGCCACTGAAAGCCGGCAAGGCCGGCAGAAGCAGTAGGTGACTTTCTGAAATGGGCACACAGGCGGCGTACTTTGATGAGCAGATCAGACAGCTTCGGGTACAATTTAATAAACCGCTGAACCACGAGGTTGAGCACATGGGCCACGCATGGAACATGTGTCAGCTCACCTCGCCTCAGAGCCGCCACAAGGTTGCAGCCATTGTCACACACGACCATGCCTGGCTGTAGGTTCAGGGGTGTGAGCCAGTGATCTGCCTGCTGTTTCAGAGCTGTCCACAACTCTTCAGCGTTGTGGGGTTTGTCACCTATGCATATTAGCTTCAGCACAGCGTGTTGCCGCTAAGCAGAGGCAGTGCTGCAGTGCTTCCAGCTTGGGACTGTTGTGGAGGGTGAAGTGGAGGAGGAGGAGGAGGAGGCTGAGGAGCATGACGTGCCAGAGCTGTACACGTTGGGTGAAACCCTGACAGAGTTAGAGCCTGCAATCCTCGGTGTCGGAAGGACGTGTTCCATCCCAAGGTCAGACTGGGTCCCGGCTTCCACAATATTAACCCAGTGTGCCGTCAGAGAGATGTACCGGCCCTGCCCGCAAGCACTTGTCCACGTGTCCGTGGTTAGGTGGACTTTGCCTGAAACTGCGTTGTTAAGGGCACGCATGATGTTTTGGGACACGTGCTTATGTAATGCGGGAACTGCACACCTGGAAAAATAGTGTCGGCTAGGGACCGAGTAACGTGGGACAGCTGCCGCCATCAGGTTGCGGAATGCTTCCGTCTCCACCAGCCTAAAAGGCAACATTTCCAGCGCAAGCAGGCGTGAAATGTGTGCATTTAGAACTGTGACATGTGGGGCGTTGGCAGCGTATTTGCGCCTGCGTTCCAAAGTTTGGGGTAAGGCTTAACTGAACGCTGTGCTGGGACAAGGACGTGGCTGACGATGGTGCTCCTTCTGCTTGTGCAAGTACAGGGGAAGGACAGGAGGCATCTTCGCCTGCAGTATGGACAGGGGATTGGCTTGGATGCACAACAGTGGAAGACGCAGCGGTGTCACCCGCAGACAATGCTCCTGTACTCTGCTGTACATCCCACAAAGTCGGGTGCTTTGCTGCCATGTGCCTGATCATGATGGTGGTGGTCAGGCTGCTAGTTTTGCTACCCCTGCTGATGGTGGCATGGCATGTGTTGCAAATGGCCTTTTTTGAATTATCTGCAGACACCTTAAAAAACAGCCAGACTCGGGAAGACCTAGCAGTTGTACTGGCAACATCACTCGTGTTGTTGTTCCGGGGAACGGTTGCCTGCCTTCTGTCTGTGAACACCACCCTGCTTCTTCCGGCCTGTTGTGATGCTACGCCTAACTCCCCCTGTGCACTGCTGTCCTTGCTCAGCATGTCCTTCTGCCAGGTTTGGTCAGTTACTGGATCATCCACCACGTCGTCTTCCACTTCAGTACCCTGGTCCTCCTCCTGACTTTGTGGCAATTGTGTCTCATCTTCGTCCACCTCTTGTTGAGACACGTTCCCACCGTTGCCTTCGTAAGACCGTAGCTGCTCAAATATTTGGGCATCGGTACATACGATCTCCTCATGACACACTTCAACTGGAGCTGGCGAGAGGCCAGATTCTGCGAATGGATAACTGAACAGCTCTTCAGAGTGTCCAAGTGTGGGATCAGTTATGTCCGGGTCCTGGCACTCGGCATGGTTTGAGGAAGGAGGATCAGGATGTGGAATGTGCAGTCCACTCTCACTGCTACTGACACTTGACCGTGTTGAAGACAGGGTATTTGTGGTGGTGCCAAACTGACTGGAAGCATTATCCGCTATCCAACTAACAACCTGTTGACACTGGTCTTGGTTTAATAGTGGAGTACTGCGGCGTTCACCTAGAAATTGTGACAAGAAAGTCGAGCGAGATGATGTGGGGGTTTGTCATGGCGCAATTCGAGCTTGCACACGGGCTGGTCCTCTACCTACACCACCATCACGTCCAGTTCCTTGTCCCTTTCCACCGGACTTGCGCATTTTCAATGTGTTGCTGAATGTATACAGCTAAATTAGTGCAGACAAGAGTAGGTATTCAGCACAAGGCTTTTGGTGTAGCAAATTTAGTGCAGACAAGAGTATGTTTTTAGCAAGATCCTAAGTTTTTAAATTAAGGCCCTGCAGGTGGACTAGTCAGACACAAACGCTGACTACAATAGCATGTCTTTTGGCGTATCCTAATTTACGCTGCAACAGACAGTAGCAGCACTGAGATGCTAATTTAGTGCAGACAAGAGTATGTTTTTAGCAAGATCCTAAGTTTTTAAATTAAGGCCCTGCAGGTGGACTAGTCAGAAACAAACGCTAATTACAATAGCGTGTCTTTTGGTGTATCCTAATTTACGCTGCAACAGACTGTAGCAGCACTGAGATGCAAATTTAGTGCAGACAACAGTATGTTTTTAGCACAAGGCTTTTGGTGTGCCCTAATTAACGCTGCATCCTACAGTAGCAGCAATTAGATGCTAAATTAGTGCAGAAAAGATTTTTTTTTAGCACAAGGCTTTTGGTGTTCCCTAATTAACGCTGCAACCTACAGTAGCAGCAATTAGATGCAAAATTAGTGCAGAGAAGAGTTTTTTTTTAGCACAAGGCTTTTGGTGTACCCTAATTAACGCTGCAACCTACAGTAGCAGCAATTAGATGCAAAATTAGTGCAGAGAAGAGGTTTTTTTTCAGCACAAGGCTTTTGGTGTACCCTAATTAACGCTGCAACCTACAGTAGCAGCAATTAGATGCAAAATTAGTGCAGAGAAGAGGTTTTTTTTAGCACAAGGCTTTTGGTGTACCCTAATTAACGCTGCAACCTACAGTAGTAGCGATTACGGACGATGCAAAATTAGTGCAGAGAAGAGTGTTTTTTTAGCACAAGGCTTTTGGTGTACCCTAATTAATGCTGCAACCTACAGTAGCAGCAATTAGTTGCTAAATTAGTGCAGCGAAGAGTTGGTTTTTAGCACAAGGCTTTTGGTGTACCCTAATTTGAGCTAAAACCTACTGCTGCCTATAGTATGTCTCTCTATGACACTCCCATTTCCTCTGGGCTTTGTAGTCCAATGGTGGGAAAAGTCTTTGGGGTCCGCCCCCATGGTTGATTCGAGCAATCAGGGCGGACAAAGAGTTTGGCGCCTTTTGTCTTTAGCCCTCCCACGATGAGGGGGGGGGTTGACTCACTCCTGGGCTTCACGTGGCGGCTTCTCGTGGCGGGAACGCCATCTTGGGCGCCATCTTGACCCAATGGTGTAAAGGCGGGAAAGTTCTTTTAGGGACGAACAAAGTCCAATTGTAGACAATAAAGTCCAGTTTAAGCACAATATACCCGTTGGGTAACGGGCCTGCTCGTATCCTGTTCGTGACGCCATTTTCTGACTCACCGCGGCCGGCAGACTCCGGTTTAGACAGGCGATTCTTCTCCTTCCTTGTCACGGGTGGACCGCGCCTGCCGGTAGTGGGGCCCGGTGTAGTGCAGATCAAAAAGTTGAAGACGTCTTTCGGGAACAGATTAAAGGGGTTTTAATTTGTTTTCTTCGTGACGCCACCTATGAGTAGTTCGGTAAGGGCTACCGACGCTGCGGAACCCCCGGGGGATGGACAGCAGCAAGATGTTACGCTCCCCACAGGCTGAGCGGTGATCCCCGGAGGCTGGAGCTGCTCAAGATGTTGTGCGGCAGCTGCGGTTACCTTCTAGTTAATGACGGACAGTTCATAAGGAATCACAGACACAGGAAGTCTCTATAACGGTTCTTTACTGTAACCATGAAGGCAATACACGGTATGCAGTGGTTGAGTAGTAGACCGGGTGGACTCAGCAGTGATAGTGTTCCTCAGAGATCCGCAGTGTTCCTCCATTCTACCTACTTAGTTCCTTCTTGCCAGCGTCGCCCAGGAATACCAGGTCGGGTACGGGGAGGCTGCTTCAATGCCCTATCCATGATGTACGTTCTGGATGCTTTGGGGAGCCTTGTGTCCCTCGGTGGGTACACCGCTGGTTAGACGACTGGAAACTGGCTGGTGGTGGGGTGCTCCTATAAAGCTGCTCCTCCACGGGGCTGGTTCACGTGACAGAGGTGAACTGCTGCCAGCTTCGGTACCAGTGAACCGGCTGTAAGTTGTGGGCACGGGAGTCTTTTGGGAACCCGTGTAGATAAGCCCAATCCCGGTTGTTAAGGCCTCAGGTGCTGACACCCGACCGGTGACGGCCCAGGGGCCCGCACGGAGTGCGGAGCCCCCGCTCCTCTCCAAGTTCTAGTCTGCTCTTCTCCAACTCCTACTCCTCTAGACTACTGTGTGTTCTGCTACACTACCCTAACACTCCACCCCTAGGACCTATGATTGGTCCCCTGTTCTAGGTGTTGCATGTTGGGTTGGATCTCAGAGTTAACTATTTCACTGCTTTGTCAGAGAATATTGCGGCTGCAATACTCCCTTGTGACGCACTCGTTGCGGGGCGCCACACTCCCCCTTGGTTAAATCAGCTTGTCCCCAAGCGTCAAACTACTCACATTACAGAGGTTTTCGTATTTTTATACATATATGACACACTTTTATTAAAATCGGCAAACAGGTAAAGGTATGCTTTGGTGACATAAGCAAAGAAACAGGTAATCACTTTGTGCGGACCCGGCGTGCGGTCGGCTGTCCTTTAACTAGAGTCCAGGCTGTAGCCGCAAGATCACACAGTCAGTGATTAACGGGAACAGAGTCATTGAGGAAGTTCAAGTTTTAAAGTCACTGGCTCTGAGGGTGATGGCGCACCCGGATAGCGAACCACCCATCTGCACAAGCGTAGCGCTCGTAGGTGATAATATCGCCTCGGTATAGGTCGCGATCGGGATGTCCTCTTGGCAAGTTTGACTCAACGTCCCGGCGCCCCACAAACACCTCCTCATTCAAACCCACCTCCCAAGCGAACCCCCACCCGGTATGTAAATTAAAGGTGGAAATTCTACCTTCACGGCGGAGTTCATCAGGCAGCGGCGGCTGGCGGCGAGCCTCGGCACGGGCCTCCATGTTGGCGCGTTCACGGGCTTGCCACTCCTCTCGTCGTCGCTGGCGTACATCTCCGTCGTTACTGCTCGGGGTGTAGAGATGAGTAACGGAGCTGGTGGTTTGGCGGGAAGCTTGAACTTGGCGGGCTGTCTGTAGCGGAACCCGGTGGAACGGCACAGGGGAAGGTGTCGGCAGTGCACCCGACCAGTGTACCCGAGCTGTATGCCCGGAAGGAAGTTCCTTGTTGTCTCCCCAAGCGAACCCGGTGTCGAAATCCTCAGCGGTGCTGTGGGTCTCGTCGTCATCCTCTCCGACCTCTTCCTCGATGACCACATCAGGCTGCTCGATGATGAAAGACGTTGAAGCTTGTTCCGTTGTACAACAGGGCGGTGGTGCTGCGGATCCCCCCGTCGGGACGTCCTGCAGGGCTTCCAGGCTGCCTGCCTCTTCATCTGTTTCCGCAGGTAAAGGTGTTTCAATCCCGGTTACCAGGTAGGCCTCGGCATTAGCAAGGGAAGCCTCCGGTACGGGGATAGAACAGGCGACAGTCTCTGTGGTGGTGAAACATGTCGCGGGTTCCTCAGCGGGAACCTGGTAGAGATCAAGTTCTTTCATGGAGCGTGTTATGAGCTCCGGCTCAAGAACGGGATCGGTTGCGATATTGGTCGCTGGAACGGGTCGAGTTGCGGCCTCCACCGGAATGACGCAGTCTATTGGCTCTGGTGACGGAGCAGGACAGGTGGTAGGCGACGGTGAGGCGGTCGAGAAGCTGGTGACGTCGTCTGGGCTTGGAGAAGCTGTACCCGGTCGGCTCTGCTGCATCGCATGGTGTAGTCGTCTGCCTAGGGTCGCGCTCAAGCTGCGAATCGTCCATTCCACAGTCTCTAGTAACCGCACCCGGAGGTCTTGTAGAGCCTCTAGCCAGAAGTCGGGACTGCCGTCTATGGTAAGGGCAGGATCCGGACCCGGTTGGCTGATGGCTGCTCTGGCCTCCGCCTCGACCTCCCGCATCAGGTCTTGGAGTCTCGTGCTGGCCATTCTTCTTGGAGGGAAACCACACCCGTTCAACCGGTAAGACGTTCTAGTTGAGCTGGTGAAGAAGTCTTCTCTCTCTGTCGGTATGTCTCTCTATGACACTCCCATTTCCTCTGGGCTTTGTAGTCCAATGGTGGGAAAAGTCTTTGGGGTCCGCCCCCATGGTTGATTCGAGCAATCAGGGCGGACAAAGAGTTTGGCGCCTTTTGTCTTTAGCCCTCCCCGATGAGGGGGGGGGTTGACTCACTCCTGGGCTTCACGTGGCGGCTTCTCGTGGCGGGAACGCCATCTTGGGCGCCATCTTGACCCAATGGTGTAAAGGCGGGAAAGTTCTTTTAGGGACGAACAAAGTCCAATTGTAGACAATAAAGTCCAGTTTAAGCACAATATACCCGTTGGGTAACGGGCCTGCTCGTATCCTGTTCGTGACGCCATTTTCTGACTTACCGCGGCCGGCAGACTCCGGTTTAGACAGGCGATTCTTCTCCTTCCTTGTCACGGGTGGACCGCGCCTGCCGGTAGTGGGGCCCGGTGTAGTGCAGATCAAAAAGTTGAAGACGTCTTTCGGGAACAGATTAAAGGGGTTTTAATTTGTTTTCTTCGTGACGCCACCTATGAGTAGTTCGGTAAGGGCTACCGACGCTGCGGAACCCCCGGGGGATGGACAGCAGCAAGATGTTACGCTCCCCACAGGCTGAGCGGTGATCCCCGGAGGCTGGAGCTGCTCAAGATGTTGTGCGGCAGCTGCGGTTACCTTCTAGTTAATGACGGACAGTTCATAAGGAATCACAGACACAGGAAGTCTCTATAACGGTTCTTTACTGTAACCATGAAGGCAATACACGGTATGCAGTGGTTGAGTAGTAGACCGGGTGGACTCAGCAGTGATAGTGTTCCTCAGAGATCCGCAGTGTTCCTCCATTCTACCTACTTAGTTCCTTCTTGCCAGCGTCGCCCAGGAATACCAGGTCGGGTACGGGGAGGCTGCTTCAATGCCCTATCCATGATGTACGTTCTGGATGCTTTGGGGAGCCTTGTGTCCCTCGGTGGGTACACCGCTGGTTAGACGACTGGAAACTGGCTGGTGGTGGGGTGCTCCTATAAAGCTGCTCCTCCACGGGGCTGGTTCGCGTGACAGAGGTGAACTGCTGCCAGCTTCGGTACCAGTGAACCGGCTGTAAGTTGTGGGCACGGGAGTCTTTTGGGAACCCGTGTAGATAAGCCCAATCCCGGTTGTTAAGGCCTCAGGTGCTGACACCCGACCGGTGACGGCCCAGGGGCCCGCACGGAGTGCTGAGCCCCCGCTCCTCTCCAAGTTCTAGTCTGCTCTTCTCCAACTCCTACTCCTCTAGACTACTGTGTGTTCTGCTACACTACCCTAACACTCCACCCCCTAGGACCTATGATTGGTCCCCTGTTCTAGGTGTTGCATGTTGGGTTGGATCTCAGAGTTAACTATTTCACTGCTTTGTCAGAGAATATTGCGGCTGCAATACTCCCTTGTGACGCACTCGTTGCGGGGCGCCACATAGATACCCTGCTTCCCTGCCTGCCTGCATACTGCTCTAGTAGTCCTCAGAAGGACTGTTGTGGTAAATAGGCTGGCAGCCCTGTGCCTACTCTAGCTGAAAGGCCAGAAATCTGTCCCTCAATCAGCAGCAGCTTCCCTACACTGACTGTCTAAAAGACCTGATGACGCTGTGCGGCCAGCCAATCACTGTAATGTCACAACCAACATGGCTGTGGCATTACAGTGTCTGTCAGCCAATCCCTGCATGCGGGCTGGCTCTGAAAAGAGCGCCAACATGCAGGGTGGTGGACCCCAAGCACAGCAAGAGTATCGGAAGATTACTCGGTACTTGCCGAGTAGCCCGACTACCGTGATATTCGTGCGAGTACCGAGTAGTGACAAGCATACTCGCTCATCTCTATTAATTTTATGTAATCCCCAAATATCACCTACCGTATATACTCGTGTATAAGCCGAGTTTTTCAGCCCAAAATTTGGGCTGAAAAGTCCCCCCCTCGGCTTATACACGAGTCATATACGGGGGGGCTGTGTCTCGGGGGCTGTGGAGGCTGGAGGAGGCGGGGGGGGGCTGCTGTATGAGCGGCCCCGTCACGTGGGGCCGCTCATTATATATGCACTGCTTTCCCCTGTCAATCAGCGGCAGGGGGAAGCAGTGCATATGGCCCCCCAAAAGCTGGCACTGTCCCCCCTTGTAAGGCCTCCCCCCCGCTGCTTATACATTACCAACCCGGTGTTCTGATCGGCGCCGCTCCACGGTACTGCGTCTTCATCCTCCCGTCCGCGCTGGCTGCATCCATCCGGGTTCTCCGGCTGTCGCAGCGATAAGACGTCATCGCGCGACCGCCGGAGATCCTGGATGCAGCCAGCGCGGACGGGAGGATGAAGACGCAGCACCGTGGAGCGGCGCCGATCAGAACACCGGGTTGGTAATGTATAAGCAGCGGGGGGGAGGCCTTACAAGGGGGGACAGTGCCAGCTTTTGGGGGCTGTTGGTACCCCCAGGGGGCTGCTGGGTACCCCCTGGGGGCTGCTGGGTACCCCCTGGGGGCTGTTGGTACCCCCAGGGGGCTGCTGGGTACCCCCTGGGGGCTGTTGGTACCCCCAGGGGGCTGCTGGTACCCCCAGGGGGCTGCTGGGTACCCCCTGGGGGCTGTTGGTACCCCCAGGGGGCTGCTGGGTACCCCCAGGGGGCTGCTGGGTACCCCCTGGGGGCTGCTATATGTACCCCTGGGGGCCTGCTGTATACCACTGGGGCTGCTGTATACTACCACTGGGGCTGCTGGGGCTCCTGTATACTACCACTGGGGCTGCTGTATACTACCACTGGGGCTGCTGGGGCTCCTGTATACTACCACTGGGGCTGCTGGGGCTCCTGTATACTACCACTGGGGCTGCTGGGGCTCCTGTATACTACCACTGGGGCTGCTGGGGCTCCTGTATACTACCACTGGGGCTGCTGTATACTACCACTGGGGCTGCTGTATACTACCACTGGGGCTGCTGGGGCTCCTGTATACTACCACTGGGGCTGCTGGGGAATCTGTATACTACCACTGGGGCTGCTGGGGCTCCTGTATACTACCACTGGGGCTGCTGGGGAATCTGTATACTACCACTGGGGCTGCTGGGGAATCTGTATACTACCACTGGGGCTGCTGTATACTACCACTGGAGGGCCTGTATACCACACTGCTGGGGGCTGTATACCTGTGCTGGGGTCCACCCTCGGCTTATACACAAGTCAATAGGTTTTTCCAGATTTTTGGGGCAAAAGTAGGGGGGTCGGCTTATACACGAGTATATACGGTATATTGTTTTGGATGTACAATAATTGAATTACATTACATGTGATAAATCAGTTTTGGGGTAATATCCAGATGGTAATCTCCAAATATAACATACTGTTTTGGAGGTCTTGAGTGCCATATTTATATAATGCACATTAATCACAGCTTAAGGGCCGCTTTACACACACCAACTTCTGTGACCAACTTCTGAACAGATCTCTGGTTGCAGTGAAATCATGGACACATTGTTCCATTTGTACACAGCCACAAAATGGAACAATGTGTCCATGATTTCACTGCAACCAGAGATCTGTTCAGATGTTGGACACAGAAGTTGGTGTGTGTAAAGCGGCCCTTAAAGGAACACATTGCGTCCATATGATATTATAAGTGGTTATAGCTATATAAATGAAAATTGTGTGCATCACAATGTGGCGCCCCATCGGGTAGGCCACCATCAGAGGTACTGTACTCCTCCATTAGGGTACCGTCACACCTGGACATATCGCCGGCGATTTCACAGGCGACACACGTGCGCGCGCCCGTTTTTGCGTGTCGCCCAAGGTCGCCGTCGCCTATTTACACGGGGCGACAACTCAGGCAACGCTCAGGCAATCAAGGGCGATCAAGTCGTTGGTCGCCGCTTCGGCGTCACACAGGGCAACCACAATAGCGACATGGGCGTTGTTTTGTCCTGCGTCTCGGAGGTAGGCGTTCACATTATGTTTTGTGACGCCTCGAAGACGTGTGATTGGTTGCAAACAAGCACCAATTAGTGTCCTTCTTCGCAGCGCCACATCCTAAAATGTAAAGCATGCATGTGCGTATTGGCTCGGTGCTCATTCAACTCTCGTGTGATGTGTCGCGGATTATTGCTAGATGCATTGGCGTGGGCAACAAGGCAAAACACGGCGCTCGCGTGTCGAGTAATTGTATAGTGGAGCCGTATGGCGCTTTGATGTAATGTGTGTTATGCTACTGCGTTGGCTAATATAACTCACTCTTGCGTTCTTGTTCAGGATACTATGGGAGCCTTGACCAAGTATGTGTGTGCACAGATATTGTGTGTTTGCAGTTAGATGTGACATATGTATTGTTCAGCTAACATTTCCTTGTCCATGTGTGTGTGCAGAATATGTGTAATGAAATACATGTATATGGAGGAAAACACACACAGGCACCATACAGTGTCACCACAAAGGCCTATCCCTGGGTGCCGTACATATGTCCCCAATGCTTATGTACCCCTATAAATCAGACATTATGTCACCATATTTTTGTGGTACACAATATACTGGGACATGCATCTCTTTCCTGGGACAAATAAACACTTTTGAGGACACCAATATGTACTTGTGGTATTGTGTCAACCTTTCTTATCTAATAATGGAATAGGGTAAAACCCCGTTTACAGGGGTAACAAATATTAAACATCTACATACATTCACAAAAACACTTAACAAGGGTCTATGGTTAGAAAAACAGTATTTTTATTTAAACACATGACCAACATGGTCCATAAAATCCATCAGTATCCAAAATCACATAAACTTGGGTAAAATTATTTAAAAACACATCAAACATGAGGAAGAGGCTGGGCATCTTGAGGGGCAGAGGTGGGATGGGCCCGCTTGTACTGATCAATCAGGTTGGCCAATTGGGCAAGCCTCAATGCCGCTTCCTCATGGGCCTCCTCCAGGTCCTGCAGGGATGGGCCACCTACAGAGTATAAAGAACATCAACATCAGCAACATGTTTAGGACATATAGCAGGTGTGTTTTCTTATAGAAGTGTTTGCACTTACCAGGGGGCTGTGGAACCACCATTTGGGGGGGGGGTGGGGATGGTGAGGGGCCTATTGCCCAGTCGACCCCTTGCCTTGGGTCATCTGTAATGAGATCAGCATATGTGTTTTTGTTTTATCCATAGCAAAGGTCCCTACATTCAAATTCACGCCAAAAAACAACAGAAAGACAGATAAAGTGCACAGTATATATGAGTAATATTCACATTACACCCACCTTCTTAGCCGTTTGTGGGGTCCTGAGGGGACCACTGAGCGGAATTCCCACCACTCGAGAACTCGCCTTCCAAGGGTGGGGTGGGTGCAGCCCTAGGGGTCCCTTCGGAGGCGGATGGTCTCGGACTGTGGGGTGATGTGGGCCCTTGGAGCTCTGGTGCCGTTCCTACCGGCGGTTGGCATGGTGACCCTGGTTGGCTTGGTGGTGCTCCTACAGCGGGGGATGTGGGATGCTCAGCCCTTCTGTCCCTACCTGTTGAGGCAACAACATACTTAATCACAATAACAACATGGCCAGATATGTGGAGAATTAATAAAAACAGTGCTGTTTGCAGTTCATTAGGTGAGGTTGAGTGAGATTGAAAGAAGGCCAGGATAGGCCAACATTATGTCATATGTGGGTAGGGTACACATATGACAATATGTGGCTAGGTAAAGTAGACATATAGGTTACAGGGGAATATAGGGTGTATGTGGATGTTGCAGGTAGATGATCCTGCAAGTGCAAAGTCATGAAGAAGCTCTCACATACATTGCCCTATATATGTTGGGGTGTACAGTGGCATGTGCTGGCCTTCATGTGTGTTGGTTTACACAGAAGGGTATGTGTATGTTGTCAGGCTACTCACCACTTATCTGGGCAATCCTGGCACGCAGTTGGGTGATGCGTCCGGGCGTTTTATATTTCAGATCTGCGATCTTCTTTGGGGTGCGCACAACACCCAACTTCCTCTCCAGCCACCTCTTCACCCTCATCAGGACAGCCTGCTTGTGGAGATGTGGATGGGTGTGCTGCTCGTGACACCAGTAATCCCTGGTGTCACATACATCAATGAGAATGAGGAGCTCAGGCTCTCCCCACACTGCAGCTCGCCTGGTTGCCGCCATTTTCCTATTCTGCAGGGGAAAGGAAAGCAGCAGGAAGGCGGCGCCAAAAGATTGACAACGTTATGGCGAATGAACGCACGGGAGAGATGTCACATGTTGACAGGGGCCCAGAGGTGCAAAAGCCACAGGATACACTGTATGCTTTTGCGTCATGTACTACAGGAAGGCTGCCACTACAGCGCTCATGCAGACATTAGTTGGGATGTAATGACAATTGCGTTTCTTTTAACACACATTTGTGGCCGTCGCACATGGCTGCACTTTTGAACACAGCCGCAAACACAGAGGCGACATCAATGCGCTAATGTACAGTGTGTACGCTCCTGGGTAATTGATGATAGAAATCCGGCACCAGACGTATCTCCTTATTTTCAAGCCTTTATTCCAAGTTTTAGGTGAGTATAAAATCAAACATATGGCGCCTGGGGGAACATATTTCCGGAGCGGATCCGCACTCAAGATCAATTAGCAGAAACCTATCTGGTCTCTCACGACATTTTAAAGAGATTCATGGTGGGGACCTGTCTAATCTGAGAGTGCAGGGTATTGATAGGATCTGTAAGAGGAAAAGAGGAGGAGATTGGGGTCGTGAGGTACACAGTAAAGAATTTTTTTGGATCATGACCCTGAATTCTAGGTCTCCCAAAGGTCTCAACTATAGATCTGATTGCACATATTTTTATTAATAACTTTATAGGCGCACAGGGATTTATGCCAACATGAAGTAAAAGTCAATGATCAGCATGTTTCCCAAAGGAAGACACATAATGAAACATTGCTCCTTTCTATGTGATATAAGATGATTCTACTATCTGCTTAGGTTTTATAGTATTTTGTTTTTAAATCTCATCATTTATTATATCAATCAAAGGGTTAACTGCCAGACCAATGGAGCCTCTGGTATCCTCCTACCTATGTGACATTGGTAACAAAGTAGCCTCTGTGTTTAATTAATTATCACGTGTTAGGTGGGTGGTGCTTTTAACATGTATTTAATGAATGTGGTCACTATTGTGTTTTATGCTGTGGAAGAAGGATGTTGTCCGAAACGTGTCCAGCGGGGACTGCGTTCCCATTTCATATGTTTGATTTTATACTCACCTAAAACTTGGAATAAAGGCTTGAAAATAAGGAGATACGTCCGGTGCCGGATTTCTATCATCAATTTACGTGGACTTGCAGTACGTCCTTTCCAGGCGCCACCGGCCATATAGAGAACTTGGTGAGCACCTTCCCTTACCCTTTCCCACATAAACTCTTATAGCTCCTGGGTAATACACCTTTGGATGCACACATCATCAAATATGGCGCCGAGGAACAAGACAACCAATGGTAACGCTCGAGCTGCCACCAATCCATGCAGACCGACAGAGCTAGTAAATACGCCCTGAAATGCCTACCGGAATGGTATAGGCGATGTGTGCTGTTGCCCTTGATATTGCTCATGAGATGTTACATAGGGCGATCAGCACACATCGCCAAGAATGGTCGCCTGGTTTCAGAGCTCTGATGTGAAACCAGGCGACCACTCAGATGTGTCGCCCTCGCACATTTACATTGGGCGACGCATTGGCGATGTCGCCGGCAACAGGCCACGCCTCAGCGTTGCCTGTGAAATCGCCGGCGATATGTCCAGGTGTGACGCTACCCTTAGAGTGAGAGTTGTGCCTCTGCTCTGGAGGGGCTGGGATGGTGCAGTTGAGCTACACACACACACACACACCACTTAGGACCCCGGGACAGTGGGTGGACCCGGAGGAAGGACCAAAGCGTAGCCGGGTAGAAGGAAAAAGAGAGTTGGAGAGAGGACAGTGAGGGGGAAGGAGCAAGCGGCATTGGCTCCCATGAGAGTCCGTATCTGGCAAGAGTACAGAGGGGCTGGCGGACGACCCAGGGAACTGGCCCTGAACACGGCATGGGTAGGTCTGAACCGTTGAAACCGGAGGCCCCTAGTTCTTAATGGGGGCTGCGGTCGAACACCTGGCACAACTTGAAGAAGGCGGTTGAACTAGGGAGCAGTATCAGGAATTGGTACAACTGAGCACCTGTGGCTGTCAGTACCTGAGCTCTGTGTGCGGAGACACTGAGATGAGCGGAGAGACTTAGAGCACTGAGGGACCACCAGAGGAAGGAAGTACCCGGCGGCCATGCTGAAACAACTGAGTAAAAGTAACGGAACTCCAAAAGTGGTGTGTGAGACTTTTCTTAGCGGCAACTACCGGCCGCATGAGGCCGCATCTGCCAAGGTATGAACTGGCTTCTCCATTCCGCTGCCCTGGGGACTGCACTCCACCTGCGGGAAGCAAAACCACCCAAGCTGCTGATCACCATCCCCAGAGGTTCTGAAGCAGCGGCGGCTGCCCTAGCCACACATCGCATGCAGTGTCACGAATACCCCTTTTCTCTGTCATCCCCATCATCTCCCCCTTTATTAAATGACACCGCCAGGGCCACAGGACCAGATCTCGGCCCCCGTTTGTCCCTGTGAAAAGAACCGAGATTGGAGAACAACTGCTGCCCGGATTCCGAGTACCCCCGGCCCGGGAGTGGGGCATGTCCACAACTGTGACCTTGCTGTGTAGATATATAGTCCTGTTGTATTAATCAAGTGCTATTTGAAAAATTACCTGTCCATACTCCCTGTCTGTATAGCAACTCTGCCTTGTTGGTTTGAGTATAGCCCTGTACCTATCTGGATTCTATATTAAACATTTTTCACTTCTGCATATATCTGGACTTGTAGTCGCATTTTTTTCTTTGTTCTAAAAAGGGATCAGGATAGGGGACATCACTACAAAAGGGGATCAGGATGGGGTAATCACTGCAAAAAGGCATCAGTGTCAGGATATTACTACAAATGGGATCAGGATGGGGAACACAACCACAAAAGGGGACCAGGATGGCAACATCATTACAAAAAGGGATTGGGATGAGGATATTACTACAAGATGGGGACCAGGATGGGACATTACTACAAGATGAGGAACAGGGTGGGGACATTACTACATGATGAGGATCAGGATTGGACATTACTACAAGAAGGGGATCAGGACTGAACATTACTACAAGATGAGGACCAGGATGGGGACATTACTACTAGAATGAGAACCAGAATGGGACATTACTACAAGTGGAAGACCAGGATGGGGGCATTACTCCATGAAGAGGACCAGGATGGGGACATTACTACAATATTGGGACCAGACAATACTACAGGGTGGGGACATTCCTACATGAAGGGGATCAGGATTTGTACTTTACTACATTGAACAAAAAATTCTGGTATTATTAAAAATGTCACTTAGTCCTACAAGGGATGCGGCCTCCCGTGATAATTTTTTTTCTATGTGCGACCCACCAACCCAGCCGATTTTGAGACCCCTGACTTAGACATATGTGCCAATGAGGCTATTGATTACAGTGGTGCGGTAGGGATGGGCGAATCTACTCGCTAGGACTCGTTACTCGGCGAGTAGTAAGGGACTCGCAGGACTCGGTACTCGGCGAGTTTCCCAGTGATGACTCGCACGAGTCCAATGCAAATCAATATCAATCCTAGTTTTGTCAGAAACGCTGACAAAACTAGGATTGCCATTGTTTGCATTAGACTCGTGCGAGTCATCACTGGCTACTGTGCCAGTGATAGCAGGGAGACTCGCAAAGTAACTGCTGTTTCTTTGCGAGCCGAGTCCAGCTGTCTTCTCTGTGCAGCTCCAGGGTCCTAGAACCTGCCTGCTCACAGAGATGTAGCAGTGCTGAGATTATTCTCAGTCTGCTCATTCCCTGTGCATGTAGCAGAGAGGACATCGCGTTTTGGACTACGTCGGACGGAAGAGGATTTTTTTAATTAAAGATGGAGTCCCTAATGGCTTTTTTTTTTATTTCAAATAAAAAATTTTCTCTGTGTTTTTTTAACCCTTTATTGGAGATTCTTAGTGGCTGGGTCAAACGTGGCCTGACATTAAGAATCTCGGGCTTATTACCAGCTTGTATAACAAAGCTGGTATTAACCCCTTTATTACCCAGCGTGCTACCGCCACCAGGGCCGCTGGAAGAGCGGGGTTCAGCGCCAGAGGATGGCGCTTCAATGAACGCGCCATCTTCTGGGGCGGCTGCGGGCTGCAATTTGCAGCGGGGGGTGCCCAGAAAGCTTGGGCATCCCTGCGCTGCGGATTCCAGCCCTCAGCTGCTTAGCTGTACCTGGCTAGACATAGAAATTGCGCGGAGCCCCACGCATTTTTTAATAATTATTTAATGAATTTCAGAGTCAGAGTCTCAGAGTCAGAGTCAGAATCTCAGAATTTCATGAAATAATTAAAAAAAAATGCGTGGGGCTCCGCGCAATTTCTATGTCTAGCCAGGTACAGCTAAGCAGCTGGGGGCTGGAATCCGCAGCGCAGGGATGCCCAAGCTTTCTGGGCACCCCCCGCTGCAAATTGCAGCCCGCAGCCGCCCCAGAAGATGGCGCGTTCATTGAAGCGCCATCCTCTGGCGCTGAACCCCACTCTTCCAGCGGCCCTGGTGGCGGTAGCACGCTGAGTAATAAAGGGGTTAATACCAGCTTTGTATTATCAGCTGGCCCTAAGCCCGAAATTTATGGTGGTCACGCCAATATTAGACATGACCGCCATGAATTTCTATTAAATTGTTTTAAAAAAAACACAACACAAAGAAAATTTTTTATTAGAAATAAAAAAAAAAAGCCATTAGGGACTCCATCTTTAATTAAAAAAATCCTCTTCCGTCCGACGCAGTCCAAAACGCGATGTCCTCTCTGCTACATCCCCTGTGTATAGATATAGATCTCTATGCACAGGGAATGAGCAGACTGAGAACAATCTCAGCTCTGCTACATCATCTCTGTGCACAGACATTCATGTCTGTACACAGGGATTGAGCAGACTGAGAACAATCTCAGCACTGCTACATCAGGCAGCAGGCAGGCTCTAGGACCCTGGAGCTGGCAGCCAGCACAGAGGAGACAGGACTCTTATCTGTGCGAGTCAGCGATTACTTACAATGTAAACTAGCAATGCAAATAAATGACAAAACTAGGATTGCTTCAGGCTGAAGCTTCCGAGACACATCTGCGAGTTGTAAATCTCACACTACTCGCTATTACTCGCTTCCCCATTCATTAACATTGGACTCGCTAGACTCGCAACGAGTAGCGAGTCCTGGGCTCGGACTCGCTAGAGTCAAGCGATTCCGAGTAATTTAGGATTCGCCCATCACTATGGTGCGGCCAGAGTCACTGTGTGCTTTGTGTGAACCATTTTAGGGTGTAAATGCCTAATGGAGGTGTGGCGCCCCTGCAGTCTGGTCACCACAAAGAGGTACTGCACCCAATTCCACGGGTGTGGTATTGCTGGCCTCAGGAAACAGGATGATAAGTCCAGACACCCACAAAAGCACACAACAAACCCGTTCCCAGGGTTGGTGGGTGGACCCGATAGAGGGAGGGCTCAGTTAGTCAGTGGGACGGAGGGAAGAAAGGTGGAGGATGGGAAGCTAGTGGAGGACAGTCGAAAGTAAGTAGCAAGAGGAGAAGGACCTGGTGAATTTGAGCAGCGAGGAGCTGGTCCTGGGTCCCAGAACAGCAAACTGCCAGAGGGACAGAGAGAGCCCGAGGGGTACAGGCAGAGAGCCATCCACCCATGAGCCCAAATCTGAGTGAAGCAGAGGGGCAGGTATTATCTTCATTTAATTTGTCTTCAATGAAAAAAACACAAAAAGAATTGTCCTAAAGCCAAATTGGATATAATTCCACACCAAACATAAAAAAGGGGGTGGACAAAAGTATTGACACCCTTAGAAAAATCATGTGATGCTTCTCTAATTTGTGTAATTAACAGCACCTGTAACTTACCTGTGGGACCTAACATGTGTTGGCTATAACTAAATCACACTTGCAGCCAGTTGACATGGATTAAAGTTGACTAAACCGCTGTCCTGTGTCCTTGTGTGTACCACATTGAGCATGGAGAAAAGAAAGAAGACCAAAGAACTGTCTGAGGACTTGAGAAACCAAATTGTGAGGAAGCATGAGCAATCTCAAGGCTACAAGTCCATCTCCAAAGATCTGAATGTTCCTGTGTCTACCGTGTGCAGTGTCATCAAGAAGTTTAAAGCCCATGGCACTGTGGCTAACCTCCCTAGATGTGGACGTAAAAGAAAAATTGACAAGAGATTTCAACGCAAGATTGTGCGGATGGTGGATAAAGAACCTCGACTAACATCCAAACAAGTTCAAGCTGCCCTGCAGTCCGAGGGTACAACAGTGTCAACCCGTACTATCCGTCAGCGTCTGAATGAAAATGGACTGCATGGTAGGAGACCCGGGAAGACCCCACTTCTTACCCCGAGACATAAAAAAGCCAGGCTGGAGTTTGCCAAAACTTACCTGAGAAAGCCTAAAACGTTTTGGAAGAATGTTCTCTGGATTAGATGAGACAAAAGTAGAGCTTTTTGGGCAAAGGCATTAACGTAGAGTTTTCAGGATAAAAAAAGAGGCATTCAAAGAAAAGAACACGGACCCTACAGTCAAACATGGCGGAGGTTCCCTGATGTTTTGGGGTTGCTTTGCTGCCACTGGCACTGGACTGCTTGACCGTGTGCATGGCATTATGAAGTCTGAAGACTACCAACAAATTTTGCAGCATAATGTAGGGCCCAGTGTGAGAAAGCTGGGTCTCCCTCAGAGGTCAAGGGTCTTCCAGCAGGACAATGACCCAAAACACACTTCAAAAAGCACTAGAAAATGGTTTGAGAGAAAGCACTGGAGACTTCTAAGGTGGCCAGCAATGAGTCCAGACCTGAATCCCATAGAACACCTGTGGAGAGATCTAAGAATGGCAGTTTGGAGAAGGCAGCCTTCAAATATCGGGGACCTGGAGCAGTTTGCCAAAGAAGAATGGTCTAAAATTCCAGCAGAGCATTGTAAGAAACTCATTGATGGTTACCAGAAGCTGTTGATCGCAGTTATTTTGGCTAAAGGTTGTGCAACCAAGTATTAGGCTGAGGGTGCCAATACTTTTGTCCGGCCCATTTTTGGAGTTTTGTGTGAAATGATCAATGTTTTGCTTTTTGCTTCTTTCTCTTTTGTGTTTTTTCATTGAAGACAAAGCAAATGAAGATAATAATACCAAAGAATTTGTGATTGCAATCATTTTCAGGAAGAAACTGAGTATTATCTGACAGAATTGAAGGGATGTCAATACTTTTGGCCATGACTGTATTCACTCACACAGTCCGGCATTGCTTATAGCCTTTATGGGCTCACACATACTCGGTCAGAACAACAGGTGCCTTCCACATAGATATGGCAAGCCTCCCTCTACATCACAAAGGGGAAAGGGATTCCTCTGACAAATGTCCTCATATCTCAGAGGACTGAACGGCTCTGATTCCCATCTCCAGTCTCTATCACACAGCACTAGGCAGCTTCTTATCCAGCCTGCCACATCCACACCTGCAATGTAGTGATAATCAGCATTAACACTCAGCCACAGACCTAGCTGCAGTTGACCCTGTGTGTACTGCTAGGTCCAGCAATCACTCCTACACACAGGCTCAGATACTGTTAACCCTGTGTGCACGACTCAAAACCCATGTGATGTATACCGGCCATGGGCTCTCATGTCAGTCATACCTCACACCAGGTATAGAACTCAGAACTGTGTGTGAGACTGTTTATTTCCAGCCTGCGGAGTGGTAGACTGATAAGACGCGCAGGCCACAGAAGCCCAGCCTACGAGACACTCCGATCCCTCTCTCAGCCCCGCTGGCATACCACAGCCAAGCACAACGCCAGTTGCCCTGGGTAACTGCTCCACCCATGGGGAGCGATACCACCACAGCTGCAAATCCATCATCCCCAGAGGTCCCGCATCGCAGCGTCGGCCATTATTAGCAGAACATCATAGGTGGCGTTACGAAAACCCTTCCCTAAACCCGATTTCCCCTTTGAACATTTATTGACACTGCCAGGGTCATGGAGATGGGTCTCGACCCCCGTGACTCCCCAAGGTACTCAAAGCCCGGTCAGAGGCATACACCCAAGAGTGGATGGACAAGGGCGCTATGGGTCTTATCAATAATAATTATATGCAGTGCATTAACTTCTCACCTTGACAGGTTGTGGGACTCACAACCAATATCTGCGCTCAAATACAGCTGCCACAGAATCCACCAATCCAGATGGCCACATAATACCTCAAAAGACAGGGAAAATATGACGTCTGTCATCTTATACACAGCAGCCCAGATCCTATTTGGTTTTCCATGTCCTTTGAGGTATTAAGAGGCATACACCCAGACATAGTAGACTGCGTCTAGGTGTCCAACCATAGTAGGCATATATGGTGCATACAGAGCATACGGTGACTCAGTCTGCACCATTATAGTTAATAGTCTCATCGACACATACGTCTGAATCCCTTTTTGCAGGGAATTTGAACATAAACCCAGACAGGATCAGTGAACGTGGGGAAGAATGCAGTCTGAAAGGGCCCTAATACAGCAAATAATGTACAAAATATTAATAAAAAAATGATGCAAATATAAAATACAATGCATATAGTAATATCCCACTAATGTATTGAACCGTTTCTGAGGAATAATAATAGATTCTAATGAGTTGGTTCACAGGGTAGGGGGGTACTCGGATACCGGGAGAGATGGTCAGTTTGGTCGGGGGATCACACGGCTGGTCGGTTCCCGGTTCGTTGCCCTGGACCCTCAGTGGCGGGGATGGAGATGATGGATAGGGAAAACGGTAACGTGACGCCATCTGTGGTACCTGGTAACGTGGATACCAGCGCTGCGGCCGGCCGCTGAGGTGATGGAGGTGCAGCTCAGAGTAGTACAGCTCCCCACAGGAGGAGCTTTACTTCAGGGCAGCAGAGCTAGATGAGGGAAGTAGTAGTCCTCACCTTTTTGATCTTGTAGGAGCCCTCCGAGCAGCAGAGCAAATGAGGGCAGACACCAGCTCAGCTCAAGAAGGTCTTTACTGTCTCCAGATAAAAACAGGTACACAGTGCGGTCTGGTTTACCGGGGACGTAGCCACAGATTTGATGTAACTTAGCAGAGCCTGTCAGTGGCTTCCTCTCACAACTTTCGGGTTCTGTGTTCCTCTTACTCTCATTCACCACTCTGAAGAGCTCCTTCACCAGGCCCCTGGTCTGTTACTATTAGGTATAGTCGGTTACTTACCGGTACGGATGGGAGGAAAGGAAATAAGCCTCCCGCCACCGGAATTCGGTCCTTTCCCTAATGTGTACTGGAACCTTTTTTTGGAACTGAGGAAGAGGTACAGTCTGTGGCGCTATGGCTCCCTTCTGTCAGTCCCACAGATTGTCGGTTCACAGTCAGGGATAGACCTCTGACTGCCTCGGCTCCGGCATGCCGATGTTGACCCCGGACTCCCCAGCCGGCTCCAACTGGTCGTAAATTGTCCCCTCCGTTGCTGGGTCACCTGTCAGCAACACTGTCAGGCACATCCTCTCTGGCTGCCTTCCCAGCACTGTCTGACTAAAATTAGCTCAACTGTCACTCAAGTCTCCCGCTCTACTCTAAGCTCAACCCCCTGGACCTACTGAATATGGTCCCTATGCTAAGGTGGGCTAGTGTATTGGTGTTTAGGACAGACTTTGCCTGAAACCCTGTATCCATAGCTACGGAGGCACTACATCTTCTGTTTGGGGTGCAGTACCTCCCTGTGGCGCCTTCTCATAGGGGTGCCACACTAACTCAGGGCCGGAGTCAGCACCCGGAGCACCCAGGTAAGTGTCGGGGGCCCTGCACTGCCTGTGGGCCCTGCACAGTCTGCTGCAGGACAGTGTCACCTGCTCTGATGGCTGTGTACTGAGCCGGGACCTGATCTCTATAATCTCCTGTAGAAAGTGCAGTGCAGGAGGTGCAGGAGATCATAGAGTTCTGCTCCCGGCTCAGTACAGTCAGGCACTGTGATCAACGACCGTCTGCCACACAGATTAGGAGGGAAAGCATGGGAGGGAGTGCACAGGGAGCCAGGGGCCCCTGTCAGGGGTGAATACACAGCTCCCAGGGGCCCACAAACATCAGAGGAAGTGCACAGGGGTCGGGGCCCCTGTCAGGGGCATATACACAGCTCCCAGGGACCCACAGCCATCAGGCAGTGGATCCATACGACACCTAACATTGGGGGCACCAATGATCTGCAGATCATGTAATATGCCCCGTGCTCTGCAGATCATGTAATGTGCCCAGTGATCTGCATATCAAGTATTGTGCCTCGAGGTCTGCAGATCATGTAGCGTGCCACGTGTTCTGCAGAGCATGTGTGGAGCCCACTGGGACGGGGGTACTTGATACCGGGCCGGGGTACTGCTGGGGATATCACGGCGGTCTTGGTCCGGACGTGTCTGGGGTTCCGCAAGTAATGGGGGGAATATTTACAGGGGCGTTTGTCGTGAAACCACCCATGGGTTGTGGTCAGGGTGACCACCGCTGCTGCAGAACCTCCAGGGATGATGTTTGGCAGCTGCAGATGGAACGGCTCTCCGCAGGTAGAGCCTGGTTCCCCAGGGCAGTGATAGTTAAAGTCTATGATAGATGCTATAGATGTTGCAGTATAGGGATGATAGTGGAGGCTCCTTGTGAGGGAAAGTAGGGCTTGAATACAAAGATCACACACACTCACGGTTTTGAAGTTTTCCAAGACTTTACTGCAGGTGTTGGTAGCAAAGTATTGTCCACGGAGTCTGTACCAGGGCCGGGTTGCTCCCACCCTGACTGAGTCCTCAGCTTCTCACTGCTGCGCTGTGTGTGTGGCCCTGCTGCTGCTTTAGCAGGTACCCCCTTAGCTAGGCAACTTGAGTCTTTCCGTGTGCTTCTGACCCCGCCGTGTTGCTTCACTGAGGTACAGTGTAGATCTGCAACCTCCTCTATCCCGGTGTTTGCTGTGCTACATGTGTCAGTCACAGTTTCGGATCCGGTATCCGGTCTGTGCGCTCCTCCGGGGCGAGTTGTGAAGTCACTCAGTCTCCCAGATGTGTTCCTGTTTCTTGTGCTCCTTCCCTCAGACCCTGGATAGGCCTGAAATCGAGGAGTAGACTGTAAGAGTAGCCTGAGGCAGCCTCTTTACACTACACTCTCTCTTCCTCAGTTCTCCCAGGAACTGAACTGCTCTCTTCACAGTACTGCTACGTACTGAACTAACTACTTCCTCTTGACCCAGAATATATAAGGGAGCTGCTTTAGCTCCCCCTTCTGGTCTAGAGGTGCTAGTGCAGTGTCAGGTGTTGTGTGGGGAGTGAACCCGTGTTGATGTTTCTGTGGCACATTAACCCCTGGGGTGCCACACATGTATGGTGGCCCATGCTCTGCAGAGCATGTAATGTGACCAGTGCTCGGCTATTCTGCAGTTGTGTGCATGTGATGAGCATGTGCTGCAGAGCATTGCACCCCGCCAGCCCTCCTCTATGCACTGACTGCTGCATTGTGCTGAGCACAGGTGTAGACCAGATGACTCTCCTGGCGCTGATGTGCTCTGCTGTCTGTGCTCTGCCATCCGATGTGCTCTGCTGTCTGTGCTCGGCCACCCGGTGTGCTCTGCTGTCTGTGCTCCATCATCCGATGTACTATTCTGTCTGTGCTCGGCCATCCATTGTGCTCTGCTGTCAGTGTGCTCTGTCCAGCTGCTCACATCTCATCTCATTGATCAGTCGGTGCGGAGTTATCTAATGGTTGATGGGTCTGGTGCTCTCAGATTATTGATGATGATGATGATGATGATGATGAAGATCAGACTGAAGTAAACCATCTCTATTACATTGTGTCGACTAGAACATAATGGTGCAGATTTTTTGCCAACAGAAATCTGCATATGCAGAAAAAACGCAGCAGAAAAATGACTGTGCCAACGGTGGTTTTTTTTTGTTTTGTTTTTTGCTGCAGATAAGGCCCCCTTCACATCACAATTTTTTCCTATCCGTGGGGATCCTGGTTTTTGCAGGACCCCACGGACAGGAACACACAGGATCGGATGTGTACCTCCGGATGCCATTTCTGTGCCCGGATCTGTGACAGATCCAAACACAGAGCTGGAGGAGCACGAGCCTGCAAAGCGCAGGCAACCGGGGCTGTACTATCACTTTCGCAATGTATATACATACATTGCGAAAGTAAAATTAAAGGGAACCTGACCTCTACAAATGACCCCCCAGCCTGTTTTAACCTGTCCCTGCACCATAGTAATCCATTTGTAACCATCCCTTTCTGTCCCTAAAGCACTATGAGAAAGTTTATAAAAGTAGTTTATTCACCTCTTGTTCTGCAGCTTCTCATTATATGAGAAGCCGCAAAAGGCGGGCTTATGTAGCTCTCCCCGCCGCCAGGCATGTTAATTATGCATGCCCAAATGGGCGTGCTATAGAGCAGACACTGTGCTTGTGCTGCCAGGGGGCGGTACAGGCGATATGACGAAAATCGCGTCATATCACCTGTATGGCCCCCTGCAGCACAAGCACAGTGTCTGCTCTATAGAACGCCCATATGGGCATGCATAATTAACACGCCAGTGGTGGGGAGAGCCACATAAGCCCGCCTTTTGTGGCTTCTCATATAATGAGAAACTGCAGAACAAGAGGTGAATAAACTACTTTTATAAACTTTCTCATAGCGCTTTAGGGACAGAAAGGGATGGTTACAAATGGATTACTATGGTGCAGGGACAAGTTATAACAGGCTGGGGGGTCATTTGTAGAGGTCAGGTTCTCTTTAAATAAAGCAAGTGTTGAAAATAAAAAAAAAAATCCTCACCTCTCCGCTGTGTGTCCCGCGATGTATCCACCTCCAATGGCTTAATGACCTTAAGCAGCTGACCGAGCGAGGCGGGGCAACCCAATCAGCTGATGTGTCACATGACCACATCAGTGTGATCCGCCTGCCGGTCAGTTTTGGCGGACGTGTGATTTAAACCACGCTGATGCAGTCATGTGACACATCAGCTGATCAGGTTGCCCCACCCGGTCAGCTGATTATGGTCCTTAACCCATCAGAGGTGGATGCATTCCAGGACACACGGTGGAGAGGTAATGATTTTTATGGGTTTTTTTCAACACATGCTTTATTTAGTTTTACTTTTGCAATGAATGTATATACATTGGGAAAGCGAAATTGCATGGGAACAGAGCAATTTTAGTGTAATGCATGCTCAGTACACTAAAATCAGATCCGGGAAACTATCCTGTTTTTTCCTGGTCCCGCGCTCCATAGGCCCCCATTTTATTTGCCGCAGACCGCGTCGGATCCGATTCTGTCCGATTTGGTCCACTGTGCCCAAAATTAGAGCAGTCTCCGATTCTGAGTACAGCAAAAAATCGGACACAATCGGATCCGTGACAATTTGGACGCAATCGGATGATCATATGGGACCAATCCGTGCCCATAGGGATACATGAGGGTCAAATCAGATCCTCGGCTATCAGTTTTACAACAGATAACCACGGATCCCAAAAAATTGTGATGTGAAGGGGGCCTAAGTGGTGTTTTTGTTTTATTTTATTTTCCGTATTCTGGTTGAGGCAGTCGACAGGGTAGTGGGTACTCGGATAACGGGATTGATGGCGACTTGGATGGGGGATCACGGCTGGTCGGTCCCTGGTCCCGTGCCCTGGACCCTCAATGGCGGGGATGGTGGGGGATGATGGTGGTGAAGGGAATTGGATATGTGACGCCACCTGTGGTACTTGGTAACATGTATACCAGCGCTGCGGCCAGCCGCTGAGGTGATGGAGATGCAGCTCAGTGTAGTACAGCTCCCTACAGGTAGAGCTTATCTCAGGGCAGCAAGGATGGATGAGGGGAGTCGTAGCGTCTCTATGTTCAACGCTGTGGGTATCGGCGGTTAAGCAGGCACACACACACACACCGTAGTCTTTGTTTCTGTACCTTTCACTGATGATCGGGAACAGGTACAGTCCAGGGAAGTAACCAGGTCCTCGGTGCAATTTGGGACTTTCACCTTGGAGAGTAGTGAGGCCTCCTCTGTCACGGTGTACGGTGGTTTGGGGTAAGTTCTGCCTATAACTTAACTCCCCGCTCCTTCTTCCCTCCCAGGGCTTTACTCTATAACCGACAATGAGGTCCTTCGGTGCGGTCCCTATTCTCCTCTTGGCCCTTGGTCCTGTGCTTGGTCAGGTTCGAGGGTTGAGGCGGTCCACAGGGTGAGGGTACTCGGGTACCGGGGCTGATGGCGATTTTGATGGGGAATCACGGCTAGTCGGTCCCCGGTCCCATGCCCTGGACCCTCAATGGCGGGGAATGGTGGGGGATAAGGGGATTGGTTACGTGACACCACCTGTGGTACCTGGTAACGGGTATACCAGCGCTGCGGCCGGCCGCTGAGGTGATGGAGGTGCAGCTTAGTGTAGTACAGCTCCCCACAGGTGGAGCTTGACCTCAGGGCAGCGGGAATGGATGAGGGGAGTTGTAGTCATGTCTCTATAGTCAATGCTGTGAATAGCAGCGGTTAAGCAGGCGCACACACACACACAGTGGTCTTTGTTTCGGTACCTTTTACTGGTGACTGGGTAACAGGTACAGTCCAGAGAAGTAACCAGGTCCCCGATGCAATTTGGGACTTTCACCATAGAAAGTTGTGAGGCCTCCACTGTCTCTGTGTACGGTGGTTTGGGTAAGTCCTGCCTGTGACTGAACTCGACACTCCTTCTCCCTCTCAGGGCTTTACTCTGTCACTGACAATGAGACTCTTCTGCGGGGTCTCTATTCCTCCTTTGGCCCCATGTCCTGTGGTTAGTCAGTTTGAGTGTCTCTTGCTTGTATTTCTCAGGGGTTTTTGGTCCTCCTGGTTCTACCGGGCTTTTACTGCTGCAATGGATGCTGGCAGCGTCGGACTCCGGTGTCCGAGTGTACTAAAGGAGGGAAGCTTTGTCTGTTCCCTTATTTAATTCTCCTACTCCTCCACTGGCCTCCGACCCTCTCCCAAGGGTGCAGCACAGCTGGGTCAGTGTTCCCTGGTCCTGCGCCTGGATCGTTCCCAGCAACCAGCTCCTTCACTCCTGCTCTCTTCATTGCCTGACTGGAACTACTCGACTCCTCCCCTCAGGCCTGGATCTTTTAAAGGGGATCTGGCTTAAGGCAGCCAGTAGAGCTCCCCCTTCAGGTCTGGGGTGGAAGGTGTTGTGTGCGGTGTGTACCAACGTGTAAATCCCTCCTTGCACCAGTGGATCCTGTGGCAATCCCCTGCAGGGGTACCACATTCCCCCCTAGTTAAATATAGTTCTCCGGGACTGAAAATTTTTTCCATAAACATAACATAAGTTAACTATTTACATTTGAATTTCTACTCTTGGCGTTTCTACTGCTGGTGGGAACATCAAAGTTGGAATTAGGTATGTACCTTCTATTTGAGGCCAATCCACTGGTAATTCTACAATTAGGGTTTGGACAGTCTTTGGCTTCTCTTTCTCTTCTGGCTCTGGACAAGGTACATCTTCTTCTGGTTGTAACTGTTGAGGGCACTTCTTCAAATGATCTCTGGACACTGTTGCTGTTGTTTCGCCATGGTCTTTGCTGATGACACAGGTTTTCTGGTTATCAATTTCAGATGGTAATACAGTGTATGGTTCTTTTTCCCATTGATCATCTAGTTTGTGCATTCTTCTTTTTCTTTTCAAAACCAATTCACCTGGTGTTAAAGGTGTTCCTTGCGCACTTTTGTTTAAGTTGGTTTCTTGTTTTTCTCTAGACTATTCCAGACTTCTCTCAACGCATTCTTGTATTTTCTGGTATTGTTCTTTTCTTCGAGTATCCCAATCTGCATCTGTAGCATCTTCTTCAGGAACTACTATGCCTATTTCAAAGTCTACTGGCAATTTTCCTGGTCTTTGCTCTCATGAGGTATGCAGGGGTACAATTTGTTGCGCTTACTGGGATGTTGTTGTAGATGTCAACAAGATCTGGTAACTTTTCTGGCCATTGGTTTCGTTCTTCTAAGGGCAGAGTTTTCAGCAATTCAATTACCACGTGATTCATTGTTTCGCACATTCCATTAGTTTGAGGATGGTAAGGCGTGGTGCAAATTTTCTTGCATCCGTATAGGCAACAGAACTCTTGAAATATTTCAGCTTCCAAGGCAGGCCCTTGGTCTGTCAATACCTGTTCTGGGTAACCATGTGGTCTGCAGAAATAGGCTTGAAATATTCTTGCTGCTGTCTGAGCTGTTAAGTCCTTTACTGGAGGTACCACAAGGAATCTGAAATAGTGGTCTACCATGTTAAGAGCATAGGTGTAGCCAGATTTGTTGGGTGTGAGTTTAACATGATCTAAGGCTACCAGTTCTAATGGTTGTTTGGTGATGATAGGCTGGAGTGGCGCTTTCTCTTCTTCTTAACATTAGAAGTCCCTGAAATTTCGAGCTCCCCCCTGAAGTCCCGAAAGAGGGTCAAATGACCCTTAGTCCAAACTGAATAGAATTAACTAGAAACTAAATGGCTAACTCAATGGAAAACAACAACCTTCTGTGGTGCGATAGTAATGGCCTTAATTACAGAACTAAAGACGGTGATTAGAGGATGTTAGCTAAAATCCTTCAGGTCATTCGACCCATCTCTGGGTTCCGAAGGTAGAAATGTTAAATGACCCCTCTCTGGGACTTCTAGTGTTAATGAGCATGGTCCACAATTTTTACACCATTTCTCTGTGGAGGCTAAAAGGTTTGGTACAGTGTTAGCCAGTTGAGAAAATGTTGATTGCTCTCAGTGTGAGAAACAAGATACAAATCTTGTAGTTGTGATACCTTTTAATGGCTAACAAAAATAAAATAAATGATGTTATAGGGCGAGCTTTCGAGACGACTCAGGTCTCTTCATCAGGCATGGTATGACAAGATATTGAATGAAACTCAAAATATACACATGCACAACTAAAATGATTGGACATTTGACTCAATAAACATTACAAAGGCTGGACATTTGGCAAAATAAACAAACAGCCTGGGAGATGATCTTCAATCAGGCAGGCCCAGTGGTTATAAAGTCTCTAGGACACTAAATTATAAGAAAACTTGGTGTCTAAGATTCCCATGTCTTTGAACAACATTGTTTAGACGTGGTAATGAGCCATAAAACCATCAGCAATGTTCAGCCCGTTCTGTATACAATTGAAGCTTCTAATTAGCTTGGATTCACAGACTCTTCTGTGTTTTTGGGATTTGAAATTACCTCTCAAAATTAAAACCTTCATATTGTCAATGTTATGTCCCTGGCCAGAAAAATGCTCCGCAACTGGAAAATTGATTTTTTTGTGTGTAATTGTGTGACGATGAGACCTCATCCTTGCTCTTAGACGCTGTCCAGTCTCACCAACATAGAAAGAACCTACTGGGCAAATGGTGCACATAATTAAATATACCACATTGGAAGAGAAGCATGTGAAAGTCCCAGGAATCTTATAATCCTGCTGTTTGTTGGGGATCTGTATCCTGTCTCTGGTCTCTATGTGAGCACAGGTCTTGCAGCTCTTCACATTGCATGGATAAGTTCCTTTTGGTGTATCCGAGGGCATCAAACTTCGGACCATGATGTTTCTTAAATTGGGAGGCTGCCTGTAGCACAGCAAGGGAGGGTCTTTGAATAATATTTTAAGTCGGTCATCCTTGTGTAGGATGTGATGAAGTTTCCTGGCAGTTTTCCTTAGTACCTCAAGCTGTGGGTTGTAGGTCACCACCAGGGGAACACGTTGGTTCTCTTCTTTTTCTCTGTATTGGAGTGCTTGACTTCTAGGGATCCTTGTGGCTTTAATGATCTGATTATCAATGGAGGTGGGGTGGTTTAAAAATGTCTTTTTTAGCTGGTTTAAGTGTTCATCCCTTTCCACTGGGTTGGAGCAAATACGGTTATATCTGAGGGCCTGGCTGTAGACAATGGATTTTTTGATGTGTTTCGGGTGGAAACTGTCCCATCTGAGGTATGTGGGACGGTCAATCGGTTTCCGATATACTGTTGTTTGGAATGAACCATTTAGAATTTTTAAGGTGGTATCCAGAAAGTTGATTTCTGTCTATGGAGGCTCTCATGCTGATCCAATAGAATCTCTCACGTAACAATATTTCCAGTTTTCTCCATCCAAAGTGTCCTGCTCCGTCATGGTACGCTTCCAATACCATTTGGACATCTCTCTTTGGAACCACAACTTGCCATACCATTTCATGTGTTCTTGGGTTGATATACTGTCTGCACAATTGACCTTGATAGATGAATAACATGCTTCTTTCTTTCCACAGGTACTGGGCCTCTGGTGGAGCATTCTTTTCAAGTTGGGAATCCGGTTGGGTTATTAACTTCTTTACAAGGCTCACTGCCAGATCACTGTCTTGAGTCTCCTTCCATCCATAGTGAGGCAACTGGTTTAGTGCAACAGTCTGACGGTTCTGGTAGATGTGATCATAGTCATAGTTCGATAGTCAGGCTATCCAACGTTGCTCCAATGCTCCAAGCTTCGTGGTATCCAGGTGTGTTAACGGGTTATTATCCGTGAAGACGGTAAATTTTGAAGCTACCAGGTAATGCTTGAACCTTTCTGTTATAGCGCAGGCCAAGGCCAGGAACTCCAACTTAAAAGAACTGTAGTTTTCCGGGTTCCTCGTGGTGGGTCGAAGTTTTCTGCTGGCGTAGGCAATTACTCTCTCTCTACGATCTTGGATCTGGGAAAGGACTGCTCCCAGGCCTACATTGCTTGCGTCGGTGTAGAGGACGAAAGATAGGTTATAATCGGGGTAAGCCAGGAATTCCTCACCGGTTAGAGCCTGCTTCATCTGTTCGAAGGAATCTTCTTGTTCTTCTCCCCATTCCAATGGTGGCTCTGAAGACCTTCTCTTCTTAGATTGGCCTACCAGAAGGGCACTGCCATCTTTGTGTAGCCCTTTATGAATCTTCTGTAGTACCCAACCAAACCTAAGAATTGACGTACTTTGGTGACGGTGGTTGGTCTCTACCAGTCCCGGATAGCAGTCACTTTTTCCGGGTCTGGTGCTACTCCATCTGCGCTGACCACATGCCCGAGGTATTGGACCTTAGGTTTCAGTAGGTGACATTTAGATGGTTTGAGCTTCATTCCGTACTTGGCTAAAGCTTCAAATACCTCCACCAGGTGTTCCAGGTGTTCTTCGTAGTTTTGGAATACACGATGACGTCGTCCAGGTATAACAGCACCGTCTCGAAGTTCCGGTGTCCCAGGCAACATTCCATGAGTCTTTGAAACGTTCCTGGTGCACTGCACAACCCGAATGGCATGCTGTTGAATTCGCATAGTCCCATTGGTGTTGTGAATGCAATTCTCTCTCAGTCTTCTTCTGCAAAAGGAGACCTGCCAATACCCACTAGTGAGATCTAACGTGGAGAAATAATTAGCAGTTTTTAACGCAGCAAGAGACTCTTCTATTCGGGGTAATGGGTAAGCATCTTTGTGAGTGATCTTATTGACCTCCCTGTAATCCACACACATCCTCATCGTGCCATCCTTCTTTCTGACTAGGACTAAGGGGGCTGCCCAGGGACTACAGCTATCTCTTATAACCCTGGCCTCCTTCATGTCCCGCAGCATCTCTTTGGCATGCTGGTAGTGATTTGGTGGAATTTGTCTGTGTCTCAATTTAATTGGGGGATGATCTCCTGTGGGTATGCAATGGTGTAGCCCTTTAATCTTTAAGCAACAGCCGACACCACTCCTCTAGCTGTCCTTTGGAGTTGTTATCCTCCGCCTGACTTGACGGGGAAAAAGGGCTCTACTGCCTGTATGTTGTTGCCTTTGTCTTTGCTACAGTAGCATACTGGGGCAGTTTTGCTTCCTCTTCCCCACAATTTAATACACGGATTGGTACTCTTCCCTTGCGTACATCCACCACCCCTCTGGCTGTCAGTTGTGTAGGTCTATGCTCTGAATATACCGGCTCTACATCTGCCTGGTATTCCTTTCCTCTGAGACCTATTGCTGCTCGACACCATATCATCATTTAACTTTTTGGTGGTAACACAATGGAAACCGGGTCTGTTACCCGCACACTGCCAATCTCTCCCCCAGACAGATTTACCTGTTGCTTATGGATGAGGGCTCGGATTTTTCTTTGGATGACTCTCGTCCGCCCATAACCAGCAGTCTCAGCAATCTGTCGGAGTAAAAACAACACTTCTCCAAGGCAGTTTTCAATGACATTAGTACCAATTACCATGTAAGGATACTTTTCACCAGGATCATCCCCTACCACACATAACCCTTGGCCTTTTAATTCCTCCCTCCCCAACTTTATTGTAACTTCTCTGTACCCCACATGTTCCTGTGGTTGTCCATTGGCAGCAATAATATAAAAATTGGGGTCTGGGGGCTTAAGATCGGTATCAGACCAAAACTGTTTGTAAAGGATATGTGGGATGGTGGTAACCTGCGATCCGGTGTCCAGTAGGGCCAACATGGGGATTCCTTCTAGCGTAATGTTGAGGTACGGACGGGTTACACCAGTCATATGGGCCCAGTTGTCCTACTCCTGGGGGCTGGCCCTCGGGCCCAGGAATCTCGGGTTTAAAGGACATCCTCTTGCAAAGTGGCTTGGTTTGTTGCAACGTAAGCAGATGGGTTGTCCTGAGGAATCCGTGTAGTCCCTGGCTCTGCGTTGGAATGATGCATCGGTCCCCTGAACGGGCGACTTGTTGGTCCCCTCCATGGGCGACATGGGTCTACGTTGGAATGATGCGTTGGTCCCCTGCACGGGCGACTTCTTCTTCCTCCTCATCCATGGGACATCCCTTGGGCAATCAGCTAGTTGAATTTGGCTTGGTGGTGGTGCCCCAGGCATGGCTTGCAAGAGTTTTAGTACATAGTCCACATTTTTGGTTAGCTGCAGCACCTGGTTACGCAAGTCATCATCAGAGTTATTTGCTACAGCTTGTCTTTCCACCTTTGCAGGGTCTTAGGAAGTGGGTTTAAAGTCTATGGGAGAGGTGTTAACCTGCCTGAATTGGATTGCAGTCTCTGCAGGCACTGGATCCCATAACACTGTTACAGCACAATCTTTTAAGTCATTAAAGTTCACAGTTGGATGATCCAAGACCCACATGTGTACCTGCTGGCGGTGGTAGTTTGACCTCAATCCTTCTGTAAACTGCTCTGCAAGCATTTTATCCTCTTCTAGCACACTTGCCGGGTCTACCTGCTTTAAGGACCGGAGTGCCCCTTGTAAATGGAGGGCATAGTCTCTGATGGTATCCTGCGGTCTCTGCTTGCACTGGTAGAACAGCATCCTCTATTCAGACTGTGTGCGTTTTTCGAAAGCAGCTTTAAGCTTGTCAAGCACTTTAGCTGCAGAGTCTCTGTCAGCATCATTCCAGGACTCAACCTCCAGCTCCGCTGCGCCTGTTAATTGTACCAGCACAACGGTGGCTTGCTGCTTTTCAGTCATCGTATACATGTCCAGCACTGCACACATCTTTTGTTTGAAGACTGCTAGGGTACCAGGTTTACTTTCATATGTGGGCAACCATTTTGCGCCCGGTATGTACGGCAAGGCTATCGGGATTATCGGGGCCGCTGCTCTGAGTGCTGCATTCCCTCTGTCAGGGACTTGTGTTTCATCTGAGTCACTCATGATGGGGCCCCCCTAGTTAATCGCTGCCAGCCGGTGAAGTAAAAACGAACTTTTCCGGTCATCAGCGGCTCTGCAGGGGGAGTCGAGCACCTCGGGTATTTTCGGAACTGGAAACTGCGCTTCTCTGGTCTCGGCAGAGTGAAGGGGCGGGGCTTATCTTCCACTCTTTTCCACCCGCTCTTTGACGCAGTTCAATTTCTTTGGCAGAGTAATGGCGGCCCGATTTTACAGTTCACAACCAGTTAATAAAGTTCAATTCTAGGCATACAGTACCGGTTTTCCCGGGCACAGGATCCTGTTCGTGACGCCAGGTTGAGGCGTCGACAGGGTAGGGGGTACTCGGATACTGGTGCTGATGGCGACTTGGATGGTAGATCATGACTGGTCGGTCCCGGGATACGTGCCCTGGACCCTCAATGGCGGGGATGGTGGGGGATGATGGTGGTGAAGAGAATTGGTTACGTGACGACACATGTGGTACCTGGTAAGGTGTATACCAGCGCTGCAGCTGGCCGCTGAGGTGATGGAGGTGCAGCTCAGGGTAGTACAGGTAGAGTTTACCTCAGGGCAGCGGGGTTGGATGAGGGGAGTCGTAGTAGTGTCTCCGTGGTCAACGCTGTGGGTATCGGCGGTTAAGCAGGCACACACACACACACAGTAGTCTTTGTTTCTGTACCTTTTACTGATGACCGGTAACAGGTACAGTCCAGGGAAGTAACCAGGTCCTCGTTTCAATTTGGGACTTTCATCTTGGAGAGCTGTGAGGCCTCCTCTGTCACTGTGTATGGTGGTTTGGGGTATGTTCTTCCTATAACTGAACTCGCCGCTTCTTCATCCCTCCCAGGGCTTTACTCTATAATAGAGATGAGCGAGTACTAAAATGCTCGGGTGCTCGAAGCTCGGGCCGAGCATCCCAAGATACTCGTGTACTCGGTCCAAGCATCGAGCCCAATGTTATCCTATGGGAGACTCGAGTATTTTTCTGGCATGTCCCCGGCAGCATGGAAAAACCCTAAAAATGTCACAAAAGTATCAGAACAGTGCTCAAATGACATGGGAACAGCATGGGGAAGACCCCTGTAAGCATTTCAGACCCCAAGGTCACTGCTGTGAACAATGTTGTCAGACTATTACGCCACTTTTACGGACTGTCAAGAAAACATTACAAAATGAAACCAAAATGTATTTTCACGGAAAAAATATTAAAGGCTCACACCCACTTGTGAGACAGAGTTGGTGTATGCTAATTTTTTGGATTATATGAAAGATTTTTTTTTTTTTAAATTGTGTGGCAATCCAATGCCCCTGGGAAGAGACGTAAATGAAGGCCTCTTTAAATAATGTGCCCATTATAAGAAAGTTGGTCTTTTGTAGGATTGGCCTAGGGCAGGGCTGCCAAAAGTTGGGAGGCACTCTGATGCCCCTGGATGGAGGTGTATATGAGGGCCTCTTTTAATATTGTGCCCATTATAAGGAAGTGGGTCTTTTGTAGGATTGCCCTAGGCAGGGAAACCAAAAATTGTGTGGCACTCTGATGCCCCTGGATATTTATTATTATTATTATTATTATTTATTTATATAGCGCCATTAGGTTCCATGGCGCTTTACATGAGGATAGAGGAGACAAGGACAATTACAATAACTCTAGACAATCAGGACATATAGGTACAGGAGGGGACCCTGTCCACAAGGGCTCACAGTCTTCAAGGGGATAGAGACGTGCATGAGGGCCTCTTTAAATAATGTGCCCATTGTAAGGAAGTGGGTCTTTTGTAGTAATGCCCTAGGCAGGGCAGTCAAAGATTGGGAGGCACTCTTATGTCCCTGGATAGAGACGTGCATGAGGGCCTCTTTAAATAATGTGCCCATTTTAAGGAAGTGGGTCTTTTGTAGTATTGCCCTAGGCAGGAAAGCCAAAAAATGTGTGGCACTCTGATGCCCCTGGGAAGAGACGTACATGAAGGCTTCTTTAAATAATGTGCCCATTTTAAGCAAGTGGGTCTTTTGTAGTATTGCCCTAGGCATGGAAGCCAAAAAATGTGTGGCACTCTGATGCCCCTGGATAGAGGCGTGCATGAGAGCCTCTTTAAATAATGTGCCCATTTTAAGCAAGTGGGTCTTTTGTAGTATTGCCCTAAGCAGGGAAGCCAAAAATTGTGTCACACTTTGATGCCCCTGGATAGAGGCGTGCATGAGAGCCTCTTTAAATAATGTGCCCATTTTAAGCAAGTGGGTCATTTGTAGTATTGTCCTAGGCAGGGCTGCCAAATGTTGGGAGGCACTCTGATGCCCCTTGATAGAGGTGTGCATGAGGGCCTCTTTAAATAATGTGCCCATTTTAAGCAAGTGGGTCATTTGTAGTATTGTCCTAGGCAGGGCTGCCAAATGTTGGGAGGCACTCTGATGCCCCTTGATAGAGGTGTGCATGAGGGCCTCTTTAAATAATGTGCCCATTGTAAGGAAGTGGGTCTTTTGTAGTAATGCCCTAGGCAGGGAAGCCAAAAATTGTGTCACACTTTGATGCCCCTGGATAGAGGCGTGCATGAGAGCCTCTTTAAATAATGTGCCCATTTTAAGCAAGTGGGTCATTTGTAGTATTGTCCTAGGCAGGGCTGCCAAATGTTGGGAGGCACTCTGATGCCCCTTGATAGAGGTGTGCATGAGGGCCTCTTTTAATATTGTGCCCATTATAAGGAAGTGGGTCTTTTGTAGGATTGCCCTAGGCAGGGCTGCTAAACATTGGGAGTCACCCCAATGCCCCTGGAAAGAGACCTGTATGAGGGCCTCTTTAAATATTGTGCCCATTTTAATCAAGTGGGTCTTTTGTAGGATTGCCCTAGGCAGGGAATCCGAAAGTTGAGAGGCACCAAGATGCCCCTGGATGGAGGCGTGTATGAGGGCCTCTTTAAATAATGTGCCCATTGTAAGGAAGTGGGTCTTTTGTAGTATTGCACTAGGCAGGGCTGCTAAACATTGGGAGACAGCACAATGCCCCTGGGAATAGATGTACATGAAGGCCTCTTTTAATAATATGCACATTATAAGGAAGTGGGTCTTTTGTAATATTGCCCTAGGCAGGGAAGCCAAAAATTGTGTCGCACTCTGATGCCCCTGGATAGAGGCGTGCATGAGAGCCTCTTTAAATAATGTGCCCATTTTAAGCAAGTGGGTCATTTGTAGTATTGTCCTAGGCAGGGCTGCCAAAAGTTGGAAGGCACTCTGATGCCCCTGGATGGAGGCGTACATGAGGGCCTCTTTTAATAATGTGCCCATTTTAACCTCTCTGGCGGTCTGTTTAGGTCTTGAATTTTTTGCTAAAAGCGGGCTTACCCGCGTTCGCGGCAGATGCGGTAAAAAAACAGCATCTGCCGCACTTGCCGCACTTGCCGCACTTGCGCCGCACTTGCGGCGCGGTTGCGGCGCGGTTGCGGTAATCTGCATAGTAAAGGGAACCAACCACCTCGGATGACCCTCATACACTGATAATATGTGCCCCTGCAGCCTAGTGAACCATTAGCAGCACTGTTTTTGTGTGATCTTATAAACTTACATGCCTGCGTACTTGAGGGCGTCTCCCTGTGTGTGCTGGCACTTGTGAGCTGTGCTCGTCATGTCTGCTCTCCCCTCCCTTATGCACGCCCCCTCTCAGCCTGCTATAGTGATGTGAGGCTGATTGCGTCATAAAGGGGCGGGGCTAAATCGCGCATCCCGGTAGCCCCGCCCCTTTATGACGCAATCAGCCTCACATCACTATAGCAGGCTGAGAGGGGGCGTGCATAAGGGAGGGGGAGAGCAGGCATGACGAGCACAGCTCACAAGTGCCAGCACACACAGGGAGACGCCCTCAAGTACGCAGGCATGTAAGTTTATAAGATCACACAAAAACAGTGCTGCTAATGGTTTACTAGGCTGCAGGGGCACATATTATCAGTGTATGAGGGTCATCCGAGGTGGTTGGTTCCCTTTACTATGCAGATTACCGCAACCGCGCCGCAAGTGCGGCAAGTGCGGCAAGTGCGGCAGATGTGGTTTTTTTACCGCATCTGCCGCGAACGCGGGTAAGCCCGAGCCTGACTCGGGGTTAACGCTTCTGGTAGTGAATGTTAACCCCGAGTCAGGCTCGGGAATAACGCTAGGAAGGTTAAGGAAGTGGGTCATTTGTAGGATTGGCCTAGGCAGGGCTGCCAAAAGTTGGGAGGCACTCTGATGCCCCTGGATGGAGGCGTGCATGAGGGCCTCTTTTAATAATGTGCCCATTTTAAGGAAGTGGGTCATTTGTAGGATTGGCCTAGGCAGGGCTGCCAAAAGTTGGGAGGCACCACAATGCCCCTGGAAAGAGACGTGCATGAGGGCCTCTTTAAATATTGTGCCCATTTTAATCAAATGGGTCTTTTGTAGGATTGCCCTAGGCAGGGAAGCCAAAGGTTGGGAGGCACCAAGATGCCCCTGGATAGAGGCGTGCATGAGGGCCTCTTTAAATAATGTGCCTATTATAAGGAAGTGGGTCTTTTGTAGTATTGCCCTTGGCAGGGAAGCCAAAAATTGGGAGGCATTGCGATGTCCCTGGATAGAGACTTGCATGAGGGCCTCTTTAAATAATGTTACAAAAAGATGGAAGCGTGGTGTATGTTTGGGCGCTGAGGTAAGGAAGGCCGCTAACAGCCCCATGTGTACAGGCGCACTATAAGCTGTTGTTGTTTTTTCCTTTACATCTTTAAATAATGTGTCCATTTTAAGGAAGTGGGTCTTTTGTAGGATTGCCCTAGGAAGGGCTGCCAAAAATTGCGATGCCCCTGGGAGGAAACATGGAGGAGAGCCCCTAAAACTTGTTCCATTTACAAAGAAGCAGATCTCCTGTACTTGTAATGCCCATTCTGTAAGTATGGACTAATACATTTACCCCTGGGGGGTATACATGAAACTAATGCCTAACTTTTGAATGGTTAGGGTCATCATCATCATAAATATGATGTAAAAAAATTATGGTTTTGTGGCATCATGAACCACGGTCATACTGATCACATGATGGTGGCTGATGAGGAGAAAAAGGAGCAGTACAGCAAGTAGCCAAAGACATGAAGTGTGTACCCATGTGTGGGTGTGCGGAGGTGCATTGCAATCTACCGGAACAAAATTTAAATAACGCTATCATTTGGTGGTGGTGTGGTGAAGTCAGGCCCAATCTAACCCTTGTTCATCTTGATCAAAGTCAGCCTGTCAGCATTTTCAGTTGACAGGTGGGTGCGTTTATCTGTAATGATTCCACCTGTGGCACTAAAAACACGCTCTGACAAAACGCTAGCGGCAGGGCAGGCCAGGACTTCCAAGGCGTAGAGAGCCAATTCCTGCCACGTGTCCAGCTTGGATACCCAATAATTATAAGGCACAGAGGAGTCTAGGAGCACTTTAGTATGATCGGCAAGGTACTCCCTCAGCATCTTGACAAACTTTGCAGTCCTTGTGACACTACCCCGCACCTCAGGGCCTGTGGTATGGGAGGTGCTGAGAAAAGTGTCCCAGATCATTGAGAGTGTTCCCCCTACCTCTGCTGGATTGGACTTGTGCCTCTCTCGGCCGGACGCCTTGGTAGTCCACTGAATCGTGACCTCTGCCGCTAGCATTTTCAGAAGGGAATTTTTTGACTAATTCCGCGACTATGGCCTTCTGGTACTGCAGCATTTTTGTGGACCTCTCCGCCTCGGGAATAAAAGAAATAAAGTTCTCTTTGTAGCGTGCGTGTAAAAGTGTCACCAACCAGTAATGAGTGTCCGCCAAGATGTTGATAACGCTAGGGTCACAAGACAGGCAGCGTAACATTAAGTCAGCCATGTGCGCCAGACTGTTAACAGGCAAGACTTCAGGGTACTCACCAACAGCATGACTGGCCATGTTGACCTCATCGTCTTCCTCCTCTCCCCTGTCATCTGGCCATCAACGCTGAACCGACGGTCTGACGGTTGTGCATGTATTACCGTCAATTCCTCATGAAAGTAGCTCTATTTCTTCATCCTCCTCCTCCTCGTCATAGTCCTCCAATGCACGTTGGGATGAGATGAGGCTGGGCTGTGTGTAATCACCCCGTACGGTTTCTTGCTGCAAGTCATCGTGCTCTGCCTGCAATGCATCATCTTTGATTTTGAGCAGAAAGCATATTAGAAGACAGAGAAGCGGGATGGTGACGCTAATGATGGCGTCATCGACGCTCACCATCTTGGTGGAGTTCTCAAAGTTTTGGAGGACGGTACATATGTCGGACATCCATGTCCACTCCTGAGGTCTTATGTGTGGAGTTTGAACCATATACCGACGGCCTAGTTGATGCTGGTACTCAACAACTGCCCTCTTCTGCTCAAAAATCCTGACCAACATGTGCAGTGTGGAATTCCAACGCGTGGGGACATCACACACCAGTCTGTGAGCCAGAAGCTGCAAACGCCGCTGAAAGCTGGCAAGGCCGACAGAAGCAGCAGGTGACTTTCTAAAATGGGCACACAGGCGGCGTACTTTGACGAGCAGATCCGACAGCTCCGTGTAGGATTTAATAAACCGCTGAACCACAAGGTTGAGCACATGGAACATGTGTCAGCTCGCCTTGCCTCAGAGCCGCCACAAGGTTCCGGCCATTGTCACACACGACCATGCCAGGCTGTAGGTTCAGCGGTGTGAGCCAGTGATCTGCCTGCTGTTTCAGAGCTGTCCACAACTCTTCAGCGTTGTGGGGTTTGTCACCTACGCCTATTAGCTTGAGCACAGCCTGTTGCCGCTTAGCCGAGGCAGTGCTGCAGTGCTTCCAGCTTGGGACTGGTGTGGAGGGTGAAGTGGAGGAAGAAGAGGAGGAGGAGGCTAAGGAGCATGACGTGCCAGAGCTGTACACTGTGGGTGAAACCCTGACTGAGTTAGGGCCTGAAATCCTTGGTGTCGGAAGGACGTGTTCCGTCCCAAGCTCAGTCTGGGTCCCGGCTTCCAGAATATTAACCCAGTGTGCCGTCAGCGAGATGTACCGGCCCTGCCCACGTTTCCGTGGTTAGGTGGAATTTGCCTGAAACTGCGTTGTTAAGGGCACGTATGATGTTTTGTGACACATGCTTATGTAATGAGGGGACGGCACACCGGGAAAAATAGTGGAGGCTGGGAACCGAGTAACGTGGGACAGCCGCCGCCATCAGGTTGCTGAATGCTTCTGTCTCCACCAGCCTAAAAGGCAACATTTCCAGCGCAAGCAGTCGCGAAATGTGTGCATTTAGAACTGTGGCATGTGGGGCGTTGGCAGTGTATTTGCGCCTGCCTTCCAAAGAATGGTGTATGGACAACTGAACGCTGCGCTGGGACAAGGACGTGGCTGATGATGGTGCTATTTCTGCGAAATTTTGTGCGAGTACAGGTGAAGGACAGGAGGCATCTTCGCCTGCAGTATGGACAGGGGATTGGCTTGCACACACAACAGTGGAAGACGCAGCGGTGTCACCCGCAGACACTGCTCCTGGACTCTGCTGTACATCCCACAAAGTCGGGTGCTTTGCTGCCATGTGCCTGATCATGCTGGTGTTGGTCAGGCTGCTAGTTTTGCTGCCCCTGCTGATGCTGGCATGGCAGGTGTTGCAAATGGCCTTTTTCGAATTATCTGCAGACACCTTAAAAAGCAGCCAGACTCGGGAAGACCTAACAGTTGTACTGGCAACTTCACTCGTGTTGTTGTTCCGGGGAACAGTTGCCTGCCTTCTGCCTGTGGCCACCACCCTGCTTCTCCCGGCCTGTTGTGATGCTATGCCTAACTCCCCCTGTGCACTGCTGTCCTTGCTCTGCATGTCCTCCTGCCAGGTTGGGTCAGTTACTGGATCATCCACCACGTCGTCTTCCACTTCCGCACCCTGGTCCCTCCTCCTGACTTTCTGGCAATTGTGTCTCATCATCGTCCACCTCTTGTTAAGACACGTTCCCACTGTTGCCTTCGCGAGACCGTGGCTGCGCAAATATTTGGGCATCTGTGCATACGATCTCCTCATGACCCACATCAACTGGAGCTGGCGAGAGGCCAGAATCTATGAATGGATAATTGAACAGCTCTTCAGAGTGTCCAAGATCAGTTATGTCCAGGGCCGGGCACTCGGCATGGTGGGAGGAAGGAGTATCAAGGTGTGGAATGTGCGGCCCAGTATCACGGCTACTGACACTTGACCGTGTGGAAGACAGGGTATTTGTGGTGGTGCCAAACTGACTGGAAGCATTATCCGCTATCCTGTTGACACTGGTCTTGGTTTAATAGTGAAGTACTGCTGCGGTCCCCTAGAAATTGGGACAGGAAAGTCGAGTGAGATGATGTGGGCGTTTGTCGTGGCGCAATTCGAGCTTGCACACGGGCTCGGCCTCTGCCTGCACCACCATCACGTCCAGTTCCTTGTCCCTTGCGACCGGCCTTGCACATTTTCAATGTTGTGCTGACTGTATACAGCTAAATGAAGGCATCCAAGATTTACTAGTACATAGTAACATAGTAACATAGTTTTTAAGGTTGAAGGAAGACTTTAAGTCCATCTAGTTCAACCCATAGCCTAACATGTTGATCCAGAGGAAGGCAAAAAAAAACCCATGTGGCAACACTAAGCTCCACATTGGGGGAAAAAATTCCTTCCTGACTCCAGATACGGCAATCAGACTAATTCCCTGGATCAACGCCCAATCAAAGAATCTAGTATGTATAACTGATAATATTATAGTTTTCAAGTTTTTAGCACGACACTGAGATTTGAGTTTAAGGCCCTGCAGGTGGACTAGTCAGACACAAAACGCTGACGACAATAGCGAGTCTTTTTGCGGTTCCTAATTTGCGCTAAAACCTACTCCTGCCGCACACAAATGTTAGATGAATGCAGACAAGAGTTGGTTTTTAGCACGACACTGAGATTTCAGATTAAGGCCATGCAAGTGGACTAGTCAGACACAAACGCTGACGACAATAGCGAGTCTTTTTGCGTATCCTAATTTGCGATAACACCTATTCCTGCCACACACATGTGTTAGATGAATGCAGACAAGAGTTGGTTTTTAGCACGACACTGAGATCTGAGATTAAGGCCCTGCAGGTGGACTAGTCAGACACAAACGCTGACGACAATAGCGACTCTTTTTGCGTATCCTAATTTGAGCTAAAACCTACTCCTGCCGCACACAAATGTTAGATGAATGCAGATGTCGGGCCCACTGAGACGGGGGTACTCGGTACCGGACCGGTCTGCTACTGGGGAAGTCACGGGTGGTCCTGGTCCGGACCGTGTCCCGGGCTCGGCAATAGAAGGGGAATATTTACAGGGGATTGTCAGTTGTGACGCCACCCACTATATGCGGCCAGTGATGGGGCCGCCGCTGCTGCAGAACCTCCGAGGATGATGGAATAGCAGCGTAGATGGGATAGTTCCAGTGGGTAGAACTGTATTCCCCGGGCAGTAGGGGTTAATGTCTATGGTGTAGTGTGCAGGCTGGGTGCAATTCACTTACTAGCCAGATGATGCAGAAATCTCTCCTCAGTGCTGGTGCCGACACCCTGTGGCTCTGCAGGTGGAGGGCTTGCTGTAATCCTGTATGGAGGGAACGTCACTCAAGCAGATAGAAGCAGCCAAGGGAGGCAGATTCAGGGTCTCCGTGTTTACTCTCAAAGTTCTTCAAGGCAATTTACACTTCAGTTACAGTTCTTACAAGTCTCAGTTCAAGTACACGGGGCACACTCCCCTCCAGGGTTCCCTTAATCTCTGCAGCCAGGTCTCTCTCTCTGTGACCCCTCACACTGTCTCTGTGTCCTTTCCGGGCTGTTAACGTTCTGTGTACACTTGGTGGGTGTCTCCGGACAGTATGGCGGTGACTCGGGCCCCTGTGGGTCCTCCTCGTTGTCACTGAGCTGCCTGTCCTTTGGGGTAGGGACCCTAACATGCAGCTGTGGTCCCCCGTCGTGTTGTTTGGGGATTCCGGGTAAAACTACGGTCCCCTCTAGAGCCGACACTCTACTCAGCCCAGCCTCCAGCAGTCCTCAAGTGTGAGGCTCTACCAGACTCTTTCTCTCTGGTCTTTCAGTATCATAGAAGGGCTACTCCGCCTGCAGTCGGTCGCTTCACTGTAAGTCTAGGGCCGGGTATCACCGTCCCTCTCCGTCTCCTCACACTCCTGGGGATCTGGCTCCGGATAGGCTTTCTCTCTCCTCCGGCTCACCCTGGCTCGGTACAGATTCTGCGCTCCTAACACCTCACTCTTCCAAGACGTGTGAGTCTTTCTCCTGCTCAGCTTAGCTCGACCTTCCACTGTCTCTGGCCTATGCCGTGTTCCTCAGCCTGCTGCTGGTCTGCTCTGCTCGGCACCCTGGGCCTACTCTTGGTCTTTGCTGGTCGGCTCACTATGGCCTACTGACTCCTTCCTCCTCCCCCTTCACTATTTCTACTGTCAAGTCACCTGACTACGTGTGTGCCCAACCCACTCCTCTAAATCCACCACCCTCGCTTGCCTAGAGTCTCCAATCTTAGGGCTGGATGCTGCCATCTACTGTACGTGGGTTGTGTGGGCTGTGAGGGTGTTGATTTGCAACAATTGTCCTACCTGCCTGGCTGCAGTTCCCTTTTGTGGCCTCCTGGACGCAGGGGCGCCACACAGACAAGAGTTGGTTTTTAGCACGACACTGAGATTTGAGATAAGGCCCTGCAGGTGGACTAGTCAGACACAAACGCTGACGAGAATAGCGAGTCTTTTTGCGTATCCTAATTTGCGATAACACCTACTCCTGCCACACACATGTGTTAGATGAATGCAGACAAGAGTTGGTTTTTAGCACGACACTGAGATCTGAGATTAAGGCCCTGCAGGTGGACTAGTCAGACACAAACGCTGACGACAATAGCGACTCTTTTTGCGTATCCTAATTTGAGCTAAAACCTACTCCTGCCGCACACAAATGTTAGATGAATGCAGATGTCGGGCCCACTGAGACGGGGGTACTCGGTACCGGACCGGTCTGCTACTGGGGAAGTCACGGGTGGTCCTGGTCCGGACCGTGTCCCGGCTCGGCAATAGAAGGGGAATATTTACAGGGGATTGTCAGTTGTGACGCCACCCACTATATGCGGCCAGTGATGGGGCCGCCGCTGCTGCAGAACCTCCGAGGATGATGGAATAGCAGCGTAGATGGGATAGTTCCAGTGGGTAGAACTGTGTTCCCGGGGCAGTAGGGGTTAATGTCTATGGTGTAGTGTGCAGGCTGGGTGCAATTCACTTACTAGCCAGATGATGCAGAAATCTCTCCTCAGTCTGGTGCCGACACCCTGTGGCTCTGCAGGTGGAGGGCTTGCTGTAATCCTGTATGGAGGGAACGTCACTCAAGCAGATAGAAGCAGCCAAGGGAGGCAGATTCAGGGTCTCCGTGTTTACTCTCAAAGTTCTTCAAGGCAATTTACACTTCAGTTACAGTTCTTACAAGTCTCAGTTCAAGTACACGGGGCACACTCTCCCCTCCGGGGTTCCCTTAATCTCTGCAGCCAGGTCTCTCTCTCTGTGACCCCTCACACTGTCTCTGTGTCCTTTCCGGGCTGTTAACGTTCTGTGTACACTTGGTGGGTGTCTCCGGACAGTATGGCGGTGACTCGGGCCCCTGTGGGTCCTCCTCGTTGTCACTGAGCTGCCTGTCCTTTGGGGTAGGGACCCTAACATGCAGCTGTGGTCCCCCGTCGTGTTGTTTGGGGATTCCGGTAAAACTACGGTCCCCTCTAGAGCCGACACTCTACTCAGCCCAGCCTCCAGCAGTCCTCAAGTGTGAGGCTCTACCAGACTCTTTCTCTCTGTGTCTTTCAGTATCATAGAAGGGCTACTCCGCCTGCAGTCGGTCGCTTCGCTGTAAGTCTAGGGCTCGGGTATCACCGTCCCTCTCCGTCTCCTCACACTCCTGGGGATCTGGCTCCGGATAGGCTTTCTCTCCTCCGGCTCACCCTGGCTCGGTACAGATTCTGCGCTCCTAACACCTCACTCTTCCAAGACGTGTGAGTCTTTCTCCTGCTCAGCTTAGCTCGACCTTCCACTGTCTCTGGCCTATGCCGTGTTCCTCAGCCTGCTGCTGGTCTGCTCTGCTCGGCACCCTGGGCCTACTCTTGGTCTTTGCTGGTCGGCTCACTATGGCCTACTGACTCCTTCCTCCTCCCCCTTCACTATTTCTACTGTCAAGTCACCTGACTACGTGTGTGCCCAACCCACTCCTCTAAATCCACCACCCCTCGCTTGCCTAGAGTCTCCAATCTTAGGGCTGGATGCTGCCATCTACTGTACGTGGGTTGTGTGGGGCTGTGAGGGTGTTGATTTGCAACAATTGTCCTACCTGCCTGGCTGCAGTTCCCTTTTGTGGCCTCCTGGACGCAGGGGCGCCACACAGACAAGAGTTGGTTTTTAGCACGACACTGAGATTTGAGATAAGGCCCTGCAGGTGGACTAGTCAGACACAAACGCTGACGAGAATAGCGAGTCTTTTTGCGTATCCTAATTTGCGATAACACCTACTCCTGCCACACACATGTGTTAGATGAATGCAGACAAGAGTTGGTTTTTAGCACGACACTGAGATCTGAGATTAAGGCCCTGCAGGTGGACTAGTCAGACACAAACGCTGACGACAATAGCGACTCTTTTTGCGTATCCTAATTTGAGCTAAAACCTACTCCTGCCGCACACAAATGTTAGATGAATGCAGATGTCGGGCCCACTGAGACGGGGGTACTCGGTACCGGACCGGTCTGCTACTGGGGAAGTCACGGGTGGTCCTGGTCCGGACCGTGTCCCGGGCTCGGCAATAGAAGGGGAATATTTACAGGGGATTGTCAGTTGTGACGCCACCCACTATATGCGGCCAGTGATGGGGCCGCCGCTGCTGCAGAACCTCCGAGGATGATGGAATAGCAGCGTAGATGGGATAGTTCCAGTGGGTAGAACTGTGTTCCCCGGGGCAGTAGGGGTTAATGTCTATGGTGTAGTGTGCAGGCTGGGTGCAATTCACTTACTAGCCAGATGATGCAGAAATCTCTCCTCAGTTTGGTGCCGACACCCTGTGGCTCTGCAGGTGGAGGGCTTGCTGTAATCCTGTATGGAGGGAACGTCACTCAAGCAGATAGAAGCAGCCAAGGGAGGCAGATTCAGGGTCTCCGTGTTTACTCTCAAAGTTCTTCAAGGCAATTTACACTTCAGTTACAGTTCTTACAAGTCTCAGTTCAAGTACACGGGGCACACTCTCCCCTCCGGGGTTCCCTTAATCTCTGCAGCCAGGTCTCTCTCTCTGTGACCCCTCACACTGTCTCTGTGTCCTTTCCGGGCTGTTAATGTTCTGTGTACACTTGGTGGGTGTCTCCGGACAGTATGGCGGTGACTCGGGCCCCTGTGGGTCCTCCTCGTTGTCACTGAGCTGCCTGTCCTTTGGGGTAGGGACCCTAACATGCAGCTGTGGTCCCCCGTCGTGTTGTTTGGGGATTCCGGGTAAAACTACGGTCCCCTCTAGAGCCGACACTCTACTCAGCCCAGCCTCCAGCAGTCCTCAAGTGTGAGGCTCTACCAGACTCTTTCTCTCTGTGTCTTTCAGTATCATAGAAGGGCTACTCCGCCTGCAGTCGGTCGCTTCGCTGTAAGTCTAGGGCTCGGGTATCACCGTCCCTCTCCGTCTCCTCACACTCCTGGGGATCTGGCTCCGGATAGGCTTTCTCTCTCCTCCGGCTCACCCTGGCTCGGTACAGATTCTGCGCTCCTAACACCTCACTCTTCCAAGACGTGTGAGTCTTTCTCCTGCTCAGCTTAGCTCGACCTTCCACTGTCTCTGGCCTATGCCGTGTTCCTCAGCCTGCTGCTGGTCTGTTCTGCTCGGCACCCTGGGCCTACTCTTGGTCTTTGCTGGTCGGCTCACTATGGCCTACTGACTCCTTCCTCCTCCCCCTTCACTATTTCTACTGTCAAGTCACCTGACTACGTGTGTGCCCAACCCACTCCTCTAAATCCACAACCCCTCGCTTGCCTAGAGTCTCCAATCTTAGGGCTGGATGCTGCCATCTACTGTACGTGGGTTGTGTGGGCTGTGAGGGTGTTGATTTGCAACAATTGTCCTACCTGCCTGGCTGCAGTTCCCTTTTGTGGCCTCCTGGACGCAGGGGCGCCACACAGACAAGAGTTGGTTTTTAGCACGACACTGAGATTTGAGATTAAGGCCCTGCAGGTGGACTAGTCAGACACAAGCGCTGACGAGAATAGCGAGTTTTTTGGTGTATCCTAATTTACGCTGCAACCTACTGTAGCTGCACTAAGATGCTAAATGAGTGCTGACAAGATTTGGTTTTTAGCATGACACTGACATTTAAGATTAGGGCCCTGCAGGTGGATTAGTTAGACACAAACGCTGACAAGAATAGCAAGTTTTTTGGCGTATCCTAATTTACGCTAAAACCTACTCCTGCCTATAGTGAGCTAAATTAATCCTTAAAAGCACTGTTTTGGGATGGATGGATGAGATTTCCAGCCTGTCCACCAGCCCCAAATGTGATGCAGGCTGGTATACTTGCACAACGAAGTTTGCTATATACCCTGCCTCCCTGCCTGCCTGTATACAGCTCTATTAGTCCTCAGAAGGACTGTTGTGGTAAGTAGACTGGCAGCTCTGCGCCTACACTAGCTGAAAGAGAAAAGAGAGAGAAATAGTGCGGTTACCAGGGGGGCTTTATTTAGTGTGGCGTACTAATAGGTGGCCACTCACCTTATTGGGTTGTTCTGTCCACGCACAACCCGGTAATACACTTGATAAGGCGCCCTTCACAGGCTCTAGCTCATCCGCACACCGCGTGCTCCGGGGGCTCCGAGCATCCGGTCACGTCACCACAGGTCCTTCAGTTAAAACTCCTGTTGCCAGGCGACGCCAGTTCCTCACGTTAAGCTGCACTCTGTGCCTAGCTGCTCCCCACCGCTTTACCCTCGGAGAGGGATTTATATTAGAAGGTAAACAAACTGTCAGCGGTCTAATTGGAGGTACTCAGGCACAAAGGCAGCAGGCACTGGGATGGTTTTTCAACAGAAGATAAAGATTCAGACTCCCCTGCTACTCCACAACATGTTTCAATAGATTCTCTATCTTCCTCAGGTGATCCAGTTTGTTTACCTTCTACACTAGCTGAAAGGCCACAAATATGTCCCTCAATCAGCAGCAGCTCTCCCTACACTGACTGTCTGTAGAGCAGAGTGACGAGCACAGCGCGGTCAGGTCTTATAAAGACCTGATGATGCTGTGCGGCCAGCCAATCACTGTAATGTCACAACCAACATGGCTGTGGCATTACAGTGTCTGTCAGCCAATCCCTGCATGTGGGCTGGCTCTGTAAAGAGCGCCAATATGCAGGGAGGTGGACCCCGAGCATAGCAAGAGTATCACGAGATTACTCAGTACTCGCCGAGTACCGAGATATTCGTGCGAGTACCGAGTAGTAACAAGCATACTCGCTCATCCCTACTCTATAACAGACAATGAGGTCCTTCGGTGTGGTCCCTATTCTCCACTTAGCCCCTGGTCCTGTGCTTGGTCAGGTTCGATTGTCTCTTACTTGTTTTCCTCAGGGGGTTAATTCCTCCAGGTCCTTCTGGGATTTTCCTGCTGCACTGGATGCTTAGCAGTGTCGGACTCCGGTGTCCGGGTAAACTACAGGGAAGCTGGGTCTGTTCCCTTTCTTCTTTCTCCTATTGCTCCACTGGCCTCCGACCCTCTCCCTAGGGTGCAGCACAGCTGGGTCAGTGTTCCGTGGTCCTGGGCCTGGTTTTATCCCAGCGACCAGCTCCTTCACACCTGCTCTCTCCACTGTCCGGAACTAACTCTACTAAGAGCTAACGAGACTAACTGAGACTAACTGAGACTAACTGAGACTAACTGAGACTACTAGATACTGAGACTTACTGAGACTTACTGAGACTTACTGAGACTTACGGAGACTTACTGACTCTTCACCTCAGGCCTTGACTTTTTATAGGGGAACTGGCTTAAGGCAGCCAGTAGAGTTCCCCCTCCAAGTCTGGGGTGGAAGGTGTTGTGCGGTGTGTGTACCAAGGTGTAAATCCCTCCTTGTACCGGTGGATCCTGTGGCAATCCCCTGCAAGGGTGCCACATGTGAAATTAATGTTTCTGAGAGAGGGAGAGAAAGAGAGAGACGAGAATTGAAAGGATACATTTTGCATTGGTAAGTGCTGCGTTTTGGTGGGAAAATCCGCAGCAATAAATGACATGTTGCGTATTTTCCCACACTGAAAGACACAACATTTCCATGGCAGGAAAAAAATGCAGCATTGGCACAGATCTTCTAATTTCACATAGACTTGTTTTCCTACACTATGCTGCAGATTTCTGGCAGTTCAGCAGTGAATATGCACCAAAATACATGGCAACATGCGCACTAAGTCTGCACTATTGGGACATAGCCTCAGGGGGAGGCAAATACACAGCGTACACAGGAGGAATACGGGGCGGGGGGGAAGAGACAGCGAACAAAGGGGAAACAGATATAGAGACAGCACACAGGGGGGAGACAGGCACAGAGAGGAGAGACAGCACACAGGGTGGGAGAAACACAGCACACAGGAAGGAGACAGGGGGAGAGAGACTGCGTACAAGGAGGAGACAGACACAGAGAGGGAAAACATTACACAGGTGGCAGAGACAGCATACAGGGGAGAGACAGACGCAGGGGAAAGATACACCGCACAAGGGGGAGACAGGCACAGAGATGAAAGACAGCGCACGTGGGGACAGAGCGCACAGGGCTAGACAGCGCACGAGAGGAATTGTATTTATGGGGATTATATATAATATATAATTCCCCTAACGCACTTCCGTAAGTTTCGGCTCTACTTCCGTCGTCGTGGACGTGGCTGCTCAGCAGCCACGTGACCCACGAAGCATTGCCCGTGCGAGCCGTTGCAGGGGCGCGAGCAATGGCCGCAAAGCGGCCATTGCGAGTCTCCCGCCCCGGCGACGACCGACGAGAGCCGAGCGCCGTGGCCGAAAATAGAACCAAGGGCCCGGCCATGCATCGCTTGAAACACCGCTATGTATCTCTATGGGAAGTGAGGCGCTATGCCGATTGGTCGGCGCAGCACACAGCGACCAATCAGCATAGCGCCTCACTTAAGCGGGAAATTTGAAACTCAAAGCCGTCCATTATATCTCTATGGGAAGTGAGGCGCTATTCTCATTGGTCGCTGTGTGCTGGCGCCGACCAATGAGAATAGCGCCTCACTTAAGCGGGAAATTTGAAACTCAAAGTCGTCCATTATATCTCTATGGGAAGTGAGGCGCTATTCTCATTGGTCGCCGCCAGCACACAGCGACCAATGAGAATAGCGCCTCACTTCCCATAGACAAACATAGTGGTGTTTCGAGCGATGCATGGCCGGGGCCTTGGTTCGATTTTCGGCCACGGCGCTCGGCTGTCGTCGGTCGTCACCGGGCCATGAAACTCGCAATGGACCTACGTGCCACAGTTACCGCGGCTGCAACGACTCAATTATCTATCTTATCTATCTATCTATGTATATCTATCTATCTCTATCTATCTATCTATATCTATATGTATATCTATAATCTATCTATCTATCTATGTATATCTATCTATCTATCTATCTATATCTATCTATATCTATATCTATATCTCTATCTATATCTCTATCTATCTATCTATATCTATATCTATCAATATCTCTATCTATATCTATATCTATCTATCTTTCTATCTATCTATATCTATCTATCTATCTATATATATATCTATCTATATCTATATCTCTATCTATCTATCTATCTATATCTATCTATATCTATATCTCTATCTCTATCTATCTCTATCTATCTATATCTATCTATATCTATATCTCTATGTCTATATCTATCTATGTCTATATCTATCTATATCAATATTTATCTATATCTATATCTATTTATCTATCTCTCTCTCTCTCCCTCTCTCTCTCTCTCTCCCTCTCTCTCTCCAGATTCTAGACTCCCGATTCTTTAGAATCGGGCTCACAGCTAGTATATATATATATATATATATATATATATATATATATATATACACATTGTAAGGTATGACCAGTATGAGAGCCCATGACCGGTATACATCACATGTGTAATGCATACAGGGTTAACCGTATCTGAGCCTGTGTGTAGGGGTTATTACTGTGCTAGACCAGACTGGTACACAGAGGGTTAAGTACTCCCAGGTCTGCGTGTGTGAGTGAGATGTGCTGATTGACTTACACTGTTGCAGGTGTGGATGTGGCAGCCAGGATAAGAAGCTGCCTAGCGTTGTGAGAGGGACTGGAGATGGGAGGCATACCAGACATGACCTCCAGGATGTGAGGCAGAAGGGGTCCCCATCCTGCTGGGACTAGGCAGGAAGCCGGGCTCTACATGTGGGAGACACCTGTCTCTCTGAGCCGTATGGAGCCCGTTGACTGTATGTATGGGTCTGAGAGGGCTGTAGTCTATGCTTAACTGTGTGTGTGAGTGGGCCCTGTGATGAGTGGAGCCCACGAAGGCCAGGCGACTTGTTGGGACGACTGCTAGGTCGTAATATGGTCCCGTTGACTATGTGCAATGGTTCATGTGTAAAGCATAATAGTATATGTAAAAATGCCATGTATGTTGTCTCATGTGAATAAAGGCCAGACGGCCGTAACCGCCGTTGGGACCGACTAAAGGGTTGTGATATGGTCTCGTTAACTGAGTGTATATCATAATGGGTTATGTAAAAGTTCCATGTATGATATATAAAAGGGCCAGGCGGCCATAACCGCCATTGGGACCGACTGTGAAGTCGTGATGTGGTCCCGTTGATCATGTGATGTGATATGGGAATAATGTTCTGTAATATAATATGGAAATAATGTGATTATGGGAATACTGATGTATGAAGTAAAACGTAAATAATTCCAGGTGGGCATAGCCGCCATTAGAACCAGACTGAGGTCTATAAGAGTTGGTGTGGGACTCCTTAATGATGTAAATATGATGTGTAAACTCTAAAATCTATTTATGTGATGTGAGTAATGAGAGGTTTATGACGAAAATTAATAAACCCTGTTTTGTTTGAAGTTAAATGTATTTGGTGGTGTCACTTACGCTGCCAAGCGAATCTCCAGTGGGCGCTACCTCACATATACATATATAGCTCACAGCCTTTATATTATATATGTATATATATTCAGCCCGTATGTATTAAAGGGGTCCACTAAGAATCTTTCGCCTGGGGCCCACAAAAACCTGGAGCCGGCCGTGTTCTAACTCCATCTACTGTAAGAACCATGTTCACCAAGGGTAAGACGTGATGGTTTAGGTCATGAAACGTGTTAATTTATCTTTAATTGGTCTTGTAAAGAGCAAAAATTATTTCCTGCATCTCCTACAAGCAACACAGCAGAACCTAAACTTTTACATCTCTCAGGCAGATATCGGGAGATCTGCAAAAACATATCTATGCTATAATCAGTCAGACGTTCTATGTATTATTTTTTCTCTAGACTCTATATATATATTTGTAATTATATCTATTTTAAAACAGGATGATCTAAATCATAATGTTTCAAAACAGCTTATGGCAGAACTCCAGAATAATCCCAGTCTGTCAGAAGTAAACCCCTAGAAAGAATTGGCAAGGTTCAGAAAATTATTTAGATGGGAAATGTATTTATTTATTTTGGTGAGAATGCCCATGAGTACCTTGGGGTACTCAGAACCGAGCCCTCTCGTCATCGTCGTCTGGGGCTGTGGAATGGTGTGACCCGGTCCGTGATCCCCTCGTCGGGCGAGCAGTTAAAAAGGGGAATTGGAAAAATGGATCAAAATAAAATAAGGTAAAAATAAAAGAGTATTGTGACGCCACCTGTGGAATGCGGCCGGTATAGCCGCTGCTGCAGTCGGGACCTCTGGGGATGATGGGAGAAGCAGCGAGATGGTTCAGCTCTCCACGGGAAGAGCGGGTCCCCAGGGCAACCAAATAGTCTGTTGTAGTGCAGGGCCCGTTGAGGGTGCAGGGTTCACAGACGCAGTCAGGCAGTCTCCTGCTGCCGGTTCATCAAATCAATCTACCTCTCTTCAGGCGCAGTAATGACAGTCCCACACAGCATTAAGCTTTAACCTAGTTTACTCATTATCTTGGCAGATGGTTAGTTTACAGACAGTACAGTGGCGACTCCAGTGGGGTCAAAGCAACCGGGATGGCTCATCAAAATTATTATTATTATTATTTATTTATATAGCGCCATTAGGTTCCATGGCGCTTTACATGAGGATGAGGGAGACAAGAACAAGTACACTAAATCTAGGCGATCAGGACGTACAGGTACAGGAGGGGCAGGGACCCTGTCCACGAGGGTTCACAGTCTATGAGGGGTGGGTTAGGATACAGTAGGATGGGGGAATGTCAGGTATGGGGCGGTCGCCTGGGTCTCATGGCAGGTTGTAGGCTTGACGGAACAAGTGAGTCTTCAGGTGACACTTGAAGCTACTCAGGGTAGGAGAGTGTCTGACGTGTTGGGACAGGGAGTTCCAGAGTAAGGCAGATGCCCGGGAGAATTCCTGGACTCGGTTGTGCGAAGAGGTGATGAGGGGGGAGCAGAGGAGGAGTTCTTGGGAGGAGCGGAGGTTGCGTGAGGGTAGGTATCGGGAGACCAGGTCGGAGATGTATGGTGGAGCCAGGTTGTGTATGGCTTTGTACGCCATGGTTAGTGTTTTGAATTGGGATCTCTTGGGAGATGGGGAGCCAGTGAAGGGCTTGGCAGAGGGGGGAGACAGGGGAGTAGCGGGAGGACATATAGATGAGTCGGGCAGCGGAGTTGAGGATAGACTGGAGAGGTGTGAGGGAGTTAGCCGGGAGGCCACTGAGAAGGAGGTTGCAGTAGTCAAGGCGGGAGATGATAAGAGCATGGATGAGTGTTTTAGCGGTGTCGTGGGTGAGGAAGGAGCGGATCCGTGAGATGTTTTTGAGCTGGAGCCGGAGGGATGTGGTGAGGGCCTCGATGTGGGGTTTGAAGGATAGGGAGGAGTCAAGGATTACCCGAGGCACTTGGCTTGGGGGACTGGGGAGAGGGGGCAGTCGTTGACGCAGATGGATAGGTTGGGAGGTGGGGTGGAATTTCTTGGGGGGAAGACTATGAATTCAGTTTTGTCCATGTTGAGTTTAAGGAAGCGAGCAGAGAAGAAGGATGAAATGGCGGAAAGGCATTGAGGGATTTTCGAGAGTAGGGAGGTGATGTCAGGGCCGGACAGGTAGATTTGGGTGTCGTCGGCGTAGAGGTGGTACTGGAGGCCATGGGACTCGATGAGTTGCCCTAAGCCGAGAGTGTAAATGGAGAAAAGTAGGGGTCCCAGGACCGAACCTTGGGGGACTCCAACAGAAAGGGGGTAGGGTGAGAGGAGGTGTGGGAGTGGGAGACGCTGAAGGTACGGTCCGCTAGGTATGAGGAGATCCACGAGAGGGCAAGGTGGGTGATGCCAAGGGATTCCAGGATCCGGAGAAGAAGGGAGTGGTCAACCGTGTCGAAGGCGGCAGACAGGTCAAGGAGTAGCAGGATGGAGTAGTGGTGTTTGTTCTTGGCGGTCAGTAGGTCGTTGGTGACTTTGGTCAGGGCTGTTTCGGTGGAATGGAGGGGTCGGAAGCCGGACTGTAGGCGGTCGAAAATCACCCCCTTTCTAGTTCCTTTCATGGGCCTTTCAGTCTGTCCGCACGCTAGTTACGATCCAGCTGCCAAGGGCTATTGGTGGGCAACTTGCCGGGTCCCCTAGCCCTAGTACGGCAGTCTTCTTTTCACTGCGCCAGAAGTTGGGTCGCGGGACATAAAGACCCCGCACCCCGCCTGTGTTCGTGGTTGGAGCGTAGAGCATCCTGGCCACTTCAGCAGAGTCAGCACCCTGGTTCTGGCCCAGTCCCCAAGTGTACCCGCTAATTCGAGCACACCTAGGACTCTTTCTGTCTCTCACTATGGTCTGCAACCCGGGACTCGGACAAGCCTCATGGCGGCACAGGCTGCCGGGTCTGTGTCCTTTCAGTCTTGTGTGATGGTGTTCTCGCCTCTCCTTCTGACTGAACTTGAGTCTTCGACTTTTCTTGGGTGACTGGCTCCCTGAACTTGGTGTTTTCTAGTTTTGTTGCCTCCCCTAACTGGGTCCTGTCCTAACTCCCCCACCCTCCACTTGTTTCCTCCTGCCATCCCGGTGCTGGCCATAGAGTCCCTACTCTTGGGATCGGAGTGTGTTGGGTGTGTGTAAGTAAAGGAGCAGAGAAAGGTAATAGTGCTTCAGTCCAGCGTGTTGCTCGTAGGATGTGTGCCAGGAAACGGCAGCCGGCACCACCTGAACGAAATCAGCAAAGGAAGATCCGGCACCACAGGTTTCTCCATTTAAATTTTTTATTATTTTCTCTACATAAGCTTACATATGAATATGGGTACGCAGACCCTCCGCCTGACGCGTTTCGAGCGTCACTGCGCTCTTATTCATAGACAATAAAAACTTAATAAAACAAACAAAGAGAACTAGAAATCAACAAATTACATGCAGTTGTAATCAAATATTCAATTGGAGAAACCTGTGGTGGCGGTATAACAGGCCAGATTAACCCCCCAACCAGAATATACCCGGGGTTAAAGTGGCCTAGCCCAGTTTATACCCCGGGTATATTTTGGCCTAGCCCAGTTTATACCCCGGGGTATAAACTGGGCTAGCCCAGAATATATCCCCCTGGGCCAGAATATACCCCGGGTATATTCTGGCCTAGCCCAAACTATACCCCGGGGTATAAACAGGCCTAGGCCAGATTATACCCCTCTGTATACCACAGCAGCTGTAGATCAGGGGCCCAAGCCGTGCACAGGGCCCCAAGCAACGCATGGGGGCCCAAAGCTGCACAAAGTGGCCCCAGGCAGAAGAAAGTGGCCCCAGGCAACATACAGGGGCCCCAGGCAGTGCTAGGGCCCCAGGCAGCGCATGGGGGCCCGAGGCAGCACACAGGGGCCCCAGGCTACACACAGGATCCCAGGCTACACACAGGGGCCCCAGCCAGCATGCAAGGGCCCCAGGCAGTGCATGGGGCCCAAGGCGGTGCACAAGGCCCCAGACAGCACAAAGTGGCCCAAGGCAACATACAGGGGCCCCATGCAGTACTAGGGGCCCCAGGCTACACACAGGATCCCAGGCTACACACAGGGGCCACATGCAGCATACAGGGGCCACATGCAGCATACAGGGGCCCCAGGCAGCACAATGTGGCCCCAGGCAACATACAGGGGCCCCAGCCAGTACTAGGGGCCCCAGGCTACACACAGGATCCCAGGCAACACACAGGGGCCCCATGCAGCATACAAGAGCCCCAGGCAGCACAAAGGGGCCCCAGGCAGCACAATGTGGCCCCAGGCAACATACAGGGGCCCCAGGCAGTACTAGGGACCCCAGGCTACACACAGGGGCCCCATGCAGCATACAAGGGCCCCAGGCAGTGCATGGAGGCCCGAGGCAGCACACAGGAACCCCAGGCTACACACAGGATCCCAGGCTACACACAGGGGCCCCAGGCAGCATACAAGGGGCCCAGGTAGTGCACGGGGCCCTAGGCAGTACAAAGTGTCCCCAGGCAACATACAGGGGCCCCAGACAGCACACAGGGGCCCCAGGAAGCACACGGGGTTAGAGACAGCACAAGGGTGGGGGGAGAGACAACGCGCAAGGGAGCAAGAGACAGCGTTAAGGGCCCTTTTGTGCTGCCTGTGATCCTGTGTGTAGCTTGGGGCCCCTGTGTGCTGCCTGGGGCACCTTTGTGCTGCCTGGGACCCCTGTATGTTGCCTGGGGCCACATTGTGTTGCCTGGGGCCATTGTATGCAGCATGGGGCTCCTGTGTGTAGCCTGGGATCCTGTGTGTAGCGTGGGGCCCCTAGCACTGCCTGGGGCCCCTGTATGTTGCCTGGGGCCCCTTTGTGCTGCCTGGGGCCCTTGTATGCTGCATGGGGCCCCTGTGTGTAGCCTGGGATCCTGTGTGAAGTGTGGGGCCCCTAGCACTGCCTGGGGCCCCTGTATGTTGCCTGGGGCCCCTTTGTGCTGCCTGGGGCCCTTGTATGCTGGCTGGGGCCCGTGTGTAGCCTGGGATCCTGTGTGTAGCCTGGGGCACCTATTACTGCCTGGGGCCACTGTATGTTGCCTTGGGCCCCTTTGTGCTGCCTGGGGCCCTTGTATGCTGCATGGGGCCCCTGTGTGTAGCCTGGGATCCTGTGTGTAGGCTAGGGCCCCTAGTACTGCCTGGGGCCCCTGTATGTTGCCTGGGGCCACATTGTGCTGCCTGGGGCCACATTGTGCTGCCTGGGGCCACTTTGTGCTGCCTGGGGTCCCTGTATGCTGCATGTAGCCCCTGTGTGTAGCCTGGGGCCCCTAGTACTGCCTGGGGCCCCTGTATGTTGCCTGGGGCCCCTTTGTGTTACCTGGGGCCCTTGTATGCTGCATGGGGCCCCTGTGTGTAGCCTGGGATCCTGTGTGTAGCCTGGGGCCCCTAGTACTGTCTGGGGCCCCTGTATGTTGCCTGGGGCCCCTGTGTGTAGCCTGGGATCCTGTGTGTAACCTGGGGCCCCTAGTACTGCCTGGGGCCCCTGTATGTTGCCTGGGGCCACATTGTGCTGCATGGGGCCCCTGTGTGTAGCCTGGGATCCTGTGTGTAGCCTGGGGCCCCTAGTACTGTCTGGGGCCCCTGTATGTTGCCTGGGGCCCCTGTGTGTAGCCTGGGATCCTGTGTGTAACCTGGGGCCCCTAGTACTGCCTGGGGCCCCTGTATGTTGCCTGGGGCCACATTGTGCTGCATGGGGCCCCTGTGTGTAGCCTGGGATCCTGTGTGTAGCGTAGGGCCCCTAGCACTGCCTGGGGCCCCTGTATGTTGCCTGGGGCCCCTTTGTGCTACCTGGGGCCCTTGTATGCTGCCTGGGGCCCCTGTATGTTGCCTGGGGCCACTTTCTGCTGCCTGGGGCCACTTTGTGCAGCCACGGGCCCCCATGCATTGCTTGGGGCCCTGTGCACGGCTTGGGCCCCTGATCTACAGCTGCTGTGGTATACAGAGGGGTATAATCTGGCCTAGGCCTGTTTATACCCCGGGGTATAGTTTGGGCTAGGCCAGAATATACCCGGGGTATATTCTGGCCCAGGGGGGTATAATATGGGCTAGGCCACTTTAACCCCGGGTATATTCTAGTCGGGGGGTTAATCTGGCCTGTTACACCGGATCTTCCGATAGTATGAAGAGGGGCAGCCTGGATGAGTGACTATGAATAGCATAGTCACTCATTATCATCAGTAATGAGGTACTTATAAAACGTTTTTATACACTTTGATTATGTGCATTTAGGAGCTAAAAGGAGTGTAGGGAAAGTGTTAATATGCTCTAGGGACAGCTTTTAATAGGTTTAAATGTGTTTTGGGGGTGACAGGATCCCTTTAAATATACCATGAAGATTACATCTAATCTCAGGCCTTCGAAGAGTTAAGTGTAAAACTGTCTTTTAGCTGCTATGTGACCCATTCATTAAGCAATTCCAGTGGGAGGGGGTATGTAGTGGTATGTAACCTCTAGATAGCCTGTAAGCAGATACCTGACATCTTCCCTATCATAGTATAGCCTCAGTGGATGATTATATGTAATACTCTGAATGGGAAAATGAAGTAGGAAACATTTCAGTATAATGATATGGAACAGTGAGTTTGAGAGTTTGTAAATAAAAGATATTGTGAGGTACATCTACTTTATTGTATGGGGACAACTCCTTATGGTTTAGTTCTGATGTGGAGTAAATCTACAATGTTCAATGTCCTACTTGGTGATGAGTAAGAGGTTTGACTAATGCACCGCGTAGTGGATAGATATTCTCAGGCTATTTTACAGTTACGGTCAGTAGAACTCAATTTTAGAGCTGCTTTGACACATCCATTAAAGGGGTTGTTCCATATTTAAGCTACACATCTGCTGTCACTCTTTAACAAAAAAGAAAATAGATTATGCATAAAGAGATGTCCACACCGAATGTATGAAAATGTAAACTTTATTAAGCAACCATGCAAACCAACAATTAAAAACAATTAAAATGGCATAAAGCTAGACATCCCCATGATCCAAAATTGGATTGATTTTACTTGACAATTCAATAGGGGATTTGTTGGGTCGTTCTCAGTTTTGTATTCAATATCATAAACGTCCCTTCATTATAACTAAATAAATACATGACTGCCACGACTTTGGTAAAAATGACCACAGCAGCCTTTATTAAATATTTACACAAACCTAGGGGGTGCCCATCACAATGGCGACCCCACCACCATATAAATAATCAATGTAAATATCCACAAGCAATAAACAGCTGATAAATCCGGTCCAGAGGCATACCCCAAAATCTTACAAGTCTCCCTGGCCGCACCGCACCGGCCCTGGAGAGAAGGGGTATTAACACCACACGGTTAATACCCCTAACCTTAACGGGACCTTCGCCCAATAATTACATCACTGTAAACGGAGCCACTATTCTTCCATAGTGGCTTCCCTGAAGGAAATGACCAATTATCCAGCCTCTGAACCACACCTATTCCCCGCCACAGGCCTGACGTGCGACACCTTGCACAGACTGGCCCCTCCACCACCCAAACTTGACTATACACACACACAGCAGTAAGCTGAACCATATGCCATGGAGAAGCTCGACTTGTCCAAGATCTCCATATCCCGCAACCATCTAGCCATTCTCATGGCCACACCACCAGGCCCAAGCGCCTCACGAAAATAATCCTCGTTTATGTCTTTTAACCACTGATCTTCGGATTGGCTGTCAAATCCCCCACACTGTCCCGCCACATTATAATACTGTCCGGGAAAGTACCAGAACTTCCCAACTCATGTGATATCACACAAACCATTTACAGGAAAGACTGCCCACCAAAGTCGCCACTTCCCTTGGTAAACCAACTGGCAACGAGACCAAACCTACCATATCACCAAACCACACACGATAAAGTCACCACCATTGCCCCCAACTCAAAGACCATCTTCAATCCCAACACAGGGAAAACGTCACCAAACACATGACTTCTCCCTCTGAAAACTCCACCTGGCACCATGTTACATTCAACCCCTGTAGTATGAGTACCAGAAACTTCCCCCACCCATGTAACAACCCCCTCCCATGCCTAAAGAGGGGTGGTGCGGGGAACCCTACACCAACGTTATCACCTCCACTTGCAAACACCTCCTGGCCGCACCATTGGCACTTATCAGAAGACCACCACCCTTCATGGATGTAGTCCCCCACCACCTGCACCATTAATACCACCAAATTCTATACAACATAGACCCCACCCATCAACAAAATTGTCCATCAGTTCACCAAACCTCTCGGAAAACATGTCACCATATCACCATATTCCAACTACCACTCAAAATCTTAACCACACTTTTCAATCCCACAGAATCCCCCATCATCAACTCCAAGGCCATGCTCCCACCGTCATGTAGGGTATAAGGCCAACCAGCCCATATCATCCACTGCTCCATTTTGTCAACTCCACCAAATTACATTCCCTCTGTCTATATATATATATTTTTTTGCGCTGCTCTTAATCAAAAGTGTTCCCTTTTTTTTTTTTTTTTTGTTGCTCCAAACCTGCCATATATAGATATAGATAGATATAGATAGATATAGATAGATATAGATAGATAGATATAGATAGATAGATATAGATAGATATAGATAGATAGATATAGATATAGATAGATATAGATAGATAGATATAGATAGATATAGATAGATAGATATAGATAGATAGATATAGATAGATAGATATAGATAGATATAGATAGATATAGATATAGATAGATAGATATAGATAGATATGATAGATAGATAGATATAAGATAGATATAGATAGATATAGATAGATAGATATAGATAGATATAGATAGATATAGATAGATATAGATATAGATAGATATAGATATATAGATAGATAGATAGATAGATAGATAGATAGATATAGATATAGATAGATAGATATAGATATAGATAGATAGATATAGATATAGATAGATAGATATAGATAGAATAGATAGATAGATAGATAGATATAGATAGATAATATAGATAGATATAGATAGATAGATAGATAATAGATAGATAGATATAATAGATAGATAGATAGAGAGATAGATTATAGATAGATTAGATAGATATAGATAGAGATAGATATAGATAGATATAGATATATAGATAGATAGATATAGATAGATATATATAGATATAGATATAGATAGATAGATATAGATAGATAGATAGATAGATATAGATAAGATAGATATAAAGATAGATATAGATAGATATAGATAAGATAGATATAGATAGATATAGATAGATATAGATAGATAGATATATAGATTAGATAGATAGATAGATAGAGATAGATAATCTATCTATCGAAGCGGCCATTGCGAGCCGTTGCAGGGGTGAGTCTCCCGCCCCGGCGGCGACCGACAAGCGCCGAGCGCCGTGGCCGAAAATAGAACCAAGGGCCCGGCCATAAATTCCTCTAAACACCGCTATGTATCTCTATGGAAAGTTAGGCGCAATGCTGATTGGCCGACGCAGCACACAACGACCAATCAGCATAGCGCCTCACTTCCCATAGAGATATAATGGACGACTTTGAGTTTCAAATTTACCACTCAAAGTGAGGCGCTATTCTCATTGGTCGCCACCAGAACACAGCGACCAATGAGAATAGCGCCTCACTTACCATAGAAAAAATAAAAAATAGGGGGGGGAACAAGAGGCGCGATAGTGCCCTATCACTAGTGACACTAATGTATGTGGTGGGTATGAATTCACTCACCTAGCACAGTTGTGAGACCCACAACTGGTGTAAAAGCATTTAGCATTAAATGCAGCTGCTGCAGGACTTTCACCTTCCACATGCACGTGGGAACCATCCAGAAGTTACTTCAGGGGAAATGGTGTATCAGATAGATATAGATAGATATAGATAGATATAGATATAGATAGATATAGATAGATAGATAGATAGATAGATAGAGATAGATAGATAGATAGATAGATAGATAATAGATATGATAGATAGATATAGATAGATAGATATAGATATAGATAGATAGATAGATAGATAGATAGATATAGATAGATAGATATAGATATAGATAGATAGATATAGATAGATATAGATATAGATATAGATAGATAGATATAGATAGATATAGATAGATAGATATAGATAGATAGATATAGATAGATATAGATATAGATAGATAGATATAGATAGATAGATATAGACTCTGTGTTCAGCCGGATAGGGGTATTTTTGGATAAAATACTGAATCCTCTAGCTATTAAAACATCATCATATACTAGGGATACAACAGATTTTTTGAACAAAATAAAACATTTAAAGGTAGAAGTGGGAGAAATGCTGGTTTCTTTTGATGTGGTATCTCTCTATACTTCAATAGCACACGAGTTTGGTCTATTGTGTATAAAAAGATCTTTGGATGACACCACCTTGTCTGAAGACTCAAAGCATTTTGTACTGCAATTATTAGAATTGGTATTAACAAAAAATTATTTTTTATTTGGGGATGAATTCTTCCAGCAGAAGCGGGGGACCGCAATGGGGGCCAATATGGCCCCCGCTTATGCTAATTTGGTCATGTCCCGACTAGAAGAGGATCATATCTATGTATCTCACCACTTTAGGACAGTAAAAAGTTGGATGAGATATATAGACGATATATTCTTTATTTGGGGGGGCTCATATGAAGAACTGTTGGATTTTTTCAAGTTTGTGAACTCTGTCAATGAGGATATTAAGTTCACAATGGTGTACTCCACAGAGGAAATCCAATTTTTGGATGTTAATATAAATATAAATAATGGACATTTAATTACCAGAGTACATTCAAAAGAAACGGATAAAAATAATATGCTGCTCTATACCAGCAACCATCCAAAGAAAACATTGGAATCAATCCCCTTTAGTCAGTTTACTAGGGTGAGAAGAATAGTGAGCGAGGAAGACCAATTGGATCAGGATCTAAATACAATGTGTAAAAAGTTCACAGATAGGGGTTACCCTAAGGCACTTGTACAAAAACAGTGCAATAGGATAAAGGAGATTGAAAGGGATACCCTTCTTTACCCAAAACAGAAACAAAAGAAACTAGATAGGGTTCCTATGGTAATGACTTACTCTGAAGGTAGTAATAAAGTTGCGAATATTATTCGTAGACACTGGTCCACTTTGCAAAAAGGAATGCCAGAAATAGAAGAATTCAAAAACCCCCCGTTATTCTCATATAGAAAAAGTAAGTGCTTAAAAGACAGATTGGTACACTCAGATTGTGGACCACTGAAAGGAAAAAAACAGACATTCCTCTCTGGTATGAGTCGGAAGGGTTGCTTTCCCTGTTTGAGCTGTGTATATTGCACAGCTATGCTAAAAGGTTCTAGTTTTACCAATCCACGTACCCAGGTCACATATAAAATCAGGCACTATCTCACTTGTCATAGTGAATTCGTAGTGTATCAATTGCAGTGCCCATGTGGCCTGTGGTACGTGGGGGAAACAACGTGCAGCTTTAAAACTAGGTTTGCACTACACAAGAGTTCCATAAGGCAAAAACAAACAAAAAAACTTACCGATTCCCAAACATTTTTTGGATGCAGGACATACTGAGGATGATCTCAAGTTTAGAATCATAGACCAGGTTCCAAAGAACAGACGAGGGGGCAATAGGGTAAGTGTTTTAAAAAAATTAGAAATGGAATGGATTTATAAGCTGCAGACATTAAGGCCAGGCGGCTTAAATGTGGACTTTAAAATCCATACAATATAAATTAATTACAGGCCACAAAACCCCTATAGAATAACCTAGGTTACGATCCTATCAGCTGAATTGTGCATTTTTTATATTAAAGAATTTTTTTTAATATTACATATGTATGAGTTTTTTATACATGTATATTTATCTATTACAGCATTAACTTGCAGCATTAACTTGGACAGTGGGAAAATCTATGTAAAGGACCACCTACAGTCTACGCCTGGGAAAATCCTTACAGCGGTAAAATTATTACTATGGGATGTATATATAACTAATTGAACTGTATAAAGTCATCAAATTTGGGATATACTCTAATATATAGTCTAATAATGATACCTGGGGAAAGGAATAAAGGTTATAAACCTATTATTATGAGATATATATCGTTTCCCTATAAAGAAAACAGATACACCGCTGTGTGGGCAATGTTTACCCACTTCCAAAATGGCGTATGAGGCTTCGGTGGTTCTGAGCATGCTCAGTGTGAAGCCTGGATGGAACAGGTTATACTGAGCATGCAAGGCCATATCCAATAGTAGAGGGCGGCGATCTTGGCCAATGAGGTACAGAGCTGGAATCACATGTCACAATTAGGAAATGGAGGCTAATGGAGACAGCTCTGCTTGTACAACGTTACTGTGTATGTGAGTCCCATATGTTATACTAATGCTAATGTTCTTATCTTCACACAGGTGCACTTGTGATCAAATCTGCACCTTATTAAGGGATTGAAGTCTTTTATTACAGCAACGTAGCACTTTTATATGCACTAATAGCACCTATATGATTGCACTTTATATATGTATATGTCAGTTTATTTGTACACAAATCAATAATGATTTTATGGATGTTTTATCGTTATTGTCTTAATGAATTAATGTTAATTATGTAAATTTGTGAGCTATATAAACCCACTGTGTATGCCTGCACTCTGTACTTGAGAAAGGTGCCTAGTGCACCGAAACGTCGTGCCACATGGGCTCTGAATAAAAAACAGACCCTTTATTCACCTGAACTGGAGTGCTGCCTGTTTTCCTTGATTTAGATATAGATATAGATAGATAGATAGATAGATATAGATAGATAGATATAGATAGATAAGATATAGATAGATAGATATAGATAGATAGATAGATATAGATAGATATAGATATAGATAGATAGATTAGATAGATAGATAGAGATAGATAGATAGAGATAGATATAGATAGATAGATAGATATAGATAGATAGATATAGAGATAGATAATCTATCTATCGAAGCGGCCATTGCGAGCCGTTGCAGGGGCGAGTCTCCCGCCCCGGCGAGACCGACAAGCGCCGAGCGCCGTGGCCGAAAATAGAACCAAGGGCCCGCCCATACATTCCTCTAAACACCGCTATGTATCTCTATGGAAAGTGAGGCGCTATGCTGATTGGCCGACGCAGCACACAACGACCAATCAGCATAGCGCCTCACTTTCAGCGGTAAATTTGAAACTCAAAGTCCTCCATTATATCTCTATGGAAAGTGAGGCGCTATTCTCATTGGTCGCTGTGTGTTGGCGCCGACCAATGAGAATAGCGCCTCACTTTTAGCGGTAAATGTGAAACTCAAAGTCGTCCATTATATCTCTATGGGAAGTGAGGCGCTATTCTGATTGGTCGCTGTGTGCTGCCGGCGACCAATGAGAATAGCGCCTCACTTTCAGCGGTAAATGTGAAACTCAAAGTCGTCCATTATATCTCTATGGGAAGTGAGGCGCTATTCTGATTGGTCGCTGTGTGCTGCCGGCGACCAATGAGAATAGCGCCTCACTTTCAGCGGTAAATGTGAAACTCAAAGTCGTCCATTATATCTCTATGGGAAGTGAGGCGCTATTCTCATTGGTCGCTGTGTACTGCCGGCGACCAATGAGAATAGCGCCTCACTTTCAGCGGTAAATTTGAAACTCAAAGTCGTCCATTATATCTCTATGGCAAGTGAGGCGCTATTCTCATTGGTCGCTGTGTGCTGCCGGCGACCAATCAGTATAGCGCCTCACTTCCCATAGAGATATAATGCACGACTTTGAGTTTCAAATTTACCGCTGAAACTGAGGCGCTATTCTCATTGGTCGCCGGCAGCACAAGAGGCGCAATAGAGATATAATGGACGACTTTGAGCGCCTCACTTTCAGCGGTAAATGTGAAACTCAAAGTCGTCCATTATATCTCTATGGGAAGTGAGGCGCTATTCTCATTGGTCGCTGTGTGCTGCCGGCGACCAATGAGAATAGCGCCTCACTTTCAGCAGTAAATTTGAAACTCACAGTCGTCCATTATATCTCTATGGGAAGTGAGGCGCTATTCTCATTGGTCGCCGCCAGCACACAGCGACCAATGAGAATAGCGCCTCACTTCCCATAGAGATATAATGGACGACTTTGAGTTTCAAATTTACCACTCAAAGTGAGGCGCTATTCTCATTGGTCGCCACCAGAACACAGCGACCAATGAGAATAGCGCCTCACTTCCCACAGAAAAAATAAAAAATAGGGGGGGGAACAAGAGGCGCGATAGTGCCCTATCACTAGTGACACTAATGTATGTGGTGGGTATGAATTCACTCGGCTGTCGCCGGCACAAGAAAATCGCAATGGACCTACATGCTGGACTTACCGCGGCTGCAACGACTCACCTATCTATCTCTAGCTATCTATCTCTATCTCTCTCTATCTATCTATCTCTATATATATATATCTATCTATATCTATATCTATCTCTATATCTATATATCTCTATCTCTATATCTATCTATCTATCTATATCTATATCTATCGACATCTATCTATCTATCTCTATATCTTTCTATCAATATCTATATCTATTTAATATATATATATCTATATCTATACTATCTATCTATTCTATCTATCTATCTATTATCTATATTATCTATCTATATCTATATTATCTATCTATACTATCTACTATTCTATATGTATCTATCTATATATCCATATCATATATTATCTATATCATATCTATATTTAGTCTATCTATCTATCTATATTATCTATCTATCTATATCCAAATCTATCTATCTATATCCATATCTTATCTATCCATCTATCTCTATCTATCTATCTATCTATATCTCTATCTATCTATATCCATATCTCTATCTATCTATATCCATATCTCTATCTATCTATATCTATCTATCTATTATATCTATCTATATCTATATCTATTCTATGTCTATCTATATCTATTCTATCTATATCTATCTATATCTATATCTATCCTATATCTATCTATCTATCTATATCTATCTATATCTATATCTATCTATTCTATATCTATCTATCTATCTATATCTATCTATCTATATCTATTATCTATATATCTATATCTATCTATATTTTATCTATTATCTATATCTATCTATATCTATCTATCTATCTATATCTATCTATCTATATCTATCTATCTATATCTATTTATCTATATCTATCTATATCTATCTATATCTATTTATCTATATCTATCTATATCTATCTATCTCTCTCTCTCTCTCTCCCTCTCTCTCTCTCTCCCTCTCTCTCTCCAGATTCTAAACTCCCGATTCTTTAGAATCGGGCTCACAGCTAGTAAACAAATAAATTCATAAAATAAAATCCAAATTAATAGCACAGCAAAACTTTCAGTAATGAAACATAACATCCCGGTGAAGGTTCAACCCTGATGGAAATCTAGTTTCCAGCAAAAAAATCCAGAAAGTTTCTCTGGTATTCAGTTGACGCTTAATATCTCCACCTCGTGGAGAAGGGGTTCATTTTTCTATTCCAGAAATTTCCAGGGTGTCAGTACATTTATTGTGGTGGTAAATAAAATGTTTAGAGGCTGCAGAGAGGTTTTTTTATTAACTGTGGTTGCCAACCCATAATTTGTTAAGTCACGTAGATGCTCACTTATGTGAATCCGTAATTTACGGGTAGTGCAGCCAATATACATCAGGTTGGAGGATACACACTTGATGCAATACACATTTCTTGTACCACAATTAATACATTTGCAGACAGGATGGGATTGTGCTCCATCATGATTTTGAAATCTAACAGCTTTTTTTGCATATTTACAACTGTGGTAAGATTTTACACCACATTTAAAAAAACCTTTTAATTGCAGCCAATTAGAAATCATTTTTTTACCTCTGTACAGATAGGAGATTACCTAGAGAAGGCGCTTTTTTGGCAACCACATTGCAAAAAGGAGAGAATGGTGCAAGTGTTGGATCCTCAAATAAAATTGGCAAATTTCTGTGGATGATTCTGCTGACTTGCTAAAATGTGGACTATGTTGTATTAAAATTTCTAATTTAGAGGCAGGGTCACAGGTTTTATTTTTATTGGTATTATGTACTCTGTTACTGATAAGATCCGTTCGGCTTTTAGATTCCACAATATTATTTGCTCTATGCAGTAATTTTGGAGGATAACCACGATGACATAGACGCCGGCATGGAATTTGAGACTCAAGCTGATAAGCAGAGTCACTGCTGCAATTTCGGCGGGCTCGTGTGAGTTCTCCTACGGGGATGGCTTGAATAGTGTGAGATGGATGGCAACTTTTCACGTGTAGTATGGTGTTCCCTGAAGATGGTTTATGGTATAAAATAGTAGATGCCGATTGGTCACTAATGCTAGACAGAGTAAAATCCAAGAAATTTATACTGGTCGGATGGTGAAAAATAGTAAATGAGAGATTCAGAGTATTATTATTTAAATATCCAGAAAAATCATTAATGAGTGACACTGGCCCAGACCATATAAATAGCTGGTCATCAATATATCTAAAGTAATAATTGATGAAGGTAGAATATGGATTTTTAGCACAAAAAAGATACTTCTCCTCCCAATAGGATATAACAAGATTAGCAATTGAAGGAGAGAACTTGGCCCCCCATTGACAAACAGTGATGCTGCATATAGAATGTAGAGTTGAACAATATACTCCTGTAAGTCCTATTGGTAGTTGCTGTATTTATTTAAGTGAAATTTTAATGTATCGATCGCCACATTCAGGGGAATAGAAGTATATAATGAAATAACATTGCACCCAATCCATAAAAAAGAATCTCGCCATATTATGTTTGACATTTGATCTAAAATTTCACCCGTATATTTTAGAAAACCAGGAGTACGTTGTACCAAGGGCTGTAAGAGATGGTCCACCCACTCTCCCAGGTGTTCCATAATAGAACCAATGCCAGATAAAATAGGCCGCATAGGGAGGGAACCCTTTGAGGTTCTTTGAAAGGCCATGCATAATAGGGATAGTACCATCAGTGGCAAGAATATATGGTACCGTATATAATCGAGTATAAGCCGAGTTTTTCAGCACAAATATTGTGCTGAAAAGTGACCCCCTCGGCTTATACTCGAGTCAGTGATGGCTCAGTGTGGGGGGGAACGGTGTCCGGGGGCTGGAGCAGGCGGAGGGAGGCTGTAATAGGAGCGACCGGTCACGTGGGGCCGCTCATTAGTGCAATGCAATATGCACAGCATCCCCCTGTCCATCAGCGGCAGGGGGAGCGGTGCATATTACATTGCACTGTTAGCGCTCCCCCCCAGTGGTATATACAGGTCCCCCCTTGCTGTTGCACACCTGTAAAACAATAGCTCATTCATACTTATCCTCCTAGCTCTTTCACCGCGCGTCTTCCGGTCTTCTTCCTGCTTGTACCCGGCGGGCGCAGCAGAGACGACGTCATTGCTTCTGCGCCGGTCACATGATGCCGGGTACAAGCAGGAAGAAGACTGAAGGACGCGCAGTGAAAGAGCGAGGAGGATAAATATGAATGAGCTATTCTTTTACAGGTGTGTGGCAGCAAGGGGGGCCTGTATATACCACTGGGGGGACCTGTATATACCACTGGGGGGGACCTGTATATACCACTGGGGGGGACCTGTATATACCACTGGGGGGGACTGTATATACCACTGGGGGGGCCTGTATATACCACTGGAAGGGCCTGTATATACCACTGGGGGGGCCTGTATATACCACTGGGGGAGCCTGTAAATACCACTGGGGGGGCCTGTATATACCACTGGGGGAGCCTGTATATACCACTGGGGGAGCCTGTATATACCACTGAAGGGGGCCTGTATATACCACTGGGGGGGACCTGTACATACCACTGGGTGGGACCTGTACATATCACTGGGGGGGCCTGTATATACCACTGGGGGGGCCTGTATATACCACTTGGGGGGCCTGTATTTACCACTGGGGGAGCCTGTATATACCACTGGGGGGGCTTGTATATACCACTGAAGGGGGCATATATATACCACTGGGGGGCCAGTATATACCACTAGGGGAGCCTGTATATACCACTAAAGGGGGCCTGTATATACCACTGAAGGGGGCCTGTATATACTACTGGGGGGGCCTGTATATGTGGAGCCCACTGGGACAGGGTACTCGTTGCCGGACCGGGGTACTGCTACGGGAAGTCACGGCGGTCCTGGTCCGGACTGTGTCCCGGGTTCGCACAAGTAAATGGGGTGTATTTACAAGGGATTAGGTTTGTCGTGACGCCACCCATGGGTTGTGGTCAGGGTGACCATCGCTACTGCAGAACCTCCGGGGATGATGTTTGGCAGCTGTAGATGGAACGGCTCCCCGCAGGTAGAGCCTGGTTCCCCGGGGCAGTGGTGATTAAAGTCTGAGATGGTTATGGTAGATGTTGCAGGGAAAGGGGATGATGTGGAGATGGCTCCTGACAAGGTCAAATGGAGAACTCACTGCTCTTCATACCTGAAATCAGACTCAGACACCGTAGCAGGGTTCACCCGGGTTTACTTCTCCAACATGTCAGATAGTGCACGGTACAATACAGTTCTTTACAGTTTCACTCAGTTGACTCTGGTACACTTAAACCCACTGCAGCCAGGTTATCTCTCCTAGACTCCTCAGTCCTTCTATGTGTCCTTTCAGGCTTATTCTTGATGTTTCCCTTTTAAGTGAATTGCGGAGCAGCAGCTCGGTCCCCAATAGTAGCTTCCCCCTAACTCTATGGGTGGTAAGCCGGGTCCTCTCAGTTGCTGCTGTGCCCCCAATCCTCTGGTGGGAACACAGATCTGGAGTCTGTGATCCCCGTCAGTTTGTCTGGAGCACTGGTTTTAATCTTCAGTCCCCCTCAGAGCTGACACTCTAGTTTTAGCCTAACCTCAAGTATCCCTGTTTCACAAGGGATCACTGGGTCCTTCTCTTCCCGTGTAACTTCCCAGTATATTAGGGGAGGCTCTTCTGTCAGTTAACTGCTGGCCCTCACGTCTTCTCTGGACCTGATGGTACTGGTCCGGTCTTGGCTGCTCGGCACCCGCCTACTCCTTCTCCTTCATCTGTTCCTCTCAGCCTACTCCGGCCTACTGGCTAACCGCTTCCTGTTTCTCCCTTATATACTCATCCATTACCATGACTACGCTCACCCACTCATATCTAGCCCTACTACCCCTTGCCTGCCTAGAGTCCCAGGTACCGGGTTAGGTCCCCATGTCAGTGGATATGTGTGTTGAGGTGTTTGCTAAACAAACTGTCTACCCTCCTTCCTGGCTGCAGTTTCTACCTGTGGCCACCCTGGTCACAGGGGCGCCACATATATACCACTGATGGGGGGCCTGTATATACCACTGATGAGGGCTGTAACCTCTGATGGGGGGGGAACTGTATAACAGTGATGGAGGTCCTATATACCAGTGATGGAGGTCCTATATACCAGTGATGGGGATTATATACCAGTAATGGGGGGCCATTTATCATGATGAGAAGGCTGTATACCGTGATGAGGGTCTGCTTCATTTCCCCCCCTAGGCTTATACTCGAGTCAATAAGTTTCCCTAGTTTTGGAGGGTAAAATTAGGGGCCTCGGCTTATACTCGGGTCAGCTTATACTCGAGTATATACCGTAATCTGAATGCTTTTTCACAAGAAAACCCTGCTGAACACCTTCTAATATAATCATTTTAATATTATTTAATATCTCACAGGAAGGGTTCGCTTTGCGTTTACGATAAGTGGAGGTGTCGTTTAGCATAGACTCAATCTGATCAAAATAGTCACATGCATCCATAATTACAATGGCACCTCCCTTGTCTGACATACAAAAAACGACTGGCTAGTCCGGTGTTTGAGACTCCTAACCGAGGCTCCACAGACTATATTTGCATATTTGTCGAGCCCACTGGGACGAGGGTACTCGGTACCGAACCGGGTCTTCTATTGGGGAAGTCACGGGTGGTCCTGGTCCGGACTGTGTCCCTGACCCTGGCAAATAAAAGGGTGTATTTACAGGGGAGAATAGTCTATCGTGACGCCACCCACCATGTGCGGCCAGTGATGGGGCCGCCGCTGCTGCAGAACCTCCGGGGATGGTGTAATGGCAGCACAGATGGAATAGTTCCAGTGGGTAGAACTGTATTCCCCGGGGCAGTGATGGTAAAGTCTATAATGGATGTGGATAGTGGAGACGGGGTTAAAGAACACACACTCACGTTTTGTATAAAAAGGTGCAATTCTCCTTCTCTCCTGATGCTGCAGCTCTCTTCCAGCCTGTGTGCAGAGCTGACAGGCTTGTAGCTCTTCAGGTGGGACCTTTCTGCTGTTGGATGTAGGGCAAAGGTTGCAATCAATACACAGACTCACAGTTTTGCTGTTTTCGAAAGCTTTACTGCAGATGTTGTTGCAGATTATAGTCCACGGAGTCTGTACTGGGGATAGGCTTTCCTCCCACCCTGTCCGGGTCATCAGCTTCCTCGTGCTGCACTGTGTGTGTGTCCTGGCTGTGGCTTCTAGCTGAGCTGCTGGGACTGGCTCACTCTCTCTCTGTTCTGCTGGAACCACTTGGCTAGGCAACTTGAGTCCTCTGTGCTGTGCTGACCCCGCGTGTTGCTTTGCTCTGGCACTGTGGGCGTCTAGAAACCCCACTGCTCCTGGATTCACCGTGTTGTGTGTCAGTCACAGTACCGGATCTGGTGTCCATTCTGTGCGCTTCTCCAGGGCAAGGAATGGTTGCACTCAAGCTCCCAGGAGTGTCTCTCTGCTTGTAGTTCTCCTTTCCTCAGACCCTCACTAGGCCTGGAATCTGTGAGCAGACTGCAGAGAAGCTTAGCACAGCCTCTCTGGCACTGCAGTCTCTCTCAGTTCACCCAGGAACTGAAACTCCACTACTTCCTCATGAGCTGGAGTATTTAAGAGAGCAGGTTGTGCTCCCCCTCCTGACCCAGAGGTGCTAGTGTTTGTCAGTGTGTTGTGGGGAGGGAACCCATGTGATGTTATTGTGGCACATTAACCCATGGGTGCCACATATTCATACAAAAAAACGACGTCATCCATCGTCCTAAGATCATTTAATGCCAGAGGACGTGGATGCACTGCCTGTGCCCCCAGGTGCCAAAGTACAAGCTGGGATTATGGACCCCTGCAGCAGCTCCAGCAGCCAGGTCAGTCCCTGTCATTTCTTGATCTGGAAAGAGAGAGCACTCGCCCCCTCCCATCTTCTTTATCCCCTCCATACTCCTGCCCACTTTTCCTCCCAACTACTAGAAAATAAGCAGCATCAAAAAACCTTACCATGCATGCCAAAAACAGAAACCAAATGCACTTACAGGATGCAGTCAGAGCCAAAATGTGAAGCAAGCCCAGGTGCAGGTTGATAAATCATCTCAACCAGCAAGGTGTGGGAGGTGACTTGCCATGCATACAATGGGCCTGCATAGAGCACCATTCACACTGATACATATGATGCAGAGTGTCTGAAAGCTACCCAACTGCTCTGCTGCCTGAGTATTGGGCTGCACAGTACGATGCTTCTGCACCACTAGATGAATGGCGCCCCTAGGGGCCCAACTGCACCCTGAATGGATAAAAAAGTACAAAACGTTTTTTATATGATAAACAAAAAACTTTTATAAATGGGATATTGGTTCATGTATTGGCCCAAGACATTTAAGCTGATGATCCACATCACCGATTCTCATGCTCATCAGTCCTATCTAAATTGCATCTAAGTGCATTTGGTTTCTGTTGTTGGCATGGATGGTAAGGTTTTTTGATGCTGCTTATTTTCTAGTAGTTTTTTGTACAATTTAGATTAAGGGAAGCCATGGCCCCGGGCTAGTCAGACTCAGTGGGCCCCCCGGTCATGTGACGATGTCATCATATACCTGAAATAGATTATTCCAGAAAAATGACTAGTCCATGACAAAATGACTAGTCCAACCGCTGCCCTGGTGACCGCGCTCGAGCTGCGGGGAGTGACACCATCCGAACTGCCGGTCATCGTCCCCAGAGGTTCTGAAGCAGTGGCAGCCATCCTGGCCACATACCACAGGTGGCGTCACAAATACCCCTTTTCCCTGCCATCTCCCCCTGTTTATTAAATGACACCGCCAGGGTCATGGGATTGGGTCTCAGCCCCCATCTGTCCCCGTGAAAAGAACCGAGAATTGAAGAAGAACAAGCTGCCCAGTTCCCGAGTACCCCCGGCCCTGGAGTGGGCGTGTCATGTATACGTGGCATGAGACATACACTTACTAGAAAGTCGCTCTCTGTTCCTCTTTAGCTTTGTCTTTCTCCAGCAGCTTTGTCTTGCCTACTGATCCCTTTTTCATTGATTATTCAAGTCATGAGAGAAGTTCCTGTAGATAAAACCCCCCCCCGAAAAGATAACATTAGTGAGAGAGGAGAGACTGAAAAAAATAGACATCACACAACAAGAGTGAGACAGAAGCAGAGAGAGACACAAGGAGCCAAAGAGTTAGGTTATGTGCCCACTCTGCATATTTGTATGTGCTGCTTTTTTCCAGCCTCAATAACGCAGCTGTATCAAAAAAGTATGTATGCTTTTCTGGTGCGTTTTTTTAAGAGCTGCATTTTTCAGCTTATTAGAATGCCGGCAACTAGAAACCGCAGCCCACAAAAGTACAAGATAATTGAAAGGGACTTTTATAAACACATGCCTTACACATAGGCTAGGGTCACATTAATGTTTTCAGCGCAGCCCGGGGGGGTTGCACTAAAAGCTTAGTTTTTGGCAGCATAAATACCGCCATGGTAGCGCCGCATTAACGCTGCCCATACTAATCTATGGAGGCCCCGCCCTTAACGTGATATCAACCCCAGCATCTGATGCAAATCTCGCGATATTTCCTAACGCGATAAAATACGTTGCAGAAAGCGTCTTTTTTCGCATTAGGTAATACCGCAACATTTGCATCACATGATGGCGTCGACGTCGTGTTAGGGGCAGGGCATCCATAGGTTAGTATGGGCAGAATTAACGCGGCGCTACCATGGCGGTAGCACCGTGTTTATTCTGTCGAAAACTAAGTTTGCAGCTTGACCCCCAGGCAGCGCTGAAAACGTTAATGTGACCCTAGCCATACTGAGATAAAACCTCACCAAATACTCAGCGTGTGCTCCCACTGCCCTCTACATATAGGGACAGGACAAACACAGCATGTAGACGTATTTCACATGTGTCTGTGCACCCACTGCCCCTCCACATTGGATAGACACATGTGAAATGCCTCTACACTCTGTGTGTGCCCCTCAATGTGGATATTTTGCTTTAATCATGCATATATGGACTCCATAAATACATGATCCAAGGAAAATATCCACATATAGGGACAGGACACACACTGCATGTAGATGCATTTCACATGTGTCTATCCAAGTGGAGGGGCAGTGGGTGCACAATGTAATCAGGGATAAGGGAACAGAAAAACTGTGCCTCACCAGCATTAACCCCGGGGATGCAGGAGCCAGAAAAAGGTAGCTGGCTGCTCCACCTGAACAGCATAGTGGGTGGGTGCACATGCTGATGTTAATAAAGATAGTAGTGAGGGCAAAGTTTACATGGGGCAAATCTGGCTGCCAGACTGGCACTGACACAGCACAGCAGCAGGACACTTTCAACATATCACTCACTCACTGTCTGACTGTCAGGCACGTTCCCTCCTCTGTGCTGGCCTGTGACTGTGCTGGACTAGTTACCTGGTGACCGATCTCTCTCTTTAATCAGCCCAGACTTGAGGTGGTGGATGGCAGCCGGTGAGTGGACCGTGACACTCAGACTCAGTCAGGAGGACTGGAGTCTGGAGACAAGATGCAGCTGCAAGGATTGAGCAGGCCGGCGGAAGAATGAGCCTCTCTGCTTGGACTGCTTCCTCTTTGGCAGTGAGTAGGCGGGCTGCATGAGTGCTCTCCTCCAGCACCTGCAGTTTTTAGTAACGTCCTCCCGCACCGTGCTTCTACATCATGACATGGTGCGGGTGGAAGAGGGGGCGGTAATGGCAATGGTAGCGCCGCTGTCAGAGTGCGGCAGGTGGCAGCGGTGTGGACAAAGTCTGTCACAATCCGCCACTGGTCACAAGTCACAACAGTGGTGGGTTATAATGGAGCAATTTACCCTGGGCTGCTGGGCTGCTGGGCCCCCCCCATCCCACAGCACTGGGCCCTGGGCTACCACCCAGATTGACCTCATTATAATCCGCCACTGAGACTATGCGCCAACAGGCTAAGGCTATGTGCCCACTGGATGTATTTTTTGTGCTGCATTTGTCAGCTGCACAAACGCAGCTGTGTAAAAGCAAAAGCAGCACAAATGTATTGCATTTGTGCTGCATTTGTGCACATTACCAAATGCAGCACAAATAAGAGGACACACAAAGATAGACTGACACACACGCAGAGACACTCCTTGATGAAGGAGCACAGCAGGCTCCAAGGTAAGTGCGTAAATTAATTGACATGCCGCTGTCAGAATAACAGTGCACCAGTAAAAGGAATGAGGAACCAACAAACCACGAGTCTGTCTGTTGCATTGCGCCCGCCATCCTGCACCTTACACCCTTACCACATCCACTGCCCCAGGGATCCGCTCCTCCCAGCTGCCCGTCAACCATCCACGTAGGCTCTGCAGCAGCGGTGGTCAATAATAGCCACATACCATAGGTGGCGTCACGACTAACTACCCCTTTCCCCATCCCTTTTCCCTACCATGCCAGAGAACTCCCTTCTTTAAACTGAACCCAGGGTCACGGAGCCGGGTCTCGACCCCTGTGACTCCCCAGAACTGTACAATAGTCCAGTTCCGAGTACCCCAAACCCTGGGGCGACCAAAAAGTCTCACACACAGTTCTGAGTTTCAAACTCGGTTTACTTAGCTTCTCGCTTGGTGGTGTTGAAGGGTACTGTCCTTGCACATTCTCACTCTGGATAGTCCTCAGCAACTGGGATAGCATGTCCAAGACATCCCCTTTATGTTCCTTCCTTCTCAGGTTGCTTACTCCCTCAGCACTGCCTGTCCGCCTCGCTCCTGATCCCCAAACAGTGCGCCCCAATCCAGCAGCTACGGGTACTGTCGGGCTACTGGCCATGTCCCCTGACACTAGTACGGCTACCTTCTCAGCGGATGTGTTGGGTGTAGGCCACAGCTCCTCTACACCTCGTGGCCCCTGGTTCTGTGGTTGGAGCGTAGAGTCTCCTCGCCACCTTCAGGGCCAGTACCCTGGTTTTTAACCTGCCCTTCCGCTTCACTTCAGATTCAGGCGCATGGGTGGATCACTTACTACCCGTGCCCCCAGGGCTTCCTCTGTCTTTCTGCTATTGGCTGTTCCAGGACTCAGGACGAGCCTCATCTCCGCTCAAGTCCTCCAGGTCCTTCTCCATCCTCACTTCCTTTGTACTCTGCTGTCTTCCTCTGACTGACTTACTATGCTAACTTACCACCCTTCACCTTTCCTCCCGCCATTCCACTGACCACCTGGGCCTTCCCTCTCTCGGGTCCGCTTGCCGTTCCTGGCACCGGGTGTGTTGGGTGTTTTTGTGGGTGTCTGGACTTACCATCCTGTTTGCTGAGAACAGGAATACCTCACCCGTGGGATGGACGGAGTATTCCTTTGTAGCGACCAGACCGCATGGGTTCCACATTCTCCCTTGGCAAAGTTTAGCATGTGTCCTCGTGTGGCGTCACGGGTTAAATGATGTTACACAGGAACTCATATTTTTATAACAGGTAGGTTAAACAACAATAAAACTGACAGAAAGTTCTGTGCTTAAACATTACTTAACAAAAACACACTGACCATGGTAGCATAAAAGTAAACATGAAAATATAAAAAGAAAGTGCAAAAAATTTGTCTGATAATGTCCCTTACCCGGTGTCTCTGTCATTGTCTAGTTCAGTGCTTCAGGGGGACCCACTTCCAAAAACCCCCCAATGTCCTGGGAGGGTGACAGGACAGATGGACCAATGTTTTTGGCTACACCAAGTGGGTTTTTCTTCGTGGTGAACAGGTTAATTTGGACACAATTAAAAGCGAAAGGTCCAAAACCAATAGGGAGCACACTGTAATGTGCCAACTATATAGAACTATGTAAATAGGTGTAAGACTGGCATCACCATAAACGTAGGTGCTGGCAGAAAATAATATAGTTACAGAGATAGTTATCTGCCGCGACACTACTATTTTCATGAATAGTGTAAATCAATCAGTGACACTAGAGAAAAGAAGATCAATGGGTATAATGCAAGTGTGTGATGCAGAAACTGCCCTGTGCTAAATATGAAAACCGGAGATCTTAGTCTCAATAGTGGCCACTAAACAATAAGCCTAGCACCCACTTCAAGGAGCCTCCACTGCCAGGTCCTGACACTATGCCCTAATGGAATTGTGAGATGTGAATGGGTTTATATGTCCATGGATGCGATTAAAAACAATGATCAGGTGTGTGTTAGGCTCTCACAATGGTGTCCATGTGTGGCTACCAGACTAAGGAAGGGAGAAAAGGGAAAAATTATATATAATGGGAGCTGGCAGAAAATAATATACTTACAGAGATAGTTATCTATTTTCATGAATAGTGTAAATCAATCAGTGGCACTAGAGAAAAGAAGATCAATGGATATAATGCAAGTGTGTGATGCAGTAGTGTCGCAGCAGATAACTATCTCTGTAAGTATATTATTTTCTGCCAGCACCTACGTTTATGGTGATGCCAGTCTTACACTTATTTACATATTGTCTATTTTGACTGAGCTCCCATTATATATAATTTTTCTCTTTTCTCCCTTCCTTAGTCTGGTAGCCACACATGGACACCATTGTGAGAGCCTAACACACACCTGATCATTGTTTTTAATCGCATCCATGGACATATAAACCCATTCACATCTCACAATTCCATTAGGGCATAGTGTCAGGACCTGGCAGTGGAGGCTCCTTGAAATGGGTACCAGGCTTATTCTTTAGTGGCCACTATTGAGACTAAGATCTCCGGTTTTCATATTTAGCACAGAGCAGTTTCTGCATCACACACTTGCATTATACCCTTTGATCTTCTTTTCTCTAGTGCCATTGATTGATTTACACTATTCATGAAAATAGTAGTGTCGCGGCAGATAACTATCTCTGTATCTATATACAACTAGTCCAGACCATTCACTGTCCGAGATAAATTATGTCCATTAAACAGTCAACACTCACACATTATGCAGGTTTAACGATGTACAAAAATTGTGCCTACTCTCTTTACTCCTTCCTCCATGGCCGTGTGGTCGTAACCACCGCTTGCTTCTTTCCAGGTGACACGGAGTACAGGTACCCTATTACGAGAGTCTATGTACTCTGCTCCAGCAGCTGGGGTGGTTCGGTCTCGGGCTCGGCTGCAGCTTTTGGCTCAAGGTGCACCCGGTATTTGAGCACCCTCTTTACTCTAAGGGCATACTGTCCTCGTTCGCCCTCATGCCGCATGAAGGTGACTTTGTCACCGGGGTGTAAGTCTCTATCCGGGTGGTCCTTGGGCAGGTGCTCCTCCACATCCAGGCGGCTCACAAAGTTCCGAGGCTGCACCCAGTTCTCTTATGAATCCCCAGCCTATCCAGAGGTCATAGGTGGTCACTGTACCCTGCTGCCACAGCCTTCTATCAGTGGGCCGGGTTTTGCGGGCCTTCGCCTGAATGTTGCGTTCTTCTAGGGCCCTTGGCAGAGCTCTCCGTTCCTCCTCAGCCCCCCATCTGGCGACTTTCTGACAGACATACTCTGTCCAGCTCAGGGTCCCTACCTAGGCCTTGCCTTTCCTCTACCTCGCTCGCGAACCCTATCAGTTCTCCGCCAGGGCTCTCCCACCGGAATACTATCTCCTCCCTTTTCGTGGACTTCTTGGGACAGGGGTTCTGGGATCAACCAAGCAGCTAACCCCTCTCTGGTGACAGGAGTGTCCCCCCAAGCCAAACTCGGTAGCACCTAACCAGGGTTTAGGGGACAAGGGGCTCGACAGGCCCTAGCAGGGTCTCCTCTGCAACCCGGGGCAATGTTCATACCTTGCTCGGTGTCCTTCCCGGCACTGAGTTCTTTTCCTTCGCCCTGTGCATTGAATGTCGGGGAGATGGGGCCCGAAGCAGCCCACTGTGCTGTCGCCTTTTCCATCAAGACCTTCCTCCACCACCCCACGGTGGTTAGCTGTGTGCGCATGAGCTGGGGGCCCAGCTCACGCACCTCATCCCGCAGAAAGTCCGAGTCCAATACGGGCAGCTGGCTCAGGTCCTTCTCCGGTCGGCTGGGGCAGTCTTCCACTACCACCCCACGCTTCGGGTTCTCCTGGCTTCTTTCCGTCATGGCGCCAACCGGGCTTCACTCTGCGTTGTTCGCGCCACACCCTACTACTCCCACCAGAGCTTTCTAGTCTTTCCTCCTTTCGTAGGCGTGTTCCTTCTCTTTCGCTGTTGGCCACAACTTAGGGTGGGGTAACACAGTCTCTTGGCCAGTCCTTCCGACTCTTGGAGGGTGAAGGGGGTCAAAGCCATTTCTCCCGCTCTGTGCTGGGCTGGCCCACGATGGGGGACTGTGGCACGCCCCGCAGCCAGCACATGGTTTCACTTTATTGCAGCCGCCATTACTCTGGCCTCAAAAGTACAGGTTTTCATTACTGTCCTAAGGTCACACAGGGCCCGGCAACACCGGGCCTGTTCATGACGTCGGGTAGATGGCCCCAGGGCCATGGGGAACTCGGAACCGGGCAGTGGTGCTTTGCTGTGGGAGTCACGGGGGACGAGACCTGGCGGTGTCAATTAAATGTTCAAAAGGGGAAATCGGGTTTTTGGGATTGGTTGTTGTGACGCCACCCGTGGTATTCGGCTATTAGTGGCCGATGCTGCGGTGCAAGACCTCTGGGGATGATGGGAGTGCAGCTGTGATGGTTTCGCTCAACACAGGTGGAGCGGTTCCCCAGGGCAACCGATGTAGTGGTGGGCCAGCGGGGCTGATCTAACTGGAGAGAGGGATCGGACCGTCTCACAGGCAGGTCTCTGCGGCCTGCGCGGCTTAGCAGTCTACCGCTCCACATGTGGGAAATGAAAAGTCTCACACACAGTTCTGAATTCAGAACCCGATTTACTTAGCTTCTCACTTGTTGGTGTTACAGAGTACTGTCCTTGCACATTCTCGGTCCAGATAGTCCTCAACAACAGAGATAGCTTGTCCAAGACACCCCCCCCCTTTATGTTCCTTCCTTCTCGGGTTGCTTACTCCCTCAGCGCTGCCTGTCTGCCTCACTCCTGCTAGCATCTCCGCACCCAGTGCCCCAATCCAGCAGCCACGGGTCCTGTCAGGTGACCAGCCATGTCCTAGTATGGCTACCTTCTCAACGGATGTGTCAGGTTTGGGCCACAGCTCCTCTAGAACTCATGGCCCCCGATTCCATGGTTGGAGCTTAGAGTCTCCTCACCACCTTCAGGGCCGATACTTTGGTCTTTAACCTGCCCTTTCGCTTCACTTGAGATTCGGGCGCTTGGGTGGATAGCTTACTTACTACTTGTGTCCCTAGGGCTCCCTCTGTCTTTCTGCAGTCGGCTTTTCCAGGACCCAGGACGATCCTCAATTCTGCTCATGTCCTCCAGGTCCTTCTCCTTCCTCTCTACTCTGCTGTCTTCCTCTGACTGACTTACTACGCTAACTTCCAACCCTCCACCTTTCCTCCCCCTGTCCTACTGACTACCTGGGCCCTCCCTCTCTCAGGGCCACCCACTGTTCCTGGGACCGGGTGTGTCGGGTGTTTTTGTGGCTGTCTGGACTTACCATCCCATTTGCCAAGAACAGGAATACCACACCCGTGGGATGGGTGCAGTACTCCTTTGTTATGACCAGACCACAGGGGCGCCGCATCTGCCTCTGTGATTATGATTAAACCTTCTTCCCTCCAGACATAGAGGATGCCTCCTTGTCCCCATCTCAGGCCTAGGTGTGAAAAGATCATAAGAAAGCTCTCTACGGTCCCCTTATATTTGTACATCGATATAAGATCCCCTGAAGACTTTGTATTTCCAAACTAAATAACCACGGGTTTAATAACCTGTCTTGGTATTGAAGGCCATCCAGTCTTATAATAACGTTGGTTTCTCTTCTCTGCACCCAGTCTAGATCAGCTATGTATTTCTTATAATAATAATCTTTAATAATAATAATAATAATAATCTTTATTTATATAGTGCCAACATATTGCATGTCGCCTTGCAACTTAGAAGTTCATATACAAATGGTCATAAGTAATAATTATAAAAAATGCAATACAATAATTAAAGCAGAGAAACAATGTAAAAAATACAATAATTAAAGCAAAAATATAGACGACCCTGCTCAAAAGATCTTACAATCTACAAGGAGATGGAGGTTACAAAAAGCACAGATGTGGCGCCCCACTGGTCAAGACGCCACGTAGGGGTACTGCACCCACAAGAGAGTGTGTGGTATCCCTGTTTCCGGGGGAGATGGGATGTCACATAAGGGACCCTCATTACACCCATCCACACACCTTAGACCAGGGGACCAATGGGTTAACCTGTTGCTTGGGAAACGGTCCCAGGGGAAGAGCTTAGGTGGGTAGTGGAGAGCGGGAAGAAAAATAAGTGAGAAGAGGGTTGGAGAGAGAACCCTACAAGGACCGCACCGGAGGGCACCTCAGAAGAGGTGGCCCAGACAGAAAGGGCATCCTAGGGTGTTGTGGTGCACCCGAATCTGGGTCAGAGGGACCCAGTCCAGGAACGGAGGACCGGCTCCGAGAGCTGTGCAGGCATTTATCCCTGAGCCGCCAAACCGGAGGGTCACGAGCTTCTTAGGGGAGTTGTGGCCGACACCCAGCATGCTCCCCAAAAGGTCCTGTATAGAGTCCAGTGGCCTAGGAGAGGAACCTTCCAGAAAGGACCCGTGGGAGCCGGCTGAGGGCTCTGCGCGCGGGAGCACTAAAGGGAGTAAGAGAGGGAGAGTGCAGTGAGGGACAAGGAAAGGAATGGCAGGCACACTACTGAGGGTCCCAAGTGAGATGTCCTAGTCCCTTGGTGACTACCCAGACCAGCAGTACCCGTGAACTGTAAGAACTGAATGCTGTAATGAGTGAGTAAAACCCGTGCAGAATTTAAGACTGTGTGACGTCTCTCATTTGCCTGCGCCTGAGGAGCTGCACACTTGTTCCCACAACACAGACTGTTTGCCAGCGCCTCTACCTGCAGAGCTGCTCCCTATGTAAATCCCTATTCTTCACAACTGCCCGGGGACCCCTCTCCACCTACAGGGAGCGTTACCAACTAGCTGCCTCATTATCAACCCGAAGGTCGGCAGCGGTACCATTACCGGAACCGTAAGTGGCGTCATGAACACTTTATATTTTTATTTTTCCCCCTTGTTCAGTGACCACTAGGGCCACGGACCTGGGCAACAGGCCCCATGACATCCCTGTGAACTACAGCCCGGGACAGGGTACCCCACAGCCCTGGGGCGGGTCACAGAGGCTTATTACAATGATGGTCCAGACATCTTGAGGAAGTGGGGGACAGCTAAAACTACATAAGTTGTCACTAGCCAATCTGCATAGAGCTTTTGGGTTTGGGGGAGAGTTATGATGAAGGTTTGAAGGAGAGTTATGTACAGAACAATAGTGAATGGGCTATATACAGTATAAAGACTTCTATTAGGTAGCATGATAGGCCGCCATAAAATGTGTTTTTAGGGAGCGCCTGAAGCTATGTAAGTTGTGGATAGTCCTAATTTCTTGGGGTAGAGCATTCCAGAGAACTGGTGCAGCTCGAGAGAAGTCTCCCTCCAGTGGGAGGTTTGGATTAGTAGGGATGTTAGTCGAAGGTCATTTGTAGAACGTAGAGAACGGGTAGGGTGATAGAGATGAGGGAGGAGATGTAGGGAGGTGCTGCACCATGAAGAGCTTTGTGGGAGAGAACAAGCAATTTGAATAGGATCCTGAAGTGTATAGGCAACCAGTGACTGGCACAGAGCATAGGCATCTGAGTAACAATTGGCCAGATAGGTGATCCTAGCTGCTGTTTAAGGATGGACTGAAGAGGGGAAAGTTTAGTGAGGGGAGGCCAATTAATAGAGAATTGCAGTAGTCAAGGCAAAAATGGATCAGGGCCACGGTGAGAGTTTTTGTTGATTCCATGGTGAAAAAGCGGCAGATTATAGAGATGTTCTTCAGGTGCAAGCGACAACAATGGGCAAAGAGTTGTATATAAGGGGTGAAGGAGAGATCGGTGTCAACCAAAAAACCCAATATAAATGACCTGGCACTCAAAAAAGTAGATGAACAGCGGGAAATTCTTTATGCGTCCTTTTATTTGTGAAAAAACAATGCTCTAATTTCTCATATAGTTGAAAAATGTCTCTTTAATAACAATATAGTATTTCACCCGACATTTCAACCCAATCCCGGGTTTTCATCAGGGGTTCTGCAGACTGGTTCATTATATGAAAATGTAAACATAAAAGAACAAGAATCAGTGTTATGAAACATACAAAGTGATTATATACAATCTATAAAGTACACAATGTTAAGGTAAATACAACTAGAGGGACTATTAACACAGCATCTTCTATCTAGAATTCAAGTTCCATTCTATGACAGTAAATCTGCTATAGTCATTCAAATAATATAGGTTAAAAAGCGAGACAAAACAGAGGCTATCAAAACCTTATGATATATGAATGTGCAATGTAGCAAGGTCAGTTTGTTATATGTTATCATAAGGGAGTATCAGGTTATGAAGTATTAATATAGGTATATAGGTAAAAGGTGGTAGATACCCAGAGTTGTTGTCTGACTTCCTAGTTTGATAAATCAAAGACTAAAAAGGGGGGGGGGGACAAGAGGCGCAATAGTGCCCTTATCACTAGACACTAGGACGTAAAGTGGTGAAAAGGCAATTCACTCACCTATTCCAGTTGTGTGACCCACAACTGGTTTGAAGGCTCATAGATTAGTATCCTGATGGCTGCTGCAGGACTCCCACCGGCTCCACGCACGTGGAGATGTACCAAACTATTTAGGGAAAGACGGTGTTATCCGGTCCGCGCTGCCAGGTTCATTCACATCAAAGAAAACCAATAATCGATGTTTAGATCCAAACCTTCCTTTATTCTCCTCCTACGCGTTTCAGTGCCCACCTGGCACCTTCATCAGCGATCCCTGATGAAGGTGCCAGGTGGGCACTGAAACGCGCAGGAGGAGAATAAAGGAAGGTTTGGATCTAAACATCGATTATTGGTTTTCTTTGATATGAATGAACCTGGCAGCGCGGACCGGATAACACCGTCTTTCCCTAAATTGTTTAGTTTGATAAATGGATGTTCACCTTAGATGTGGTGATACATAGAGTAACCTGTTATGAAGCCCAGAGAAAGAATGGGTGTTATAGTTAATTATGAAGGTTCATAGACTCAGCTCAGTAGTATAGCATACCTGTGTTTAAACAGGAACAGGGTAATATGGCACTATATGGTGAACTTGTTACAGGGAAAATGCAAGTCACACTATGAGGAGAAAAAGGTTTGAACAACAGGTGTGATTTACATGATAAAAGGCATTCATCATTAGACTTCATTACCTGTAGTGTATGATGAGCTTAGAAAATGCAGGTACAGGCAGTGACTAGTGATGAGCGAGTATGCTTGTCACTACTCGGTACTCGCACGAGTATCACTGTACTCGGGCTACTCGGTGAGTACCGAGTAATCTCGCGACACTCGTGCTGTGCTCGTGGTCCTCATCCCTGCATGTTGGCGCTCTTTAGAGAGCCAGCCCACATGCAGGGATTGGCTGGCAGACCACTGCAATGCCCCAGCCCTGTTAGTTGTGGAATTGCATTGATTGGGCGGCCGCACAACGTGACCGAGTCTTTATAAGACCCGGCCGCGCTGTGCTCTGCACACAGCGATCCAGACAGTCAGTGCAGGGAGAGTGTCTGCTGAATCAGGGAGAGTTTTGCAGGGCTGCAAACCGGTGACCACAACAGTCCTTCTCAGGACTAATTTAGGTGGATATAGGCAGGCAGGCAGGGTAGCCAGGTCGGAGTACAGGCTTTCTAGTGACCACAACAGTCCTTCTCAGGCAGGCAGGCAGGCAGGGTATATAGCAATTCCTAGTGACAGTATACCAGCCTTCATCATATCTGAGGCTGGTGTACACAGTCTAAAACAGTCCTGATAGTGTCAGACTTCTCAGTAATTGTCGCTCCTAAAAATCTGTTTGCTTCTTAGTGTGTGCATTTACAAACCGCAAGTGTGTGCACGTCGGTGGCAGCGTATGGGTGCACTTTTGTGTGTTTTGCACAAACTAGGATATAACGCACAAATAGAGTGAATAATATACGTCTGCACAGCACCTGATAGTGTCAGACTTCTCAGTAATTGTCGCTCCTAAAAATCTGTTTGCTTCTTAGTGCGTGCATTTACAAACTGCAAGTGTGTGCCCGTCGGTGGCAGCGTACGGGTGCACTTTTGTGTGTTTTGCACAAACTAGGATATAACGCACAAGTAGAGTGAATAATACACGTCTGCACAGCACCTGATAGTGTCAGACTTCTCAGTAATTGTCGCTTCTAAAAATCTATTTGCTTCTTAGTGCGTGCATTTACAAACCGCAAGTGTGTGCCCGTCGGTGGCAGCGTACGGGTGCACTTTTGTGTGTTTTGCACAAACTAGGATATAACGCACACAAGTACAGTGAATACACGTCTCCGTCTGTGTCTGACTTAATCTCTAATTGTCGCTCTTAAAAAGCTGGTAGCAATAGCTATAATCTGATTGTCCAGGTAAAACCCGTCTGTTGGGACGCCTTCATTTAGCTGTGTACCGTCCGCACAGTATTGAAAATGCACAAGGGCGTTGGCAAGGGACAAGGAAGTGGACGTGCTGGTGGTGCAGGCAGAGGCCGAGGTCATGTGCAAGCTCTAATTTCGCCACAACAAAGGGCCACATCTACTCGCTCGCACGTCCTGTCCCAAATTCTTGGGGACCGCAGCAGTACACCGCTCTTCAGCCCAGACCAGTGTCAACAGGTTGTTAGTTGGATAGCGGATAATGCTTCCAGTCAGATTGGCACCACCACAAACTTCCACACTGACAAGTGTCAGTAGCCGTGATACTGCACCGCACATTCCACAACCTGATCCTCCTTCCTACCACCAGACCGAGTACACGTCTACGGACATTACTTTTTTTTTATAAACCATTTGTTTTTTATTGAAATTTATAAAACAGAACAAATCAATCAAGTAATGTAGGTGCAAAGAGCATCACATAAAACACAAAAGTTAGATCATAATAGGAAGGGGGAGGAAGGGGAGGGGAACAAGGGGAGGGAGCATACCGATCATGACAGCGAGTAATTCGAATAATATACAGGAGACTAGACCAGATTCACAGAGATACATTGCGTAAGAACACTAAAACAGATATCGCCAAAAATAAAAAAAACAGCAAAACAACAAAAAAAACGGCGACGGGAGCTCAAGAGGGCAATGACACTGTATTGTGTGGGGAGGATACCCAAGGGTCCCACCAATTTAATATACGGTTTCTCCGAGTCAGACCCTGTGCCAACACCACTTCATATAAGAAATGCTGATTTAAACGCTCTATGACTTCAGACCTCGTAGGGAGGGTGGAGGCGCGCCAGTGAGACGCAATAGTAAGTCTGGCCGCAATAAGGACATTTGTAATGATGGGACGCAATATGGATGGGAATTAAGACAGGTCTATCCCCAGTAAAGCTAAGGGGGCCTCTAGAGATATAGGAAGGCCAGTAAGGGACGCAAGCAATGAGCTCACTTCCGCCCAGAATAACGTCAGACGTGGACAGCTCCACCAAATATGAGTCTCGGAGCCCAATTGAGGACATCCCCTCCAACACGTAGCCAGGGGGGCAGGATCTCTGCCACGAAATTTAGAAAGTTTGGCAGGAGTGAGGTACCAGTCCAACATGATCTTCTTGGTCTGTTCCAGATGACCAATACATGAAGTGTAGGAGGCTGCATGCCCCGAGGCCTCGTGCCATTGTGTCAGAGAGGCAGTTAATCTTGATTCCCACTTCAGCATATAGGGCAAATTGAGATCAGCCTTAATGGAGAGGAGTGCCTTGTAAATAAGCGACACTCCGCAGCTAGTAGGTGATAGTTGCTTGAAGAAAGCCTGCAATGGGGGATTAACTGTCAAGAGGTCGCAGTCTGAGATAGACACTGAGCGCATAAAGTGTGAGAGGCATAAATGGTCAGAGACAGGAGGAAGAGAAGAAAGGGAATACTTGGTTTGTAATGTAGGAAAAGGGATAATCCGTTTATCCTGTAAGATGTCTCGAAGCATGAGCACCCCCTTTGTCCTCCACGGCAAGAGCGAGATCTCCGTCATCAGACACTGAACTGCTTTAATAGAGATATAGTGGAAAAGAAAAGGAAGGTGGGAATGGGACAAGGCATTCCATAGAGCCAGGACCGATCGGGTGGAGAGGCGCATAAGATTAATTTCAAGGAGAAGTTTGGCCGATCCACATGGAGTGTGGTAGGTCTCCAGTTGAAGCCATAGAGACTGGGGAGCGCTTACCCAATATATTTTGGCAATATCCAGAGAAACAGCTATGTAGTAGGTCGTAATATCAGGGACACCAAGTCCACCGGATTTATACGGAAGAGTAAGTGTCGACATCGCAATCCTGTGCATTTTGCCACTCCATATGAATTTAGCCAAAGTCGCCTTAAAGGGATTGAGAAATCTGCGAGGGAAGCGAAAGGGTATACAGCGCAACAGGTATAATATTTTAGGTAGAGCCATCATCTTCACCAGATGAATCCTAGCCATCCAAGACAGTTGGAGGGTAGAATAGTGGGTGAACGTCGTTCTAAGATCGGCTTCAAGAACTAGCTTCACAGTTAGTTTGGATCAAACGCTTCGTAGGTGTGATGTGGATTCCTAAATATTTGAAACCGGTGGGCGACCAAAGGAAAGGAAATGCATCGCGAAGGGAGCATTGGAGCAGAGAGGGGACATTAATAGGAAGAATTGCTGACTTAGATAAATTGAGTTTATAATAAGAGGCGTTGGAAAAGTTTTCAAGGATCTTCATAAGAGCAGGTATTGATGTTTCCAAATGAGTGCAGGAAAGAAGAACATCATCCGCATAAAGTGATATTCTGTGATCAGTTGGTCCGACCTCAATACCCCTCAGAGCAGGATGGGTACGAATAATAGCTGCTAGCGGTTCCATCACAAGAGCGAACACTAGACGTGAGAGGGGGCAACCCTGACGGGTTCCATTCGAGATGATGAAGGCTGAGGAGGTGAAACCACCCGCTCTAACAACCGCAGAGGGGGAAGAGTATAGCGCCATGATGGACGAGTACATGTTGCCCAATATTCCAAATTTCTCCAGGACCGCAGCCAGGAACCCCCAATGCACTCGATCAAAGGCTTTCTCAGCGTCCAAAGAGATGAGTGCACCAGGGGTACCTCTCCTCTCCAGGATCTCCAAGAGGTCGGAGACTCTCCTTGTGGCATATCTCTCATGTCTACCAGGAATGAAACCCACCTGGTCCAGAGCGATCAAGGAGGGTAATACGGTCTTGAGACGGTCCGCCAGCAGCTTTGAGTACATTTTTAAATCACAATTTAGCAGGGCAATAGGGCGATAATTACCCGGGAGGGAGGGAGACTTATCTGGCTTAAGAATGGTGGAGATGGAGGCGGCTAACCCCTCAGGTTTAATCTTACCCTGCTTTTGCCAGTGGTGAAATAAGGAGAGAAGATGAGGTGCAAGAAGTGGGCCAAAGGCGGCATAATAGTGATAAGAAAATCCGTCGGGACCGGGGGCAGAACGTTTCTTGGAGGAGCGAATCACAGATAAAATCTCTTCTTGGGAAAAGGGTCTATTCAAGAAATCTTGCTATGATACAGATAGAGCAGGAAGGGCCGCATGTGAGAGAAAGTCTTGGACAACCCCAGGAGTGGGCTGAGGAGTATTAGGATCAGAAGACAGATTATATAATGATTGGTAGAAATGTTTAAATTGATCTGCTATCTCAATCGGGTTGCGAATCGTGTTACCCTGGGGAGTGATAACATGAGAATTTCTACTTTTCAGTTCTACTTTACGTACTCTGCGGGCCAAAAGAGCACCCGCTCTGTCACCCATGGCATAATATCTCGATTTGGTTTTCTTAAGGAGATGTTCCACCTTAGAAAGCAGGAGCGTGCGTAACTGGTTCCTGGTAGCTAAAAGATCAGAAAGAATAGTAGAGGAGGGATGAGTAAGGAGGGACTGTTCAAGTGATTTGATTTTAGTAAGCAGGTTTTGTGTTGTTTGTGTTGTGTCCCCTGATGAAGTCATCATTGATGACGAAATGCATTGGGTGACCTCTCTCCTCTGCCCACTCAGCTGATCCATTGCAGGTTATGATCTGACTTAATGCTTGCTATTGTCTATTGTGTTTGACTAAGTATAATGCATATGACTTTGCCCCTTTGTTCCTCTGTTTCCTTCCAGGAATCCTGGTGGAATTTTGAATGAGGAACACCAATTGTGGTTATATACTAATACCCTAATTGGGATTATTTGAGACACTTTGATTCTGTGTTCATTATTGGGGCTTCATTTAGTATTATATAGATGTCAATTTTGATTTTCTGCTGTAGTGGGTGGAGTGTTTAGTATATGGATAGCTCTGTATGGGGCTTTTTTAATTGTTTTTAACGGCACTCTCATTGTTTGTCTGTGGTTTTTTGTAATAAAGATTGATATTTGTTATACCATAATTGGTGATCGCTTACTTTATACTGGTCAGCTTCTCTCTTTTTTCATGGTAATTCTTTGACCAGTGTGGCAGATCCCAACTTTTATTAAGTGGTGCCTTCGGTATTGTTCCCCAGGTTTTGTGTTGCGGCTTCATGGAGTTTCTTGGCATTGGCCGCTAGTTTTATAAAGTGTCCACGGATAACCGCTTTATGCGCATACCACAGGGATTCTGGGGAGAACCCTTCAACATTATTCAGCTGAAAATAGTCAGTGAGGTGAGATGAGATAGCCTCACAGTTAACCGGGGAGGACAGGAGGCGCTCATTAAGGGTCCATTGAGAGAGAGGGAGAGGTGGTGTTGCGTCTTGTAGAGTTAGTTGAACCGGAGTGTGGTCAGACCAAGTGATGAGGTCTATGTCGGCCGAGAGACACTGGGAGAGCAAGGAATCACTGACTAGAGTAAAATCAATGCGACTAAACGTTTTAAATCTGGACGAAAAGAAGGTGTATGTGCGTTCTTCCGCATGAAGATATCTCCATACATCATGTAGATGAAATGAAGAGATCGTCGGGTTTAGGTCGGTCTGAAAGTCAGAAGGGGCAGAGCAATCAAGTGATTTATTCAAAGGAGCATTGAAGTCACCAGCAATAATTTTATGTCCTACCACGGCTGAGGATTGAGTATCAAACAAGATCCTAATATAGGTAGTTTGTCGGGAATTAGGAACATAGACATCATAGAATACAAAACATTATCCAGACGGCAAGTAACTAGTACAAATCTGCCCTCAGGATCAGAGACAGAGGTGACCAATTCAAAATTTAAGCTAGAACGGAAAAAGATTGCCACACCCGCTCGTTTGCTGGAGGCATTGGCAAAGAATTGGTGAGGATAGGATGATGAGGCTACCCTATGATTGTCTCCCCCAAGAAGATAGGTCTCTTGTAAAAAGACTATGTCAGGTCGGGTCTTACGCAATTGACCTCGAAGAAGAGCCCGCTTCTGGGGGAGTTCAATCCATTAACATTTAACGATAAAGATACAATCGGCATGGTAAAGGTGCAAAGTCAACGCAAATCTCATATCTCGCAATAAAAGCAAAGACATCGTACATACGTTCCTGTATAATAGTTGATCCGGTAGAAAAGGATTTCGGCTGTCAGAGGAGTACAAGTGGGGAGTAATAGGAAGAGGTAGGTAAGGGGAAACAACAAGAAAAACAATAAACATAACTGCAAAAAGGTTGGCAGATGTAGTACCAAATATGGTAAGGGTTCTCAGAGCAGGGGAGAACCTAGAGCGAAAAAATATGCTCTCAGGGCAACGTTCCCAGAGAAAGGAGAGATATAAAGATCGCAGAAGCGATGCAGTTCTGAAGTGGTGATAAAGAGACGCAGATGCAATATAGTGCTGGAAAGGGGGAAAAAGAAACGTAGATGCGGTAAAGAGCTGGAGTGGGGAAGAAGAGACGCAGCTGCGTCAGTGAGGAAAGAAGGATTGATAGAAAAAAAACTGGAGAGAGGAGAATGAGCAATAGAATAGGAGGAGAGAGATAAGGGGGGGAAGGGATCAGAGAGGTCGAAGAGGTAGACGGTAAGGAGAGAAGGAAAAGTCGGTTAGAGTTAAAGGCAAGGAGTACCGTAGGATAGATAAAGGATAAAGTCAAAAGTAAAGTAACGTCTGGGAACGAAAAAATCGGCTCAGGAAGCAGATCCCAGAGCTAAATGTATCACATTACAGATCTTCAGCAGAATCCATTGGTCAGGCGACGTCCCACTCCGCCACTATCTTCTTCCGTCGGGGAGCCGCTTCATCAGAACGTCGCGGAAGGGAGCGCGAAGGATCCGAAGACGTCGGTTCAGAGAAAAGGTCCCAGTCAGTCAATAAACGTTTTGCTTGCAATGGCATGAGGCAAACATGGGTGCTGTCGTTCCTGCGTACAATGAGCCTCGCCGGATGACCCCATATATACGAAATCTCATTATCCCGGAGAATGTTAGTGTACGGTTTGAACGAACCCCTCAAGGCAAGGGTTCCAGGTGACAAATCTGGGAAGACTGCGATGTTTGCAAAGCAGTCGGGGAGAGACGGTTTACGTCGTAGAGCTTGAAGGAAATCTTCTTTCGCTTCATAAAAGTGTATTTTCGCCAGGACGTCCCGGGGAAGTTCCGCTCGCACACCCGAAGCTTTTGGGACTCTATGGATACGGTCTATCTTAATATCACGTTTATCCAGGTCGGGTAGAACTTCCATCATAAAATCCTGTAGTAAGGGTCTCAGTTCAGAAGCAGAGATCGTTTCTGCGATGCCCCGGAGTCACACATTATTTTGGCGATGGCGGTCTTCTAGGTCACAATTTTTAGCCTGTACTCTGGTCATTGTCTGCTGTAGCTGCTCGTGGTCATCCAAGAGAGAATTGTGAGAATTGATGAGTTCAGCCATTTTATTCTCTAGGTGGTCCGTGCGGGAGCCCAGATCTGATACTTCGCTGCGTAGCTCTGCCACCACCTTCTTAATGTCCTCCTGAATAGATGCCCGGAGCTCTTCAAACATAACCCTCATCTGTGAGGGGGTAATGGGGGTCTCCGGAGTTCCCTGGGAGGCAGAGGATGCGTGGCCTTGTGCATCTCGGCGGGAGGCACGGGCAGCACGAGGTGAAGGAGGCGCCATATTAGCTGCTGTTATTGTTGCAGGAGCAGAGGGGCCAGCAGTAAAAAAGTCTGATACTCGCTTAGGGAGCAGGGTTTGAGCAGGCTTTACCTTACCCATTGATGCCAGGGTGTTTCAGCAATAGAGGGATCCAATTGGGGTGATCAGATTCCACCTAGAAGATCATTTAAATCCAGTTAGAGGCACTGGGATCCGGAAGCTCCTGAATCAAGCAGCCTCTGCCATGAGCTGCTCAGCCACACCGTCCACGGACATTACTGATCCCACACTTGGACACTCTGAAGAGCTGTTCACGTATCCATTCACACATTCTGGCCTCTCGCTAGCTCCTGTTGAAGTGGGTCATGAGGAGATTGTATGTACCGATGCCCAAATATTTGAGCAGCCACGGTCTCCCGAAGGCAACGGTGGGAACGTGTCTCAACAAGGGGTGGACGATGATGAGTCACGATTGCCAGGAAGTCAGGAGGAGGAGCAGGGTGCGGAAGAGGAAGACAACGTGGTGGATGATCCAGTAACTGACCCAACCTGGCAGGAGGAGATGCAGAGCGAGGACAGCAGTGCACAGGGGGAGGGAGGCGTAGCATCACAACAGGCAGTAAGAAGCAGGGTGGTGGCCCCAGGCAGAAGTCGGGCAACCGTTCCCCGAAACAACAACACCACACAAGGTGCCTATACAAATGTTAGGTCTTCCCGAGTCTGGCAGTTTTTTAAGTTGGTTCCAGATAATTCTAAAAAAGGCCATTTGCAACACCTGCCCTGCCAGCATCAGCAGGGGTACCAAAACTAGCAGCCTGACCACCACCAGCATGATCAGGCACGTCAGCCAAGCAACCGACTTTGTGGGATGTACAACAGAGTCGAGGAGCAGTGCTTGCTGATGTTACTGCTACGTCTTCGCGTGTTGTGCGTGCAAGCCAATCCCCTGTCCATGCTGCCTGCGATCAAGCCTCCTGCCCTGCACCTGTAGTTGCCCACGCAGAAATAACACCATCATCAAGCATGTCCTTGTCCCAGCACAGCGTTCAGTTATCCATGCACGAAACTTTTGAACGCAGGCGCAAATACGCTGCCAACGCCCCACATGCCACAGTTCTAAATGCTAACATTTCCAGACTGCTTGCGCTGGAAATGTTGCCTTTTAGGCTGGTGGAGACGGAAGCATTCTGCGACCTGATGGCGGCAGCTGTCCCACGTTACTCGGTCCCCAGCCGCCACTATTTCTCACGGTGTGCCGTCCCCGCATTACATAATCACGTGTCCCAAAACATCACACGTGCCCTGAACAACGCTGTTTCAGCCAAAGTCCACAGACACGTGGACAAGTGCTTGTGGGCAAGGCCGGTACATCTCGATGACGGCACACTGGGTTAATAATTTGGAAGCTGGGACCCAGTCTCAGCGAGTGACGGAACACATCCTTCCCACACCAAGGATTGCAGGCCCTACCTCAGTCAGGGTTTCACCCACACTCTACAGCTCCGGAATGTCATGCTCCTCAGCCTCCTCCTCCTGTGCATCCTCATCCACTTTACCCTCCACACCAGTCCCAAGCTGGAAGCACTGCAGCATTGCCTCGGCGAAGCGGCAACAGGCTGTGCTGAAGCTAATATGCATAGGTGACAAACCCCACAATGCAGAAGAGGTGTGGACAGCTCTGAAACAGCAGGCAGATCACTGGCTCACACCTCTGAACCTAAAGCCAGGAAAGGTTGTGTGCGACAATGGCCGGAACCTGGTGGCGGATTTGAGGCGAGACCAGCTGACACATGTTCCATGCGTGGCCCATGTGCTCAACCTCGTGTTTCAGCGGTTTCTAAAATCATACCCAGAGCTGTCTGATCTGCTTGTAAAAGTTCACCGCCTGTCTGCACATTTTCGAAAGTCACCTACTGCTTCAGCCGGCCTTGCCGGCTTTCAGCGGCGTTTGCAGCTTCGGGCTCACAGACTAGTGTGTGATGTCCCCACGCATTGGAATTCAATTCTGCACATGTTGGTCAGGATTTGTGAGCAGAAGAGGGCAGTTGTTGAGTACCTGCATCACCTAAGCCGTCTGGAAATGGATCAAACTCCACACAAAACACCTGAGGAGTGGAGATGGATGTCCGACCTATGTACCGTCCTCCAAAACTTTGAGGACTCCACCAAGATGGTGAGCGGCGATGACGCCATTATTAGCGTCACCATATCGCTTCTCTGCCTTCTAAAACGGTCTCTGCTCAAAAACAAACATGATGCACTGCAGGCGGAGCGTGATGAGTTGGAGCAAGAAACAGTAGTGGGTGTGGGTGATAACACACAGCCCAGCCTCATCTCATCACAACGTGCAGTGGAGGACTATGACGAGGAGAAGGAGGAGGATGAAGACATGGAGCAACTCTCCGGCCAAATTGAGGATATGACATGCACACCAGTCATACCCTCGGTTCAGCGTGGCTGGCCAGATAACAGGGGACATGATGAGGAGGAGGAGGTTGGTCAGGACACTGAAGTGATGGCTGTTAAGAGTCTGGCGCACATGGCTGACTTTATGGTAAGCTGCCTGGCTCGTGACCCTCGCGTTAAGAACATTTTGGCCGACAATCATTACTGGTTGGTAACACTGTTAGACCCACGCTACAAGGAGAACTTTATGTCTCTTATTCCTGAGGCGGAGAGGTCAGCCAACATGCAGCAGTTCAAGAAGGCCATAGTCGAGGAAGTAGGCAAAGCATTCCCCTCACAAAACGCTAGTGGCATAGATCAGGAATCGGTGGACAACCCAGGCGTACAGCCGAGAGGGGCACAAGTCCAATTTGCCAGAGGTAGGGGAACAGTCTTTACGATGTGGGACAGTTTTCTCAGCCCCTCACATACCACAGCCCCTGGAGGTGTGGGGTAGTGCCACAAGAAATGGTAAGTTTGCCCAGATGCTGAAGGAGTACCTTGCAGATCGAACAACTGTACTCCAACATTCTTCTGTGCCTTACAATTATTGGGTATCCAAGCTGGACACGTGGCATGAATTGGCTCTCTACGCCTCGGAAGTCCTGGCCTGCCCTGCCGCTAGCGTTTTGTCAGAGCGTGTTTTTAGTGCCGCAGGTGGAATTATTACTGATAAACGCACTCGCCTGTCAACTGAAAATGCTGACAGACTGACTCTGATCAAGATGAACAAGGGTTGGATTGGGCCAGACTTCACCACACCACCAGCAAATGAGAGCGGAATTTAAATTTTGTAACGGGAATTTGCCATGTACCTCCACTCACCCATGGGTACACACTTCTGGACTTTGGCTAATCACTGGACTGCTCCTCCATTTCCTCATGCGCCACCATGATGACCGTTACAAAAGTTAGGCCGTTGTTTCATGTATATCCCAGTGGTAAATCTTTTCACCCATTTTTTCAGAATGGGCATTAGAACGACAGGAGACCCGCTCCTTTGCAATGGGAACAATGTTTTGAGGCCCTCATGCACGTCTCTATCCAGGGACAATGTGGAGCCTCCCAATTTTTGGCTGCCCTGGCCAAGGGCTATACTACAATAGACCCATTTCCTTACAATGGGCACTTCAGGTTTACAGGCCCTCTTGCACGTCTCTATCCAGGGACAATGTGGAGCCTCCCAATTTTTGGCATGCACGTCTGTATCCAGGGGCATTGGTGAACCTCACAATTTTGGACTGCCCTGGCAAAGGAAAATACTACAATAGACCCACTTCCTCAAAATGGGCACATTATGTCAAGAGGCCTTCATGTATGTCTCTTCTCAGGGACATCGGAGTGCCACACAATGTTTTCACGTAAAATCTTTCATGTAATCACAAAAAGTAGCTCTATCTCACTATTGGGTATGTGCCATTAACATTTCCTCATGAAAATTCTTTTTGGTGTCATTTTGGAAGGTTTTCTGGTGAGTCCGTAAAAATGGCTTAAAACTCGGACATCACTGTTCACAGCTGTGACTTTTGAGTGAGAAATGCTTACAGGGGTCTTCCCCATGCTGTTGCCATGTCATTTGAGCACTCTTCTGAGACTTTTGTGACATTTTTAGGGTTTCTACATGCTGCCGGGGGTTATTTCATAAAAATACTCGGGTCTCCCATAGGATAACATTGGGCTCGGTGCTCGGCCCGAGTACACGAGTATCTTGGGATGCTCGGCCCGAGCATCGAGCACCCGAGCATTAATAATTATCAAGTCTGGTGCCCCCTTATTGTGGTGCAGGACAGTAAGTCCTGTAAGCCACCTGTGCAGGCTGCGGAGTTCAATGGTGGTGTGGCACTACTGCAGTCGGTGCAGGGTTAAATAGCCGTGCTGTGAGCGCACCGGCTTCCTGCTTCCGGTTATGTGGAACGCAGGATCCGGTGTGTGGAACGCACGCAGGTGCATGCGCTCTACCTATATTGCGGTAAAGACCGCTAGTGCGCACGCGTAGTGCTCCAGTGGAGGATAGAAGTACCGCAAAGTGCAGGGAAGTCTCTTAAAGCGCAAACAGTGCTAGTGACAACAAAAGGATATGTAGTATGTGCAGTAGCAGTGTAGTAACCACTATTTTTGGTGTACTTCAGTGCAGTATAGTGGTTCTATGAAGTAAGAAAGGTCTGTAAGGAGAAGGAAAGAGAATAGTTAATATCAGGAATGGTATTATATCCCAATTTCAGACAGAACATCAAATGACATTGGATCCGAAAATAACATATCATTAGTATAATAGAAATATCTGTCAGTACGAGCTATGCCATATTGGAACATTCAGGGCACATGTGTAAAAAGGAGGATTGACAGAATAATGCTCATAAGTGAATCTCGTATTCACGGTTAAGGCCGTGTGGTTCAAGTGTTTTCAGTGTATAAATGCAGAACGCTTCGTTTTCTTTGAGTTTCCTTATTCTGTCCCCTCCCCTCCTTCCCATGGGTATATGTTCTATGACTTGGGAGTTTCAACTGGGCAATGTTGTGGTTATGATTGATGAAATGGTTTGGGATAGGTAGCAGTGTTTGTTTACATCTAATAGTGGACTTGTGTTTTGATATGCGGTCTCGGATGTGCTGGGTTGTCTCTCCAACACACCCGAGACCGCACGCGCACTTGATCATAATTCTAGATAGAAGATGCTGTGTTAATAGTCCCTCTAGTTGTATTTACCTTAACATTGTGTACTTTATTGTTTGTATATATCACCTTGTACGTTTCATAACACTGATTCTTGTTCTTTTATGTTTAAATTTACATATACCGTAATGACCCAGTCTGCAGAACCCCTGATGAAAACCCGGGATTGTGTTGAAACTTCGGGTGAAAGACTACATTGTTGTTAAAGACAAATTTTTCAACTATATGAAAAATTAAAGCATTGTTTTTTCACAAATAAAAGAACACAAAGAATTTCCCGCTGTTCATCTACTTTTTTAAATGCCTGGTCATTTATATTGAGTTTGACAGTTTTGTACCGGAGCACCTTCTTCGTGGTTGAGCCAGATCTATCCTTAATAAACCATAACACCCAGACAGCAAGTCTGCTGCCTAGGCATTATCATGGTGTTGCACACCGACAGGGAGATGTCAGATTTCAGGATGTTAGTGGACGGTGGGAGCAGAAGTTCAGTTTTGGAAAGGTTGAGTTTCAGATAGAGAGTGGACATGATGTTGGAAATTGCAGTTAGACAGTCATTGGTGTTCTTCAGTACTGTGGGGTAACGTCACCGAGTGAAGGATGTAGTTGTGTGTCATCAGCATAGAGATGGTACTGGAAGCCAAACCTGCTGAAGGTCTGTCCAATAGGAGCCATGTAGAGAAAAGGGCCAAGGACTGAACCCTGAGGGACCCCAATAGTGAGAGGAAAAGGATAGAGAGTGGAGCCAGCGAATGATACACTGAAAGAGCAGTCAGAAAGATAGAATGAGAACCAGGAGTGAGCATTGTCCTTTATGCCAATGAAGTGCAGCATAAACAGTAGGAGATGGTGGTTGACTGTGTCAAGAGCTGCAGAGAGGTCAAGAAGAATAAGCAGAGAGTGGTCACCATTACGTTTTGCCGTCAGAAGGTCATTGGTCACTTTGATAAGGGCAGAATGTAGGGGGCGGAAACCAGGCTGTAATGGATCTAGAAGATAGTGAGTGGAGAGGTGATGGGTGAGGCAGGTGTAGACCAGGCACTCCAAGAGTTTATAGATGATGGGGAGGTTGGAGACTGGTCTGTAGTTATTTGTGCAGGATGGGTAAAGATAAGATTTCTTTAATAATGGAGTAATGATAGAGTATTTGAAGGAGGAGGAGAAGATACCAGAAGAAAGGGAGAGATTGAAGATTTTATTTAGGTGAGTAGTGACGACCGGAGAGAGAGACTGGAGTAGGTGTGATGGAATGGGATCAGTGATGCAGGAAGTGGGATGAGAGGACGAGAGGAGCCTGGGGACTTCTTCTGTGACTGGGTAAAATATGGATAGTCAGTTGGAGAAAATGTGGGGAAGAAAGGGAGTAATAGTGACTCACCGTGGCCGGGTCTTCATGACGCAGGCATTTGCTTCTCCTGTCACGGTTCCGCGCCTGCGGCTGTGGGGCCCAGTGGTCCAGATCAATAGGGGATGGCTGAACAGATAAGGGGTTAATATTCTTGTCGTGACGCCACCTGCGGGAATTCCGGTGATTTCACCAGTGCTACTTGGGCCTCCGGGGGATGTTCGGGCAGCAGGATGAGACGCTCCCCACAGGACGAGCGGGAGTCCCCGGGGCCAGGAGCTGCACTCGATGGTGTGTGGCAGCTTGGTGCTTCTTAGCATACGGAGTTAAAACAGTTCTGAAGAAGTACAGACACCAGAGTTCTCTGTAACGGGTCTTTTACTGTAACCGGCAGATGATACAGGGTATACAGGTAACGGGTAACGGACTGGGGGTCCCAGCAATGACTGGTGTGGTTTCAGAGCTCCGCGGTGTTTCTCCATTCCTATTCTGTTCTCATTTGGTTGCCGACATCGCCTTAGTGTGCCAAGTTCGGGTACAAGGGGGCTACTTCAATTTCCCTGCCGGTGTATACAGCCCGGTGTGAGGGGAGCCAGATTCCTTTTGGTGGATACTCCGCTGGCAAGACGGCTCTAATTGTGGCTGCAGCGAGGTGCTCCTGGAGAGCAATTCCTCCACTTCTGGTTTGCTGAGCAGTGATGAACAACTTGCAAGCTTTGGAACCAGTGGTCCGGTTGTAGATGGGCGCGGGTATGTTTTGACCTGACGGTAGTTGCCCAGGCTCCGGTTGTGGGGCAACGGGTAATGGCGCCAACCGGTAGTTGGTCTGCAGGGCTGCACGGAACTGTGCAGAACCCTCTTCTCCTACGTTCCTCCCCGACCACTTCACTCCTTCTTCTCCTCTCCTACATTCTCCTACACTCTACTCCTACACTTCGCCCACCAGGACCTTATTGGCCCCCTATACTAGTGGTGCATGTAGGGTATGGAGCTCTGAGTTTACCATGTCATCACCGAGACGGAGAATATTGCATCTTCAGTCAGGGATGCAATACCCTCCTGTGAGTGACGCACTCGTTGCGGGGCGCCACACTCCCCCTTGGGGAATTATACTGGTCCCCAAGTGTCACGAAACCCCAACATTACAGAGAAATTTTGCATTTTTATTATAACAGGTAATAAACACTTTTATTAATAACAGGTACGATTATTTGTTTTCTTCTTCCCTTAAGGGGAGACGCATTACTTAGAACATTGCGGAAAAACGCTTTTATTCAAAAATAAACAGGTTAACCATTGCGGACCCGGCGGGCAGGTAACTGTCCTTAATATAAGTCCAGGCTTTACCGCCGGGTCGCTCTTCTGGCATTCTAACGGGAAAAGTGTATATGACAGAGTCATTGTTTCAGTTCAAGCAAAGTTATTGACTTAAGGATGTAAACAGCATTTTCTAACTCTGAGAGCATACCATCCTTCAAAACCAGCATGACGTTCATATGTAATTGTTTCTCCACGGTAAAGGTCGCGGTCTGGATGTCCTTTTGGGAGATGTGACTCCACGTCTCTGCGACCCACAAAAATCTCCTCTTACACCCCCTCCTCCCTGGCGAAACCCCACCCGGTAGACAGGTTAAACGAGGTAACTCTACCTGTCTTGCGGAGTTCTTCCGGCAACGGTGGTTGACGGCGGGCTTCAGCACGGGCAAGTCGGTTCGCTTATTCCCGCGCCCACCATTCCGCTCTACGGCGCCGACGTACTTCCTCGTCGGACCGACACGGAGTGTGGACGTAGGAGTATGGCAGGTTCGGAGCTGGTGGTAGGTCTGCACCGGCACCCGGACAAGGTGATCAGGGGGAGATGCCGCGGCAGCACCCGACCACTGGACCCGAGCGGCTTGCTCGGCAGGAGTTTCCACGTCGTCGTCCTCTTCGGAACCGGCGTGGTTGAAGTCCTCAGGCTCACTGTGGACCTCATCGTCCACTTCCTCCTCCACTTCTTTGACGATCACATCGGGTTCTGGCACTGGTGGGGACTCTTGATCGGATGTCTCCTGGTAGGTGGATTCTGGAGCTGTGGGGTCTTCCACTGGATCATCTTGCGGGGCTTCCGGGCTGCCCGCATCTTGCTCTGCTGCCTCTGCACCGGTAGGTAGTGGTGCTTCCGCTCCTGTAACCAGGTAGGCCTTAAGGTGGTCGACACCGGCCTCCGGTTCTGGAGGGGAACAGGTCACAGTCTCAGACTTTGGGATGAAACAGGTAGTAGGCCCCGATTCTGGGACAAAACAGGTTTCAGCCTCTGACTCTGGAGCGGAGCAGGTTGCAGGCTCCGGTGATGGAACTGGACAGGTTGTGGGCTCTGGTGATGGAACTGGACAGGTCGTGGGCTCTGGTAATGGAACGAGACGGGTATCGAACTCCAGTTCTGGAGTGGAACGAATCCTGAGTGTTTGTTGGGCAGCCCGGTGCAATCGGCTGGCCAGACTCGTGCTCCAGCTGCGGATAGTCCATTCCGTGGTCTCCATCAAGCGCACCCTCAAGTCCTGCAGCGCAGTCTCCAAAAATTCGGGATCTCCATCTACGGTGAGGACGGGACCCGGACCCGGATGGCCGATGGCTGCTCGAGCCTCTTCTTCGACTTCGTTCATCAGGTCATGGAGCTTTAGACTGGCCATTTTCCTTCCTTGGAGAACCTCACTCCTTCAAACGGGTAACCGCACTTGGAACAGAGCTGTTAGGAAAGCCTTGCCACACCTGTTTTCTGGTGGTTTTTGTAGTCCATGGGTGGGCTAAAGTCTTTGGCCTGACCCCATGGTTGTTTCCAGCAATCGGGGCGCACTTGGATTTTGGCACCTCTGCCTCGGCCCTCCAACGAAGAGGGGCGGGGGCACACCCCTGGGCCAGCACGCTGTGGTTCACATGGCGGGATCCCCCATCTTGGTCGCCATCTTGATCCAGTGGTAAAAAGGCGGGAAAAGTTTGTTTTGGTCGAACAAAGTTCTTTTTAGTGGAATAAAAGTTCTTTAAGCACACAATAGCCGTTGGGAAACGGGTCTGCTCGGATCCTGTTCGTGACGCCAAATTCTGACTCACCGTGGCCGGGTCTTCACGTCGCAGGCGTTTGCTTCTCCTGTCACGGTTCCGCGCCTGCGGCTGTGGGGCCCGGTGGTCCAGATCAATAGGGGATGGCTGAACAGATAAGGGGTTAATATTCTTGTCATGACGCCACCTGCGGGAATTCCGGTGATTTCACCGGCGCTGCTTGGGCTTCCGGGGGATGTTCGGGCAGCAAGATGGGACGCTCCCCACAGGACGAGCGGGAGTCCCCGGGGCCAGGAGCTGCACTCGATGGTGTGTGGCAGCTCGGTGCTTCTTAGCATACGGAGTTAAAACAGTTCTTAAGAAGTACAGACACCAGAGTTCTCTGTAACGGGTCTTTTACTGTAACCGGCAGATGATACAGGGTATACAGGTAACAGGTAACGGACTGGGGGTCCCAGCAATGACTGGTGTGGTTTCAGAGCTCCGCGGTGTTCCTCCATTCCTATTCTGTTCTCGTTTGGTTGCCGACGTCGCCTTAGTGTGCCAAGTTCGGGTACAAGGGGGCTACTTCAATTTCCCTGCCGGTGTATACAGCCCGGTGTGAGGGGAGCCAGATTCCTTTTGGTGGGTACTCCGCTGGCAAGACGGCTCTAATTGTGGCTGCAGCGAGGTGCTCCTGGAGAGCAATTCCTCTACTTCTGGTTTGCTGAGCAGTGATGAACAACTTGCTAGCTTCTCCTACGTTCCTCCCCGACCACTTCACTCCTTCTTCTCCTCTCCTACATTCTCCTACACTCCGCCCACCAGGACCTTATTGGCCCCCTATACTAGTGGTGCATGTAGGGTATGGAGCTCTGAGTTTAACCATGTCATCACCGAGACGGAGAATATTGTATCTTCAGTCAGGGATGCAATACCCTCTTGTGACGCACTCGTTGCGGGGCGCCACAATAGCGCTTGTAGGCAGGGAGCTGATTTCCTGGTAGATGTTTTATATTTTCTCCATAAAGTAAGAAGCCAGATCATCAGCACACAGGTCAGTGATTGGGGCCTGCACTTTAGGATTGAGGAGGAAGTGAAAGGTGTCAAAGAGTTTTTTTGGATTGTTGGATAGTGCGGAGATCAGGGTGGTGAAGTATTTGGCGAGGTGAAGTGCAGAGTTGTAGGTTCTTAACATGAATTTATAATGGATAAAGTTTTCTGGTGAGTGAGTTTTCCTCCATACGCATTCAGCATTCCTAGAGCATTGCTGGAAGTACACTGAGCTGTAGGCTGATTTTCTGCTAAGGGAAAAAAAAAAAATTTAAATCAGATTTTCTAGCGAGTGTGGCAAGCTGAGTGTGACAGAGCAAGTGCGACAGAAGTAAGTGTGTGACTTGTGATTCAGTGACTTTGGATTCAGGGCGTTTGGAAGGGAGGACTTACTGAATTGCTGGTTGTATTTTATTAATACTTTGCATTTCTTTTTACTTATCATTTTTGTCTGGTGCAATCCCCATTAGGAAATGAGCTCCATGATTGGCAATGCCATCCAGTGTACATCTTGCCACATGTATGCATTCCTTGACCAGCCGGTCGAGGGTGCATACTGCTGTGTGAGATGTGAGTACATTGTGCATTTGGAAGCCCAGATACTGGATCTAAATGAACAACTGACAACGCTGAGATCCATAGACAATATGGAAAGGAGTCTGCTGCTCACTGAACAGCTGCTCAATGGGATAGATGTGGGGGAGGATGGTAGTATGGAGCTGCAGGACCGTGAGGTAGCCAGCTGGGTGACAGTTAGAAGGCGGGGTAGAGGGAAGGGTGCCAGGGAGGTTAGCCCTGATCTGGCACACCCCCAATAAATTTGCTATGTTGGCAGATGAGGGGGTGTGAGTTCAGGGAAAGCACTGCTGCAGCAGGGCATGACCTCTGAAAGCCAGAGGAGTGTCTGCTCCAGTAAGGGGGAAAACAGGAGAGGAGGGCAGGCCAGACAGGTGCTGGTCGTGGGGGACTCAATTATTAGGGGAATAGATAGGGCAATCTGTCACAAAGACAGGGATCGTCGAACAGTGTGCTGCCTACCTGGCGCTCGAGTCCGGCACATCGCTGACCGGGTTGACAGATTACTGGGAGGGGCTGGTGAGGACCCAGCGGTCATGGTGCACATTGGCACAAATGACAAAGTTAGAGGTAGGTGGAAGGTCCTTAAAGATGATTTCAGGGAATTAGGCTGCAAGCTTAAGGCAAGGACCTCCAAGGTAGTATTCTCTGAAATACTGCCTGTACCACGTGCCACACCAGAGAGGCAAAGGGAGATTAGGGAGATAAATAAGTGGCTCAGGAATTGGTGTAGGAAGGAGGGGTTTGGGTTCCTGGAGAACTGGGCCGACTTTGCTGTTGGCTACAGGTTCTATGCTAGGGACGGGCTGCACCTCAATGGGGAGGGTGCAGCTGTGCTGGGGGAGAAAATGGCTAGAAGGTTGGAGGAGTGTTTAAATAGGGATTGGGGGGGAGGGTATTCATTGTATAGGAGGGGAAGATAGTGTAAATAGTAACCTGGGCACAAGTAATAAAATTGGGGGTGGCATGGGGGTGGGGTTAGAACAGTCAATCTAGTAGGAAGGAATAGAGGTAAAGAGAGATGCATAAAGTGCATGTACACTAATGCCAGAAGCCTCACCAACAAAATGGAGGAATTAGAATTGATTTTGTTGGAAAATAATTATGACATGGTGGGGATTTCGGAGACGTGGCTGGACAAGAGCCATGACTGGGCTGTTAATTTACAGGGCTATATAGTCTGTTCAGAAATGACCGTACAAATAAGCAAGGAGGAGGTGTATGTTTATACGTAAAATCATCCTTAAAACCCATCCTGCGTGATAATATAGGTGAATCTAATGGAAATGTAGAGTCCCTGTGGGTGGAGATAAGGGAAGGGGGAAAAAATAATAAATTACTGATAGGGGTTTGTTATAAGTCCCCAACAATAATGGAAGTGGAGGAGAATATCCTCATAAAGCAAATAGATGAAGCAGCGACTCAGGGAGAAGTCATTATTATGGGGGACTTCAACTACCCTGAAATACATTGGGGATCAGAAACCTGCAGTTCCAGCAAAGGTAATAAGTTTTTGAAAACTATGAGAGACAATTACCTTTCACAACTGGTTCAGAACCCAACAAGAAGGGGGGCACTGCTGGACCTAATATTAACCAACAGGCCGGACCGCATATCAAATATACGGGTTGGAGGTCACTTGGGTAATAGTGATCATAACTTAATAAGCTTTCAAGTATCCTTTACTAAGACGTGTAGTAGAGGGGCTACAAGGACACTAAACTTCAGGAAGGCAAATTTCCAACGGTTGAGAGATGATCTTAGTGCAATAAACTGGGACGATGTCCTAAGACATAAAAGTACACAACACAAATGGGAGATGTTTATTAGCATCCTGAATAGGACCTGTGCACAATATATACCCTATGTGAATAAGCATGCTAGAAATAGGAGGAAACCACTATGGCTAAATAAAGCGGTAAGAAGTGCAATATGTGACAAAAAGAAAGCATTTAGGGAATTAAAGCAAGTAGGTAGTGATGAGGCATTAAATAAATACAGAAAATTAAATAACATTTGTAAAAACCAAATCAAGGCAGCAAAGATTGAGACAGAGAGACTCATTGCCAGAGAAAGTAAAAAGAATCCCAAAATATTTTTTAACTACATACCGTATATACTCGTGTATAAGCCGAGTTTTTCAGCCCAAAAATTGGGCTGAAAAGTCCCCCCCTCGGCTTATACACGGGTCATACGGTATGCTGTGGGGGGGGGCTGTGACCGGGGGCTGGAGGAGGCAGGAGGGGGCCGCAGTGACCGCAGGCGGTCACGTGGGGCCGCCTCATTAGTGCAATGAATATGCATGGCATCCCCCCGTCCATCAGCGGTGGGGGGATGCCGTGCATATTGCACTACACAGCCCCCCCCCCTTATCATGTCCCCCCAGGCTGTGGCAGCTGTCAAAAAAACAAACACTTTATACATCACCTTCCGGCGCAGCTCCTCCGCTCGCCGGCTTCTTCCTTGTTGTGCCGGTGTCATGTGACCGGGCGCAGGAGATGACGTCATTTCCTGCGCGCAGTCACAGAAGCCGGCACAACAAGGAAGAAGAAGCCAGCGAGCGGAGGACCGGAGGAGCGGAGGAGCTGCGCCGGAAGGTGATGTATAAAGTGTTTGTTATTTTGACAGCTGCCGCAGCCTGGGGGGGACATGATAAGGAGGGCGGGGCTGTATACTACCAGTGGGGCTGCATATACATCTGGGGCTGCCGTATACTACACTGGGGCTGTATATACCTCTGGGGCTGCTGTATACTACCACTGGGGCTGTATATACCTGTGGGGCTGCTGTATACTACCACTGGGGCTGTATATACCTGTGGGGCTGCTGTATACTACCACTGGGGCTGTATATACCTGTGGGGCTGCTAGATACTACCACTGGGGCTGTATATACCTGTGGGGCTGCTGTATACTACCACTGGGGCTGTATATACCTGTGGGGCTGCTGTATACTACCACTGGGGCTGTATATACCTGCGGGGCTGCTGTATACTACCACTGGGGCTGTATATACCACTGGGGCTGTATATACCTGTGGGGCTGCTGTATACTACCACTGGGGCTGTATATACCTGTGGGGCTGCTGTATACTACCACTGGGGCTGTATATACCTGTGGGGCTGCTAGATACTACCACTGGGGCTGTATATACCTGTGGGGCTGCTGTATACTACCACTGGGGCTGTATATACCTGTGGGGCTGCTGTATACTACCACTGGGGCTGTATATACCTGTGGGGCTGCTGTATACTACCACTGGGGCTGTATATACCTCTGGGGCTGCTGTATACTACACTGGGGCTGTATATATCTCTGGGGCTGCTGTATACTACCACTGGGGCTGTATATACCTGTGGGGCTGCTGTATACTACCACTGGGGCTGTATACTACCTCTGGGGCTGCTGTATACTACCTCTGGGGCTGCTGTATACTACCACTGGGGCTGCTGTATATACCTTTGGGGCTGCTGTATACTACCTCTGGGGCTGCTGTATACTACCACCGGGGCTGTATATACCTCTGGGGATGCTGTATACTACCACTGTGGCTGCTGTATATACCTGTGGGGCTGCTGTATACTAACTACTGGAGCTGCTGCTGTATATACCACTGGGGCTGCTGCTGTATACTACCACTGGGGCTGCTGTATATACCTCTGGGGCTGCTGTATACCACACTGCTGGGGGCTGTATACCTGTGCTGGGGTCCACCCTCGGCTTATACACGAGTCAATAGGTTTTCCCAGGTTTTGGGGGCAAAAGTAGGGGGGTCGGCTTATACACGGGTCGGCTTATACACGAGTATATAAGGTAAATAGTAAGAAACTAAAAAATGATGGTGTTGGCCCCTTTAAAAATAGTCTGGGTGAAATGGTGGATGAGGATGAGGAAAAAGCCAATATGCTAAATGACTTTTTTTCAACAGTATTTACACAAGAAAATCCCATGACAGACAATATGATCAGTGATAACAAAAATTCTCAATTAAATGTCACCTGCTTAACCCAAGAGGAAGTACGGCATCGTCTAAAAATCACTAAAATTGACAAATCCCCGGGCCCGGATGGGATACACCCCAGAGTGCTGCAGGAATTAAGTACTGTCATAGATCGACCATTATTTTTAATATTTAAAGATTCCATAATAACAGGGTCTGTACCACAGGACTGGCGTATAGCAAATGTGGTGCCAATATTCAAAAAGGGGACAAAAACTGAACTGGGAAATTATAGGCCAGTAAGCTTAACCTCTACTGTGGGTAAAATCCTAGAGGGTTTTCTAAGAGATGCTATACTGGAGTATCTGAAGAAAAATAACCTCATGACCCATTATCAACATGGTTTTACGAGGGACCATTCCTGTCAAACTAATCTAATAAGCTTCTATGAAGAAGTAAGTTCTGGACTGGACCAAGGAAATTCAGTGGATGTGGTGTATATGGACTTTTCAAAAGCTTTTGATACAGTGCCACACAAAAGGTTGATACATAAAATGAGGGCAATGGGGATAGGGGAAAATATGTGTAAGTGGGTTAAGAACTGGCTTAGTGATAGGAAACAAAGGGTGGTTATTAATGGAACACACTCAGAATGGGTCACAGTTAACAGTGGGGTACCACAGGGGTCAGTGTTGGGCCCGCTTCTATTTAATATATTTATTAATGACCTTGTAGGGGGCATACAGAGTAGAATCTCAATATTTGCAGATGACACTAAACTCTGCAGGGTAATCAATACAGAGGAGGACAGGCTCATGAGGAGAACATAATTTTACCTCTATACAAGTCACTAGTGCGACCACACTTAGAATACTGTGTACAATTCTGGTCTTCGGTGTATAAGAAAGACATAGCTGAACTAGAGCGGGTCCAGAGAAGAGCGACAAAAGTCATTAGAGCAGAGGTCCCCAACTCCAGGCCTCAAGGCCCACCAACAGTGCAGGTTTTCAGGATCTCCTTAGTATTGCACAGGGGTTGGAATCATTACCTGTGCAGATGATCACATTAGCATCTGTGCAATACTAAGGAAATCCTGAAAACCTGCACTGTTGGCGGGCCTTGAGGCCTGGAGTTGGGGACCTCTGCATTAGAGGACTAAGGGGTCTGCAATACCAAGACAGGTTATTAAACTTGGGGTTATTTAGCTTGGAAAAACGAAGGCTTAGGGGTGATCTTATAATAATGTATAAATATATGAGGGGACAGTACAGAGACCTTCCTAATGATCTCTTTACTCTTAGGCCTGAGACTGGGACAAGGGGGCATCCTCTACGTCTGGAGGAAAGAAGGTTTAATCATAATCACAGACGCAGATTCTTTACTGTAAGAGCAATGAGACTATGGAACTCTCTGCCACATGCTGTTCTAATGAGTGAGTCACTACTAACATTTAAGAAGGGCCTGGATGCCTTTCTTGAAAACTATAATATTACCAGTTATACATACTAGATTCTTTGAAAGGGCGTTGATCCAGGGAATTAGTCTGATTGACTTATCTGGAGTCAGGAAGGAATTTTTTCCCCCCAATGTGGAGCTTAGTGTTGCCACATGGGGGGTTTTTTGCCTTCCTCTGGATCAACATGTTAGGCTATGGGTTGAACTAGATGGACTTAAAGTCTTCCTTCAACCTTAAAAACTATGTTACTATGTTACTATGAATAGAGTTTGCAATGTGAGCCAGGGCTGTTTTATTCTAAGTTTGGAGGTTCTGAGGGTGAAGGGTGTTACTTGGTCCAGGGTGAAAACAGGCAGTGAAATAAAAGACATAGAAAAGATTGAAAGTGATATAATCATACACATTGTTTTCAGTGGCTTTGTATCCCATTATCTTCCAGTCAATTCCAGTCAATTTCTGGTCTGTTTACTTTCTTGACACTTATGAGACACTGTTTTGAGACACAAAAGCATACATATCTGAAGCACACTTATAGCTTGTAAGATATACTCAAAAAAGTGAATTCAGGTGTGGAACAAGGGGGAGGGAACTGGACACCATTAGCCCATTAACAATCACGGCTGAGCCAAATAATGGTTCACAGGTAGTGTGTCGTCCGCAGGTAGTGGGTACTCGGATCTCGGGCGTCGATTACGAGGGATGTCACAGGTGGCCAGTGCCCGAGACCGTGCCTTGGGTGCCTTTTTGAAAAAGGAAAATTATTTACAGGAATATTGATTGAAGATGTTGTGACGCCACCTACGGAGTGTGGTGAAGGCACCAGCACTGCGACAGACCTCCGGGGGTGATGGATGGGCAGCTGAGTGTTGTGGCTCCCCAAAGGTGGAGCAGGGCCTCCGGGGCAGTGATAGTAACATAATACCGTGTTTCCCCAAAAGTAAGACCCCCCCGAAAGTAAGGCAGGGTAGGGGGGTGCCCAGGGGTTTCTAATGTAAGGCACCCCCCGATTGTAAGGCCGCTTTCGGGGGGGTCGCGAGGAAATGTAAGGCCGCCTACGGGGGGGGTCACGGGCCTCTCTTTAGGTTGCCGCAGGCTTACTCTTTAGGTTGTCCAGGCTCCTTCTGTCCCCCTGGTGCAGCCGCTGGTCCGGAGATCATGGGGTTAATCACAGCCTAACTTGCTGTGCCCCTCCGATCTCCGCCCAGCGCGACCCGTGATTGGCCACCCAGCCCTGAGGAATCGTCATCCAGCACCGCAGAGGAAAAGAGAAAGTGATCTGGCGAAAACAGGTACCGTAATGACATGACTTCCCTTTGGAAGTGCAGTGAGATACAGGCTGATTTGCTGCTAAGGGAAAAAAAGAAAAAAAAAAAGACTCTTTATATCAGATTCTCTAGCGAGTGTGACCGCGAGCTTTGTGTGACAGAGCAAGTGAGACAGAAGTAAGTGTGTGACTTGTGATTCAGTGACTTTGGATTCAGGGAGTTTGGAAGGGAGGAATTACTGAATTGCTGGTTGTATTTTATTAATACTTTGCATTTCTTTTTACTTATCATTTCTGTCTGGTGCAATCCCCATTAGGAAATGAGCTGCATGATTGGCAATGCCATCCGGTGTACATCTTGCCACATGTATGCATTCCTTGACCAGCCGGCCGAGGGTGCATACTGCTGTGTGAGATGTGAGTACGTTGTGCATTTGGAAGCCCAGATACTGGATCTAAATGAACGACTGACAACGCTGAGATCCATAGACAATATGGAAAGGAGTCTGCTGCTCACTGAACAGCTGCTCAATGGGATAGATGTGGGGGAGGATGGTACTATGGAGCCTCAGGACCATGAGGTAGCTAGCTGGGTGACAGTTAGAAGGCGGGGTAGAGGGAAGGGTGCCAGGGAGGCTAGCCCTGATCTGGCACACCCCAATAAATTTGCTATGTTGGCAGATGAGGGGGGTGTGAGTTCAGGGATAGCACTGCTGCAGCAGGGCATGACCTCTGAAAGCCAGAGGAGTGTCTGCTCCAGTAAGGGGGAAAACAGGAGAGTAGGGCAGGCCAGACAGGTGCTCGTAGTGGGGGACTCAATTATTAGGGGAATAGATAGGGCAATCTGTCACAAAGACAGGGATCGTCGAACAGTGTGCTGCCTACCTGGCGCTCGAGTCCGGCACATCGCTGATCGGGTTGACAGATTACTGGGAGGGGCTGGTGAGGACCCAGCGGTCATAGTGCACATTGGCACAAATGACAAAGTTAGAGGTAGGTGGAAGGTCCTTAAAGATGATTTCAGGGAATTAGGCTGCAAGCTTAAGGCAAGGACCTCCAAGGTAGTATTCTCTGAAATACTGCCTGTACCACGTGCCACACCAGAGAGACAACGGGAGATTAGGGAGATAAATAAGTGGCTCAGGAATTGGTGTAAGAAGGAGGGGTTTGGGTTCCTGGAGAACTGGGCCGACTTCTCTGTTGGCTACAGGTTCTATGCTAGGGACGGGCTGCACCTCAATGGGGAGGGTGCAGCTGTGCTGGGGGAGAAAATGGCTAGAAGGTTGGAGGAGTGTTTAAACTAGGGATTGGGGGGGAGGGTATTCATTGTACAGGAGGGGAAGATAGTGTAAACAGTAACCTGGGCACAAGTAATAAAATTGGGGGTGGCATGGGGGGTGGGGTTAGAACAGTCAATCTAGTAGGAAGGAATAGAGGTAAAGAGAGATGCATACAGTGCATGTTCACTAATGCCAGAAGCCTCACCAACAAAATGGAGGAATTAGAATTGATTTTGTTGGAAAATAATTATGACATGGTGGGGATTTCGGAGACTTGGCTGGACGAGAGCCATGACTGGGCTGTTAATTTACAGGGCTATAGTCTGTTCAGAAATGACCGCACAAATAAGCGAGGGGGAGGTGTATGTTTATACGTAAAATCATCCTTAAAACCCATCCTGCGTGATAATATAGGTGAATCTAATGGAAATGTAGAGTCTCTGTGGGTGGAGATAAGGGGAGGGGGAAAAAATAATAAATTACTGATAGGGGTTTGTTATAAGTCCCCAACAATAATGGAAGTGGAGGAGAATATCCTCATAAAGCAAATAGATGAAGCAGCGACTCAGGGAGAAGTCATTATTATGGGGGACTTCAACTACCCTGAAATACATTGGGGATCAGAAACCTGCAGTTCCAGCAAAGGTAATAAGTTTTTGAAAACTATAAGAGACAATTACCTTTCACAACTGGTTCAGGACCCAACAAGAAGGGGGGCACTGCTGGACCTAATATTAACCAACAGGCCAGACCGCATATCAAATATACGGGTTGGAGGTCACTTGGGTAATAGTGATCATAACTTAATAAGCTTTCAAGTATCCTTTACTAAGACGTGTACTAGAGGGGTCACAAGGACACTAAACTTCAGGAAGGCAAATTTCCAACGGTTGAGAGATGATCTTAGTGCAATAAACTGGGACGATGTCCTGAGACATAAAAGTACACAACACAAATGGGAGATGTTTATTAGCATCCTGAATAGGACCTGTGCACAATATATACCCTATGGGAATAAGCATGCTAGAAATAGGAGGAAACCACTATGGCTAAATAAAGCGGTAAGAGTGCAATATGTGACAAAAAGAAAGCATTTAGGGAATTAAAGCAAGTAGGTAGTGATAAAGCATTAAATAAATACAGAAAATTAAATAACATTTGTAAAAAGCAAATCAAGGCAGCAAAGATTGAGACAGAGAGACTCATTGCCAGAGAAAGTAAAAAGAATCCCAAAATATTTTTTAACTACATAAATAGTAAGAAACTAAAAAATGATGGTGTTGGCCCCTTTAAAAATAGTCTGGGTGAAATGGTGGATGAGGATGAGGAAAAAGCAAATATGCTAAATGACTTTTTTTCAACAGTATTTACACAAGAAAATCCCATGACAGACAATATGATCAGTGATAACAAAAATTCTCAATTAAACGTCACCTGCTTAACCCAAGAGGAAGTACGGCATCGTCTAAAAATCACTAAAATTGACAAATCCCCGGGCCCAGATGGGATACACCCCAGAGTGCTGCAGGAATTAAGTACTGTCATAGATAGACCATTATTTTTAATATTTAAAGATTCCATAATAACAGGGTCTGTACCACAGGACTGGCGTATAGCAAATGTGGTGCCAATATTCAAAAAGGGGACAAAGACTGAACTTGGAAATTATAGGCCAGTAAGCTTAACCTCTACTGTGGGTAAAATCCTAGAGGGTTTTCTAAGAGATGCTATACTGGAGTATCTGAAGAAAAATAACCTCATGACCCATTATCAACATGGTTTTACGAGGGACCGTTCCTGTCAAACTAATCTAATAAGCTTCTATGAAGAAGTAAGTTCTGGACTGGACCAAGGAAATGCAGTGGATGTGGTGTATATGGACTTTTCAAAAGCTTTTGATACGGTGCCACACAAAAGGTTGATACATAAAATGAGGGCAATGGGGATAGGGGAAAATATGTGTAAGTGGGTTAAGAACTGGCTTAGTGATAGGAAACAAAGGGTGGTTATTAATGGAACACACTCAGAATGGGTCACAGTTAACAGTGGGGTACCACAGGGGTCAGTGTTGGGCCCACTTCTATTTAATATATTTATTAATGACCTTGTAGGGGGCATACAGAGTAGAATCTCAATATTTGCAGATGACACTAAACTCTGCAGGGTAATCAATACAGAGGAGGACAATTTTATATTACAGGAGGATTTATGTAAACTAGAAGCTTGGGCTGCTAAATGGCAAATGCGCTTTAATGGGGATAAATGTAAAGTCATGCACTTGGGCAGAGGAAACAAAAGGTATAATTATGTGCTTAATTGTAAAACACTGGGCAAAACTGTCACTGAAAAAGACCTGGGTGTATGGGTAGATGACAAACTCACATTTAGTGGCCAGTGTCAGGCAGCTGCTGCAAAGGCAAATAAAATAATGGGATGTATTAAAAGAGGCATAGATGCTCATGAGGAGAACATAATTTTACCTCTATACAAGTCACTAGTGCGACCACACTTAGAATACTGTGTACAATTCTGGTCTCCGGTGTATAAGAAAGACATAGCTGAACTAGAGCGGGTCCAGAGAAGAGCGACAAAAGTCATTAGAGGACTAAGGGGTCTGCAATACCAAGACAGGTTATTAAACTTGGGGTTATTTAGCTTGGAAAAACGAAGGCTTAGGGGTGACCTTATAATAATGTATAAATATATGAGGGGGCAGTACAGAGACCTTTCTAATGATCTCTTTACTCTTAGGCCTGAGACTGGGACAAGGGGGCATCCTCTACGTCTGGAGGGAAGAAGGTTTAATCATAATCACAGACGCGGATTCTTTACTGTAAGAGCAGTGAGACTATGGAACTCTCTGCCACATGATGTTGTAATGAGTGACTCACTACTAACATTTAAGAAGGGCCTGGATGCCTTTCTTGAAAACTATAACATTACCAGTTATATATACTAGATTCTTTGATAGGGCGTTGATCCAGGGAATTAGTCTGATTGACTTATCTGGAGTCAGGAAGGAATTTTTTCCCCCAATGTGGAGATTAGTGTTGCCACATGGGGTTTTTTTTGCCTTCCTCTGGATCAACATGTTAGGCTATGGGTTGAACTAGATGGACTTAAAGTCTTCCTTCAACCTTAAAAACTATGTTACTATGTTACTATGTGTACTGTAAACATGGGTGTGTGTGTGTGTGCACTGTGTGTGTGCACTTGTGTGTGTGTGTGTGCACTGTGTGTGTGCACTGTGTGTGTGTGCACTGTGTGTGTGCACTGTGTGTGTGTGCACTGTGTGTGTGTGCACTGTGTGTGTGTGCACTGTGTGTGTGCACTGTGTGTGGCGCAATTGCAGCACGGCCCCTTGCAATGTATAGGCCATTTTAAAATGGCAGTTGCGGTGAAAAAACCGCACTTGCCGCACAGCACTTGCGGCACAATTGCGGCACGGCCCCATGCAATGTATAGGCCACTTGCGGTTCACTTGCCGCAAGTGAACCGCAAGTGGCCTATACATTGCATGGGGCCATGCCGCAATTGCGCCGCAAGTGCTGTGCGGCAAGTGTGGTTTTTTCACCGCAACTGCTGCAAGTTAGAAAAATGTGTCATTTTTTTTTCCTAATGTAAGACCTCCCCCGAAAGTAAGACAGGGGAGGGACTTTTGGAGGTAAATTTAATGTAAGACAGGGTCTTACTTTCGGGGAAACACGGGTAACATAATAACATAGTTTTTAAGGTTGAAGGAAGACTTTACGTCCATCTAGTTCAACCCATAGCTTAACATGTTGATCCAGAGGAAGGCAAAAAAAAAACCATGTGGCAACACTAAGCTCCACATTGGGGAAAAAAATTCCTTCCTGACTCAAGATATGGCAATCAGACTAGGTCCCTGGATCAACGCCCTATCAAAGAATCTAGTATGTATAACTGGTAATATTATAGTTTTCAAGAAAGGCATCCAGGCCCTTCTTAAATGTTTTTTTTTTTTTTTTTAAACCAATAATTTTTATTAAATTTCAGAGGACAATAAGCTTACACATAAACAAAGTTCAGAACCATATCTAAACAGATTACAATGTAACCATTAAAGAAAGTAAAAAGAAGGGGTAAAAGAGAGGGAAAGGGAAAAGGGTAATCAGCTCAGCATCTACAACGGAATCAAGTGATTTAGCATTGTAAACAATCAGACGGTATTGTACTATGGCAAGAGGTTATCCAGGGGTCCCACCACGCTAGGACCTTCAGTTTACGTGACCGAGTTTGGGAGAGTAGCACTTCATAAGAACAATGCTGATTTATTCTATTGATCATTTCCGAGAGGGTAGGTAAGGCCGGGGACTTCCAGTGGCTTGCGATCGTCATGCGGGCCGCAATTAATGTATTTGAGATCATGGGGCGGAGGATAGTCGGAAAAGTATCAAGATCAATACCCAACAGTGCCAGTTGGGAATTAAGAACTAGGGGCAAACCAGTCAGGGTGGTAAGTAATGTCTCGACCTCTTTCCAAAATACGTGCAGCTTTGGACAATCCCACCAAATATGAGAGTCCGAGCCTAAGGCTGTACATCCCCTCCAGCAATTAAATGAGGAAGAAAATCTAGGAGAATTAAATTTAGCCAACCTCGCTGGGGTGAGGTACCATCCCATTGAAACTTTTTTGGCCTGCTCTAGATGGTTCACACATGCCGAAAAATGGGCGGCATGTCCCGAAGCGGCTTGCCATTGCTCCAAGGAGGCTTCAAAATTAAGTCTAGACTCCCATCTCACCATATAAGGAAGTTTAGTTGTGGACCGCAAATCTAAAATCGCCTTGTATATAGTAGATACTCCCTGTGCCGATGGCCCTTGTTGCTTAAAAAGGGACTGGAGGGAAAGATTTATTGTAGTGAGGTCACAGACAGGGATAGGGTTCGAATGCAAAAAGTGCCTGAGTCGGAAGTGGGCGAAGAAAGCCGCTGGGGGAAGTGAGAATTTCACTGACAAGGCATCGAATGGCTCCAGTCGTCCTTGAGTCATGATTTCTCCCAACAACACCACTCCTTGCTGTTTCCACGCTTGAAGGGAGAAGTCGCCCATTCGCGCCTCCACCGCTCCCAGCGTAATATATTTATATAGAAAGGGCAAGTGTGTTCTGGCACAAGCGCCCAGACCCTAATTACCGTCAGCATTGATCGCAGAAGCCCAGGTGAGGGCGAACTAGAAAGAAGATACATTTCCAGTAGAAGTCGGACAGAGTGTCGAGGGGAGAGCCAGGACTCAATCTGTAACCAATGAGATGGGGGGGAACCAGCCCACCACATTTTAGCTATATCCAGCGTTACAGCTGTGTAATATGCAGCTACGTCCGGTACTCCCAAGCCACCCCGCGCATATGGAAGTGTCATGGTGGAGAGAGCCACCCTATGGGGTTTCCCACTCCAAATAAAACCACCCAAAGCTGTTTGAAAAAGGTTAAGATATTTGCGGGGGAATGGTAGGGGAACGCAGCGCAGGAGATAAAGAATTTTTGGAAGGATCATCATCTTGGTCAGATGAATCCTGGCTATCCACGAGAGCTGGTGGGTGGAGTATTGTGCAAGAGTTGTTCTAATAGAGGATAGAAGAGATTCACAGTTAACTTGGACTATGCGAGATAGGTTTGTGATATGAATGCCCAGATAACGGAACCCTCTGAGCGCCCAGGTAAATTGGAAGAGGGAGCGGAGAGAGTTCAGTTCAGGTACGGGAATGTTTACCGGAAAAATAGCTGACTTGGATAAATTTAATTTATAAAACGAGGCTTTGGAAAAATCCTCCAGCAACTCAACTATTGCGGGAATGGAGGATGAAGGCTTGGTGCACGTGAACAGAACATCGTCAGCATAGAGTGATATTCGATGGTCTATCGGGCCTATCTGCACTCCCGAAATGCAAGGGTGGGTGCGAGCTATGGCGGCCAGGGGCTCCATCACTAATGCAAAGATCAGAGGGGAGAGGGGACAACCCTGGCGGGTTCCATTTGTGATCTGGAAGGGGGTGGAGGAAAATCCTCCCGCCTTCACAGTCGCACTAGGCGATGAATAGAGAGCCAGAATTGCCGACTTGATGTTGCCCGTAAAGGCAAACTTGTCTAGAACCCCCGCCAGGAATCCCCAGTGCACCCTGTCAAACGCTTTTTCTGCGTCTAGGGACAGGAGTGCACTAGGGGTCCCCCTCCCCTCCAAAACATCTAGGATGTCAACAACCCGTCTGGTGGCGTCTCTTGCCTGTCTATGTGGGATAAAACCAACTTGGTCCCATCCAATCAAAGACGGCAGCACCAACTTAATACGTTCAGCTAACATTTTAGAATAAATTTTCAAGTCGCAGTTAAGGAGTGCGATAGGCCTGTAACTACTGGTATCTGCGAGGGGTTTATCAGGTTTAGGGATTGTGGATATTGACGCTAACAGTCCCTCCGGCTTAATCACCCCCTCTTTCTGCCAAAGATTAAAAAGGGCGAGAAGATGTGGGGCTAAGAGGGTAGCAAAGGTGGCGTAATATTGGTAAGGGAAACCATCAGGCCCCGGTGCAGAGGATTTTTTTGCAGAGTGAATGGTTTTAATAATTTCCGCCTGGGAGAAGGGAGCGTTCAACACATCCACCTGAGCTGCCGAGAGAGCAGGCAAGTCAGCTCTATCTAGAAATGCTTGAATTATATCAGGGGTAGGTTGAGGGGTTGAGGTCGAAGACGACAGGTTATAGAGACGGTCATAATAATCTTTGAATTGTTCTGCTATGTGGATGGGGTTACGAACCACATCTCCCGAAGGGGAATTAATCTGCGCAATTCTGGATTTAGTCTCCAGTTTTTTAACTCTCCTCGCTAGTAACTTGCCCGCCCTATCCCCCATTCCATAATAAAGTGCTTTAGTCTTGCGAAGGCGGTGTTCTACTTTTTGGAGCAAGAAGATTCGTAATTTGGAACGGGTTAACATTATTTCGGTTATTAAAGCAGGGTCAGGGGAGGCGGCATAACTATGTTCTAAGGATTGCAAAGTGGAAAGATGGGAGTCCAGAGCCTCTCTATATAAGCGTTTAGAGCGTGCAGCCAGCTTCAACAGGTGGCCCCTCATTACCGCTTTGTGGGCAAACCACAGTGTGTCCGCCGCTACAGAGTTAGAGTTGTTAAGGTGAAAATATTCCTGCAAATACTCTCCAAGTATCTCACAATTCTCCGATGAGGTGAGCATAGATACATTCAGCGACCAGTGGTACGGAGCAGCGCCGGAGAATTTATCCTCCAGTGTAATGGACACTGGGGCGTGGTCCGACCACGTGATCACATCAATATCAGCAGCTACACAGTATGGCAAGAGCGAGTCATTTAGCAACATAAAATCTATCCGGCTGTATGATCGGTGTCTAGAAGAAAAAAAAGAATAACCTCTTTCTGAGCCATGAAAGTAGCGCCAAACATCATGCATTTTGAATGAGGCTACTACAGGGGCCAGATCAGAGCGGTAGACCGTGGAAGTCGAACAATCAAGTGCCCTCTGAATTGGAGCATTGAAATCTCCTCCAATTACTCTGTGGCCCATCATGGAGGGGGAAAGACCCTCAAGGAGGGACCAAAAGAAGCTAGATTGACCTGTATTGGGGGCATAAATTGAGAGAAAAGTATACATAACATCATTAATGCGACAGGTTACTGCTAAATATCTCCCTTCTGCGTCGGTCACACACTTTATCAAATCAAAAGTTAGGGTCGCGCGAACAAGAATCGCTACTCCAGCCTTCTTAGATAAAGAATTTGAGAAAAATTGGTGAGGATAAAAACGTGAAACCAGGCGGTGGTTGTCTCTCTCCAGAAGGTGCGTCTCCTGAAGCAGCACAATCTCTGGCTGCGACTTTCTAAGATAATTGCGGAGGAGCGCACGCTTCTGGGGAGAGTTCAAGCCGTTCACATTAAACGAGACCACTACAATTGGCATAGTGAAGTAAATACAACATTAATACGTATACAATGCATCGTGCGACATTAGGTTTGAAGGAGTGAGCTGAGGGAAAAAAGGGAGGGGTAGGGGAAAGAACAAGTAGCAAAAAACAGAAAGGCATTAACAAACGTGCGGTCTCAAACCAATTAAGGGACCGCACTGTCAATGCCACTCCAGCCGGGGCAGGGATGGTACCGGCTCAAGCAGCCGTTACCCGAAGCAACGGCAAAAATAATGGAAAAGAAAAATTCAAAACAAAAGGAAAAAACAGTCAAAATTCAGCAGTTCTTAGAGCGGCAAAAAATCCACTCAGTGGGGAAATCCCTCAGGGCTCCCCAAAAGAAGAAAAAAAAAAACAAAAACAAAGGGAAACAATCACCTGAGGGATCAATACCAAGTCCAGGACATCAGATCCCGGGGATTCAACACAGTAGAGTAATGCCGGCGGCGGCAGAGAGGGTGCCGTGCAGTCAAGCCACTTCCCATTCCACTTCCAACCTCTTCTGATTAAGTCGGGGTTCACGGCGATCAGGATCTGGACGATCACGATCCTGCAGCTCCTGTGACGGAGGTTTCGTCTGAGAAAACGGAAGAAGGTCCCATTGCTTGAGTAACTTCGCAGCCTGCATAGGGGTTAAGCACATGTGTGTAACATCGTTGAGTCGGATGATCAGACGTGTAGGCCGTCCCCATCGGTATGGGATCTTTTGTTGCAGAAGGACGGAGGTATAGGGCTTGAAAGCCCTACGCAGGGCCAGAGTGCCTGGGGACAGGTCGGGGTATACTTCCAGATCTGCAAATCGGTCAGATAGTGTAGGAGAGTGACGTAGGGCTGTCAGGAAATCTTCCTTAGTTTCAGCAAAGTGAATACGGCCAAGTACATCCCTTGGGAGGTCTGCTTTTATCCCAGGTGGTTTCGGGAGTCTATGGATCCTATCTATAATCAGATCTCTTGGAGTTAAGGTGGGGAGGACCTCAGCTATAAAGTCACGTAGCAGGGCTCTAAGATCTTGTGGGGGCACCGACTCCGGGACTCCCCTCAGGCGCACATTGTTACGCCTGCTACGGTCCTCTAAGTCAAGCTGTTTCGCTCCAATAGTAGCAAGCTGACGATGTAGTTGTTCATTCTCATCTAGGAGCGCATTATGAGAGGACACCAGCTCTGTCATCTTCTGCTCCAGGTGGTCAGTGCGTCCTCCCAGCTCCGCCACGTCCCCTTTCAATTCCGCCACTACTGACCTTATATCTCCTTGTATGGAGGCTCTGAGGTCGTTGAAGAGCCCCTTCATCTGGGCATGAGTTACCGGGTCCTCTGGTCTCGGGGCCGCCGAGGAATCTGAGGAGATCTCCTGAGCAGATGTCTCTCTGCGCGCTGCCCGGGCAGCACGAGGCGAGGGAGGCGCCATGTTAGCAAGCAGATCCTGGGCCCCACGGCCTGGGGGAAAGTAGTCCGACACCCTCTTAGGTAAGAGGGCCTGGCCCGTTTTAGACTTGCCCATCCTGTGTGGGAGACTTGCGGCTATACTTGGTAACGATTCCGCCGGTCTGAGATGCTGGTAAGCCGCTTTAATTCCCCGGGAACCGGGAGCTCCTGTATCACGCGGCTGGCTTCATGCACGGCCTAGCCACGCCCCCGCCCTTCTTAAATGTTAGTAGTGACTCACTCATTACAACATCATGTGGCAGAGAATTCCATAGTCTCACTGCTCTTACAATAAAGAATCCACGTCTGTGATTATGATTAAACCTTCTTTCCTCCAGACGTAGAGGATGCCCCCTTGTCCCAGTCTCAGGCCTAAGAGTAAAGAGATCATTAGAAAGTTCTCTGTACTGTCCCCTCTTATATTTATACATTATTATAAGATCACCCCTAAGCCTTCGTTTTTCCAAGCTAAATAACCCCAAGTTTAATAACCTGTCTTGGTATTGCAGACCCCTTAGTCCTCTAATGACTTTTGTCGCTCTTCTCCGGACCCGCTCTAGTTCAGCTATGTCTTTCTTATACACCGGAGACCAGAATTGTACACAGTATTCTAAGTGTGGTCGCACTAGTGACTTGTATAGAGGTAAAATTATGTTCTCCTCATGAGCATCTATGCCTCTTTTAATGCATCCCATTATTTTATTTGCCTTTGCAGCAGCTGCCTGACACTGGCCACTAAATGTGAGTTTGTCATTTACCCATACACCCAGGTCTTTTTCAGTGACAGTTTTGCCCAGTGTTTTACAATTAAGCACATAATTATACCTTTTGTTTCCTCTGCCCAAGTGCATGACTTTACATTTATCCCCATTAAAGCTTATTTGTCATTTAGCAGCACAAGCTTCTAGTTTACATAAATCCTCCTGTAATATAAAATTGTCCTCCTCTGTATTGATTACCCTGCAGAGTTTAGTGTCATCTGCAAATATTGAGATTCTACTCTGTATGCCCCCTACAAGGTCATTAATAAATATATTAAATAGAAGCGGGCCCAACACTGACCCCTGTGGTACCCCACTGTTAACTGTGACCCATTCTGAGAGTGTTCCATTAATAACCACCTTTTGTTTCCTATCACTAAGCCAGTTCTTAACCCACTTACACATATTTTCCCCTATCCCCATTGCCCTCATTTTATGTATCAACCTTTTGTGTGGCACCGTATCAAAAGCTTTTGAAAAGTCCATAGTACACCACATCCACTGCATTTCTTTGGTCCAGTCCAGAACTTACTTCTTCATGGAAGCTTATCAGATTAGTTTGACAGGAACGGTCCCTCATAAAACTATGTTGATAATTGGGTCATGAGGTTATTTTTCTTCAGATACTCCAGTATAGCATCTCTTAGAAAACCCTCTAGGACAGGGGTCTCAAACTCAGCTGGGTTGGTGGGACGCATGTAGAAAAAAATTGATATCGGGGGGCCGCATCGCTTGTAGGACTAAGGGTACCGTTACACATCGCAACATTGCATGCAATTTCACTGGCAATTTGCTGGTTGCAGTGAAATCATGGACACATTGTTCTATTTTGTGGCCATGTACAAATGGAACAATGTGTCCATGATTTCACTGCAACCAGCAAATTGCCTGTGAAACTGCATGCAATGTTGCGACGTGTAACGGTACCCTTAGTGACATTTTAGCAATACCAGAATTTTTTGCTCAATCTAGTAAAGTACAAATCCTGATCTTCTTGTAGGAATGTTCCTACCCTAATCTCCTTTATGTAGTAATGTCCCCATACTGGTCCCCATTGTATATTAATGTCCCCCAAACTGGTCCCCGTCTTGTAGTAATGTCCCCATCCTGGTGCCCTTTTTAAAGTAATGTTCCTCCCTGGTCCCTACATGTAGTAATGTTCCCATCCTATATTAATGACCCCCATCCTGGTACTCGTCTTGTAGTAATGCCCCCGCCCTGGTCTCCATCTTGTAGTAATGTTCCTCCCTGGTCCATATGTGTAGTAATGCCCCATCCTGGTCCCCATCCTATATTAATGTCTCCCATCCTCGTCCTCATTTTGTAGTAATGTCCCCATCTTTTAGTAATGTTCCCTCCCTTGTCATCTTGTAGTAATGTCCCCCATCCCAACGCCTTTTTGTAGAGAAGTCCCCACAACCTGGTCTCTGTTCTTTTTGTTCTCTCGCTCACACTCACACATATACACACCCGCACACTCACACATATACACACACACTCACATACACACTCACACACACTCACACATACATCCTCAGACATATTCACACAAACACACACACTCACACATTGACACACATAGGGCCATATTTGGAGTTCCTGCCGCCCTAGGCACTTTCAGCGGTCACGTTCCCCAGGCTGCTATCTTCGGCTGTAACAGCGCCTTACCTGACTCCACTCTTCTCATCCCGGCCGCTTCTTCCTCTGTGGCTCCCCGTCTCCCACTTGCCGGCACCAGCCTGCAGCCGGAAGCATCTGGCAGCTGCCAGCACCCGGCATTTGGTGGCACCCGGCAGCCGCCAGCACCCAAAAGGTGGCACCCGGCAGCACCCAGCGGTAGCCGCCAGCACTAGGCAGCACCCGGCAGCACCTGGGAGGCGGCACCAGGTGGCATCCGGCAGCTGCCATCATCCGGCATTAGGCGGCACCCGGCAGCACCCAGTGGCCGCTAACACCCGGCAGCTGCCAGCACCAGGTGGCAGCTGCCAGCACCTGGCGTAAAGCGGCACCTGGCAACTGCCAGCACCCAGCGGACAGGAGAAGTGGTACTGTGCAGTGTATATATACAGAATAATACAGATACTGAGGATTACACCCAGTATACAGGACAGGAGAAGTGGTACTGTGCAGTGTATATATAGAATAATACAGATATTGAGGATTACACCTAGTATACAGGACAGGAGAAGTGGCACTGTGCAGTGTATACACACAGAATAATACCGATACTGAGGATTACACCCTGTATACAGGACAGAAGAAGTGGTATTGTGCAGTGTATATATATACACAATAATACAGATACTGAGTATTAGACTCAGTAGACAGGAAATTATACCGGCATACCCAGGAGGCTGTGCTATAGAGATAGCCAAGACTCAGCCAGATCGTAAAGATGGGGAAAGATGAAAGGTGGCGGCAGAAAGTCCAGTGCTGGGCGCAGAGAGGAACAGAATCCATGGAGGGACCAGGAAGAACAGAGCGCAAACTCTGCCCGCAGGAAAACTTTCTGATGCTGCACATTACACACTGCGGGCTCTGCACATTACACAGCTGCACTACTGCGGGCTCTGCACATTACACACTGCGGGCTCTGCACATTACACACTGCGGGCTCTGCACATCACACACTGCGGGCTCTGCACATCACACACTGCGGGCTCTGCACATTACACACTGCGGGCTCTGCACATTACACACTGCGGGCTCTGCACATTACACACTGCGGGCTCTGCACATTACACACTGCGGGCTCTGCACATTACACACTGCGGGCTCTGCACATTACACACTGCGGGCTCTGTGCACATCACACACTGCGGGCTCTGCACATTACACACTGCGGGCTCTGCACATTACACACTGCGGGCTCTGCACATTACACACTGCGGGCTCTGCACATTACACACTGTGGGCTCTGCACATTACACACTGCGGGCTCTGCACATTACACACTGCGGGCTCTGCACATTACACACTGCGGGCTCTGCACATTACACACTGCGGGCTCTGTACATTACACACTGCGGGCTCTGTACATTACACACTGCAGGCTCTGTACATTACACACTGCAGGCTCTGTACATTACACACTGCGGGCTCTGCACATTACACACTGCGGGCTCTGCACATTAAACACTTGGGGCTCTGTACACATTTTGGAGTGCTGCTGTATATCTTGTATACTCAGCACTATACTGTATATACAGGTCCACACTATATATATATACAGTATATAAGCACACTAGTAGAGCATGTAGTGTGGACCTGTATATACTATTTAGTGTTGTGTAAAGACAGACAGATAGACACTCAGACAGACACAGATATGATACTCACACACAGGACCTGTCATGATGTCACATGGAGGGAAGTCATCAGGGGTCACATGATCAGCTGAGGTGGGAGGGCCTGGGTACTGCACCTTTCATCTTGATTGGTGTGAGAAAGTGCCTGCTTTAGGTAAACGGCCCCGCCCCCTTCACGGCCGTGGCCCCGCCCCCTGAATGATGTGCCCGCTCGACGGCAAATGATTTAATGTGGCCAGAGGCCACACACTTCTGGCCTTACTCCTCTGGCAGTGTGCGGACATAGGAGCGGGCGGCCCACGCACCACATTAGAGGGCGGCCCATAGGGAAAAGTCACAGGAGGCGGCCGGCGGACCAATCAGAAGCCTCCTGTCACAAGAGGCTTCTGATTGGTCCGCCGGCCGCCTCCTGTGACAGGAGGCTTCTGATTGGTCCGCCGGCCGCCTGCTTGCTTGAATGTACAGGCGCGATCATGGCACTTTTTTTCAGCGGTATCCGGAAGTCACTATAAAGCGGGTACCGCGGCGGCTCCCTTCACAAAGGCCCGGGGCATGTTATTTCTTCAAGGTGCCCCGGGCCACAGTGGGAAGCCAGGCGGGCCGCTTGCGGCCCAGGGGCCGCGTGTTTGAGACCCCTGCTCTAGGATTTTACCCACAGTAGAGGTTAAGCTTACTGGCCTATCATTTCCAAGTTCAGTTTTTGTCCCCTTTTTGAATATTGGCACCACATTTGCTATACGGCAGTCCTGTGGTACAGAATCTATTATTATGGAATCTTTAACCCCTTCATGACCCAGCCTATTTTGACCCTAAAGACCTTGGCTTTTTTGTCAATTCTGACCAGTGTCCCTTTATGAGGTAATAACTCTGGAACGCTTCAACAGATCCTAGCGATGTTTTTTCGTGACATATTGGGCTTCATGTTAGTATTAAATTTAGGTTAATAATTTTTGCGTTTATTTGTGAAAAAATCAAAAATTTGGCAAAAATTTTGAAAATTTTGCAATTTTCAAAATTTGAATTTTTATTCTGCTAAACCAAAGAGTTATGTGGCACAAAATAGTTAATAAATAACATTTCCCACATGTCTACTTTACATCAGCACAATTTTGGAAAAAACATTTTTTTGGGATGGGAAGTTATAAGGGTTCAAAGTTCATCAGCAATTTCTCATTTTTCCAGCAAAATTTACAAAACCATTTTTTTAGTAACCACATCACAATTGAAGATCCTTTGAGGGGTGTGAGAAAAAACACCCAAAAGTGACACCATTCCAAAAACTTCACCCTTAAAGCTACTCAAAACTACATTCAAGAAGATTATTAACCCTTCAGGTGCTTCACAGGAACTAAAGCAACGTGGAAGGAAAAAATGGACATTTTAATTTTTCAAACAAAAGTGTTTATTTAGCCTCAATTCTTTCATTTTCACATGGGCAACAAGATAAAATGGATCCTAAAATTTGTTGGGCAATTTCTCCTGAGTACATTGATACTTCATATGTGGCCATAAACCACTGTTTGGGCGCACGGCAGGGCTTAGAAGGGAAGGAGCGCAATTTGACTTTTGGAGCTAATTTTCCATTCAAAAAGTGAAATGGCGCTCCTTCACTTCTGAGCCCTGCTGTGCGCCCAAACAGTGGTTTATGACCACATATGAGGTATCGGTGTACTCAGGAGAAATTGCCCAACAATTTTTAGGATGCATTTTATCCTGTTACCCATGTGAAAATGAAAAAAGCTAGGCTAAAAGAAAATGTTTGTGAAAAAAAGTACTTTTTCATTATTACGGATTAATTTGTGAAACATCTGGGGGATCAAAGTGCTCACCACCCATCTAAATAGGTTCCTTGGGGGGTCTAATTTCCAAAATAGGGTCACTTGTGGGGGAGCTCCAATGTTTAGGCACAAGGGGCTCTCCAAACATGACAAGGTGTCCACTAACAATTTAAAAGGAAAATTAGCTCAAATTGTTAGCAGACACCATGTTGCGTTTGGAGAGCCCCTGTGTGCCTAAACATTGGAGATCCCCCACAAGTGACCCCATTTTGGAAACTAGACCCCCCAGAGAACTTATCTAGATGCATAGTGAGCACTTTGAACCCCCAGGTGCTTCACAAATTAATCAGTAAAATGAAAAAAGAAAATGTTTGTGGAAAAAAAAAGTACTTTTTCATTTTTACAGATCTATTTGTGAAGCACCTGGGGGGGTTCAAAGTGCTCACTATGCATCTAGATAAGTTCCTTGGGGGTTTCCAAAATGGAGGGGCTGAGGAAGCTGACAGGCGGGTGCACAGCCCGCTGGCGGTAACTGTCATTGACTGTTACCGCCGGGTGGAAGGGGGTAGGAAAGGGATCGAGGGGGGGAAACTCATTAGCCCTGGAGCGGGAGGGGCTAGGAGGGGGTTAGGAGGGGGAGGGCACCTGCTGTCCCACCCCTCCAGATCTAATTGGAGAGCTCCAATCAGATCTGGAGGGGGTTACTCGCTCTGATTGGCAGTCTCAATTTTAACTGCCAATCAGAGCAAGTTTAGCCACAGGGGGGCTAAGCCACCCCCCTGGGCTAAAGTATGAGTCCTTGTGATCTTGCAGCTCTGGTGACTTGTCACTGGCCCGGTTACTGTAGCTGCAGGAGCGCAAACAACCCATGACGTTATAGAGACGTCATAGGTCAGGAACGCACCGACTTTCATGACGTCCCTATAACATCATAGGTCGGGAAGGGGTTAAAAGACACATAGATGCTTATGAGAACAGCATAGTTTTACCTCTATACAAGTCACTAGTGCGATCACACTTAGAATATTGTGCAAAATTCAGGTCTCTTACAAGCTACAAGTCTGCTTCAGATGTGTCTGCTTTTGTGTCTCAAATAAGTGTCAAGAAATGAAATAGACCAGAAATTATATGAAGCATTTGTGCTCTATCATCTGCCATCTACCATCATCTATCTGCACCGCTCTTTGATCATCACCTAATCATCATGTCAGTTTTGTGTCTCCCTACAAGTCCATGTGATTCTATTCCCATCCACCCAGCTTTCCTGCTGAACTGATCTATTTTTCATGCTGCAAAATCTCTGAGGTATCTGTTATTCTATTCCCATCCACCCAGCTTTCCTGCTGAACTGATGTATTTTTCATGCTGCAAAACATCCCATTCTATTATGAACGTAACTATCCATTCCACTGCCCTCCCACATACCCCTGTTTATGACCCTTTGTTTAATTACGTGTTCCGAAGAAGACACTGTTTACATTTTTTTTACCCCAAAAAGTCCCACTATGTCTTACTTTCGGGGTATGTCTTATATTGGGAAAATAAATGTCGATTTTTGTTTTAACCATAAAATACAGCCCCCAGCAGTGTGGTGTACAGGCCCCAGCAGTGTTACAGCAGCAGCCCCAGTGGTGTATACAGCTGCAGCCCCCAGTGGTGTATACAGCCTCAGCCCCCAGTGGTGTATACAGCTGCAGCCCCCAGTGGTGTATACAGCTGCAGCCCCCAGTGGTGTATACAGCTGCAGCCCCCAGTGGTGTATACAGCCCTGCAGCAGCCCCCAGTGGTGTATACAGCTGCAGCCCCCCCTTCATGAGTATACAGGCGCCCCCCCTTGCTGCCGCCAACCTGTAAAGTAAAATATCATTCTACTTATCCCCGCCGGTGTCCCGCTGCTGTCCCGCCGCCTTCACGCTCCTTCGCCTTCATCTGTCTTCCATCTCCGGCGCACAGACAATGACGTCAGTCTGTGCGCCGGAGAAGGAAGTCTGATAAAGCCGGAATGAAGGCGGAAGAGCGTGATAGCGGTGGGACAGCAGCGGGACACCAGCGGGACACTGGCGGGGATAAGTAGAATGATATTTTACTTTACAGGTTGGCGGCAGCGTGGGGGGGCGCCTGTATACTCATGGGGGGGCTGCAGCTGTATATACCAGTGGGGTGCCCCCGAAAGTAAGACAATGTCTTACTTTCGGGGTATGTCTTACATTACCCGACCCCCCTACAACCGGCACCATGCCTTACTTTCAGGGGCGCCCTACTTTCGGGGAAACACGGTACTGTGGCACCCTACGGTAAAGGTAGCCAGTGGAACACCTTAAGCATGGAGGGATTTCCACAACAGGTAACCTACACACTCAACACCTTCCACCCCAGGCCTGTAGGGGGAGCTCCATTTGCTGCCTTTAAGCAAGATCCCCTATAAATACTGGTGCTGGGTCAGAGTTAGCCAGTTCAGTACGGAGCAGTACTGAGGAAGACGACCTGGTGTTGGAGCCATGCTAGGCCCCATCCAGAGTACCGCCTTCGCTAGGATCAGAGTGAGGGTCGAGGGCAAGGCGAGGAAGTAACAAAGACCAGAGCAGACTGGGGGCAGAGGAGCCATACCGACTCACCACAGGAAGCAACCCGGACACCGGAGTCCGAGTCTGCTAAGGAGCAACAAGCCCAGAAGAAAACAGCAATTTTCCGAGGAGATTCTAGTCTCCCGGATCCCTGTAACAGCAACCAACCCGAGGGCCAGGACCCACCGAAATCCCCTGAGGTAGCGGCAATCCAGAGAAGGTTCTCACCAACTACTACAGGAGGGAAAGATGTACAGGAGGCCAGACCAGGTTCTAAGCAGGTCAGGGCTTCAGGACAAAGTAAAACCGGAATGAGAAGGCCTTATAAATCACTCGCTGTGGAAATCCCAAAGTGCTTCCAACACCACCTGGAGTGTACCCTAGACAGTGCCGGTTTGTCATCAGTAAAAGTACAGAGAACTACTTCCAGTGTGTGTGTGTGTTATTACAGCCCCGATCCTGTCCCATCCAGAGACTGTAAACACCGCTCGCCTGCAGAGCCACAACCCTGTACCCATGCTCCATTCCCTCATACCTTTGGAAGTACACTAAGCTGTAGGCTGAATTTTCTGCTAAGGGAAAAAAAAAAAAAAAAAGAATAATTTAAATCTGATTTTCTAGCGAGTGTGGCGAGCTGAGTGTGACGGAGCGCAAGTGCTGACGGAAGTAAGTGTGTGACTTGTGATTCAGTGAGGAGGAGTTTGGGAATCCTGCAACAAATACCTGTATGAATTGCTGACTGCTTTTTTTTTACCTTTTTAATTTTATTGGGCTTTCTTAACTTTCTTTTCTCTCTACAAGTTTATAGTCTCTTATTTTACTACCTGTAAGTTAAAGGATTAACTACTTTGCAATTAACACCTGTCGTGTAGCTGTGGTGTAGCTATACTTACAAGGGGTTAATTAAGGGTGGGGGTGCATAATTAAAGAGTTATAAGAAGCAGCTGGTTGGGGCTTCCAGTCCTTTGGAAGTACACTGAGCTGTAGGCTGATTTTTCTGCTAAAGAAAAAAAAAAAGAATAATTTAAATCTGATTTTCAAGTGAGTGTGGCGAGCTGAGTGTGACGGAGCGCAAGTGCTGACGGAAGTAAGTGTGTGACTTTGGATTCAGGGAGTTTGGAAGGGAGGACTTACTGAATTGCTGGTTGTATTTCATTAATACTTTGCATGTACGTTGTGCATTTAGAAGCCCAGATACTGGATCTAAATGAACAACTGACAACGCTGAGATCCATAGACAATATGGAAAGGAGTCTGCTGCTCACTGAACAGCTGCTCAATGGGATAGATGTGGGGGAGGATGGTAGTATGGAGCTGCAGGACCGTGAGGTAGCTAGCTGGGTGACAGTTAGAAGGTGGGGTAGAGGGAAGGGTGCCAGGGAGGCTAGCCCTGATCTGGCACACCCCAATAAATTTGCTATGTTGGCTGATGAGGGGGGTGTGAGTTCAGGTACAGCACTGCTGCAGCAGGGCATGACCTCTGAAAGCCGGAGGAGTGTCTGCTCCAGTAAGGGGGAAAACAGGAGAGTAGGGCAGGCCAGACAGGTGCTGGTAGTGGGGGACTCAATTATTAGGGAAATAGATAGGACAATCTGTCACAAAGACAGGGTGCTGCCTACCTGGCGCTCGAGTCCGGCACATCGCTGATCGGGTTGACAGATTACTGGGAGGGGCTGGTGAGGACCCAGGGGTCATGGTGCACATTGGCACAAATGACAAAGTTAGAGGTAGGTGGAAGGTCCTTAAAGATGATTTCAGGGAATTAGGCTGCAAGCTTAAGGCAAGGACCTCCAAGGTAGTACTCTCTGAAATACTGCCTGTACCACATGCCACACCAGAGAGGCAAAGGGAGATTAGGGAGATAAATACGTGGCTCAGGAATTGGTGTAGGAAGGAGGGGTTTGGGTTCATGGAGAACTGGGCCGACTTCTCTGTTGGCTACAGGTTCTATGCTAGGGACGGGCTGCACCTCAATGGGGAGGGTGCAGCTGTGCTGGGGGAGAAAATGGCTAGAGGGTTGGAGGAGTGTTTAAACTAGGGATTGGGGGGGAGGGTATTCATTGTATAGGAGGGGAAGATAGTGTAAATAGTAACCTGGGCACAAGTAATAAAATTGGGGGTGGCATGGGGGGTGGGGTTAGAACAGTCAATATAGTAGGAAGGAATAGAGGTAAAGAGAGATGCATAAAGTGCATGTACACTAATGCCAGAAGTCTCACCAACAAAATGGAGGAATTAGAATTGATTTTGTTGGAAAATAATTATGACATGGTGGGGATTTCGGAGACTTGGCTGGATGAGAGCCAGGACTGGGCTGTTAATTTACAGGCCGGACCGCATATCAAATATACGGGTTGGAGGTCACTTGGGTAATAGTGATCATAACTTAATAAGCTTTCAAGTATCCTTTACTAAGACGTGTAGTAGAGGGGCTACAAGGACACTAAACTTCAGGAAGGCAAATTTCCAACGGTTGAGAGATGATCTTAGTGCAATAAACTGGGACGATGTCCTGAGACATAAAAGTACACAAAGCAAATGGGAGATGTTTATTAGCATCCTGAATAGGACCTGTGCACAATATATACCCTATGGGAATAAGCATGCTAGAAATAGGAGGAAACCACTATGGCTAAATAAAGCGGTAAGAGGTGCAATAAGTGACAAAAAGAAAGCATTTAGGGAATTAAAGCAAGTAGGTAGTGATGAAGCATTAAATAAATACAGAAAATTAAATAACATCAGTAAAAAGCAAATTAAGGCAGCAAAGATTGAGACAAAGAGACTCATTGCCAGAGAAAGTAAAATAATCCCAAAATATTTTTTAACTACATAAATAGTAAGAAACTAAAAAATGATGGTGTTGGCCCCTTTAAAAATAGTCTGAGTGAAATGGTGGATGAGGATGAGGAAAAAGCCAATATGCTAAATTACTTTTTTTCAACAGTATTTACACAAGAAAATCCCATGACAGACAATATGATCAGTGATAACAAAAATTCTCAATTAAATGTCACCTGCTTAACCCAAGAGGAAGTACGGCATCGTCTAAAAATCACTAAAATTGACAAATCCCCGGGCCCGGATGGGATACACCCCAGAGTGCTGCAGGAATTAAGTACTGTCATAGATAGACCATTATTTTTAATATTTAAGCTTACAGCCTAATTCCCTGACATCATCTTAAGGGACCTTCCACCTACCTCTAACTTTGTCATTTGTGCTGATGTGCATGATAACTGCTGGGTCCTCACCAGCCCCTTCCAGTAATCTGTCAACCCGATCAGCAATGTACCGAACTCAAGCGCCAGGAAGGCAGCACACTGTTCGACGTTCCCTGTCTTTGTGACAGACAGCAGACACTCGTCCGGCTTTCAGAGGACATGCCTTGCTGCAGCATTGCTAACCCTGTACTGACACCCCCCTCATCTGCCAGTTAAGCAAACTTATTGGGGTGTGCCAGATCAGGACTAGCCTCCCTGGCACTCTTCCCATTACCCTACCTTCTAACTGTCATCCTACTAGTTGCTTCACTGTCCTGCAGCTCCATACTACAATTCTCGACCACATCTACCCCAGTGAGCAGCTGCTGACTGAGCAGCAAACGTCTTTCCATATTGTCTATGGATCTCAGTATTGTGAACTGTTCATTTAGATCCAGTACCTGGGATTCCAAATGTACAACATACATCATGCACAGCAGTATGCACCCTCGAACAGTTGTTCAAGCTTTGCATACATGAGACAGGATGTTTACTGGATGGCACTGTCAAAAATGGAGCACATTTTCCTAATGAGAATTGCACCAAACAGAAATGTAATTAAACAAATACCCACCGCAAAATAAAATAAATAAAAATTACTCCCTTGTAAACTCTCTAAATCCAAAGTCACTGAGTCACAAATCACACAATCCAGCACACACTTACGCTCAGATCACAGTGACCAACTTGTTCACACTCATAATGGAAGATAATTTAAATAGTTGTCTTTTACCGTAGCTGAAATAACTGCACTGTTAACAATCTACAATCTGCAAAGATTGGCTGGTGACCTCTCATACAGCTTTTATTTATCACCCATTTCATCAAGATGGCCGGACCATCTATTTATATAATCCGCAGTTTGAAATTCGGGCACTGTAGCCGAATCCCACAATGCATTGCGCCACTGCGAGCGATGACGCGTAGCGTCATCGCGAGCAGTGACCGCTGCCCACCTGCCACCACAACTCTCCTATCAGCCCAGTGGCGTAGCGTGGGGGAGCCGTCCGCCCCAGCCGGCACGTGGGGGGGGGGGGCCGCAGCAGCCTCCAGGTGACTCACCTCAGCGTCAGGGCTGTATTACCTTGCCCAGCACAAGAGATTATATGGAGCACCAGGACCTGCAATGATGTCACAGGCATGTGACCCGGGTGGGCGGAGTCATGGAATATACCCAGCGTGAAGGAGATATGCAAGAAGCTGGAGAGAAGATGGGACCAAATAAAGAAAGGAACAAGAGGTGTGTGAAAGAACCCCCTGTATACTCTGCCCACAGCCCCCTGTATACTCTGCCCACAGCCCCCTGCATACTCTGCTCCCCCCACAGCCGCCTGCATACTCTGCTCCCCGCACAGCCGCCTGCATACTCTGCTACCCACTGACCCACCTGTATACACACTATTCATTTCACCGCGCTCCCGATGCAATTGCATCGGGCCTTTTTACTAGTCCACATACATAATTGCCAGTTGTCGCTGTAACCCTATCCTAGAATCCACCACGGCACTGTCAGTTGCGCAGGCGCAGTTTGTGGCCACGAGGAAGCCGTGGCTGCTACTGCACTCGCGTACGAATAGCGGTGATGTCTTTGCTACAAAGTGATATATGTCACTGCTATTCCCTTACACAGCCACAACTGTGCGGTGTACCAGCGCAAGCGCAGTTAGGATTTGATATTACCTCACGCATAAATAGTCTTTGAGGCACATGTAGACCTGTATACTTTCTGAGGCACACAAGTACTTTCTGGAAAGAGGACATAGCGGTGACGTCTTTGCCACAAACTGATATACGTCACCGCTATTTACAGTCACATCCACAACTGCGCGGTGTACCAGCGCATGCACAGTTAGGATTTTTCACTACCTCACGCATGTATACTCTTTTAGACACCTGTATACCTGTATACTTTCTGAGGCACATAAGTACTCTCTGGAGAGAGGACTCTACTGTCCAGCAGCAAATTCAACAGGCACCTGTGTACCTGTATACTCTCTGAGGCACACAAGTACTCTCCAGCTACTCTACTGTCCAGCAGCAAATTCAACAGGGACCTGTATACCTGTATACTCTTTGAGGCACACAAGTACTCCCCAGCTACTCTACTGTCCATTACTCAAAAAATAATTTACTAACAATATTTGCCCTCATCACCATTATGGCACAAAGAAAGCCACTAACATGTTAATACGTACATTCTTTTAATTACCTCAGGCAGCAGCAAATTCTGCCTGCCCCACATACACGTCTGTTTTTTACAAATCAAAATAACTACCGCATGTTCAACTAGCATTCACTGCTGAAGGAATCTAACAGCAGTGCCACTTACTGAAGTGCAGGTTTTACACACACAAGAAAGCTTCCTCACTTCCCCTAACAGGCCCACATACCCGCCTGTACATTTCATTGCATATCACTGCTCCTGGACTCCCGCCCCAGTGCCAATATGGCTCCTCCAAAAATATACCAAAATCAACATGAAAAAACATAAGGCTCGGGCACTACTTGAACAACAATGCCACGCTAATGAGACTCCGCAACAAAAATGCCATCGTCTGGACAAAGACAATGCATGTAAACGTACACGTCTGGCTCAGGAGTCACCATGCTCTAAAGCTATTAGATTGGCTCTTTGCCAAAAAAAGCTGCCACAATAGACATTTCTACCACAAATCATAAGGTGACGCATCACAATCTGAACCCCACATCACAGATTCTACCACTGCAAGGTCTATGATCTCTCGGCAACTATCTTCAATAGCCATATCAATGCCACTGTTACACAATACAGCACTATACTCTGTGCCGCCACCACCACCCACCACGCCAAGCTTTGCATTTTGCTAATGAGATGCCTCACATAAAAATTTTACCCAGTGCTGTCAGAAGGGTAAAGTACCCATAATACAGTATCCCCATGTGTTGACAATGTTGATGACAGGAGAACATGAATACAGCAAAAATTTCATGGACAATATTCGCTCTATCATAAGTTCTTTCGCTTTTGTTTCCATGGGAGTAAGTGATTCACCACCTCCTGGATATGGCCCATACTGTTTTCGAATTCATGGATAGATCTATCATCGAACAGGCATACTGCGTTCAGCTGATGAAGAACCACCTAAATGTGCACAACTTTACATACTAGATACAACTCATGCTAATGAACAACGACTGCAATGTAAAGAAAATGAAAAATGTCATCCTACTTTAAAGAGGACCTGTCACCCCCCTGCTGCATGGCAAACTAAATGCAGCACTGAATGCAGCGTGTCTGCTGCATTCAGGGAAGAGGTCCCCCGTGTCTCTAGCCCCCCTTTAAGCTTTAAAAAAGACTTTAGAAAACTTACAGATAAGAAGTTTAATGGGTGGGATCTTATTAAGAGGTCTTCACTGCTGGCACAGTCCTCCAGCGCCTCCTCCTTGTGTATTCCGTCCCCTTCTATGTCTCGGTGCCGCCTCCTGTTCTACTGGCTCTGCCCTCCTCCTCTCCTGCTCTCTGTCACTCAACCTGTTGCACAGAGCTTTGTCAGAGCGGCTGTAAAGCATTTGGCCTATTATCATGTGCTTTTTTTTCACTAGCACCTTCTTGCACATTGTGAGACTGACCTTGTTGCCATTTCGGGGAACACTGGTTGAATTGCTTTTAACCATTTCTGTATCTCTTCATATGTTATTGAGGGTATATTGTCCCATACTAATTCACATGAAAAGTTACCGTATATTTTAATACTTCTCTCCTTGCTACATGCACAGTTTATTTTCTGAGAGGATTGACACTCCATATTACCTGTAAGGTGTCCATGTATTTATTCCACTTGAGAAAGACGCATGTAGCGTCGAAACGCGTTGTGGGAGAAGGACCTGTACTGTGTTTATCGTAATAAACTAATAGGTAATGTCTACAAAAGCGTTCGGCTTGTTCCGTTATCCCTAGCGCTCATTTCTATATACCACATTTATTATTGCATTACGTTCCATGTATTTCTTGGCTCTTTGTCATACTGGTAATCCAAACAAAATCTAAATTCCAGTTGGTTTACCAAAAACTATAGACTAATGATGCAAGTACAACAATTTTTAGCCAATGAAAAATGGGTTTCTTCTGCAAGGCTTCAACTGCCATATCTTGTTATGTAAATGCTTAACATAACCATAAAGTGCTATGGTCTTACTGAGTAACATTCTGTTTTTCTTTATTGCCATTTTTAGATTGGATTACCAGAAAATACAGTTAAACGGTGTGCTATCCAGGTTTCCAGTGCCCTCGAGTATATACACAAGAAAGGCCTTGTTCATCGTGACATAAAGCCTGAAAATGTTCTCATCTTTGATCAAGAATGTCGCCAGGTTAAACTGACTGATTTTGGTCTTTCATGCACAGCAGGAACATATGTTGAATCAATGTCTGAAAATTTGCCATATACAGCCCCCGAGATGTGCAGCTTGGGGACAGCAGATAAGCTTAATGTGCAAGGAAGTTTGGATACTTGGGGATTTGGGGTACTTCTCTTTTGCATTTTGACAGGATATTTTCCATGGACCTCAGCAGTTTCAGCTGATAAAAATTTTGTTCAGTATACCAAGTGGCATAAAAGCAGCAAGATATTTCAACTTCCAAACCAATGGAATATATTTAGCACAGAGGCCCTAGAAATGCTCAAGAATTTGCTCGTACCAGACCCAAACAAGAGATGTGCTTCAACTGAAGTTATAAAATATGTCAAATCACCTTGGAAAAGGATGTGTAATAAATCCAACAAATACAAAATGTAAAGAAATTACTTTAAGAATTGGAATACCCTATTCAGACGCTCCAATAGCGTGGCACGGTGGTACTATAGAACTATAGGGAACTGCATCTAGAATATGGACAGTTAAACATAAAACTAAAAACAGGTCTGAATGAGGACCTGTGTATGTGTTCTACATACATCAATTCTACACCAAGTAAACTGTAGTTAATCTTTATTATATTCTTATAGAATAGCGCAAATAGTAGCAAAGATTTGTAGAAAACTGTGGTGCTTGATTACACCTTAAAACTATTACTGCTTATTTGAAAGCAAGTTTATGTATAAAAAGTGATGACAATATGAAAAGACATTATCAATGCTATACATCATCAGCAGTATGCCATAGTTAACTGAAATGGTCACAAATAATTCATTTTTTTAATTGTATTAATAAAAAATGTACTTGTTGCAAATTTAAATCAGCCATCTCCCCCTTCAGACATCCCCCCTGCTTAATCAGTTACGGATGCCAATTGGATCAAAAATAATGTATTCTCACCTCTTGCTGCAGAACCATTACACAGTCGTCATGGCCCAGGCTGTAGTTAATGAGTAGAATATGTTTGTCTGCATCTCATCAATATTCCACGAAGGCGGACATCCGCTCTGGCAAAATAGCAAAGCCTACAATGAAATAGTGGCCACTCTTTGATTGGACCAGGCACATGGCACAACGATGTCATCATGTCACCGTCCTGGAACATACGGTTGTGGCCAAAAGTATTGACACCCCTGCAATTCTGTCAGATAATACTCAGTTTCTTCCTGAAAATGACTGCAATCACAAATTCTTTGGTATTATTATCTTCATTTAATTTGTCTTCAATGAAAAAAACACAAAGAATTGTCCTAAAGCCAAATTGGATCTAATTCCACACCAAACATAAAAAAGGGGGTGGACAAAAGTATTGGCACTGTTAGAAAAATCATGTGATGCTTCTCTAATTTGTGTAATTAACAGAGCCTGTAACTTACCTGTGGCACCTAACAGGTGTTGGCAATAACTAAATCGCACTTGCAGCCAGTTGACATGGATTAAAGTTGACTCAACCTCTGTCCTGTGTCCTTGTGTGTACCACATTGAGCATGGAGAAAAGAAAGAAGACCAAAGAAGATTCTGAGGACTTGAGAAACCAAATTGTGAGGAAGCATGAACAATCTCAAGGCTACAAGTCCATCTCCAAAGACATGAATGTTCCTGTGTCTACTGTGCGCAGTGTCATCAAGACGTTTAAAGCCCATGGCACTGTGGCTAACCTCCCTAGATGTGGACGGAAAAGAAAAATTGACGAGAGATTTCAACGCAAGATTGTGCGGATGGTGGATAAAGAACCTCAACTAACATCCAAACAAGTTCAAGCTGCCCTGCAGTCCGAGGATACAACAGTGTCAACCCGTACTATCCGTCGGCGTCTGAATGAAAAGGGACTGTATAGTAAGAGACCCAGGAAGACCCCACTTCTTACCCCGAGACATAAAGTCAAAACTGTTCAAGAAAAACTTCGGCACACAGATAGAGATTGCTGCTCAATAAATTCTTTATTGTGAAAAAAATTTTTTAGATATTCTTATTTTTCTCTTTTTCTGACGTTTCGGTCACACATAGACCTTGTTCACAGAAAGAATATCTACATAAAAATCAAAAACATGTCAATGTATACAATGTTAAATCAATATGTGTACAATATAAATTAATATCCATAACAATCATAAATCATGGTAGGAGTGTTTCCATAAACCAATAGTATAAGTCCTTGATTATATATAACATAATACAGTGATCCCATTCCTACTATAATGGATAATATTAAGGGAAAAAAAAATTATTATACGAAGAATTGCATTTTATGGAAAACAAAAGCAAATTACCCTTGTACTAATTTTGTCAAAGAAAAGGTTTAGAATCTGGCAACAATGATTAAGGTGTGTCTTGTAACTAAAAATTGAGATCAGGAATTAATGTCCAAACATATAAATAGATATGCAGGTGATAAAAGATATAAAAATCTATATTTCTACCTGATATCGCAATGGAATGAGGCAAACGATGTATATCTAGGATATCAATTGCATTCTGAAATATATACAATATCTGTTATCAGCAGGGGCCCTTTGTAAACAAATGTCATCACAAGACATGTCACTGTCTGGAAAATGAAGCAAATGTGACTATTACCTTATTAATTCAGGTTAAGCAACACATCATGTGATTTATGGGTTAATTATCCCATGCAATTCATATGGGCTTACTATAGCCCCTATCTGCAAAAAATATAAATAAAATTGCAAATCAAATAGAAGACATAAATGTACAGACTTAGTAGGCAACTATTCCAGTCCAGTTCTGTAGCATGTCAGGGTCCCTTAAATCAGTTTAATCCTGTCTCCAATCATAGTCATTCAGAGCAAAGTGAACCACAATCACTATAATGTACCAGACTACCCCAAGACTATCAGAAAAGGCATCACTGGTAGCAAACCGCTACCTTTTGATCAGTCATGCCTCTAATAGGCATAGTATATGGTGAGAGTCAGTGCTCAATACAAAATACCTTTATTGAGCAGGAATCTCTATCTGTGTGCCGAAGTTTTTCTTGAACAGTATTGATTTTTTTCTTCTGAGCACCAGGTAACAGAGTAGCGGACCTTACTCTATAGACTTTACATAAAAAAGCCAGCCTGGAGTTTGCCAAAACTTACCTGAGAAAGCCTAAAATATTTTGGAAGAATGTTCTCTGGTCAGATGAGGCAAAAGTAGAGCTTTTTGGGCAAAGGCATCAACATAGAGTTTACTGGAGAAAAAAAGAGGCATTCAAAGAAAAGAACACGGTCCCTAGAGTCAAACATGGCGGAGGTTCCCTGATGTTTTGGGGTTGCTTTGCTGCCTCTGGCACTGGACTGATTGACGGTCTGCATGGCATTATGAAGTCTGAAGACTATCAACAAATTTTGCAGCATAATGTAGGGCCCAGTGTGAGAAAGCCGGGTCTCCCTCAGAGGTCATGGCTCTTCCAGCAGAACAATGACCAAAAACACACTTCAAAAAGCACTAGAATATGGTTTGAGAGAAAGCACTAGAGACTTCTAAGGTGGCCAGCAATTAGTCCAGACCTGAATCCCATAGAACACCTGTGGAGAGATCTAAAAATGACAGTTTGGAGAAGGCACCCTTCAAATATCAGGGAGCTGGAGCAGTTTGCCAAAGAAGAATGGTCTAAAATTCCAGCAGAGCATTGTAAGAAACTCACTGATGGTTACCGGAAGCGGTTGATCGCAGTTATTTTGGCTAAAGGTTGTCGCCCATTTTTGGAGTTTTGTGTGAAATGATCAATGTTTTGCTTTTTGCTTCATTCTCTTTTGTGTTTTTTCATTGAAGACAAATTAAATGAAGATAATAATACCAAAGAATTTGTGATTGCAATCATTGTCAGGAAGACACTGAGTATTATCTGACAGAATTGCAGGGGTGTCAATACTTTTGGCCAACATTGTTTGTCTGTGATACATACCCGTCTTTCTTAGCATAGCCGATTGGCACATCACATATCCTCCCCCTCTGTTCAAACCCATGGGGATGAACACGTGACCACAATCCAGGGCCCTGAGGCAGGGCACCCTTATTGTCTCGGCCTACCAGTCGACTATAAGTCGATTATAAGCGTCAGCTCTCGCCACATGGTTTCTCATTGTCACCAACTTTCCCTTTTGGAACAATGGCCTATCATACTCAGTCACCTTATTTCTTAAGGTACCTTCACACACAGCAATTTTGCTAGGCAATTTCACTGACAATTTGATGGTTGCAGTGAAATCATGGACACATTGTTCTATTTTGTTGCTGTGTACAAATGAAACAATGTGTCCGTGATTTCACTGCAACCAGCAAATTTCCAGTGAAATTGCCTAGCAAAATTGCTGTGTGTGAAGCTACCTTTAGAGTCACATCTGCGGTCAACACAGCAAAGGTATTTACTTATCTCTGTAGCTACAGTCGGGTCCGACTCAGTATCATCACATACACTATTATGTCTTTTGTCTAGGACCCTCAGCAGTGGTTTAACAGAGCATTCACTCCCCCTCAACATATTAAGCCTCCTATCCTCAGGACGTCTTTGGAAAGCTCTCTGTTGGCACCTTTCTTCAGTGCCTAGAGACCCATTGCACCATTTGTCTCCAGCTTCTGCTGTGGGCCTTCTATTACTAGAAAGACCCCCACTTTGTTGGGTACCATGATATAAAGCTGGCTTTCATCTTTGGCAGTGATGCTGTCTCTCGAATCTCGCTCTTTCCAACCTTAACTGCTGTACATCTTTTAGGTGAATCACCCTATACGTGAGAAGAATCCACATATTGCCAATAATTTCCACTGTTTCCACCATAAGGAACGGAACCATACCCGCTTCCCTGGGTATCTTGTCTTTGCTAGTATCAGGAATTCTCACTCTCGTCACTCCAGTCTTATCCACCATTTCCTGCATGGGTCATCCATTTTTCCGATGACTTTTTTCAGCAGGGCACTAGGCACCTGGATAACCTCTTGCAGTAGACTCCGGGTGTTTCTTATAAGCCCCAGCTGCCTAGCAGCTTCTTCATTTTTCAGCCGGATCAACCACTTCATGCGACCACACCTCAAGTGCATGTCCCTCAGGATATCCACCCGATCCACAGTGACTTCAGACAGTACCACTAGTTGTTTAACTTATTGGGACCAATACACCTTACAGGCTTCCATGGCCTTCTTAAAGTCGTCATGCACAGACTCTCTGGTACATTCTTCCCTCAAGTCTTCAGGAACCTCTACCAGGCACTGGAACAAGGGAGTCTCACCCTTCTCTTCTGCCATGAAATGATCACCTTGCTCAGTTTCTGGAATCATCTCTCTCCGAACCTTCACCTCTTCAAGACAGTTTAACAGAACAGACACCTGCCGCTCCATCTTCTCCAATGCTGCCTTATTCATCGACTGGCTTTCCACCAGGCAATCTCTGAGCTAGGATATCTCCCTCTCTCCAGCACACTTACTTGGCTCTCAACAGCATGTCTCCAAAGCTTCTCATGCTTTCATTAGGCTTGCACAGTCTCCTTGAGTATCCTTAGCTCGCTTCTTCCATCCTCTGGATTGGTTGAACTTCCATCATTCAAGGAAGTTTCTGCTTCAGACCTCACTTCTTCAGTGGCTTCTTCCGCTTATTCACCCTCGGTCTTTACCTGGGTTTCACCATCGGCCACTTCAGCCTTCTCATAGGTCTCAGCAGTGTCACAATTAGAGGTTTTCACACCATCCAACACTTCACCCTCAGGGTCTTTGGAGTCTTCAACCTTCTCCACTTCTTCACCCATGATGCTGTTTTTTCTTCCAGCCTCCCTAGAGGTGGAACTATTGTTGTTCTGCTCTTCCTGACCATTGTGGACTCCTGCTACATTAGCACTTTCCAGGACTTGTTGTCCTACAGTGCCACCAACTGACCGACCATCAGCTGCTTGTTCAGGCAATGGAGCAGATACCCATATCGTCTTCCTGGGTGGCTCCTTCTCCTTGTCTTTCACTTGAAGAGTAGCGTCACCTCACTGTGTCAGTTCCTCGGACATCACAATATCTGTCTCAGGCCCAGTGGTTGTTACGGGCAATGACACTTCACCTTTCATCCTGATCTCCTCTGCTCCTGAAGGAGGATCCACACTTGGAATGGAAGCACACAGAGTTGTATTTTTTTCATTTAACCTGTCAGCAAGGGATACATGAGCAACTTCTTTGTGAACCTTGCACCGTTGGCGACGAGAGGATGACTTTCTCACCTCGTTGGACTCTTCCTGACTGCACTCCCTTTCTACTTTGGTAGTGTCACGATCAGCTGTGGAGTCTGTGTCACTCCCCTTGTTGGGGACCAACAAGTCACCTCCCACTTTGACGTCAACCTCTTGTTCAAGAGCTACCCTGTAAACAACAGTCATGTTGTCAGTTTTCACTTTAACCATCATGTTTCTAAGTTGCTGTAATGGGACAAAATGCCGGAACATTTTTCTAAGTTGGGGAGACACACGCTTTTCTTTGGTTAGCCCTGACTCTGGTCTTTCATACGTAGGAGATATCAACTTGCTTTTACATATTAATACATCACAAGCAATCCCTTGAGCCTCCCGCTGTAATACCTCTTCTGTAGGACTGTTCTGTGTCTTACCAAAGCAGCCAGACACAAGCCCTTCCTCCCACAAGTCCAAAAATAATTTGCAGTCCCGGCCTATTTTGACTGGATGCACCAAGTCTGGGACTACACCAACGTCATGGCTCTCAATGTTCCTGGCTGTCTCAATGACAACTCTGGACACCAGATAGTTCCCTTTAGTGTTCCCATGAAGGCAGGTGACTTCAATCTACTTTCAGGGCATCAGGTAGACATCAGGCATGGCCCTCACTAGTCCAGTCACGGTTTCTGCATTCACTTCCACGGGACACACACATGGAACCGCTCCTGGTGGGTAGTCTATATGGCAGACCGGATACACATATTATGAACGCACTTGTCCGCGACCGCAGTCCGTCTGTGCCATCCTTTTGAATTCAGGATGCTCCGTCCCCTTTTGGGCACCTTCCACTTTCTGGGACTCTGCCTCCTTTTGGTACATTATCCCCTTTAGGGCCACCACCCCCTTTTGGGCAACTACCCCCTTTTGGGATACCACCCCCTTTTGGGCAACCCAGTCTATAGAAAATACTGTGCGTGGACACCCCACCAGCTCCTGCTGATGCACATGGATCAGAGCATCTGTGTAAGCCACCTCACGTATGGCTGCTTCGCTCCCCACGGCTGTCGCTGGACCTCCTGGTGCTGCACACTGATCCACACCAGGCACTCTGCACAGCTCTATCTGGAAAAAGGTTTGTAAGTGTACGACTCACAGCCAGTCGCTTCACTCCTTCCACATGCACCTAGGTCGAGATCTTTGACAAACTTCGTGGCCCCGCCGAGTTACAGCCAGATGCGTAAAGCTGTGCCGTTGCCCCTAGCAACCAGGCTGCACTGCTGCTGCAATCTACAGACGGGCCACTGGGTCCAGTTGCCCCCAGCAACTGAACTTGTAGGCCTCGTCCATTGCCCATAGCAACAAGGCTGCTATACTGCCTGCATTCTCCACCATATGTGAGGCTACGCTGGCTGGAACCAACAGGGGTATACTCGCTTGGAAGCGCAAAGCAATACAGTGCACTAGAAAATGATCATAACAGTCCACTGTTGGTTTATTATGCTTCATAAACCGCACTTCCAGAACATAAAGATGAGCTATTCTTCGGCTTTACAGGAACATAAGGTATACAGTCCATTTACCTCACACACGGGTACACCTGCACAAGTTCGGATACAGACCACGGCTTCAGGGGCTACAGCCAGCTCCAGACATGGTGTCTTCCCATGTGCTCCAGCAGCACCCAGTTTGCAGCCTCAGAGACATGTGACCAGGGAGAGTCTCATGACAACAGCAGCCACACACCCCCTGGGAGGTATGTGGTTAACCAAACCCACCCATCACTTTTTGTTTCAGCCTTAACTCCAGCCCTAATCACACTATAGAGACTTATGGAACAACAAGTCTCAGCAATCCTTCTTGAGAAAGATTGCAGCAGACCTATGTCTGTGCAAAACATACTCGTCATTCTCAGCATAGCCAGTTGGCACATCACTAATTATATATATATATATATACTAGCTGTGAGCCCGTTGCAAATGCATCGGGTGTCTAGAATATGTTTTTTTTTTTTTTTAAAGATTTTTAAATAATAATCGCATCATCAATAGCAATAATATTAGCAATAGCATTATTATTAGCAGTAATAGCAGTATTAATAGCAGTAATAGCATTATTATTATTAGCATTAATAGCATTATTAATAGCATTAATAGCATAATTAATAGCATAATTAATAGCATTAATAGCATTATTAATAGCATGAATAGCATTAATAGTATTATTAATAGCATTAATAGCATTATTAATAGCATTAATAGCAATATTATTAGCATTAATAGTATTTTGAATAGCATAAATAGCATGATTATTAGCCTTAATAGCATTATTAATAGCGTTAATATGATTATTATTAGCATTATTAATAGCATTAATAGCATTAATAATATAATTAATAGCATTAATATTAGCATTAATAGCATTAATAGTATTATTAATAGCATTAATAGCATTATTAAAAATATTATTAGCATTATTAATAGCATTAATAGCATTAATAATAGCATTAATAGCATTAATAATACAATTAATAGCATTAATATTAGCATTAATAGTATTATTAATAGCATTAATAGCATTATTAATAGCATTAATAGCATTATTAATAGCATTAATAGCATTAATAATACAATTAATAGCATTAATAGCATTATTAATAGCATCAATAGCATTATTAATAGCATTAATAGCATTAATAGCATGAATAATACAATTATTAGCATTAATAGCATTATTAATAGCATTAATAGCATTATTAATAGAATTAATAGCATTAATAGTATTATTAATAGCATTAATAGCATTATTAATAGCATGAATAGCATTAATAGTATTATTAATAGCATTAATAGCATTAATAGCATTATTAATAGCATTAATAGCAATATTATTAGCATTAATAGCATTTTGAATAGCATAAATAGCATGATTATTAGCCTTAATAGCATTATTAATAGCGTTAATATGATTATTATTAGCATTATTAGCATTAATATTAGCATTAATAGCATAATTATTAGCATTAATGGCATTATTATTAGCAGTAATAGCATTATTATTAGCATTAATAGAATTATTAATAGCATTAATAGCATTAATAATACAATTAATAGCATTAATATTAGCATTAATAGCATTAATAGTATTATTAATAGCATTAATAGCATTATTAATAGCATTAATAGCATTAATAATACAATTAATAGCATTAATAGCATTATTAATAGAATTAATAGCATTATTAATAGCATTAATAGCATTAATATTATTATTAATAGCATTAATAGCATTATTAATAGAATTAATAGCATAATTATTAGCATTAATAGCATTATTATTAGCAGTAATTGTTATTTTTATATTTATTTTTTTTTTATTTTTTTTTTTTATTTGTTATTTTTTATTTTTTTTAAAGATTTTCGCGGCCGCACTTGCCGCAAGTGCAAAACCGCACTTGCCGCACCTGCCGCAAGTCCCCCTATACTTTCTATGGAGATTACCGCAACCCGCGCCGCAAGTGTAACCGCATCTGCCGCGTATGCGGCAAACGCGGCAGATGCGGTTGCGGTAATCCCCATAGAAAGTATAGGGGGACTTGCGGCAGGTGCGGCAAATGCGGTTTTGCACTTGCGGTAGGTGCGGCCGCGAAAAAAACCGCGGCTGACTGCGTTTTTTTTCGCGACCGCACTTGCCGCAAGTGCAAAACCGCACTTGCCGCACCTGCCGCAAGTCTTCCTATACTTTCTATGGGGATTACCGCAACCGCGCCGCAAGTGTAACCGCATCTGCCGCGTATGCGGCAAACGCGGCAGATGCGGTTGCGGTAATCCCCATAGAAAGTATAGGGGGACTTGCGGCAGGTGCGGCAAATGCGGTTTTGCACTTGCGGTATGTGCGGCCGCGAAAAAAACACGCGGCTGACTGCGTTTTTTTCGCGACCGCACTTGCCGCAAGTGCAAAACCGCACTTGCCGCACCTGCCGCAAGTCTTCCTATACTTTCTATGGGGATTACCGCAACCGCGCCGCAAGTGTAACTGCATCTGCCGCGTTCTCCGCATAACCGTTACACTTGCGGCGCGGTTGCGGTAATCCCCATAGAAAGTATAGGGGGACTTGCGGCAGGTGCGGCGGCTGAGGTAGCGACTCGCAATGGCCTCGCGGCCATTGCTCGCGCTACACAGCGACTCGCAATGGATCCCCATAGAAAGTATAGGGGGACTTGCGGCAGGTGCGGCGGCTGAGGTAGCGACTCGCAATGGCCTCGCGGCCATTGCTCGCGCTACCTCAGCGGTAAATCGCTAAGTTTGTGGCCGAGCCTCTGGTTCTATTTTCGGCCAGCGACTCGCAATGGCCGCTTCGCGGCCATTGCTAGCGCGTGGTGACGTCACATAGTGACAAAGCCACGGCGATTTCGGGGTCCGACACGAAAATGCCTACGGCAATTATAGAGTAGATATATATATATATATATATATATATATATATATATATATATATATATATATATATATAGAGAGAGAGAGAGAGAGACCAAAAAAAAAAAACTGCAGCACTCCACAAACGATGTATTTCGCCTTTAATGGCCTTCAGGCATCTTAGTGGTGGACGTTTCGGTCCTCAGACCTTCTTCCAGCAAGCACCCTCTGCAAATGCAGGGCTCTTTATACATCCTGTTTACATATTTACATAATCATTTGTATGTACAATCATAATCCTTTCTATTAATTACATACTCTGATTACATTTTTAACCAATCCTCTTTCTTAATAAGTCATTATATGTACACTATACTTTCTTCTCATGTGTCCTATATATCCTTATAAATACTCTGTTGGTCCCCCAATCTGCACATATATCGCTGATTGTATCATATTCGTTCATTCATTATGTTTTCATACACTCACCGCATGTCACCGCTGCCCCCAGCGTTGCGGAAGTTGTATTGCGCATGCGCCAGTATTCTCTGACGCTGCCGTTGCCTAGGATGCAGGATGTTTGGCCGCGGCCATCTTTGTGCTCCTGCACATGCGCAGTAGTGTTTTTCATGCTATTACACCCAGCGTCCGTCCTTAATACTTTTCCCCCATGTTAACACTTCCTGTATCGTCCCAATATCTTTAAACCTTTCTTTTACAGTACATAATATACCCAAACCTCTTGTAAACCAAATTAGAAAGGTTCTTATTATCTTTATGCGTTAGTTGATTCAATATTAAGTGTAATTTTTATTCTTTTAGTGAAATAAATATATAAAGTGCCTAAGTGCTTTTAATAGTATATTAAAACTGGCATACTAATAATTTTTCGGGGTTACTACTCATGCATATTCCATTATTAACTCTTGTTTTGTATAGATCTACATTTCTTTCTCTTATCTTCCATTAAAGTATTATGGGGATATATACATTATCCTATAGCACTCCACATTTCTGTGGTATATGCTATCCCTGTCAGTATGCAGATTTAAGGGGTTTCAACCCCTCTTCTCTACTCCTGCCCAAGGTTCGGATCCCCTCACAGAGGTATCCCCTTCATTTTTATATGGAATAATTCTGAGATAACCATATTTGTATATTTTTATATACATGAGGAGTTTCCCCATATTTTCCATACATGCCATGAAGGTTTCCCTTCACAAAGGAACCTTCAACTTCACGTTTGCTGTGTCAAAAATTGCTTTTAATATAAAGTGCATATCAATAGTGCATTAAAATCCAATATAAATAGTGTAAAATATTTTTAGTGTTACTAATTTGGTACCAATACAGGTCGTGAAACATCGGGGTCAATTTCTATCCGAATTTAGATGGTGTCCAATTCTTTGTGTATGAAAAACCCATGCGATTTGTGCTTTAAGTTTCCAATAGAGTCAAGTGCATCTTTAAACCTATAAAGTGACAATATAAAAGGAGAAAATTCTATTAAAAAATGTGACTATCTACAACATCATACAAAAGGTGATCACTTTACACAAAATCTGATATCCAACTGTACTCTAAAGTATAGATTGCAACTTGTAATCCACGTTTAAGCCTCCAGGTTTTAAAGTGCCCAATCTGTGAATCCACTGGAATTCTTTTGTTTTCAGAAGCTTAATTCTATCCCCTCCTCCTCTCATAGGGGATGAATGAACTAACCCTGGACTGATTTGCACCACCCTTATTAGAGATTAAGTGCTGCTCTATATTTTTATATATATATATATACTAGCTGGGTGCCCGATGCAGATGCATCGGGATTCTAGAAGAGCGAGTCTCTGACTCGCAATGGCCGCTTCGCGGCCAATGCTTCGCGCTGCTAAGGCGACTCGCCATGCCCGCTGCGCGGGCATAGCGAGTCGCCTTAGAACTGCTCGCAATGGCCGCTGCGCGGCCAATGCTTCGGTCGTATCCACATAACCACGCTGACTCGCAGCGAGAGCGGACTCAAAAGGGGCAAAAAACTCATTTGTGATTATATAATAGATATATATATATATATATATATATATATATATATATTATATGTACAATAACAAAACAGATTGGCAGCACTCACCGGTCCAGGGTATAATACGGCTTTATGTGTTCAAAACATCAAAGTGGTGCAGTGATCATGATCAAGGGGTGGGGAGAGGAGGATGGGAGGTATTCACCACAACGGGCCATTTCGCACCACTTATCGGCGCTTCTACGGGTTACCCGTAGAAGTAACCCGTAGAAGCGCCGATAAGTGGTGTGAAACGTCCCATCATTGCTGAATACCTGCCATCCTCCTCCCCCCACCCCTTGATCACGATCACTGCACCGCTTTGATGTTTTGAACAAATAAAGCCATAAAATACCCAGGACCGATGAGTGCTGCCAATCTGTTTTGTTATTGTCGGAAGCATTCTCTATGACCCGGAAGTGCACCAGGAAGTTCCAGGTGGCTGAGTAAGAGCTGGCGGTAAAGTGGGAGCGGTGCCTCTCCCACAAGTGAGAGAGCTCCAGACGTGGAGCGCACAGGGTAGAACCAAGTGTTGCCCGGCAGCCTCTACATAACAGTAAATATATTTATATACACTACCATTGTGTCTGTCCAAATTGTATACCTGTTCACATCAAGGCCTGTTCCAATGCTGAACTTGTCCACTAAAAGTCGCTTACACTACGTGTATAAGTGTCACCTGCATCAACACCATTGAGGACAACTTACAGTGTTTATATCTCTTGATCTTTTCAAGGTCACCGCCTTACTGTCTATATGATATTGTTCACCCCTTTTTTGTCGGGCACATCATGCTATTGCCATTGTAATTCCACTAATTGTGTCTTGCTGTCAACCGACCTGGGGTCCCCCATGGTTTTAAATGTTTTTATCTTCCATTGCTTTGTACACAAATAAAGGCTACATTTTTTTCACTAATTATTTGCCTCTATTTTCATGGTATTGCTCCCTCAATGTGCCACGTCTTCTCTCCTTCCATTATGTTATACTTGGCATGGTGATCACCCTTTCTATATATAGAGTTGAAAGATTTGAAGAACGTGGGTACTCCAAGAGGTGTATTAAGAAGGGATACAAAAGAGCAATAGTGAAGAAGAGGGAAGATTTGGTATTTGCAAGATCTAAGAGGAACCATCAACATCAGGTGAGATTCATTTCAACTTTCAACTGCAGGTGGAAGGAAGTAAATGAGGCGATGAATAAATTTTGGCATATTATACGTGCAGACGATGTCTTGGCGAAGTATGTTCAAGAAAGACCGGCCACGACATATAGGAGAGCTAACAATCTGAGAGACATACTGACACATAGTCAGTATGAAGCATTGAATCCCAACTATGGCTTTGGATCAAAAGGACCCAAATGGGGTTTTTACCCCTGCGGTGACTGTATAGCATGCCCCAATATGATGAGGACTTTCGGATTTACGTCTGCAAACCTGAAAGAGGAATTTAAAATCACAAGACGGATTACCTGTAATACTGCCCATGTGATATATGTGGCAGTATGTCCATGTAATTTAGTCTATGTTGGACTCACCACAAGACCTTTAAAGGTGAGAATTAGGGAGCATGTCCTCAATATAAATAATGCCAGCAAAGAAGAAGACCTCACTATCTTGAAACCTTTGGCCAAACATTTTAAACTAAAACACTCATGTAATGGTAGTCTCTTGAGAGCATTTGGGATCGACTGTATCCCTGTAAACTCACGTGGAGGGGACATGGGGAAAAAGTTGGCACAACTGGAAACACAATGGATACACAAAATAGGATGCCTGCGACCGCACGGACTCAACGAGATACTCAGCTTTGCCTCATTCCTATGATTTTAGGTATGACTTTTTTATTTTTCATGGATGTTTTTTTAATTATTTTGTTCTCTTTCTCTTTTAGATCACTGACCAGGGATTAAGAAGTTTTTTGGATGAACAAAAAAAATTTTTTTAAAACAATTTAAAAAAAACTTTTATATATATGATGAGAACTGCTGACTTTTTTGTAACGATGGTATTGGATTATTATTTTATACATTTATTATATTTTTTTGCTGATTTTTCAACAAATTTTTTGCACATATCACCTTCACTTTATTATTTTTTGTTTTTTATTTTTCATTATTATGATTTTTTTATATTTTTTATTATTTTTCAATTAATAATATTTATTTTTCAATATTATTATTGATTTATTTTTTCAGTATTATTTTATTAATTATCATTATTTATTATTTTTAATAAAATGAGTAGTCAGTATTTTTCTTCTTTTTTATTATTTTTCATTACATATTTTTTTATTATTTTTTTCATTTTTTTATTACTTTTTCATTATTATTATTCTTTCTTTATTTTATTTTTTTGTTCATTTTATTTTTATTTTTTATTTTATTCTTTCTTTCATTATTAAAAAATTTTGTACTTATTTCTCATATGTTTCCACTCTTTTTATTCACATTGCATATTTTTCTGTACACTTACATTGCTTTTTATTTGCATTATCAGCTTTTTATATATGTTCTAAAGTATATTAATACACGTTATTATAGACACTTTATATAGTCTTTTTACATTGCACTATCTTTTGGCTGATTAGTCTACTTTTAGTGTGGACACATGGGAAATCCGTCCAAACTCATATGCGAGTGGCACTCTGTAATCTCCTACCACATTTACAAACTGCTCGTTTCCCTGCAGTAATGTAATGATCTAGTGCGCGTGCGCCAGGTGCGCGACGCTTACAGCTGGTTGCCGTGGAGACGCGTCTCCAGCGCGTCGCTTCCCTGGCCCTCCCCTATGACGCGTCCGGGGGAGGTTCTGGGGAAGTGAGGTCAGACGCCGACCCGGTGATTGAGCCTGGGCATCGCGGGCAAAGCGCCATTACATCCGCACTTCATTAATTGATAGCCCTATATAAGGAGCGTACCTACCTTCAGCTACACCCTCAGGAAGAAGCCCCCACGCGAAACGCGTCAGGGTGACCCCAGGCATCCATTAGGAACTGGTAACTATGATCACTATTTGAGGTGTTACGATGTTATGGACATTGTCTTTATATATACCAATGCGATATGGGAATTGTATATGGTGATTCATTCATATTGTGATACTGGTCTGACCTTTCTTTGCTATACCTTGGCACGGTTTGAGATTCCTCTGTGTCATTTTAATTATGGTCCTTTGCAGTAGAAGTGGTCTGTAGCTTTTACATCTATGTATAACCATTGTGGGAGGTGGTCTCTAATGTATATTAGTGTGAATCATATTGAAGGTGGATTCCAGTAGATATACCTATGTGATTGATATCTTCAGTATATATTTGTGTGATTATATTACACTGAACCTGCTGGTTTGTCATCTCACTATATATTGAGCCCCCCCATCATTTGGAGTAACCTTGCTGCTTTGTTCATTGTTATTTCACATTTTGTGGTGTGTGACTTTCTCCATTTAGCACATTAATTGTTTGGTCTGATTATACATCTTGTTATGTAGTTTTTTGTTTGTTCAGCACTTTGATGTAATAGAGATATATATTGTAATAGTGTATTGGCTCTTACTGGTTTGAATATTATTTGTGCACTTGATATTGAGTCTGGTTGTGGTATTTATGAATTATATATATCTAATGTGTTTACTTATACTGCACTCTTTTTACAATTTTGTTTGAATAGTAGCATTTTTTTGTACACTACCTGTGCACATGATATTGAATCCATTTTGGCATTTATGAATTACGTATATAATTTCTTTACACTTTTATTACACATTTTTTTGTTTTAAAAGCAGCAATCTTATTCTGTATACAGCTACGAACTGTGACCTTTTTTCTGTATTTTCTGTATGGCACTTGATGAGAAAGCATTATAGTCTGTGACCATTATCCAGATGATTATTTTCTGTCTATTTTTCAGTTCCCTCCTCAACTAGTGCATTACTATTTATGATTGGATGCATATTTCATTGTGTTTTTCATCATAGTATTTATTATGAATTTTTTAATTATGTACCAATAAAATTGATCTTTTATACCTTTGATTTGGGCTAAAAACTCTTCATTCGATAGGTTGTTGTTTAACATAAGTAGTCTACCCCTGTTATCGGTCTCCGACCCCAGAGCCACACGAGAGAGATTTTTGTGAAAAGCTACGCTGACACCTTTGGATCTTGCGTCTGGGTTCGGAGAGTGATACAATGAGGTGTAGTAACAATTTTTGATCTCCGGGAAACACCCAAGTTTAAGATGCATCTCCTGTAACAATAGTATCTGCAACCCCCATCTTGTGAAACCCGTGTAGCAATTGTGTGCGTTTCTGCAGGGTATTGAAGCCCCTTACATTTAAGGAGGCTATCTGACAGGAAGCATGGCCGCTGTTCGCCCGGAGACACCGCAAGTCCCAGTGGGGGAAAGGGAGTCTAGAAGGGTTTAGGTAGTAGGTGGGCAAGTACCTGTGTGGGAAGGGAAGGGGGGAGGGGAGGGGAGGAAAGTAGTGAACGAATGAAGTAGCGGTGATGAGTAGTAGGTAGAATTCCAGATGGAGAAGAAGAAGAAGACAGAGAACAAAGTGGGGAAATACAATAAGAGAAGAGGAGGAAAAACGAAAAAAGATGGCAAGTCTCGGGGACCTCGCAGGGCAAAGAATCCATGCTGGTTCCTCACTTGCACCTCGAATGGGTATCCCCAAGAGTAAGCAATGTTCTTTTCTCTGAGCGCATCCAGGACTGGACGCAGAGCTCTCCTCTTAGTGAGGCTAACACATGAGAGATCGGCCAGCAGGTGTATTTCGGCACCGTCAAAGTCTATAGGACCTTTAATATGGGCTTGTCGCATGACTTCGTCCTTGAGAGAGTACACATGGAGGCGACAGATGACATCTCTCAAGTCGTTGGGATCTGCTGAGCGTGGGCGTAGAGCCCGGTGAACCCTATCGAAGGAGATTGCCGTGTCTCCAGGTCTATCGAGGAGGTTGTTAAAGATTCCCTGTAAGGTAGGGGGCACACACATGTTTGGTGTGTCTCCCAGATGGCTTGTGGCAAACTTCAAATGAGACTTATGGAAATCTTTGAGAAATGCCTTTCTTCTTGCCACTCTTCCATAAAGGCCAGATTTGTGCAGTGTATGACTGATCGTTGTCCTATAGACAGACTCTCCCACCTCAGCTGTAGATCTTTGCAGTTCATCCAGAGTGATCATGGGCCTTTTGGCTGCATCTTTGATCAGTCTTCTTGTCCGAGATGAAAGTTTAGAGGAATGGCTGGGTCTTGGTAGATCTGCAGTAGTCTGATACTCCTTCCATTTCAATATGATTGCTTGCACAGTGCTCCTTGAGATGTTTAAAACTTAGGAAATCTTTTTGTATCCAAATCTGGCTTTAAACTTCTCCACAAAATTATCTCAGACCTGCCTGGTGTGTTGCTTGTTCTTCATGATGTTCTCTGCACTTGAAACTGTGAGACTATCACAGAGCAGGTGCATTTATACGGAGACTTGATTACACACAGGTGGATTCTATTTATCATTACCAGTCATTTAGGACAACATTGGATCTTTGGATCACCAAGTGGTATTTTACACCTTTAAAACTGCATAAGATAGACCCTACTGTTTCTAATTTATGTTGGAGAAAATGTGGACTAGTGGGATCTGTCCATCATATTTTTTGGTCATGCTCAAAGTTACGTTCCTTTTGGTTAGTCCCTGATCAATTTAGTTTTAGACTTAGACATGGTCTTAACTTTTGACTCTGCTGTATTGTTGATTGGGATATGTGATCTCCCAAAATGTAAAAGATTCTTGGCCTTACATATCCTATTAGTAGCTAAAAATCTTATCGCCTCTAGGTGGAGGAGTGATTGTGTTCCATCCATAGAGGACTTTATGGATTGCATAGCATTGCACAACTTTGAATTCACGTTTGCTCTTAGAGAAGGTGTGCATGCTAGATTGAAGTACATGACGAAATGGGCGAGTTGGGTTCGAATGTATATACCGACTCTTACATTTCATCTGCCCTAATTTAGCCTGAAATTCTCCATTTATCATTTTGATTGTACTTAGTTTGCCAAGAGCTATTTAGTTGTTATTTTTTTTTTTTTTTTAAATACTCATAATCGTCGTGTCAGTTGTAAATATTTGGGTATTTTATTTCTTTTACTTATGTCTTTTGTCTTTTCTCTTATATTATTTATTTCTTCTCTGAATTTGTATACTATGCATTCATTATATTTATAATTTATGTATATGTTGAAATTCTTTCATCTCAACTTACTTTCGTTGTTTCCTTGTTGACTAATAAATATATCTTTAAACATATGAAAAATAAATACCAATCTACCATATAGACAATTGACATATAAGAAACCTTATTTCTCTCTCAGATATAGTTTGCATACAAATAGACCTTATTTTTCCTTATATAATTTACATATAGACCAATAATAAGGGATATATTTGTCTTGTCAATAGGTCAAGAAATAAGGAATCACCCCAAGAAACTTATTCCTCACCCAGAAATATAGGCTATAATGATTTGCACAGGTGCAACATTTTTGTCTGGCAGTCCAACAGGGGTTTAAAATACCACCCTAAGAGTTTTGGAGGTAATAGGTCCCCAATATAGAGGATGTTAGTTTAAAGAGGGATCATATAGTGTCAGATAACATTAAGATCACATAACACAACTGATAGCCCAAATATGGTGTGAAGTCCAAAGAGCCTTTAAAGTCTCCAGTAGTGTGAAAAAACAAATAGCTAGCTTATATTTTGCCCATAATCAGTGCCCCTGGAAAATATAATACCAGCCTGAACTGGATTTACCAAAGCTCGATCAGGATCATAGCATGAGAGGGAAAGGCTCTCCCCACATGTTACGCTGCCCACGCCTGATAGCTTTGTCAGGGAAAGTCCTTCTTCCTTGCACAATTCATCTGGAATGCTGAATAAGGCTAGTGGGCACTGCAGGAATGCCAGGACAACTATAATAGGAATTATACATATACCACAGTTGTGCACTTGTATGGCATGAAATGTAAGTCCCAATGGGGACACTGTTCCAAATGTATGTAAAGCGCTATGCAAATAATAGCGCTATATAAATGAGTACATATTATTATTATTTGTATTGATATTACGACATTAAATAGTGATTACACATTTTCAAGAAGCAATAGCCATACTATGGGGTTTCATCAGTTTGAACAGACCTACAGTTAGGGCCAGATATATTTGGACAGTGACACAATTTTCGCGAGTTGGGCTCTGCATGCCACCACATTGGATTTGAAATGAAACCTCTACAACAGAATTCAAGTGCAGATTGTAACGTTTAATTTGAAGGGTTGAACAAAAATATCTGATAGAAAATGTAGGAATTGTACACATTTTTTTACAAACACTCCACATTTTAGGAGGTCAAAAGTAATTGGACAAATAAACATAACCCAAAACAAAATATTTTTATTTTCAATATTTTGTTGCGAATCCTTTGGAGGCAATCACTGCCTTAAGTCTGGAACCCATGGACATCACCAAACGCTGGGTTTCCTCCTTCTTAATGCTTTGCCAGGCCTTTACAGCTGCAGCCTTCAGGTTTTGCTTGTTTGTGGGTCTTTCCGTCTTAAGTCTGGATTTGAGCAAGTGAAATGCATGCTCAATTGGGTTAAGATCTGGTGATTGACTTGGCCATTGCAGAATGTTCCACTTTTTTGCACTCATGAACTCCTGGGTAGCTTTGGCTGTATGCTTGGGGTCATTGTCCATCTGTACATTGAAGCGCTGTCCAATCAACTTTGCAGCATTTGGCTGAATCTGGGCTGAAAGTATATCCTGGTACACTTCAGAATTCATCCGGCTACTCTTGTCTGCTGTTATGTCATCAATAAACAGAAGTGACCCAGTGCCATTGAAAGCCATGCATGCCCATGCCATCACGTTGCCTCCACCATGTTTTACAGAGGATGTGGTGTGCCTTGGATCATGTGCCGTTCCCTTTCTTCTCCAAACTTTTTTCTTCCCATCATTCTGGTAGAGGTTGATCTTTGTCTCATCTGTCCATAGAATACTTTTCCAGAACTGAGCTGGCTTCTTGAGGTGTTTTTCAGCAAATTTAACTCTGGCCTGTCTATTTTTGGAATTGATGAATGGTTTGCATCTAGATGTGAACCCTTTGTATTTACTGTCATGGAGTCTTCTCTTTACTGTTGACTTAGAGACAGATACACCTACTTCACTGAGAGTGTTCTGGACTTCAGTTGATGTTGTGAACGGGTTCTTCTTCACCAAATAAAGTATGCGGCGATCATCCACCACTGTTGTCATGCGTGGACGCCCAGGCCTTTTACAGTTCCCAAGCTCACCAGTCAATTCCTTTTTTCTCAGAATGTACCCAACTGTTGATTTTGCTACTCCAAGCATGTCTGCTATCTCTCTGATGGATTTTTTCTTTTTTTTCAGCCTCAGGATGTTCTGCTTCACCTCAATTGAGAGTTCCTTTGACCGCATGTTGTCTGGTCACAGCAACAGCTTCCAAATGCAAAACCACACACCTGGAATCCACCCCTGACCTTTTAACTACTTCATTGATTACAGGTTAACGAGAGAGACGCCTTCAGAGTTAATTGCAGCCCTTAGAGTCCATTGTCCAATTACTTTTGGTCCCTTGAAAAAGAGGAGGCTATGCATTACAGAGCTATGATTCCTAAACCCTTTCTCCGATTTGGATGTGGAAACTCTCATATTGCAGCTGGGAGTGTGCACTTTCAGCCCATATTATATATATAATTGTATTTCTGAACATTTTTTTGTAAACAGCTAAAATAACAAAACTTGTGTCACTGTCCAAATATTTCTGGCCCTAACTGTATAAGATTATTTTTATTTATATAGCAGCTGTACATCAGAAGGGGTTACATACAAAATTATATATATAGTTTACAGTAAACAAATTAACAATGACAGACTGGTACAGAGGGGAGAGGAACCTGTCTTTGCAGACTTACATTCTGCAGGATAATGGAGAAGAGACAGAAGGTCGGGGGTGCGGCAACTCTGGTGATGGTGCTGAGGCGGCAGCTCTGGGGGTGGTGAGGTGGCAGAATGGTCATTGCAGGCTGTAAGCTTTCCTGAAGAGATGGGTTTTCAGGTTCCGTCTGAAGGATCCAAGTGTGGTGGATAATCAGACGTATTGGGGTGCAGAATTCCAGAGGATGGGGGATACTTGGGAGAAGTCTTGGAGGTGGTTATGTGAGGAATGAGCAAGTGTTGAGGAGAGGAGGAGGTCTTGGGAGGGTCGAAGATTATGTGAGGGAAGATATTGGGAGATTAGTTCAGAGATATAGGGAGGGGGGACAGGTTGTGAACAGCTTTGTAGGTCAGTGTTAGTAGTTTGAATTGGATTTGTTGGGGAATTGGGAGCCAGTGGAGGGATTTACAGAGGGGAGAAACAGGGGAGTAGCAAGGAGAGAGGTGCATTATTTGGGCAGCAAAGTTGAGGACAAACTGGAGTGGTGCAAGAGATTTAGCGGGGAAGACTATGTTGCAGTAATCGAGGCCGGAGATGATGAGGGCGTGTACAATCATTTTAGTAGATTGAGGGTTGAGGAAAGGAAGGATCCAGGAGATATTTTTGAGTTGGAGGCGACTGGAAGTGGCAAGAGTTTGAATGTGTGGTTTGAAGAACAGGGCAGAGTCGAGAGTTACTCCAAGGCTGCGAATTTCAGGTGCAGGAGAGAATGTGATGCCATTTACGATAATAGGTAGATCGGGTAGGGAAGATACATGAGATAGAGGAAAGATGATAAGTTAAGTTTTGTCTACATTGAGTTTTAGCAAGCAAGGATATGGCTGATAGACAATCCGGGATTCTGGACAGCAAAGAGGTGACGTCTGGGCCAGAGAGGTAGATCTGAGTGTAGTCAGCGTACAGGTGGTATTGGAAGCCATGGGACATTGAGTTTTCCTAGGCCAAGTGTGTAGCTGGAGAAAAGTAGGGGCCCCAGGACAGAGCCTTGTGGGACTCCAACAGAGAGAGGGCGGGATGAGGAGGTAGTGTGGGTGTGGGAAACCCTACATGTGCGGTCAGAAAGGTATGAGGCAATCCAGTACAAGGCAAAGTCTTTGACGCCAAGCGAAATGAGAATCTGTAGCAGTGTGCAGTGGTCAACTGTGTCAAAGGCAGAGGACAGGTCTAGAAGGAGGAGGACAGAGAACTGCCTGTTGGCTTTGGCAGTGAGTAAGTCATTAGTAATTTTGGTCAGGTCAGGTTCAGTGGAGTGGTGGGGGCAGAAGCCAGATTGGAGGTTGTCAATGAGAGAGTTAGATGAGAGGTGGGACGAAGGTTGAGCATGGATATGCTGTTCAAGGAGTTTGGAAGCAAACGGGAGCAGTGATATGAGGTGATAGAAGCGCATGGCAGTCAGGTCAAAGTTTGGCTTTTTGAGGATGGGTGTAATGGTGGCATGTTTGAAGGCAGAGGGGAAGGTACCAGGAGATAGCGATAAGTTGAAGAGATGGGTTAGAGCTGGGATAAGCGTATTAGTAACATTGGGGAACAGGTGGGAAGGGATAGGGTCAAGTGCACAAGTGGTGAGGTTTGATTTGGTGAGGAGATAAGTAAGCTCTTCTTCAGTGATGGTGAAGAAGGAGATTATAAGGGAGGGGTAGAGGTCTGGTATATGGAGGGGTTGGGGTGGTGGAACAGTAAAAGTTTTCCTTGTCTGGTTGATCTTATTTTTGAAGTATGTGGTTAAGTCTTCGGCAGAGATGAGGGGAGTCAGAGGGGGCAATGGTGAGCGGGAGAGAGAGTTAAATGTGCTGAACAGTAGTTTGAGCTTGAAGGATAAGGAGCATACAAAGTTTGTGAAGTAGGTCTGTTTAGCAGAGTTGAGGGATGATTTGAAGGCAAGTGTAGCTTGTTTGAAAGCAGTGAAGTCGTCTCGCAGGAGTTTTTTGTTGAGATTGTTGCCTGTTAATTGCACTTTGCCATGCACGAGAGGGGCAACCAAGTCTATGGCTGACGTGAGGGTGGCATTATAGAAACAGTGGAACTGTCCATGTCATGGAGTGAAGATATGGATGACAGAGGTAGGAGAGAGTCTCAGAGTCTGTGAATGTCTAGATGTGCGAGGTTTCTGCGACAATTTGCTAGTGGCTGAGCATGGGGGGCAGTTGAGGAGGACAAAGATGAAAAAATGAGTAGATGATGGTCAGATAGGGTAAGAGGGGAGGTTCTGAGATTAGATAGGGAACTGAGGCAGGTGACTATGAGGTCTAGTGTACATTCGTCTGTGTGGGTGGCTGTGGGGGACCACTGAGTAAGTTCAAAGGATGAAGTAAGTGACAGGAGTTTGGAGGTTGTTTGCTGGCGGGTGTCCGTAGGGATATTAAAGTCGCCCATGATAATTGTAAGAATCTCAGCGGAGAGAAAATGAAGAAGTCAGGTGGAGAATTGGTCAATGAAGGCAGTGGCTGTGGTCGGTATATGATGGCCATTTGGAGATTAGAGGGAGAGCAGATACGAATAGAGTGAACTTTGAAAGAGGGGAGGACAAGGGAGGGTGGGGGGTGTATTGGTTTGAAGGAGCAGTTTGCAGAAAGAAGGAAACTCACTCCTCCGCCATGTCTGTTGCCAGGGTGAGGAGTGTAGGTAAAGTGGAGGTCACCACCATAGCTCAGTACAGCAGGTGAGGCCATATCAGGGGCGTCAGCCATGTCTCAGTGAGGCCCAGGAAGGATAGTTAGCGGGAGTAAAATGGTCATGGATCACATGGAGCTTTTTGCAGACAGAGCATGCATTCCAAAGTGCTCCAGAGAAAGGAAGAAGGGGGTGGGGGTCAGGGGCACAGGATTTATGTATGAGGGATTGCAGTAGTTTATCTTAGTTTGAGGAAGATAGGGGTGAGGATTAGTTGGATGTATGAGGCGGGGGAAAGGCAGGATTGGGGGATATGTCACCAGCAGTGAGAAGAAGCAGAGAAAGGGAAAGCAGGTGGGTGAAGGAGAGTGACTGGCTTATATTATATTTTAGGAGAGGTCTGAGGTTAAGGAGTAGGTCTGCAGATGAGAAGAGGTGGGGGTAAGAGAGAGGGGGAGATAGTTATTGGGTTCGAAGTTGCAGGGGTTGAAGGAGAGTGAGGATTAGTGGAGCAAAAATGGTGAGGGCAAATGTGAGCATGCTAAAAGAGCAGGGTGAGAAAAGAAAGACAAGTGAAATTAGAAGACAGTGATTTCTCTTACCGTTTGACCAATTTCTGGACTATTTCCTTAAAAATATAAAGCTCTTTTAAATGGATGTTTTAAGGACATTTTAAGCTTCCTCGGCTTCATAGCTGCTGCCACATCTGGCACTGTTTCCAAAAATCAGACCCTGCATGTGTCAAAATGTGGCACCCCAGGGTTCAGTTTCCACAGATACACCTGGGGCAGAGAAGGATCTCCACATCAGGTAATCCCGCAAACAACACCTTCTACTCCAGACCTGTAGGGGGAGCTCTACAAGCCGAGTTCAGGCGAGATCCCCTATAAAATTCAGGCCTGGAGGCGGAGCCAGGAGTTCAGTTCCAGAAGACGTCCTGGTGATGGAGCTGCGCTAAGCCTTACCAGTGAGAGCTGTTAGCCAGCGTGAGGGACCCAAGTGTGAGGGTCAGAGGCAAGGAGTAGTTGCCAGGGGGAGTGGAGCCATACGAGTTCACCTCAGAGGAACAGTGTTAAACACGGACACCAGCGTCCGAGACTGTGTGGGAACTAACCTTCCAGCAGTAAAGACCGGAGGCCAGGGAGACTCCACAACTCCTGGCCACTGCAGCGCCTGAAGGCACAGCCACTTAGTAGTGCTTAGGGACCGCAGCAAATACAGCTGTGCCCAGCAACAGGGCTCCCGCCCTTCAGGTGAAGAAGGCAAGAGAGGGTCAGGGTCTACCTTCAGGCAACCTAGGACCAAAACAGACACAGCACCACAGGGAGGCCTCACAACTCGCAGGGTGCGGAGATCCCAAACTGCTTAAACTGCTTCCAGACCATCCGGGCCTGTAACATCAGAGACAGGACCCTGGACTATACCTGCAACATCAGTAAAGGTATGGAAACATCAACCCTGTGTGTGACTGTTATTGCAGCCCCTGATCCTGCTCCCTTCATAGACTGTCCTGCAACTTCTAGTTCCTACAACGGCCCTGAGGATCCCACTCCACCTACGGGGAGCATAACCATCTGGCTACCCTACCATCACCCCGGAGGTCTGACCTGCAGCTCCGGTAACCATACTGGAACTGTAGGTGGCGTCATAAACTACTTTTAATTTTATTATTTTTACTGATTTTCAGCAACCACCAGGGCCATGGAACCGGGGCCCAGGCCCCTGTGACATCTCCCATTAATCAACGCCCGGAGCTGAGAACCCCATGTCCCTGGGACGGGTCAGCTTCTGGCATCACGAACAGGATCCCATACCTGTAACCGACGGGTACTGTGTGCTGTGTATTGACTGTGTTAAACTGTAAATTGGGCCGCCATAACTGTGCCACACGGTGAGCGAGAAGAAGGGGGCGTAACTGCCGAAAGGGTGCAAAGTTAACAGAGCACGGGAAAGGGCTCTGTTATCAGGCGACAAAGCGCGATGGCACAATCCGGAAATACCCGAGAGCGCTCAACTCCCCGCATGAGGAGCCGGAGACTTGCTTTCCCTTTTTAGAGACTTGTTGAAATTAACTAGGGGGAGCAAAGATGGAGGTGCAAGGGGGTTCCGATGCAGCAGTCCCAGACCTAGACTTATTCCAAAATGAAGCACCGGCCGGGGCCTCAGCTGCCGGAGCAGCCGCAGCACCTAAAGCTGTGGCACTGAGCATGCCGCTTGCTCTGCCATACGTCCCGACAGCGGCGTGGTTACCGCAATATGCTGGGGAACCAGATACCCTGGCTGAATTTAGAGAAACGTTGCACAATGTCCTGGATATATACTCTATGACTGACAAGCAAAAAGTGTCTGTCTTGCTGGGGCAACTGACTGGTACAGTCAAGCGTGAGGTCATGTCCTGGCTGGACTCAGATAAAAGGACAGTCACCCAGATATTTGCCAGGTTAAAAACTGCTTTTCAAACCAGTACTGTAGCTGAGCTAAGAATGAGATTCTACAGCTGCAAGCAAAGGCCACAGGACAGTATACTGGACTATGCCTTGAGCCTCCAGGAGGCGCTTCGGGCCATAAACCAGGTAGACCCTGAAAGTGTGCAGGAGGATGATAAAATGCTGATTGAACAGTTAATTGAGGGACTACTTTCATACTTTCACCAATGCATCACACGCAGCTGCATCTATGGGCCATGGAGAACCCAAATCTAGACATTGTAACCCTGAAGGATAGAGGCATTAGAGCGCTGCGAGCCCCTGTAACCACAGACCGTGCACCTCAGCCGCAGCAAGCCATCACCTATCCCTCAGAGGTGGCGCCTCCTTCCTCAATCACAGCAGAAACCAGTGGACAGACTATAACACCTGGAGGCTCTGATGACTTGCACTCCCAGGTGCGAAGCTGACAGGCCATGCTCCTGAAGGAGATCCAACTCCAGCAGGAACCCAAGTTGTCAGGGAGGATCCAGTTGGCCGACAACCCTGAGGAAGTCCCGTGGATGCAAGAAGGAGGAACCTGTCATCCAGAGGAAGAACCAACAACCACTACGACTCATCAGGACAGCCCATCTGCTGCCATTGCAACGAGGCGGGCCACCTTGGCAGGTCAAGTACTTTAAACCGGCGACCCCTGGGGTAGCGGGCAGACCCCCAGGAATGAGACAACCAGGCTCGTCAAACTGGTGCGATAGGACCAGCCGTCTTCCCACATATCTATCTATTGTGTTAGATGCAAAGGGTTAACAGAAAGTGCTGGGTTTCATAGATCCACCGCGCTGACCTCCAGTGAAGACAAACAGAGTGATATATAAAACTCTGTTTAATGGGTAATTTGCCTACCGGTTTCGTGATTTCAGTTATCACTTCATCAGGGCATCTTTCTGTTAACCCTTTGGATCCTTACTCTTGCTGGGCACCTGCTGCGACCATAAGAGAGAGCGGAGTTAGTTGGTTGTGACTTGCACAACCAAATCAGGTGAGTCCTTCCACTAAAGGGGGGCACTGAGGTTATTTGTACAAAAGGAAATTACTCTATGTGCGCTCCATTTCCCTTTTTATTGTGTTAGATGGAATTCCCACATCCGCTCTATTGGACACCGGCTTGCAGGTGACGATGATCCCGCATATCTATTATATAATCGCGAATCGGAAAAGCGCCCCTCCGCGCGCTACTTCCGATGTCGTCATGTGGATACGAATTTAACATTGGGCGCGAAGCGCCCAATGCTGCGCGAGCAATGGCCGCGAGGCCATTGCGAGTCGCTGGCCCAAAATCTACCCACAGGCTCGCCCACAACGTTCGCCATTTACCGCTTAGGTAGCGCGAGCAATGGCCGCGAGGCCATTGCGAGTCGCTGCCTGAGCCGCAAATCGCTACCCGGGGATCATGGAGCGAGTCGCTGCCTGAGCCACAACTCGCTCCCCCATGTCCGCACACCCTCCCCATCTTCGCACAGCCCCCCCATGTCCGCACAGCCGCCCCCCCCATGTCCGCACAGCCGCCCCCCCATGTCCACACAGACCTCCCCATGTTCGCACAGCCACCCCCATGTCCGCTCACCCACCCCCATGTCCGCTCACCCCCCCCATGTCCGCACACCCACCCCCATGTCCGCACACCCACCCCCATGTCCGCACAGCCCCCCCATCTACACACAGCCCCCCCCATGTCCGCACACACACCCTCATGTCCCCACAGCCCCCCCCATGTCCGCACACACACCCTCATGTCCCCACAGCCCCCCCCATCTCCGCACAGCCACCCCCATCTCTGCACAGACCCCCCGCAACAAAAACCCCCGCCGCACCAAAGCCCCTACCCCCTAAGTGCGCCGCACCCCTACACCCTAAGCCCCGACACGCCGCACCTATGCCCCTACACCTTAAGCCCCGCCGCACCTAAGCCGCTACCCTCTAAGCGTCGCCGCACCTAAGACCCTACCCTATAAGCCCCGCCGCACCTAACACTCTACCCCCTAAGAACCGCCGCACCTAAGCCCCTACCCTCTAAGAACCGCCGCACCTAAGCCCCTACCCTCTAAGCCCCGCCGCATCCTAAGCCCCCACCAATACCCCCTAAGCCCCGCCGCACCTAAGCCCCTACCCTATAAGCCCCGCCGCACCTAACCCCCTACCCCTAAGAACCGCCGCACCTAAGCCCCTACGCTCTAAACCCCGCCGCATCCTAAGCCCCCATCAATACCCCCTAAGCCCCGCCGCCTACCCCTTAAGTCCGCCACTTCTAACCCCCTACCCCCTAAGTCAGCCGCCCCTAACCACCGCCGCATCCTAAGCCCCCACCGATACCCCCTAAGCCCCGCCGCCTACCCCCTAACTCCGCCGCCCCTACCCCCTAAGCTCCGCCGCATTCTAAGCACCCACCGATACACCCTAAGCCCCGCCGCCCATCCCCTACTCCCTAAGCCCCGTCGCTTCCTAAGCTCCCGCCGCTGTCCCCCGCCGCTCGCGCTAACACCTAACGCCCTACACCCGAAGCCCCCGCCGTCCCCTAACCTAACGTCCCCGTCGATCACTTACATGCCTTCAAGTCATCTGATCGTCCGTCCGATCCACAAGTCCTCCGTCCGGCCAGGCGTCCTCTTCCTCCGGCCCCGGGGTCTTCTCTCTTCTTTCCGCCATCTCCGCCTCTTCGTCCGGCCCCGGGGATCTTCTGGCTTCTTTTCGCAAACTTCCACCTCCGACGTCCTCTTCCTTCTCATTAAGATAGAATGGACGAAAAATCCGCCATTCTATCTCAATGAGATCTGAGGCCCTCTTCTGATTGGTCGCTGTATACTGCCCTCAGCCAATCAGAAGAGCCCCTCATTTTTTTATTATTTTTAAATTATTTTTTAATTCTTTTTTTTATTATTAAATTTATTTATTTTTTTAAGTCAGACTGAGACGCAGTTCTCATTCAGGTCCGCATTTTTTTTTTTTTTTATTATTATTATTTTTATTTAATTATTTATTATTTTTTATTTATTTTTTAATTATTTTTAAATTATTTTTAAATTATTTTTTTTATTATTAAATTTACTTATTTTTTTAAGTGAGAGTGAGACACAGTTCTCATTCAGGTCCGCCTTTTTTTTCCCCATTGACATACATTACCGGTGTGTCGGCGATTTTATGGCCGGCCACCTGGTTCTATTTGTCGGCCCTAAAATCGCGGACACACCGCTAATGCATCTCTATGGGCAGTCAGCCCGATTTCGGATTGGACGCCGACCAATCAGAATTCGAGCTCACTGCCCATAGACATGCATTAGCGGTGTGTCCGCGATTTTAGGGCCGACAAATAGAACCAGGTCGGCGGCCATAAAATCGCCGACACACCGCTAATGTATTTCAATGGGAACAAATAAATTTAATGATAAAAAAAATAATTAAAAAATATTTAAAAAATAATAAAAAAAATAAATAAAAAACAATAAATAATTAAATAAAAATAATAATAAAAAAATTAAATATATGCTAATTATATCAGCCCTTTTGCGGACCTGAAAGAGAACTGGGTCTCAGCCTAAATAATAAATTTAATAATAAAAAAAAAAATTAAAAAATAATTAAAAAATAATAAAAAAATAAAAAAAAAATAATAAATAATTAAATAAAAATAATAATAAAAAAATTAAATATATGCTAATTATATCAGCCCTTTTGCGGACCTGAAAGAGAACTGGGTCTCAGCCTAAATAATAAATTTAATAATAAAAAAAATAATTAAAAAATATTTAAAAAATAATAAAAAAATAAATAAAAAATAATAAATAATTAAATAAAAATAATAATAAAAAAATTAAATATATGCTAATTATATCAGCCCTTTTGCGGACCTGAAAGAGAACTGGGTCTCAGCCTAAATAATAAATTTAATAATAAAAAAAATAATTAAAAAATAATTAAAAAATAATAAAAAAATAAATAAAAAATAATAAATAATTAAATAAAAATAATAATAAAAAAATTAAATATATGCTAATTATATCAGCCCTTTGCGGACCTGAAAGAGAACTGGGTCTCAGCCTAAATAATAAATTTAATAATAAAAAAAATAATTAAAAAATAATTAAAAAATAATAAAAAAATAAATAAAAAATAATAAATAATTAAATATAAAATAATAATAAAAAAATATAAATATATGCTAATTATATCAGCCCTTTCGCGACCTGAAAGAGAACTGGGTCTCAGCCTAAATAATAAATTTAATAATAAAAAAAATAATTAAAATAATAATAAAAAATAATAAAAAAATAAATAAAAAATAATAAATAATTAAATAAAAATAATAATAAAAAAATTAAATATATGCTAATTATATCAGCCCTTTCGCGGACCTGAAAGAGAACTGGGTCTCAGCCTAAATAATAAATTTAATAATAAAAAAAATAATTAAAAATAATTAAAAATAATAAAAAAATAAATAAAAAAATAAATAAAATAATAATAAATAATAAATAATAAATAAAAAAAAAAAATAAAATATATGCTAAATTATATCAGCACTTATCAGGACCATGAAATGAAACTGGTCTCTAGCCTAAAATAATAAATTTATATAATAAAAAAAATAATTAAAAATAATTATTAATAAAATAATAAAAAAATAAATAAAAAATAATAAATAATTAATAAAAATAATAATAAATAAAATTAAATATATGCTAATTATATCAGCCTTTCGAACACTGAAAGTAGACTGCTAGTAAATCTATTAATAATATAATTAAAATAATAATAATAAAGTAAAAATTTTAATAATTAATATGTAATAAAATATAATAATATAACTAAATAATGTAAAATGTATTAATATTAATATATAAATGCTATTAAAATGCATTAATAATATAATAATTATACTATTAATGCTATATTAATGCATATTAAATGCTATAATGCTAATAATGTATATAATGTAATAATAATGCTATTAATGCAAATAATATGTTATTAATGCTAATAATAATTATGCTATTAAGCTAATAATAATGCTATTAATGTATTAATAATGCTATAATGCTATTAAATTATAATGTATTAATGCTAATATTTATCCATTATGTATTATAATGCTAAATGTATAATAATGCTATTAATGCTATTAATGCTATTAGCTATAATTATGCTATATAATTTATTAATGCTATTATTAATGCTAATAATGCTAATATTAATGTAATATAATTATTAATGTATTAATAATGTATTAATGCTAATAATATGCATAATAAATAATATAATAATAAATGTATTAATGCATAATAATAATGTATTAATGTAATTATTAATGCTAAAATGCTATTATAATGCTATTAATGCTAATAATAATGTATTAATGCTATTAATAATGCTATTAATGCTATTAATTATGTATTAATGCTAATATTTACTATAATCTATTAATGTATATAATGTATTAATGTAATAATAATCTATTAATAATGCTTTAATATGCTAATTATATCTATTAGCTTTCATCTGTATTAAATGCTATTAATGCTAATAATATTATTAATGCTATTAATGCTAATAATAATGTATAAAGCTAATTAATAATTATTAATGTATTAAATGCTAATAATGCATATAATGCATATTAATCTATAAATATAATGTATAAAATGCTATATATTAATGCTATTATTATAATGCTATTAATAATGCTATTAATGCTAATATAATGCTATTAATGTATTAATGCTATTAATCTAATAATATGCTATTAATGCTAATATATGTATTATGTATATAGTTATTAATGCATATAATAATGTAATAATGATTTTATATTAATGCTAATTAATGCTAATAATGTTAATGATATTAAATGCTATTAATGCTAATAATATGCTATTAATGCTAATATATAATCTATTAATGCTATTAATGCTATTAATTAATGCAATTAAATGCTATATTATGCTAATAATAATGCTATTAATGCTAATAATATCTATTAATGCTATATTATGCTATTAATGTATTAATGCAATTTCCATAATGCACATTAATATAATATATTAATGTTATTAATGCAATAATATTATAATGTTATTAATGCTATATTATTAATGCTAATAATGCTATATTAATGCTATTAATGCTATTAATAATGTATTAATGCTATTAATAATGCTATTAATGCTATATTTATCCTATTAATGCTATATTTATTATAATGCTATTAATGCTATTTTAATAATGCTATTAATGCTATTAATAATGCTATTAATGCTATTAATTATGCTATTATTGCTATTAATGCTAATATTTTCCTATTCATGGTATTATTAATGCTATTAATGCTAATAATAATGCTATTAATGCTATTAATGCTAATAATAATGCTATTAATGCTATTAATAATGTTATTAATGCTATTATTAATGCTAAAATGCTATTATTAATGCTATTAATAATAAAGATTAGCTATATAAGATAATGCTATATATGCATATAATTTCTATTAAAATTCTATTATCTATTAATGCTTAAGCTATATGCTATTAAGCTATTAATGCTAATTTATCTATTATGATAGCAAGTATATGTATTATGCTATAATGCTATATAGATAATGCTATTATTAATGCTAATGCTATTAACTAAAGAGGGTGAGAGCACCACCTATAAGGTAACTTTACTGCTGATAATACAATGAGTTAGAGTCACACATGGCAATAATGTTATTAATGACTTATTAATGATAATATAATGCTATTATTATGCTATTAATGCTAATATATATCTATTAATGCTAATTAATAATGCTATTAATGCTATTAATATGCTATTAATGCTATATATTTATCCTATTAAATGCTAAAATTATATGCTATTAATTAATGCTATTAATGCTAATAATTTATAATGCTATAATGCTATAATAATGCTATTAATAAATTATTAATGCATATTAATTATGCTATATATGCTATTAATGCTAAATTCTATTAATGATTAATTAATAATGCGATTAATGCTATTAATAATGCTATTAATGCTATTAATTATGCTATTAATGCTAATAATGCTAATATTTATCCTATTAATGCTAATAATAATGCTATTAATGCTATTAATAATGCTATTAATGCTATTAATTATGCTATTAATGCTATTAATGCTAATATTTATCCTATTAATGGCATTATTAATGCTATTAATGTTATTAATGCTATTATTAATGCTATTAATGCTATTATTAATGCTAATAATGCTATTATTAATGCTATTAATGCTATTAATAATGCTATTAATGCTATTAATGATGCTATTAATGCTAATATTTATCCTATTAATGCTATTAATGCTATTAATAATGCTATTAATGCTAATATTTATCTATTAATGCTATTAATGCTATTAATAATGCTATTAATGCTATTAATTATGCTATTATTGCTATTAATGCTAATATTTATCCTATTCATGGTATTATTAATGCTATTAATGCTAATAATAATGCTATTAATGCTATTAATGCTAATAATAATGCTATTAATGCTATTAATATTGTTATTAATGCTATTATTAATGCTAATAATGCTATTATTAATGCTATTAATGTTATAATAATGTTATTAATGCTATTAATAATGCTATTAATGCTATTAATTATGCTATTAATGCTAATATTTATCCTATTCATGGTATTATTAATGCTATTAATGCTAATAATAATGCTATTAATGCTAATAATAATGCTATTAATGCTATTAAATAATGTTATTAATGCTATTATTAATGCTAATAATGCTATTATTAATGCTATTAATGCTAATAATAATGCTATTAATGCTATTAATAATGTTAGTAATGCTATTAATTATGCTATTAATGCTATTAATGCTAATATTTATCCTATTAATGCTATTAATAATGCTATTAATGCTAACAATAATGCTATTAATGCTATTAATAATGCTATTAATGCTATTATTAATGCTATTAATGCTAATAATAATGCTATTAATAATGTTATTAATGCTATTATTAATGCTAATAATGCTATTATTAATGCTATTAATGTTAATAATAATGCTATTAATGCTATTAATAATGTTATTAATGCTATTATTAATGCTAATAATGCTATTAATAATGCTATTAATGCTAATAATAATGCTATTAATGCTATTAATACTGTTATTAATGCTCATAATACTGCTAATAATGCTATTAATACTGCTATTACTGCTAATAATAATGCTATGGCTTATATTATTGCTATTGATGATGCGATTATTATTTAAAAATCTTTAAAAAAACAATAAACATATTTTAGATACCCGATGCATTTGCATCAGGCTAACAGCTATAACTACTATAATCAAATTAATACACGTTCTAGAATCCCGATGCATTTGCATCGGGCTCACAGCTAGTCCTTTATAAGAGATTTTGGGCCGATTCTGAGCTCACTTGCCCAGATCCAGACCTTACTATATATGCTGTTAATCGACAGCCGGTATTGCAAGTAGGGTTCAAGAAGGTAACAATAAAAGTGGGGAGGGTGGAGCTGAAGGGCCAAAGGACTTATTATAGTGGATAATGATCGCCTTGAAAGTAACCCAATGATGATACTAGGCACTAATGTTATTGAAAATTGTCTAGGCGATGTTCTCTTCTTTCTCCAGCAGATTGCAGAAACTGCCAGCACCGGACAGCAGAGGGACTTACAGAAAGAGATCAATCTATAAATTCAAGAATGCGCACATAGGGTGATATCTTCTTTAAAAAGGGAAAAATGTTTATACAAAGAAGCTGCTCACCTGATGTAGTTGTGAAAACCCACAACTGGTAATGATCGTTCAGATACAAGTAGCTGCTGCAGGACCGTACTTTCCACAGATCCCTGTGGTTTAATCAGCTCCCAGGACACAGTACCTTGAGGTCCGCGCTGCCACTTCAGAAAAGGAACAAAAAAAGCCAGTACAAGGGAATGTCTGGATCAACGATTCTTCTTTATTATCCTACGCGTTTCAGAGTTATTTCCCAACTCCATCAGGGAATCATTCCCTGATGAAGGAGTTGGGAAATAACTCTGAAACGCGTAGGATAATAAAGAAGAATCGTTGATCCAGACATTCCCTTGTACTGGCTTCTTTTGTTCCTTTTCTGAAGTGGCAGCGCGGACCTCGAGGTACTGTGTCCTGGGAGCAGAAAGAGATCAAGGCCCTCCTGTAGAGAAAACAGGTAGTTGTCCAGTGGGAAAAATCGTCACTGAAAGGGTAAGTGACCTGTTCCCCATTGTGTTGCCCCCAATAAGTGAAATGATGATCTGGTGTCGGGCAGCAATAGGTCTCAGAGGGCAGATTACCGGGCAATTGTAGAGCCCATGTATTCAGATAGTAGGCCCACAGTCCTGGCAGCCAGGGAGATAGTCTATGTGCGCAAGGGGAGGGTACCTGTATGAGTTTTAAACTGTGGAGAGGAAGAGGTCAAACTGCCCAGATTTGCTACCATTGCTAAACTGTTCATGTTCAACAACAACTCAATCCGGGCAGTGGAATGCTTGACTCCATCCAACCAGGTGGAGGACAACAGCTCCAAGGGACAGCTGCAGGACTGGTGTCAGAAGCTTCATGTCGGCACTGATTCCACCCCTACTCACCAAAAGCAGAGTTTATCAGGTAGGGCAGGAATACGAACGGGTCTTTAGTAAGCATCCATTCGACTTTGGCAGATAAAAGGGGTACATCATCACATACCAACAGGAGACCATCCACCTATAAAAGAGACATACAGGCCTGTACCACCAGCTCACTATCAGCGTGCTAAAGACTTGTTACGGGAAATGAAGGAGGATGAGGTTATTAGAGACAGTTATAGCCCCTGGGCAGCTCCACTTGTCCTAGTAAGAAAGAAATATGGCACAATGAGGATGTGTGTTGACTATAGGCAGGGAAACCGCATAACACACAAGGATGCTTACCCGTTACCTCGCATAGAGGAATCAATTGCTACACTGAAAGCTGCTAACTACTTTTCCACCTTAGATCTTACTAGTAGGTATTGGCTGATTTCCGTGCCAGAAGAAGATCGGGAGAAGACCGCATTCACGACACCGATGGGTCTGTGTGAGTTCAATAGCATGCTGTTCAGACTCTGCAATGCACCAGGAACGTTCCAAAGGCTGATGGAGTGTTGCCTGGGCTACCGAAACTTCAAGACCGTGCTACTGTATCTTGATGATGTCATTGTGTATTCCAAAACGTATGAGGAACATCTGGAGCACCTAGCTGAGGTATTTGAAGCATTGTTGAAGTTTGGTATGAAACTAAAGCCATCAAAATGTAATTTGCTGAAGCCGAAGGTTCAGTATCTCGGGCATTTAGTCAGCAGAGAAGGGTGTGACACCAAACCCTGAAAAGGCCATCATCATCAAAGATTGGCCAAGACCAACAACCGTCAGAGAGGTGCGTCAGTTCTTGGGGCTGGTAGGATACTACAGGAGGTTCATAAAGGGCTTTACGAAAATGGCAGCGCCTTTGCAAAATCTCCTGGTAGGTCAGACCAATAAGACCAAGACCTCCGGCCTTCCATTTGAATGGGATGAGAAAGAAGAAGACTCCTTTAAACAAATGAAGTGGGCCCTGACCTGTGAAGAAATCCTGGCCTGCCCTGACTATAATCTACTGTTTGTCCTGTACACAGATGCCAGTAACGTGGGATTGGTAGCTGTGTTGTTACAGCTGCAGAAGGTCAAAGAATGGGTAATTGCCTATGCAAGCAGGAATCTCCGTCCTACAGAGAGAAACCTAGAAAACTACAGCTCGTTCAAGTTGGAATTCCTTGCCTTAGTCTGGGCCGTCACCCAACGGTTCTAGTACTACCTGGTGGCTGCGAAGTTCACCATCTTTACGGATAACAACCCGCTTACTCACTGGAACTCCACGGTGCACTGGAGCAGTGATGGATGGCCTGGTTGTCAAACTATGACTTCACCATCAAATACCGGGCAGGCTGCAAGAACGCCAATGCTGATGCACTGTCAAGAATGCCTCACTTACCGGAAGCGGAAGAAGACTCGGATGAGCTAGAAGAGATAGAGCTGCCGGCTTTTCACAGCAAAAGTGTATCCCAGTGTAACCAAGGTGCTAGAGACAAATGCCAAGAGGTCATGTTGAATCCGTTACCTCACCACAGGTGGAAGGAAGCGCAAGACGACGATCCGGCTGTTCACCTAGTTAAAGAGCTGTTAACCCAACCGGACTCACGTCTTAGTCCAGAAGCCCCACCTGAGGCTCAGCACCTATGGAAGGAAAAGAGCAGGTTGTTCATCTATGGGGGTAGGCTGTGAAAATTTACATCAACCCCGAACCAATGAGATAGTGTGGTACCGAAGAGAGATGTTCAGATGGTGCTAGAAGCGTGCCACAATGGAGCAGGACACTTCAGGTGGAAGAAGCTTGAGGTACTGTTACATGAGAGATTCTATTGGGTTGTCATGAGAACCGCCATTGAGAACTGGTGCAGAAACTGTGGCCTGTGCAACCTAAGAAGAAAGGACCATGACAGTCAGAGAGCTCCACTACAGCCAATTGTTACCAAGCAGCCACTGGAACTTGTAGCCTTGGATCATGTGAAGTTGACACCCAGCAGGTCAGGCTATATGTATGCCCTCACTATGGTGGACCACTATTCTCGGTTTCTGGTGGGAGTGCCCGTAGAGGATTTGACAGCAAGAACCGCAGCGAGAACCTTTCAAGCCTACTTCTGTTGACCACATGGGTACCCAGAGCAGGTGTTGAAGGATCAAGGTCCTGCGTTCGAAGCTGAAGTGTTCCAGGAGTTTTGCAACTTGTATGGATGTCAGAAAATCCAAACCACACCGTACCATCTATATAACAATGGCATGTGTGAGAAAATGAACCAGGTGGTGATAGACCGTTGAAAACCTTGCCCTTGGAAGAAAAACACATGTGGCCAGAGAAGTTGCCTGACTTAGTGGAAATGTACCACAACATCCCTGTAAGTTCCACCAATTGCACGCCAGCGTACTTGATGATAACAAGGCCTGGGAAACTACCAATGGATCTAGAGATGGGAATAGTGATTCATGAAACCAGTTCACCTGGTGCTGATTGGAACACCAGAGCAGTACAAAAAGGTACAAGAATACGTAGAAAGAAACTTAAGCCAAATTAGAGAAAAGCAAGAGAAAGATTATAACAAGAGTGTCCCAGCTGCTCCCTTAATATCTGGAGAGATGGATCTAAAAAGAAAACGAAGGACCTATAAACTTGATGACCAGTGGGAAACAGAACCCTATACAGTATTGTCCTCTAACTTTGATAACAAGAAAGTCTGCTTAATCAGTAAAGACAAGAGAGAGACCTCAGCAGCAGTTTCTAAAGACCATCTTAAGAAATGTCCTGAACAGTTGAAGCCAAAAGATGTTATCCCCTGTAAACCTCAACTTAAAAAAAGAAAAGAAAGAGATGATATGAACTGTACTTGGAGATTTTCCTGAAAGTTGGCCTCAGTACATTGGAGCCATAATTGTACCATTATTGCCTTTCACTCAACCAGTAGAAAGCCCAGAAAGACCAGAAGAACCCGTAGAAGTTCCCGGAAGAACCACCTGTTCAGAAAAGGATCAGAAAACCCTGCTATCGGTGAACCTGCTAGTCCTGTGGTAAGACTAAGACAATACTACGGTATACCAGAATCACGTAGGTCTACATGCAGATGAGTGGATAGTGCACGTACAGCACCAGACGTAGACGCTAGTACACAATCCCAACCAGTTGAAGCACTAGTGCTGTGTAGATCCAACCGTAGCAACTTTGGTGAGCCCCCGGACCAGTATAGAGACTAAAGTGTCATATGAAAAAAAAAAAAATGTATATATGTTTTATGGTGTGTGTAAATAGTTCACCAGTAAGAATAGTGTACAGAAGGGTGGAGGAACTGGAATCAACCCCAGGAACATTGTTAGGAAGTCAAGTTCCTGGAGGTAGAGGGTGGAAACCAGGACTCCTAAGCCAAGACGCCCTTAAGGTACCTTTACGCGTGGCAACTTTTCTAGGAATTTCACTGGCAACTTACTGGTTGCAGTGAAATCATGGAGACATTGTTCCATTTGTACACAGCAACAAGATAGAACAATGTGTCCATGATTTCACTGCAACCAGTAAGTTGCCAGTGAAATTCCTAGAAAAGTTGCCGCGTGTAAAGGTACCCTTAGGGCAGTGTTTCCCAACTCCAGTCCTCAAGGCACACCAACAGGTCATGTTTTCAGGATTTCCTTATCATTAGACAGATGATGGAATTATCCCCTGTGCAAGTGATTAAATTATCACCTATGCAATCCTAAGGAAATCCTGAAAACATGACCTGTTGGTGTGCCTTGAGGACTGGAGTTGGGAAACACTGCCTTAGGGAATCTATCCTTTTAAATCTCCTGTACAAAAGAAGGATAGATATTGCCTTCCTTCAGGAAACTCATTATAGCCTAACTAAACCTTTCTAATTCCAGGTTTCCTACAGTGCATCACAGTCCCTCACCAGACCCAAAATGTAGGGGCTCGAGCATAGTCATCTCACGGGCGATTCCTTTGGAGTTCCTGGAGTCTCATATGGATGGAGGGGGCCGCTTCCTGATAGTCAAGGGGCACATTGCAACTCAAAAGGTAACACTAGCAGCCTTGTACCTTCAAAACAAAGGGCAAGATATAGCACTCCTCGCTTATTTAGAGCAATTGTCTTCTTCAGCAGAGGGTCTTTTAATCCTGGGAGGTGATTTTAACATGATTTTTGACCCAGCCTTAGAAAATTTAAATGGAATCTCTTCAATACCACCTTCCCTACAAAAACATGCGGCATCATACATACGTGACCACCAGTTGATAGATGCCTGGCGTGTACTACACACAGCGGACAGGGACTTCTCATACTACTCTGCTTCCCATAATACCTATACGAGGATTGACTACTTTTTTATTCAACATCAGGATATTTCACTTCTTCGGGAAGGAAATATTATAATATTAACTTTTCTGACCACGTGCTTGTTAGTGTTTCTATACTCTTGCCGATATTCAGACCAAAACAATGCCTTTGGCGCCTGGACATGTCGCTTTTGGATGACCCTACTACAAGGGCAGAGATTCAGAACATTCTGAATTGGTTTTTCGTCACTAATATGACCACAGACTCAAGCACATGGACGGTGTGGGCACGGTTTAGCGGGAACATGCAGAGGAGATCTCTAGCCTGCTGGGTGAGATAAGAGGAAAACCCTGTTAGCCAGGCAAGATCTATCTTAACCCACAAAGCAGAGGCATTATTTGTCAAATGCCGCCGCTTCTATTATAATCACGGTAATAAGAGTGGCAAGGCACTAGCAAGGGCACTGAGAGCCCAAACATCTAATACCTACGTTCCCTCTATTGTGGATCAGTCAGGTCAGCATACCCAGACTATCAGGGATAGCGAATGCCTTTAAAAATTATTATGAGGAGCTCTACTCGGTAGATAAAGATATTGGGTTATCACAAAGCAATGAGCTCAGAGACTGTATTCAGTTATACATATGAGGCTCTGGCCTATCTACTTTGCTGAGTGAGGAGATGGATGGCCTGTAGCGGCCCTTCTCGGAAGAGGAGCTCTCAATAGCCATAAAAGACACTAAACCAGGGAAGGCCCCAGGCCTCGCTCTTCCTTACTACAGGATGTTCCTGAAGTCTTTGTCTCCACACCTTGTTAGATGTCTGAACTCTATCCCTAGGGGGTCTGGGTTACGATTAGATTCCCTGCGGGCCCATATCTTGGTCATACACAAAACAGGGAAAGCTCCTACCCACTGTTCAAATTTCTTACCGATATCACTCCTCAATGTCGATATCAAACTATTTGTGAAGATGCTGGCCTCCAAACTAGCTCCCTTTGTTGCTGACATTCATTCACTCTGACCAGGCGGGCTTCGTGGGAGGCAGAGAAGCCAGAGATAATGCGAATAAAGCACTGAACCTCATCTACAGAGCGAATTTAAAATCCCTGTGTCTGATGTTGCTCGCCACAGATGCAGAAAAGGCATTCCACAAGGTGAATTGGACTTTCATTTTTGAGATGCTTTGTCGAAATGGCCTGCAACCTAATTCAATGGAACACGGCAGGAATGCCCACTCTCCCCCCTGATTTTTATTGTCTCACTGAAACCATTCCTTAGGAGGATAATTGCTAATACGGATATACAGGTCCCATAACTAAAGGAGCATCTTATAAAATCATGGCCTATGCTAACGATTTATTATTTTTTATAAACAACCCTCTCTCCTCCTTGCCAAACCTAATGACAGAATTTGAAATTTATGGGAGTTTATCTAACTTCAAAATTAATTTAGCTAAATCGGAGGTGTTGAATATTAACACTCAAGCCGCACTGGCCCCATTAAAGACATATAAATTTAACTGGGCTGGCTCTTCAATTAAGTACTTGGGCATTGTGCTCCCAAAAGATACCTGTCTGGCTTTCTTCCTTAATATCCCTAAGCTATTACAGTCCATTTAGAATGATTGGTCGAGATGGAAGAGGAACGCTTTCACATAGTTTGGGAGGATTGCGATCTTTAAAGTAAACATCCTTCCAAGGATTTTATACATTTTCCAAGTACGTAAGATCATGGTTCCTTCGTCCTTTTTCAAAAGCCTTGCATCAATTCAATCCAGATTAGTTTGGGGACACAGGCCTCCGTGAATTAGCCAAACAATCCTGTATCGCTCCAAACCGGCCGGCAGAATCATCCTTTCTAATTTCAGGTCTTATTACTTAGCAGCTCATCCTTCCAGAATCCTGGATTTTTGTAGGAACGGCAAGATAGAGGCTTGAGTAGGAGTGGATACGATTTTACAGATGTACACTTGCTGGGCATTCCATGGGTGGGGTCCGGCAATTGAGAGAACACCCAACAATCAGACTGCTTTGGCATTTTGCACATTCATCATATTGCCTCAGTCATCTTCACTGTTTCCGATTCTGGGAAATCCTCTTTTCGCCCGGGAGTAGACGATTCAGTATTTCTCACGTTTATAAGAGGGGGCCGCTCTAGGGTACTACACTTCTGTAGCGGGAGCGCCTGGCCAACAAGGGAAGAACTCATGGACCTCCAAACTTCCTGTGCTTTCGACATGTGGAGAGCCAATCAGCTTGCCCACTTCCTGAAATCCCTACCTCCCAGATCTTCTCAGGGTCGTAGGCACATTGACACGTCGCATATTTACTGTGTATTTATGCAGTTGCGCGTTATTGCCAGCATTTTGGGCAAAAATGCACAACCGCATGCTGCGCTTTTCCCAAGCTCATTTTATAATGTGGCCTATGGGAAAAGCATGCCGAAAAAGGTGCAAAGAATTGACACAGTCATTCTTTTTGCGGATGCTCTTTGCAGTGAAAGCGCATCCTCAAAAAGACACAAAAATATGCAGCGTCTGAATGCATTTCAGCAAAAGCAATAGCTTTTGTTGGGATACGCTTCCAGTGAAGAAAGGCCCTGGGAGCTTAAATCAGGCAGAAGGGCCTTATGACAAATGTAGAGGGTAAGGAGTGAAGGGGTTAATATGGTTTAATGGGGATTAAGGCTGGCCTGCACTGTGGACGTGCAGGGGTTAGGATTGGTGAAAGGAATAAGGGGGCAGGTTTATGTGGGGGGATATAGAGATTGAGAAGGGGGAGGTACCTTCTCTTGTGCTGTGGAATCGACAGAAGACAGGCAGGCTGCAGCCATCCATCCATTCATCCAGGATTGTGGATGGTGCTGCAGGAGATGGAGTCCCACAGCAGCTGGCAGGTCTCTTGTGCTGTGGAACCGACAGAAGACAGGCAGGTTGCAACCATCCATCCATCCAGGATTGTGGATGGTGCTGCAGGAGATGGAGTCCCACAGCAGCTGGCAGGGTCTCTTGTGCTGTGGAACCGACAGAAGACAGGCAGGCAGCAACCATCCATCCAGGATTGTGGATGGTGCTGCAGGAAATGGAGTCCCACAGCAGCTGGCAGGGCCTGTGCTGCACACTGACAGCGGGGGCCAGCCGGCTCCGTGATGGGCCTTGGTGCACGGCTACTGTGGAGAGGTGAGCTGCATCTCGAGTCAGGAGCCCCCTCAGTGGGGACCCTTCGGACGCCGGGGAGGTCTCGATGCTTTTGGGGCCTTTCCCTGGCCTCCGGGAGGAATCCTCATCGGAGCCGCAGAGACCGGAAGTAGGCGTTCCGGCCCCATGGCCTACTTCAGATCTGCGGCCTGCAGGACCCAAACCAGATTTACGGCGGCCCCCGGTGATGTGCCGGCCGGGGGTTGGGCCCAGCATCGCAATATGTGGGGGAGCCTCCCTGCGTCGGCAGGGGTGAAGCCCGCGGCAGGATCGGCTGCGGGCTGAGAGACAGTGGGGCCTGCATCTTGCAGGTTCCTGTCCTTGACAGCAACTGACACCCCCCCCCCCCCACACCTCCCTGGGGGAGCGAGCGGCCTCCTGCAGTCGGCAGGGAGGTAAGATACAGGGGGGTTCGGGAGTTTCCAGGGTGTATGGTGGTGTCACGCCACACATGCCCAGGGGGCACAGTCGATGACGACAGCAGAGGTGAAGGGTGTGGTGACCTAGGAGTGGGATCGCCGATAGCGGCGGTTTGTCCTCAGGAGGTCCCCCCTTAAGTCACAAGGGGCTAAGAGTCCAGGGTGTCTCACTGTCTGGTTTGCTGAGAGGAAAGCGAAGACAGGAAGATTCCGCTGCACTGATCGGAGAACTTCTCCGATGCAGCTTGGTAAGGGGATGGCAAGTTATTTAGTTTTGTGCACGGGTTAGCAGTAGTGGGTTCGGTGCTGGGGGTATTTATTAGTATGTTAGGGGCCCTGAAGGGAGGATGGACGCTTTGGGTGGTCAATTAGGGGGAGCATTGCAAGGTGGGTTGTTCTTTGGGGGTTAACAGTGCTGGGGCGCATTTATTTCAGAGTTGGGGTGGCCAGGTGAGTACCAGGGGGGTTGTGAATGGATGGTATTAGGAAGCCATTACAGCATCCTGTGTTCGAACTGGCTTCTGGTGCAGTCCTCTGAGGTTGGGAGAATAGGGTTATTTAGTCATTTGAGGTGGCAGAGAATTAATTGACAATCCGGGGTTTTGGAATTGGTAAAGAATAAATTTCACTATGAGGGGCAGCCATTTGGGTGGTCTGTGGCGTACTTTATGGCACCTGCTCGGGGGTCAGTTTGGGTTGGTTTTGTCTGGGTCAGCAGGGCCGGGATGATCCAAGGGTCGTGCAACCTTATAACGGTAGATCAGTTAGAAAAATACAGCAGCTCTGGGTGTTCATTAAGGATGGATGTTGGTTTACTTTCCTGAGGGTGGGAATTGTATTGGCACTGTGGTTAAAGGGGACGGAGTATTCCATTCTAGGTGATAAGGGAATCATGGGGCACTGTATCCAGACGGTTGGATTTTTGCTAATTACTGGAGTGAGTTTCATGTAATGAGAGGTTTCTTTAATGGAGGCAGAATGGGTCTGGTGGGGCAATAGGATTTGCAAGGTGGACAAGTTGGGAGAGTGGATCGACAGGGGCTGGTGGAGAGGTGCGTTTGTGGGTTTATTTTGAAGTCTGGGGAAATAGGATGACTGCTCTATTTAAAAAAAGGGGAGCAGTACGTGGTCAGTTATTCTGTGTAAACATTACTCCGTGTTCGGAAGGTGGTTGCGAACGGAGACGTGGCTTGCTGTTGGGCAGGCTGAGGGGCAGGGGTGTCTATAATAAGGATAGGGTAGCAGGGAATTCTGAGGGATAATATGGTGGAGCGTGGGGGCCAGGAGGCCATATGCCAGAAGGAAGGTCAGCCGGAGGTGATTATGATGATTAGGGTGGAGTCCTACTGGGGAATTAAGTATGATGCTCAGTGGTAGGCGCATGGGCTGTGGCCAGGGGAATGTTATTGGCTGGTTTGGATGGAGGTGCCCAGTGGCTTAGGACGGAGGAAGCCGAAGGGTTAGAAGGATGGTTCTGAGGTTGAGGTTCACATGGTGGGTCTGCTGGGCAGGTATTGTATGTCCGGCGGGCTTAGTGGTGCAGAAAAGGGGCAGCTATATAAAGGGGTTGCAGGTGATGTACAACAATGTATCAGCTCCAGATGAGCGCCGCAGTGTGATCCGTAATGTTTGTGGCAGCTTTATAGGTGGGCGGCAAGGTGATCGTTAACAGTGGTGGTGGCTTTAGATGACCACTGCTAGGTAACTTTTACTAATGGAGGGGATTTATACAGTGATCTTTATCGGCAGCAGTAATTATTGGCATGCGGTATGGTACAGTTTACCAGGGTGTTGCAGATATAAGCGGGTGCTGAGGGTGCTGTATCACCTTACAGTTGTGGCAGCCTTCATGCGGTTGCTGCTGGTAATACCCAACACTGGAGCAGTTTTGGGGAGAGTTCCGGATGGGGCCGCATCCTTCTGCAGTAACGATTGGGGGATAGGAAACATTGTGGTGGCTTGGCACAGGTCTGCCGGGGAGTTATATGGGTGGCAGCAGTTTTACCCAGGCGTTTGGGTAATGCTTATTAGTTGCAGCTGGACGACAATGGACAGTTTGCAGTTTTATGTGGTTGCTGCTGGGTGACAGGTAAGGTTCTAGCGGCTTTCGGTGGGTGCTGCTGGGTAGCAGATAACATTTGTGGTGGCTTTCTGAGGGTGCTTATGGGCACAAGTTAACATTGGAAGTAGTTTATATACAGGGTTGATCGGTGACAGGTATCACTTAAGGCAGCTTTAGGGGGTGCTGCTGGTGGGGCAGGTACATCTATGCAGTATTTGGGTGCTACTGGTTGGCGGTTTAACTGGGGTTGTAGCATTATATGGGTGCTGCAGATGATGCGTTACAGCATTGGCAGCAGTATACGGGTGCTGACTTGTGACAATTATCATGGAAGCTTTCTTTGGGTGCTGCGGGTGTTACGTCCTATTTATGGCACTTTTGGTGCAGCTGGGGAAGGAATTACAGGGGGGAAGCCTTTGCTGGTGATACATAATGGTCGTTGCCGCATTATACAGGCGCTGATAGGAGATATTTTAATGAGGGGATACTTTAGCTGCGCTCATGGTACAACCTAACAAGTTGTGGAAGCTTTATTTGAGCGCCGCTGGCGCTGTTTAACTATTGCTGTAAAACTTTATGTTGGTGCGGCCAGGTACTGCTCAGTCGTTGTTGCAGCAGTATACGGGGCTGTTGGGAGATACTTACCAATGGTGGCAGCTTTGTGGGTGCTGCAGGGTGTTGCTTAACAATTGGGCCGGCTTTATGTGGTTAGTATGAACGATACTTCACAGTGAGGGCAGCTTCATAGGGGTGCTGCGGAGGGAAGGTTTCAAAGTAATACAGTCGTGCAGGGGGCCACAGGATTAATTGGTGGGGGATGTTTTTAGGGATTGGGTCGGTTGGCGGTCCAGTGTTAGAGGATGTCAAGTGTGGCAATTAAAAATTTAAAAAAAAAAAAAAAATGTAATTTAATGTTTCACATCATAGTAACGTCATGGAGCTCATTTGTGAGATGTGGAGTGCACGGTATTAAAGCCGTGTTGAGCAAATGTGGGTTGGTGGCGGGGCCAAGCCGCGTAAGGTGTCACGCGGCTGGGCCTGTGGCGGTGGATAGATCTGGTTCAGAGGCGGGATAATTGGTCATGTCCTTCGGTGAAAGCCACTATTGGTGTATGGTGGCTTCTGGAACAGCAAGTTAATTAGCAGACGTAGGTCCTGCCAAGGTTATGGTTGTATTAACCGTGGGGCGTTAATACGTCTATCCCTGGGCCGGAGGTAACGGCCAGGGAGGTTGGGAATTAGCGGGCGTAGGTCCCGCTAAGGTTAGGGTATTAACTGGGAGGTGTTAATACCTCTATCCCTGGGTCGGTTTGGGCAACAGCCAGAGAGGTTGGTAAGGTGTGGGGGTCACTATGAGGGGTACTGGCTCCTGGAACAACAATTAAATTAGCAGGCGTAGGTCCTGCTAAGGTTAGGGTATTAAACATGTGGGGGGTTAATACCCTTTTTCCCTGGGCTGTGGATTGTGCAGCCAGGAGACAACTAAAAGGGGGGTTTGCCTCTGAACTAGATCTATTAACGGTTGGTAGTTATATGTGTGGGGTCGCCCTTGTGGTAGGCGCCCCTGGTTGGTGTAAATATTAATAAAAGTGCTGTGGCCATTTACTCCAAGATACGACTGTTGTGTGTTTATTTTATATACATTATTGGGTATCGGTGACGAGGGAGGTGTTTAGCAGAACACGACCAAACCCCTCATCACATTGTCATGCGTTTCACTGCACTTATGCAAGCGCAAAAAAGTGCTGTGTAAATGCAGCCTAAAGCACCTTTAGAGAAGGAGTGCATGGGTTCGGGCCCAACTAGACACACTTTATCCGGGCTTACTGCTTAATTAATAGCCCTTCAGAACGAACTAAGACCAACTTTCAAATACAATGGAAGATTTAAAACTCCAGCTGTCAGAGGACCAATGGGAAAAGATATGTACATTGACACATCAATCCTCCATCTCTTCTCGCTTCCAGGAAGCGGGCTTCAAATTACTTTCCAGAAGGTAACTAGGCTACACTCGATCTTCCCAGAGGTAAGCTCCCTTTGTTGGAGATGTGGTGAGGAGGAAGGCAGCTTGCTACACATTTTCTGGTCGTGCAAACGTCTTGCCCCATTCTGGGAAAATGTGCAAAAACTAGTCCATAGAGTTACCAACCTGACTGTGGATCTGGACCCAGCCCTTGTTGTTCTACATGACAGTGACATCCCAATGAAAAAGTACAAGAGGTATTACTACGTTATTTGATTACTAGCTGTGAGCCCGATGCAAATGCATCGGGATTCTAGAACGTGCATTAATTTGATTATAGTAGATAGCTATTTTTTATTTTATTATTTATTTTGTTTTGTTTTTTTACTATTTTTATTATTATTAAATTTATTTATTATTTGTTATTTTAAGTGAATTTATTTGTATTAAAATTATTTTATTTTATTTAAAAACCGCATCTGCGGCGCGGTTGCGGTAATCCCCATAGAAAGTATAGGGGGACTTGCGGCAGGTGCGGCAAAACCGCACTTGCCGCACCTGCCGCAAGTCCCCCTATACTTTCTATGGGGATTACCGCAACCGCGCCGCAACTTGCACTTGCGGCGCGGTTGTGGTAATCCTTATGGGGATTACCGCAACCGCGCCGCAAGTGCTCGCACTCAGCCAGCGACTCGCAATGCGGCGCGGTTGCGGTAATCCTTATGGGGATTACCGCAACCGCGCCGCAAGTGCTCGCACTCAGCCAGCGACTCGCAATGCGGCGCGGTTGCGGTAATCCTTATGGGGATTACCGCAACCGCGCCGCAAGTGCTCGCACTCCCCATAGAAAGTATAGGGGGACTTGCGGCAGGTGCGGCGACTATATATATATATATAATAATGAATATATCAATATAATAATAATATTAATAATGGATTAATAATAATAATATTAACAATAATACTAATAATATTAATAAATAATCATAATGAATAATCAATTCTATTGAGCCAAAAAGATATATAATTATGAATATATCAATATATAATAATTATATTAATAATATATTAATAATAATAATTAATATAAACACTAATAATAATAATATTAATAAATAATCATAATGAATAATCAATTATATTGAGTCAAAAAGATATCTTAGCTGATCTTGAAGGGATGAGGTTCCAGCACTGGTCTTCCGACATCCGTCCCACAGGATCACCAAGCCATAATCGATTCATAATAATAATTAATATTAACACTAATAATAATATTAATAATTAATAATAATTACTAATCGATTATATTGGCCCAAAAAGATGTCTTGTAGGGATGAGGTTCCAGCACTGGTTTTCCGACGTCCGTCCCACAGGATCACCAAGGCAGGAATAATTTGTGAGGAAAAGTTAAAGTAAACACTATAAAATTGCGGCAGGTGGGAGCATAGTGATTGGTAGACAAAGGAGAGTATGGTGATTGGTAGGCAAAATGGGTTGCTACCCAGCAACAGCACAGTCAGCCACGGAATTTTCGCGGGCAAACCTGCTGCAAGTTTAAAACCGCACTTGCCGCACCTGCAAAACCGCACTTGCCGCACCTGCCGCAAGTCCCCCTATACTTTCTATGGGGATTACCGCAACCGCGCCGCAAGTGTAGCGACTCGCAATGGCCTCGCGGCCATTGCTCGCGCTACACAGCGACTCGCAATAGATCCCCATTGAAAGTATAGGGGGAGTTGCGGCAGATGCGGCAGCTGAGGTAGCGACTCGCAATGGCCTCGCGGCCATTGCTCGCGCTACCTCAGCGGTAAATCGCTAACTTTGTGGCCGAGCCTCTGGTTCTATTTTCGGCCAGCGACTCGCAATGGCCGCTTAGCGGCCATTGCTCGCGCGTGGTGACGTCACAGCGTGACATAGCCACGGCGTTTTCGGGGTCCGACACGAAAATGCCTACGGCAATTATAGAGTAGATGTCAGGTAGGGCTTGTATTCCCCTCTTATGGAAAAAAATTACCTCTCCCACGATGGCCATATGGTTTGCCAAGGTTAATGAGATGATGTTGCTCGAAGACCTCACTTCAAATATACACAACTCCCAGGACCGGTTCATTAGGACCTGGTTCTATTGGACAGACTTTAAAGGATCTGACAATTACATCTCATTATTAGAGACAAGCTGAGAGTATATGGTGTTTGCTCCTGGACAACTCCCCCCCCACCCCCCCAATGAAATCTATTTAGTACCCTGGCCCCTCATCCCCTTTCCGACTTCTTTTAACTTCTTCTCTCTGGCTCTATGTCCTACCCTATTTCCTGTAGCATGTTAACTTCTAGTTACATTTTTGTTTATAGTTCTTACCACCCCTGTTGGTTGTTATGGATATGCTGAACAAATGAGGTTCTTAGAGAGCTTCTCGACAGTAGCCAGGAACTGCATATTCGAAATTGCTACTAAATAGAAGCTCCTTTCTCTGACTACTGATTTGATATGCATGACATGCATCAGTATGATTACTATGTATTGTTTACTTTATACAGTACTTCGTTTACTGTACCGTTTTCTATATTATTATTAATAAAGACTAAGTTTCTTAAAAAAAAAAAAAAAAAAAAAAAAGGCATAGTAATCTTAGTGTATGTAAACTTGTGACTTTGTTTTAAGGAATTATTATTACTGCATTCTCGCTCTCTTTCATTATTCTGGCATTTGGTAAATATAAATAATCATAAATTAACACTGCCATAGCCCCAGCTGTGATCTGTGGCCATTGTACCCATAGCCTAAATTGGGAGTGGAGCAAAGGTATATCCCAAACAGTAATATGCGACCAGTCTACTCAAGTACCAGGGGGTGGTGGGACACTGTTTTATTCCCAGTAGATATCTGTGCCCAATCTGCTCATTGGTCTGGAGCACTGTTAGAGCCACAAAAAAAGTGTTCCCAGTCTGTTCATTGCTCAGGAGGCCATAGGACATTAGCATAGCCCCAGAAATGATCTGTGCCCTTTTACGCTCATTACCCATGGTTATGAGAAACTGGCATAAAAATAGCAATCATCTGAGCACACTTAAACTCATTGCCTGGAAAAATGCAGAATGGGCACATAAATCTGTGCCCATTCTATATGTTGGCCAAAGAGGGGTGGGACACATAGCCCCAGCAGTAATCTGTGTCCATTCTGCTCACTGCCCAATGAGAAGTGAGACACTAGTATAGCCTCCACAGTAATGTACAATAACAATACCCCACAACAGAGGGGCAAAGAGTGGCCGGGCACAAATCTATGCCAATTCCCACAGCCAAGGACGAACACCCTGGGCACAGATCACTGATGTGGTAACCTGCTCAATGCCCTGGGGCATGGGAGACTTATAGCCTGAACAGTAATCTGTGCCTATTTTCATTTCTGTTTCTATTGATCAGGTGTTTAAGTGATATGAAATAACATATCCTAATGAGGGATTGGGGGGGAGGGTATTCATTGTATAGGAGGGGAAGATAGTGTAAATAGTAACCTGGGCACAAGTAATAAAATTGGGGGTGGCATGGGGGGTGGGGTTAGAATAGTCAATATAGTAGGAAGGAATAGAGGTAAAGAGAGATGCATAAAGTGCATGTACACTAATGCCAGAAGCCTCACCAACAAAATGGAGGAATTAGAATTGATTTTGTAGGAAAATAATTATGACATGGTTGGGATTTCGGAGACTTGGCTGGACGAGAGCCAGGACTGGGCTGTTAATTTACAGGGCTATTGTCTGTTCAGAAATGACTGTACAAATAGGCAAGGAGGAGGTGTATGTTTATACGTAAAATCATCCTTAAAACCCATCCTGCGTGATGATATAGGTGAATCTAATGGCAATGTAGAGTCCCTGTGGGTGGAGATAAGGGGAGGGGGAAAAAATAATAAATTACTGATAGGGGTTTGTTATAAGTCCCCAACAATAATGGAAGTGGAGGAGAATATCCTCATAAAGCAAATAGATGAAGCAGCGACTCAGGGAGAAGTCATTATTATGGGGGACTTCAACTACCCTAAAATACATTGGGGATCAGAAACCTGCAGTTCCAGCAAAGGTAATAAGTTTTTGAAAACTTTGGTTCAGGACCCAACAAGAAGGGGGGCACTGCTGGACCTAATATTAACCAGCAGGCCGGACCGCATATCAAATATACGGGTTGGAGGGGCGTGTCCTGGCACAGACGATGCAGGACGCTTGATCAGTGAGCTCCGGCGACGGTGAGCTTTCCTGCGGTAATTAGCGGCGCAATACTGCCCGGAACGACTTTATCTTAAAGACCGCGGCTTCCCCTACCTCCCGGCATGCCCAGGACCGGGTCTCGGTCCCGTACGGCCACGCAGAGGGTGACGGACTACTTCACCCCTGAGCGCCCTGTCCCCTCGTCATCCAAAATGGCACCGGCGCCGGCTACAGCTTCCCGCTCTGCTCCGGCCCCTCGCTCTCCCCGCGAGCAGGCTGAGCGGGAACATGGGGAACAGGCTGGCAATGAACCCACGATTACATATGCCTCCATACAAGGGCTTCTTGATAATCTACGCCGCGCCATGAAGGAAGACATGAGGGATGTGGTGCGTGAATTACAGGCAGACATTGCAGCTATGGATGAGCGTACTGGTCATCTAGAAAACAAGATGGCTGAGTACGCTGAGGCGCACAATGCTATGGCAGACGACTTTCATGACATGGGAGTCGATATAAGAGACATAAAAACATCCATGTGGGCTATGGAAGATAAACTTCGCCAGGGGAACCTAAAGATCCGGGGAATAGCGGAGATAGAGGACGAGGAGATCTCTGAAGCGACAGTTTTACCCTTTTTCCGTATTATAGCGCCAGACGCAGTCATGGCAGACCTTAAGGTGGCAAAGATCTATCGCTTACCGCGCTCTCCTAAGATAAACAAAGACATTCCTAGAGATGTCATGGTTCACCTGGAGGTACCGAAGATGCGTGATGCTCTCCTACATACTCTGCGCCGGAACCCCATCACGGAACGCCCGTATGACTCTTGGTCTTTGTTCCCAGATCTATCCCCGGGGACGCTGGCGCGACGCCGCGAATTTGCTCCGTACTGCGCAGTTCTAAGGAACAATAACTTACAGTATGCCTGGGGAACCCCGGTGTACGTCACCTTTCGCTACAAAGGTTCCCGCCACTCGTTTGCCTCCTCGACTAAACTGAGGAAAGCACTAATGGACTGGCATCTGAGAAAAGCAGAGGAAGCGGCCTCACCAAGATCCCACACTCCTCCAGAGCTGCAAGATCGTAGTGTAAAACGTACCTGACGGGACTATGATATCTGATGAGGTACCCGGGGGGGCTCACCCTTGCTAATTGTTGGGCATACCTGTAAAGACTATCAGGTGCACCGTCTGGGTAGCACCTGATCAGTTCTGTAGTAACCCACTTAACCCCGATCCCCACCTGAGTGTGGGTGTTGGGGAAATGCTGAGAGGACACCTCTCTCCCACGCGGGTGTACTCCCCCCTTAGCTCACGCTTGTGAGCAAATGAAGGTTTACATTTATGTTGTTGAGGAATTGTAAAGTGTCTACCTGATATACTATTGTTCCTTTTTCCCTTGTCTGTCTCTCCCCCTAACCCTTGATATATCGGTCCTAATTGCTTGATCTTAACTCTGGGTATTGCCTATTTGTACCCTTCCTCATTATTCTACCTATCCCTGTGTAACCGTATATCCCTACATTCTCTTTATATCCTCCTGCTCTTTCCACTGTCTGACTCCCTGGTAAACGTGTTCTCCTCCTTACTTTCTCTCTCAATCCATTTCTTTACACCCCCTCTCTGTTTCTTTCTCTGATCTATTTGTCTTATAGCTCTCATCTTAGCTGTCACTTAAACGGTTGGTTACGACCGCATTTGAGCTGTTTACACCATCGTCTCCCACGGACTCTTTCATGAGTTTCAAGATTGTGTCCATTAATGCCAAAGGCTTAAATTCCCCGGCAAAAAGGTCGTTCTTGTGGAGGGAGGTAACTCGGTCACGTGCAGACATAGTATGCGTACAGGAAACGCACCTGCTGGAAATGGATAACAAACGACTGTCTAACTCAAGGTACCCCCATATCTATTTCTCTAATCATGTCGCAAAAAGGGCAGGGGTCTGCTTGATGGTTAGTGCATCCCTACAATTTGAACAGAAGTCAGTCCTGGTAGATCCGGCGGGCAGATTCGTAATCTTGATATGTGACATCTCTGGTGTCTCTTACACTTTAGCGACAGTATATGCCCCAAATCAAGCTCAGGGAAGGTTCCTGCGGTCCACTTTTGCCAAGATTCGGGATGCAGCGGTCGGACACCTCATAATTTGCGGTGATTTCAACGCCGTAATGGAGGCGCGCCTGGACTCCTCGGCTCCGACGGCCCGAACACGTGGAGACCTCCTCCCGCTGGCCCGGGAATTCCACCTCCACGACATCTGGCGCTACCTCCGCGCAGCAGAGAGGGATTTTACGTTCCATTCTGGCCCCCATGGAACCTACTCAAGGATTGATTTTTTCCTGGTGGGGGACAGCTCCATGGGGGTGTGCAGAACTGCTGACGTGGGGGTAATTACATGGTCAGATCATGCGCCAGTGTCGTTGGAGGTGACCCTGGGAGGTGGGAAGACGACATCGAGGAGGTGGCGTTTGGGTCCGGACCTGCTTCAGGATCACGAAGTGGTGAAGTGTACTGAGGAAGATCTTAGGTCCTTTTTTAAGATTAATGATGACAACGAGGTCTCTGACTCGACATTATGGGAAGCCCATAAAGTGGTCATGAGAGGTCTCCTGCTTCAATAAGCAGCGAGACGGAAAAGGGACAGGGATGCACAACGCAAGTCATGGGTTGATCAAATCGAACAGCTAGAAAACATCAATAAGTCTAACCCGTCCCAGACCCTGCTGACCCAAATAACGAACCTACGCACACAATTACGTTCTCACTTACTGAAACAACATGAGACAGGCCTGCGTAAACTGAAATCGACTTATTATGCAATGGGCGACAGAGCGGGCCGTCTCTTGGCGAAACGCATACAGAAACATACAGCTAAATCTACCATAAATGCCATGAGAGACTCCACGAATCTACTTGTTAGAGACCCGAGACAGATAGTAGCAACATTTGCCACGTATTACGCTAAATTATATAACCTGTCCGGGGACTCCACAACTCACCAACCCTCTGCAGAGTCAATTGCGGAATACCTAGATGGGCTGGGACTACCGGAGATCCCGTCTGAGTCCCTGGAGGCTCTTAATCGTCCCTTTACTCTGCAGGAGGTTGATCGAGTCATCTCCTCCCTGAAGCTAGGTAAAGCCCCGGGACCTGACGGGTTTATCAACGACTATTACAAGACGTATAGAGCCATCCTGGCACCGTATCTCCTACGCCTGTTCACAGCATGGAGGGATGGTGGTAATATCCCGACGCCTGCTCTAGAAGCAACCATTGTAACTATCCCCAAGCCAGGAAAAGACCCTGAGAAACCGGAAAGCTATCGCCCGATCTCATTGTTGAACACGGACGTAAAGATTTTTGCGAAGCTTCTGGCAGTGCGTCTGGTGGAGGTGGTCCCCCTGGTGGTACGGCCGGATCAGGTGGGCTTTATGGCCCATCGCCAGGCGAGGCGAATACTAGACTTAATTGAACTGGCGGAGAGGAGGGGTGCCCCTAGTGTATTCCTGTCACTAGACGCTGAGAAGGCGTTCGACAGGGTACACTGGGGGTACCTGACCGAGGTCCTGAGGAGGTTTGGGCTGAAGGGCCCGATCCTTTCCTCGATCATGAGTCTGTATTCAAACCCCTCCGCCAGAGTGTTCGCCTCGGGATATCTCTCGGACCCCTTCTCGATCACGAACGGGACGCGGCAGGGGTGTCCCCTGTCGCCCCTCATCTATGCTCTGGTGATTGAACCATTGGCAGTGTCCCTTCGTGCTGACTCCATCTTGAGGGGGATCACGGTTGGTGGGAGGAATCACGTCGTTGGTTTGTACGCCGACGATGTGATTGTTACCTGCTCTGATCCCGGGGTATCACTTCCGAGGGCCTTGTCCCTGCTAGACGCATTCGCGAAGGTATCCTACTATAAATTAAATGCCACAAAGTCTTTAGTGTTCCCTATCAATGTTCCACAGGATGTATTTGAAACATTATCGAGATCTCTTCCTTTCCGATGGGCACCGGAGGGTATCCCTTACCTAGGGATCAATCTATGCTCAAGCGCCACGGTAGTGAAGCGGAACGTGTCTTCCTTTTTAGAGGCACTAGGAGGGGCGTCAGACCAAAGATTACTTAAACCACTTTCTTGGATAGCAAGGATCCAGGCGTTTAGGATGGTGTGGCTACCCAGATGGCTGTACATGTTCAGGTGCATACCCCTAGAATTCTCCTTACGCTTACTGACTCAGATACAAAGAGGAGTGAATCGGTTTATCTGGGCATCAGGGAGACCCCGGGTACATAGGCGGATAATGTATGGTAAGCTGACGGGGGGGGGGGGATGGGGGTGCCAGACGTGATCTCATACTATCGGGCTTCAAGTCTGGAGGTGGTTCGTGTGTGGGGAGGGGATGGGGAGCCTCCGGCTTGGATGGGAGTGGAGGAATCGCAGGTTCCAGGGGGTTCTCTTAGGAACCTTCTGGCTGCCGAATCGCTGGGGCCAGTGACATTTCCTGGCTGGCCAGCGACAGTGGAGGCTCTGGTACGGGTCTGGAGGTGTGTGCCGGGGGACTGGCTGAGGTTTCCGGCCTCAGAGATTACCATTGAAGCCCTAAGGTTACTCATCCCACATCTGAGGTTGGCGGACTGGAGGGCACACGGACTTAGGACCCTCTCCGATTTGGTAGGGGATAGAGGTGTTCTTTCCAGTAGAGACTTTGTGTCCAAATACCTGTCCCTCCGGCACACGTGTTTTCAGCTCTGTCAAATCTCCCACCTTGTGGCAGGTTGCCGCCATAGGATCGCGTGGACTTCTCCCCGCCCCTCCCCGTTGCGCTCTTTACTGACTACCTCACACATGTCTCCCAGGGAACTAGCAGTGATTTACGCAGGCCTACTAGAAGAGGAATCGAGAATGGGTTTTACTTACAGGACAAAATGGGAAGGAGACCTGGCTTTCACAGCCACAGAAGATGACTGGGTTGGAGCGGTTCGGGTGGTGACTCAAGCGACAAGATGTATCAATCACATCGAGCAGCTTAAGAAAATGCACTTGCGGTGGTATTTACCGCCTGTACGGGTGGCGGCGTTCGGAAACGGATCCTCGCCCTTGTGTTGGAGGCTCTGCGGCCACAGAGGTACGTTGGCGCACATCTGGTGGACATGCCCGCGTATCTCACAGTTTTGGATGTTGGTGGAGGGGTTGATGAAATCTGTTATGCAGGTTTCGGTCCCCCTCATCCCGCCAATCTGTAAACGTGAGATAAATGCGCATAGGGTCTTATCCTTTTTACAAAGGGTTATAGCGGTAAATATCAGGAACTGCTCACCTGGTTCAGTTGTGTCACCCACAACCGGTATAATCGCCTGAAAGATGGCTTGCAGAATGGCTGCTGCAGGGCCGCACCTTCACGATGAACGTGGAAACAGGAATGCTGTAATGGGACAAAATGCCGGAATGCCCGCGCTGCCACCAAGAATCACCAGGAAACAAAGAGTTAACTGGGCAGATTTTTCTTTTATTCTATCCTACGCGTTTCAGAGCCTCTATCCGAGCTCCTTCCTCAGGAAGGAGCTCGGATAGAGGCTCTGAAACGCGTAGGATAGAATAAAAGAAAAATCTGCCCAGTTAACTCTTTGTTTCCTGGTGATTCTTGGTGGCAGCGCGGGCATTCCGGCATTTTGTCCCATTACATCATCCCGCCAATGGCACTCCTGCACATCGGTTTGGAGGGTTTGCCCCCCAGTCTCACGATATGTCGCCACCTTTGTACTGATAGCAGCCAGATTGGCCATAGCGGCAAAATGGAAATCCCCTAACCCCCCCGCACTGAACGACTTAACGTCCCGGCTGAATCTTATGTTCACATACGAATACTTTTTGGCAATGGACATTGGATGCAGGAGATACGTGGCAGACGCATGGGAACGCTGGGCCTCTCATCCCCTGGCCTCCCCGCTTCCTGAAGGGTTGGGGGGATCTCGGGGTGGGATGCGTGGAAATACAGCTTAGTCAACGACGTGCTGTGTGTAGTTGAATGGCAGCTCTCTGTCCTCCTTTCTGCACTTTTCTCTTCTCCCCCTCTTTACTTCTACACGCTCTTCCCCCCCTCCTATATTTGGTTATTCCTGGATGTTTATGTTCACCCTTCGATTTTTTATTCCCCCTTCATGTATTTACCCTGTAATTGTATTCTGATGTACGGGATTATCGTTATTCATGGGGCTGTTTATCCCCTTCCTATGTTTATTTTGATGTTCAGTTTGAAAACAGTTAATAAACATCATTTATGACAAATATACGGGTTGGAGGTCACTTGGGTAATAGTGATCATAACATAATAAGCTTTCAAGTATCCTTTACTAAGATGTGTAGTAGAGGGACTACAAGGACACTAAACTTCAGGAAGGCAAATTTCCAACGGGGGCAATCTAGGAGAACCCGGTTTTCACTTAATGCATGACCGCGGCCAGCAGGGTTCTGCGCTCCCCGCTACCTGACAGCAGGATCCTCTGCTCCCCCCGCAGCATCACCACCCGTCTCTATGGAGGTTGCTGCTGGAATATATGGATCAGTGAATCAACATCTCACATATTTATCAAACCCATTTGGAATCAGGTAATCAAAAAGTCCGAAGGACACAGGAATGAATTTATAAAATATACACAATCTTTATTAAGGATTATCAATACAAGTTTAAAATCCTTCTGAGTAATATCAAAAATAACAAGGTGAATAATAGGACCATACGTATAAACAAGAGTCACTGGATATTAATGGGTAGCTAGAACCAGTGCTATATCCGGTGGTTGTATAGATAGGGACAGTCCAGTGACCAAAAAGAAGGCATATATAAGGACAGTACCTACTTGGTTTACATATCATAACCCCGGATTTTTCCAGATTTTTTATATATAACTACACTTAGCACAATATATGGTGAGTAGATGTTCATCTAACAAGTGCCTGTCCCTGAAGATTCAGTCAGGTTCAGGTCACCAATCTAGACATTTTACATCACAATTATTATCTCATCAAATGTTTGCATATACAATTGGAACCTTTTCCTGGGTATATCAACCAGGTGTTTTGGCATTTAGACTCTCACATTAGTGTCTTATATCCCATATGATCAAACACAATCTCAGGATGTGCATATGTTTTATACTACATGAGGGTCAGTGGTGGGGATGAGGGTATGGCACAACCACTATACCATTACCAAATCCCCTCCACCTATACTCCACAGCATTCACTGTTGCACATCTGAGTTGTGGGATCAGAATATACACATACAAATAATGAATCTCGAGCAGTCATCATGCCACATACACCGTATACATGTAAGCGCTTTAGGACTATGTCCACATACCTCCTAGATCGTTAATGTCGGTCAGACTGGACCTCCACCTTACCCTGACGCGTTTCGTCAAGAGACTTTCTCAAAGGGTAGTGTGCCATGTGGGGGACAGATTCGGGGGTTTAAATAATGTGCACGATTAATTGTGAAGTTAAACAACCTGTGCGTCTTGCCTTCCGCCTCCATTCCCGGCGTCAGTGCTGCGTGACGTCCTCCGATCACCTGGCACGCCCCTCTTCCGGTCTGTGGAACGCAAGCACCGGAAGCCGCGTCATAGTGACGCTGCTCCGGACCGCGGTCATGTGACCGGGAGGGGGCGTGCCCGGAAAGCTCCACACTGAACATGACGCTCTCGGAGGCGGAGGAAGAACAAAGGAGTCACCATAGTGATTATACAGTTGCTAGACAGCAAACAAATAATATAATTTTATACAAACTGCATCTACATTACATCAGAGTATATCATTATTACTACAGGATTGACCCTAGGGCCAAATCAACCAAAGATTCATCAAATATACCACTTCTCATAGAAAAAAGTGCTTATAATAGTGCATATAAACTGCCACTTATGTAAACGTGAGGTCGTGATATTAATACATCAATGGAGGTGAATTTTAAAAACATGTACTTCTGAGAAATACATGCAGCGAAAAAGCAAAATATACATTAATAAAACGTGTTTAAAAAGGTGATCCCTTCAGGAAGTCCATTTCTTTATCATATCTTCATGAAACCAATCAGTCATACGATATCCTAGGATAATACTTCATAAGGAAATTTCTAAAATATAATGAACAAATTATGATTAAAATACATGTAAGGACATCTTAAAACCACCAACCCCATTTTCAGTATACATTTATAAGGAAAACTGAATAAATAAGCTACAAGAACGCACCAAAACCAAAGTGTTCATTGAGACCAAACGGAGCCACAGTGTTGAGCCTGTAGATCCATTTGCTCTCAACTTGTCCTAGAGCTCTGCTCAGGTTTCCACCTCTTTGGCCCAAGGAAACCTTATCAATGCCTACAATTTTCAATACACTAGAGTTACTCTGATGCCTATAAAAGAAATGTCTTGGTATTGTTTTCAGACTGGAAGGATTTTCGGTATTCGCTCCCTTTTCAATATCCAGTACGTGTTCTCTTGCACGAATGCGCAGTTCACGAGTATATTATATTATTTGTTTGCTGTCTAGCAACTGTATAATCACTATGGTGACTCCTTTGTTCTTCCTCCGCCTCCGAGAGCGTCATGTTCAGTGTGGAGCTTTCCGGGCACGCCCCCTCCCGGTCACATGACCGCGGTCCGGAGCAGCGTCACTATGACGCGGCTTCCGGTGCTTGCGTTCCACAGACCGGAAGAGGGGCGTGCCAGGTGATCGGAGGACGTCACGCAGCACTGACGCCGGGAATGGAGGCGGAAGGCAAGACGCACAGGTTGTTTAACTTCACAATTAATCGTGCACATTATTTAAACCCCCGAATCTGTCCCCCACATGGCACACTACCCTTTGAGAAAGTCTCTTGACGAAACGCGTCAGGGTAAGGTGGAGGTCCAGTCTGACCGACATTAACGATCTAGGAGGTATGTGGACATAGTCCTAAAGCGCTTACATGTATACGGTGTATGTGGCATGATGACTGCTCGAGATTCATTATTTGTATGTGTATATTCTGATCCCACAACTCAGATGTGCAACAGTGAATGCTGTGGAGTATAGGTGGAGGGGATTTGGTAATGGTATAGTGGTTGTGCCATACCCTCATCCCCACCACTGACCCTCATGTAGTATAAAACATATGCACATCCTGAGATTGTGTTTGATCATATGGGATATAAGACACTAATGTGAGAGTCTAAATGCCAAAACACTGGTTGATATACCCAGGAAAAGGTTCCAATTGTATATGCAAACATTTGATGAGATAATAATTGTGATGTAAAATGTCTAGATTGGTGACCTGAACCTGACTGAATCTTCAGGGACAGGCACTTGTTAGATGAACATCTACTCACCATATATTGTGCTAAGTGTAGTTATATATAAAAAATCTGGAAAAATCCGGGGTTATGATATGTAAACCAAGTAGGTACTGTCCTTATATATGCCTTCTTTTTGGTCACTGGACTGTCCCTATCTATACAACCACCGGATATAGCACTGGTTCTAGCTACCCATTAATATCCAGTGACTCTTGTTTATACGTATGGTCCTATTATTCACCTTGTTATTTTTGATATTACTCAGAAGGATTTTAAACTTGTATTGATAATCCTTAAAGGGGTTGTCCGGGTTCGTGACATATCCTCAGTGTATATCCAGCCTGCCTAATGCTGACAATCACTCATGTGCTTTCTGTCAGTATTCTGCAGTGTTACTGAGATAACAGTAATCTGCTTCTGAAGAGACCGACCAGGGGGTGTGTGCTGGCATGATAATGTAATCTGGTAGTATCATCCTACTCTACTCCAAGTCTGCCCTCCATAGACACAACCCCACCCACTATAGCAACAGGCCCTCCCCATCCACATGATGAGCCCTCCGCACATTACCAAATCCTCCCCCTACAGCATCGATCCCAGTGCAGAGAGCAGACCTCCTCCCAGCCACATGTAAGGAGAGTGTGCAGAGCAGACAGGGCTCGGCTGCTGTTATCAGTGATTCCTTCCCTCAGTGTGGAGCGAGGACTGTGCCAGCCACTGATGGCTGCCTGGAAGCGTCTCATCTTCACAGGGGTTGGCAATCACACTGGCACACTGTAACAAAGTACTGCTGAGTGAAAGACAGTTCATGTCTTCACACAGGGGCAGACTTGGTGCAGTGTAACAGCAGCCTGTCCAATCAGTGCCTGCAGAAGAATGAAGTGTTGGGGGTGTTTGTACGGAGTATACTGGATATGATACTAAGGATTCTGATACTAAAAATATAGGGCTTGTATGGGGTTGTTGAGGAGCCCTTCCTTCCTTCTATCCTTCCTTCCTGCTATCCTTCCTTCTATCCTTCCTTCCTATCCTTCCTTCCTTCTATCCTTCCTTCTTTCCTTCCTTCTTTCCTTCCTTCCTATCCTTCCTTCCTTCCTTCCTATCCTTCCTTCTATCCTTCCTTCCTTCCGTGAACCTGTATCCTTCTTTCCATCCTTCCTTCCTTCCATCCTTCCGTGAACCTGTATCATTCCTTCCATCCTTCCATGAACCTGTATCCTTCTTTCCATCCTTCCGTGAACCTGTATCCCTCCTTCCGTGAAACTGTATCCTTGCATCCATCCTTCCTTCCATCCTTCCATGAACCTGTATCCTTCCTTCCATCCTTCCGTGAACATGTATCCTTCTTTCCATTCTTCCATGAACCTGTATCCTTCCTTCCATCCTTCCGTGAACCTGTATCCTTCCTTCCTTCCATCCTTCCGTGAACCTGTATCCCTCCTTCCATCCTTCCGTGAACCTGTATCCTTCCATCCTTCCGTGAACCTGTATCCATCCTTCCTTCCTTCCTTCTATCCTTCCTTCTTTCCTTTCTTCGTATCCTTCCTTCCTTCCTTCTATCCTTCCTTCCTTCCGTGAACCTGTATCCTTCCTTCCATCCTTCCTTCCTTCCTTCCTTCCATCCTTCCATGAACCTGTATCCTTCCTTCCATCCTTCCGTGAACCTGTATCCTTCCATCCATCCTTCCTTCTTTCCATCCCTCCGTGAACCTGTATCCTTCCTTCCATCCTTCCGTGAACCTGTATCCTTCTTTCCATCCTTCCGTGAACCTATATCCTTCCTTCCATCCTTCCTTCCGTGAAACTGTATCCTTGCATCCATCCTTCCATCCATCCTTCCGTGAACCTGTATCCTTCTTTCCATCCTTCCGTGAACCTGTATCCTTCCTTCCATCCTTCCTTCCGTGAAACTGTATCCTTGCATCCATCCTTCCATCCATCCTTCCGTGAACCTGTATCCTTCCATCCATCCTTCCTTCTTTCCATCCCTCCGTGAACCTGTATCCTTCTTTCCATCCTTCCGTGAACCTGTATCCTTCTTTCCATCCTTCCGTGAACCTGTATCCTTCCTTCCATTATTCCGTCCTTCCGTGAACCTGTATCATTCCTTCCATCCTTCCGTGAACCTGTATCCTTCTTTCCATCCTTCCGTGAACCTGTATCCTTCCTTCCATCCTTCCTTCCGTGAAACTGTATCCTTGCATCCATCCTTCCTTCCATCCTTCCGTGAACATGTATCCTTCTTTCCATTCTTCCATGAACCTGTATCCTTCCTTCCATCCTTCCGTGAACCTGTATCCTTCCTTCCTTCCATCCTTCCGTGAACCTGTATCCTTCCTTCCTTCCATCCTTCCGTGAACCTGTATCCCTCCTTCCATCCTTCCGTGAACCTGTATCCTTCCATCCTTCCGTGAACCTGTATCCATCCTTCCTTCCTTCTATCCTTCCTTCTTTCCTTTCTTCGTATCCTTCCTTCCTTCCTTCCTTCTATCCTTCCTATCCTTCCTATCCTTCCTTCCTTCCTTCCTTCCCTTCCTTCCTTCTATCATCCTTCCTTCCTATCCTTCCTTCCTTCTATCCTTCCATCCTTCCTTCTTTCCTTCCTATCCTTCCATCCTTCCTTCCTTCCTATCCTTCCGTGAACCTGTATCCTTCCTTCCTTCCTTCCATCCTTCCGTGAACCTGTATCCTTCCTTCCATCCTTCCGTGAACCTGTATCCTTCCATCCATCCTTCCTTCTTTCCATCCCTCTGTGAACCTGTATCCTTCCTTCCATCCTTCCGTGAACCTGTATCCTTCTTTCCATCCTTCCGTGAACCTGTATCCTTCCTTCCATCATTCCTTCCGTGAAACTGTATCCTTGCATCCATCCTTCCGTGAACCTGTGTCCTTCCTTCCATCCTTCCTTCCCTCCATCCTTCCATGAACCTGTATCCTTCCTTCCATCCTTCCGTCCTTCCGTGAACCTGTATCCTTCCTTCCATCCTTCCATGAACCTGTATCATTCCTTCCATCCTCCCGTGAACCTGTATCCTTCTTTCCATCATTCCGTGAATCTGTATCCTTCCTTCCATCCTTCCTTCCGTGAAACTATATCCTTGAATCCATCCTTCCTTCCGTAAACCTGTATCCTTCATTCCATCATTCTGTGAACCTGTATCCTTCTTTCCATTCTTCCATGAACCTGTATCCTTCCTTCCATCCTTCCGTGAACCTGTATTCTTCCTTCCTTCCATCCTTCCGTGAACCTGTATTATTCCTTCCATCCTTCCGTGAACCTGTATCATTCCTTCCATCCTTCCGTGAACCTGTATCCATCCTTCCGTCCTTCCGTGAACCTGTATCTTTCCTTCCGTCCTTCCGTGAACCTGTATCATCCCTTCCATCCTTCCGTGAACTTGTATCCTTCCATCCATCCTTCCTTCCTTCCATCCTTCCGTTAACCCTGTATCCTTCCTTTCATCCTTCCGTGATCCTGCATCCTATCACTTTATAATGTTTGTAGCTGTAATATGTAGCAAGTGCACACGGACGATTCACCTCTGCCAGTGCTGGGAAAGACAAGCTGCACTTTATTTATGTATTGTTCCCTTCACCTCCGGGCAATTTTCTGCTTTCCGTTTTTCCCTCCCCTTCTTCCATAACTTTTTTATTTTTCCGTCAATTTAGACATATGAGGCTTGTTGTTTTCTGCATGACGAGTTGTTCTTGTGAATCACGTCATTTATGTTACCATATAGTGTACAGGAAAATGGCAACAAAATTCCAAGTGCGGTGAAATTGCAAAAAAAAGGTAATTTGCAATTAAACCTTTTGTTTCTTGGGTTTTTCATTCACCATGTTCAATATATGGTAACACTGACGTGTCGGTATGATGTCTGGGGTCAGTACTATATGGTAACACTGAGGTGTCGGTATGATGTCTGGGGTCAGTATTATATGGTAACACTGAGGTGTCGGTATGATGTCTCGGGTCAGTACTATATGGTAACACTGAGGTGTCGGTATGATGTCTCGGGTCAGTACTATATGGTAACACTGAGGTGTCGATACGATGTCTGGGGTCAGTACTATATGGTAACACTGAGGTGTCGGTGTGATGTCTGGGGTCAGTACTATATGGTGACACTGAGGTGTCGGTGTGATGTCTGGGATCAGTACTATATGGTAACACTGAGGTGTCGGTTATGATTTCTGTGGGTCAGTACTATATGGTAACACTGAGGTGTCGGTATGATGTCTCGGGTCAGTACTATATGGTAACACTGAGGTGTCGGTATGATGTCTGGGGTCAGTACTATATGGTAACACTGAGGTGTCGATACGATGTCTGGGGTCAGTACTGTATGGTAACACTGAGGTGTCGGTATGATGTCTGGGGTCAGTACTATATGGTAACACTGAGGTGTCGGTATGATGTCTCGGGTCAGTACTATATGGTAACACTGAGGTGTCGATACGATGTCTGGGGTCAGTACTGTATGGTAACACTGAGGTGTCGGTATGATGTCTGGGGTCAGTACTATATGGTAACACTAAGGTGTCGGTATGATGTCTGGGGTCAGTACTGTATGGTAACACTGAGGTTTCGGTATGATGTCTGGGGTCAGTACTATATGGTAACACTGAGGTTTCGGTATGATGTTTGGGGTCAGTACTATATGGTAACACTGAGGTGTCAGTATGATGTCTTGGGTCAGTACTGTATGGTATCAATGACGTGTCGGTATGAATAATTGAAGAATTAAAGAAACAAAAAAGAATTGCGCTCTTGCACCATTTCCATCATCCGCAGTGTTCATACAGTCAAACATTTATTCTGACAATCAAAATCTATATTAATTTTTATTTTAAAGAGAACCGTCACCCATTTTTGTGTATTAAAATAAAAGCTCCTTTTTTAATCAGGGACTATGCTGCTTTCTAACAAGGAGGCTATTATGCCCTGACTGCCCCGTAAACACAATAAATAACTTACACAAATCTCCCGCTCTGTATAATAATTACCTGTTTCCGGTCCGATGGGCGTGCTTACAGCTTGGTTAGTCCTGCCTCACCCGCTGTCCATCCCGCTCTCCTGCCATCTGACTGCCCATCCCTCTTCTGAGTGATGTGGATAATGCCTCCTCGGGAAGAGCCAGAAACTCATCCAACCATGAGCAAACTGTAGGGGTCTCTGTGGCGTCGACACATGAGCGCAGAGGGATTTAAATCACGGGCCAACACCGCTTATTCTTCGGTGCCGACCAATGAGCGCTGTGGGTGCGTGATTTCAATCCCGCTTAGCAATCGACGCAGTCAACGGTGACAGTTGAGCGGCGCGGGATTCAAACCTTTGAATCCAGGCCGCTCATTGACTCAGCTGGCGGCCAAGGAGCTCGTGGGATTCAAATCCCTTGCCACCATACTGTGCTAACCATTGATCCACCATATACAGTGCTAACCACTGAGCCACCATATACAGTGCTAACCACTGAGCCACCATATACAGTGCTAACCACTGAGCCACCATATACAGTGCTAACCACTGAGCCACCGTATACAGCGCTAACCACTGAGCCCCCGTATACAGCGCTAACCACTGAGCACATTACTGTTCTAATTATTGAGCCACCGTATACAGTGCCAACCACTGCGGTCCGTATACAGTGCTAACCACTGAGCCACCATATACAGTGCTAACCACTGAGCCACCATATACAGTGCCTACCACTGAGCCACCATATAATGTCCTAACCACTGAGCCACCATACAGTGCTAACCACTGAGCCACCATATAAGTGCTAACCACTAAGCCACCATATACAGTGCTAACCACTGAGCCACCATATACAGTGCTAACCACTGAGCCACCATATACAGTGCTAATGACACCATCATGAACCAACCAATATACAGTGCTAACCACTGAGCCACATTACTGTTCTAATTATTGAGCCACCATATACAGTGCCAACCACTGCGGCCTCCGTATACAGTGCTAACCACTGAGCCACCATATACAGTGCTAACCACTGAGCCACCATATACAGTGCTAACCACTGAGCACCATATAAGTCCTAACCACTGAGCCACCATACAGTGCTAACCACTGAGCCACCATATACAGTGCTAACCACTCAGCCACCATATAATGTGCTAACCACTAAGCCACCATATACAGTGCTAACCACTGAGCCATCACATACAGTGCTAACCACTGAGCCACCGTATACAGTGCTAACCACTGAGCCACCATATACAGTGCTAACCACTGAGCCACCTATACAGTGCTAACCACTGAGCCACCATATACAGTGCTAACCACTGAGCCACCATATACAGTGCTAACCACTGAGCCACCTATACAGTGCTAACCACTGAGCCACCGTATACAGTGCTAACCACTGAGCCACACATATACAGTGCTAACCATCGAGCCACCATATACAGTGCTAACCACTGAGCCACCATATACAGTGCTAACCACTGAGCCACATACAGTGATAACCATGTGCACTATAATCACCACTGAGCCACCATATACAGTGCTAACCACTGAGCCACCTATACAGTGCTAACCACTGAGCCACCGTATACAGTGCTAACCACTGAGCCACCATACAGTGCTAACCACTGAGCCACCATACAGTGCTAACCACTGAGCCACCGTATACAGTGCTAACCACTGAGCCACCGTATACAGTGCTAACCACTGAGCCACCGTATACAGTGCTAACCACTGAGCCACCTATACAGTGCTAACCACTGAGCCACCATACAGTGCTAACCACTGAGCCACCGATTACAGTGCTAACCACTGAGCCACCGTATACAGTGCTAACCACTGAGCCACCGTATACAGTGCTAACCACTGAGCCACCTATACAGTGCTAACCACTGAGCCACCATATACAGTGCTAACCACTGAGCCACCATATACAGTGCTAACCACTGAGCCACCATATACAGTGCTAACCACTGAGCCACCTATACAGTGCTAACCACTGAGCCACCTATACAGTGCTAACCACTGAGCCACCATACAGTGCTAACACTGAGCCACCGTATACAGTGCAACCACTGAGCCACCATATACAGTGCCAACCACTGAGCCACCATATACAGTGCTAACCACTGAGCCACCATATACAGTGCTAACCACTGAGCCACCGTATACAGTGCTAACCACTGAGCCACCATACAGTGCTAACCACTGAGCCACCGTTATACAGTGCTAACCACTGAGCCACCATACAGTGCTAACCACTGAGCCACCATATACAGTGCCAACCACTGAGCCACCATATACAGTGACAACCACTGAGCCACCGTATACAGTGCTAACCACTGAGCCAGCATATACAGTGCTAACCACTGAGCCACCATATACAGTGCTAACCACTGAGCTAGCATACAGTGCTAACCACTGAGCCACCAAATACACCATATAAATCTCGGAACAACAGGATACAGGTTCACAGAGGATGGAAGGAAGGATGGTTCCGGAAGGAAGGAGGATGATGCAAGGATACAGTTTCACGAGGAGATGGAAGGATTGAGGAAGGAAGGATACAGGTTCACGGAAGGATGGAAGAGAATGATACAGGTTCACGGAAGGACGGAATAATGGAAGGAAGGATACAGGTTCACGGAGGGACGGAAGGATGAAAGGAAGGATACAGGTTCACGGAAGGATGGATGGAAGGATGGATGCAAGGATACAGTTTCACGGAAGGAAGGATGGAAGGAAGGATACAGGTTCACGGAAGGATGGAAAGAAGGATACAGGTTCACGGAAGGATGGAAGGAAGGATACAGGTTCACGGAGGGATGGAAAGAAGGAAGGATGGATGGAAGGATACAGGTTCACGGAAGGATGGAAGGAAGGATACAGGTTCACGGAAGGATGGAAGGAAGGAAGGAAGGATGGAAGGAAGGATACAGGTTCACGGAAGGAAGGAAGGATAGAAGGAGGAAGGAAGGAAGGATACGAAGAAAGGAAAGAAGGAAGGATAGAAGGAAGGAAGGATGGATACAGGTTCACGGAAGGATGGAAGGATACAGGTTCACGGAAGGATGGAAGGAGGGATACAGGTTCACGGAAGGATGGAAGGAAGGAAGGATACAGGTTCACGGAAGGATGGAAGGAAGGATACAGGTTCATGGAAGAATGGAAAGAAGGATACATGTTCACGGAAGGATGGAAGGAAGGATGGATGCAAGGATACAGTTTCACGGAAGGAAGGATGGAAGGAAGGATACAGGTTCACGGAAGGATGGAATAATGGAAGGAAGGATACAGGTTCACGGAGGGACGGAAGGATGAAAGGAAGGATACAGGTTCACGGAAGGATGGATGGAAGGATGGATGCAAGGATACAGTTTCACGGAAGGAAGGATGGAAGGAAGGATACAGGTTCACGGAAGGATGGAAAGAAGGATACAGGTTCACGGAAGGATGGAAGGAAGGATACAGGTTCACGGAGGGATGGAAAGAAGGAAGGATGGATGGAAGGATACAGGTTCACTGAAGGATGGAAGGAAGGATACAGGTTCACGGAAGGATGGAAGGAAGGAAGGATGGAAGGAAGGATACAGGTTCACGGAAGGAAGGAAGGAAGAGATAGAAGGAAGGAAGGAAGGAAGGAGATACGAAGAAAGGAAAGAAGGAAGGATAGAAGGAAGGAAGGATGGATACAGGTTCACGGAAGGATGGAAGGATACAGGTTCACGGAAGGATGGAAGGAGGGATACAGGTTCACGGAAGGATGGAAGGAAGGAAGGATACAGGTTCACGGAAGGATGGAAGGAAGGATACAGGTTCATGGAAGAATGGAAAGAAGGATACATGTTCACGGAAGGATGGAAGGAAGGATGGATGCAAGGATACAGTTTCACGGAAGGAAGGATGGAAGGAAGGATACAGGTTCACGGAAGGATGGAAAGAAGGATACAGGTTCACGGAAGGATGGAAGGAATGATACAGGTTCACGGAAGGACGGAATAATGGAAGGAAGGATACAGGTTCACGGAAGGATGGAAAGAAGGATACAGGTTCACGGAAGGATGGAAAGAAGGATACAGGTTCACGGAGGGATGGAAAGAAGGAAGGATGGATGGAAGGATACAGGTTCACGGAAGGATGGATGGAAGGATGGATGCAAGGATACAGTTTCACGGAAGGAAGGATGGAAGGAAGGATACAGGTTCACGGAAGGATGGAAAGAAGGATACAGGTTCACGGAAGGATGGATGGAAGGATGGATGCAAGGATACAGTTTCACGGAAGGAAGGATGGAAGGATGGATATAGGTTCACGGAAGGATGGAAAGAAGGATACAGGTTCACGGAAGGATGGAAGGAAGGATACAGGTTCACGGAGGGATGGAAAGAAGGAAGGATGGATGGAAGGATACAGGTTCACAGAAGGATGGAAGGAAGGATACAGGTTCATGGAAGGATGGAAGGAAGGAAGGAAGGATGGAAGGAAGGATACAGGTTCACGGAAGGAAGGAAGGATAGAAGGAAGGAAGGAAGGATACGAAGAAAGGAAAGAAGGAAGGATAGAAGGAAGGAAGGAAGGATGGATACAGGTTCACGGAAGGATGGAAGGATACAGGTTCACGGAAGGATGGAAGGAGGGATACAGGTTCACGGAAGGATGGAAGGAAGGAAGGATACAGGTTCACGGAAGGATGGAAGGAAGGATACAGGTTCACGGAAGGATGGAAGGAAGGAAGGATACAGGTTCATGGAAGAATGGAAAGAAGGATACATGTTCACGGAAGGATGGAAGGAAGGATACAGGTTCATGGAAGGATGGAAGGAAGGATGGATGCAAGGATACAGTTTCACGGAAGGAGGGATACAGGTTCACGGAAGGATGGAAAGAAGGATACAGGTTCATGGAAGGATGGAAGGAATGATACAGGTTCACGGAAGGATGGAAGGAAGGAAGGATGGAAAGAAGGATACAGGTTCACGGAAGGAAGGAAGGATAGAAGGAAGGATAGGAAGGAAGGAAGGAAGGATAGGAAGGAAGGAAAGAAGGAAGGAAAGAAGGAAGGATAGAAGGAAGGAAGGATAGGAAGGAAGGATAGAAGGAAGGATAGCAGGAAGGAAGGATAGAAGGAAGGAAGGGCTCCTCAACAACCCCATACAAGCCCTATATTTTTAGTATCAGAATCCTTAGTATCATATCCAGTATACTCCGTACAAACACCCCCAACACTTCATTCTTCTGCAGGCACTGATTGGACAGGCTGCTGTTACACTGCACCAAGTCTGCCCCTGTGTGAAGACATGAACTGTCTTTCACTCAGCAGTACTTTGTTACAGTGTGCCAGTGTGATTGCCAACCCCTGTGAAGATGAGACGCTTCCAGGCAGCCATCAGTGGCTGGCACAGTCCTCGCTCCACACTGATAACAGCAGCCGAGCCCTGTCTGCTCTGCACACTCTCCTTACATGTGGCTGGGAGGAGGTCTGCTCTCTGCTCTCTGCACTGGGATCGATGCTGTAGGGGGAGGATTTGGTAATGTGCGGAGGGCTCATCATGTGGATGGGGAGGGCCTGTTGCTATAGTGGGTGGGGTTGTGTCTATGGAGGGCAGACTTGGAGTAGAGTAGGATGATACTACCAGATTACATTATCATGCCAGCACACACCCCCTGGTCGGTCTCTTCAGAAGCAGATTACTGTTATCTCAGTAACACTGCAGAATACTGACAGAAAGCACATGAGTGATTGTCAGCATTAGGCAGGCTGGATATACACTGAGGATATGTCACGAACCCGGACAACCCCTTTAATAAAGATTGTGTATATTTTATAAATTCATTCCTGTGTCCTTCGGACTTTTTGATTACCTGGAATATATGGAGGCTGTGCTATGGAAGCTGCTACTGAGGTATATGGAGGCTGTTATATGAAAACTGCTGCTGGGGTATATGGAGGCTGTGCTATGGAGGCTGCTGCTGAGGTATATGGAGGCTAAGGTATGGTGGATGCTGCTGGGGTATATGGAGGCTGTGTTATGGAGGCTACTGCTGGGACATAGAGACTGCTTCTAAGTTATGGAGGCTGTGTTATGGAGGCTACTGCTGGGACATAGAGACTGCTTCTAAGTTATGGAGGCTGTGCTATGGAGGCTGCTGCTGGGATATATGAAGGCTGTTGCTGGGCTATATGGATGCTGCTGCTGGTATATTAATAATATGTAGCCTGTCCTGTATATATTTTTTGGAAGTTGTGCTGTATATAGAATTTGGAGACTGTGCTGGGCTGTATATATTATTTGGAGGCTGAGCTGGGCTGTATATATTATTTGGAAGCTGTGATTTACATATAAAATGGAGCCTGTGCTGTATATATTATTTGGAGACTGTGCTGTGATGTATATATAATATGGAGGCTGTACTTTGCTGTATATATTATTTGGAGGCTGTGTAGTGCTGTATGTATATCATGGAGACTGCTGCTGTGCTGTATATAGTATTTGGAGGCTGTGCTGTATATATAATATGGAGGCTGTGCTTGGCTATATTTATTATTTGGATGCTGTGCTGGGCATTGGGTTGTATATATTGGAGGCTGCTGGACTGCCACAGCATCCAAATAATATATACAGGCCAACACAGCATCTAAATAATATATACAGCAGAGCCTCCAAATAATATATACAGCCCAGTAGCAGCCTCCAAATAATATACATAGCTCAGAGCCTTTTTATTATGTAAATACAGCCCAGCACAGCCTCCAAATATATACAGTTCACAGCCTCTACATTATATATACAGCCCAGAAGCAGCCTCTAGGAGGGCTCTCCTTTAGACATTTGAAAGGGCCCTCCTCTATACTTAGGGAAGGGCCCTCCTTTATTCATTTGGGAGGGCCCTCTATACATTTGGGAGGAGGCGATCATTGATGCGCAAGTATTTGAGGACCCACGGACAGAAGAAAGTCACTTTGAGGAATCTGATTTACTGTCTCCAGATGTCACGGATGAAGATGATAAGACACAGTTGCCATCAGGTCAGCCTATGAGGCGTCCACTGATCCGACCTGGACCGTTGGCAAGTATAGTCAGCACAGCAACACAGAGTAAGATTGATACGTAACACCAACACAGGTGCCAAAGGGTAGTGGTTTGACCAGACTGAGAACTGGGTCAACTGTGGTTTTTCCTTGACAATCTGCTGTTTATAAAGCAGGCGCTCATACCTCCTGCCCACAAGGTTGTTTGAACAGGATAAGCAAACATCAACCTCATTCACGTACTTGTCAAAGTGAAACGTCAAGTTGTCCATATCAGAGAGCTTGGAAAGGAAGCGTAAATAACCAGCCACGTTCCCACAGTCACAAATACTAAAATTGCACATTGCCAAATTGCTATCTGTGGAGATGTTGACATTTAGGCTTGATATATGGTTCATAGCCGCCACTATATTTGCTGGTGTGCTTTCCATGACTTACATAAGCATGCGTGAATCAACCGTGCTGTCACCAATGCTGTAACTAGGAAGGTCGACATAACAACAAACATGTGAAGAAGTTGTTGTGGACAGTCAGAGATGAAACATTTCTGTGATGGCACACTGGTTGAACCTGGTGGAGGGTGGACAGAGTGACAGCTTGGGACATCACACATCCCACACACGCCAAGAGTAGTTGTCCCGACTTCCATCATGGTTTTCATCTACTCGTAGGCCTGTTTCTGTCTCTTCTCCTTCTCATCCTCCATGTAATTCTGCAGCCCTCAAATCAATTGTTCGGAGGGCCTGCAAACCTGAGTTTGGTGAGGGCCCAGTGGTGGCCCTGCAACATATGTTTGGGAAGGTCCTCCTCTATACATTTGGGAGGGCCCTCTATACATTTTGAAGGGCTCTCCTCTATAATTTGGGAAGGCCCTTATCTACACTTTTGGGGGTGAAACCACTGCCTTACGAATAACACAGCATAGGCAAAGCTATGGTTGTTAGCACTGAAGGTCATCACATCTGTACATTAGAGAGGGCCCTCCTTTATACATTAGGGAGGGCCCTCCTCTATACTTTGGGAAGGGTCCTCGTCTATTCATTTGGGAAGTCCCTCTATACATATTGGAGGGACCTCCTTTATACATTTAGGAGGGCCTTCCTTTACATATTAAGGAAATTCCTCCTCTTTAATTTGGGAAGGGCCAATCACAATCTGCTGTCCATGAAGGAAGCGCTCCCACCTCCTGCCCACGAGCTGTGGTTGCACAGACACAGCAACCAACTTGAACCATGTCCACTTTTTCTGTCCCAGCAAAGTGTGCTGTTGTCCCAGGTCTTGGAAAGGGAGCATAAATACACAAACACTCCCCCACAGGCAAAAACATTAAACGCTCACATTTCCAAATTGCTAGCCATGCAGATGTTCCTCTTTAGGTTTGTGAGAACAGAGTCTTTCCATGATCTCTTGGCTGTGGCTGCCCAAGGATACTGATTTCCTAGCCAGTGGCACCACTTTATACTCAGTGTTCCAACCTCGCTTTACAGAAGCATGTGTTAAACAATATCAACCATGCTGTCAGCAATGCTGTAACTGGGAAGGTCCACGTAGCAACAGACATTTGGAGATATTATTGTTGACAGTCAAGGACGATAAATTCTTATGACAACACACAGGGGGAACCTGGTGGAGGGTGGGACAGAGTGACAGCCTCCAGAAATGGACAAAAAGATTTTTAGATCTGCGCTGCTGTCTATAATAATGAACTTCCTCTGTGCCTAAGACAATGGTTCTTTATTCCAATGCGTTTCAAGATCGTCTTGACCTCTTCATCAGGGATGCAACAACAGAGAGGCCAGCAGGTTACAGAGTTAAGGTATATATACCTGAACTTTGTAACCTGCTGGCCACTTTGTTGTTGCATCCCTGATGAAGAGATCAGGACGATCTCGAAACGCGTTGGAATAAAGAACCATTGTCTTAAGCACAGAGGAAGTTCGTTATTATAGAAGCATCATGGATATAAAAATCTTTTTGTCTATTTCTGAAGTTACTGAGGACCATCCATGAGGTGGGGGATCCTGCTACAGCTGTGATGCTTTAAAACCAGTTGTGGGTCACACAACTGACTAAGGTGAGAAGTTCTTACACTGCACTTACATTTCCTATAAATAGTTTGGACCCATTGTGCCCTTGTCTACTCCTTTTCTTTTAGAGTGACAGCCTGGGACATCACATATCCTACCATGGGCGTACCCAGGATCAAAACTAGGGGGGGCAAGCCATGGTCGTTCAGGTTGTAAAATTGCGCACCGGGGCCCATCAGACTCGTTACGCCACTGGGGAGCCCTATGGGGGGCTGTATATGAGATGGAAATTCCACCTCATATACAGCCCCCCCAATATCCCATAGGGCTCACATCTCATATACAGCCCTCCATAGGGCTCCCATCTCATATACAGCCCCCCATAGAGCTCCCATATCATATACAGCCCCCTTATAGGGATCCCATATCATATATAACCCCACCATAGGGCACCCAAATCATATTCAGCCCCCTAATAGTGCTCCTGTATCATATACAGCCCCTTCATAGGGCTCCCATCATGAGAGCCATATGGGGTGGGCTGTATATGATATGGGAGCCTTATGGGGGGCTGTATATGATATTGGAGTCCCATCTCATATGCAGCCCCTCATATCATATACAACAGTCCTCATACCATATACAACAGCCCCTCATAGGGCTCCTATATCATATATAGGCTGTATATGATATGGGAGCCCTATGGGGGGCTGTATGTGATATGGGAGTCCCATATCCCATATCATATACAGCTCCCCTAATGCCCCAGAGGGCTCCCATATCATATACAGCCCCCCATAGGGCTCCAACAATGGGAGCCCTTTAGAGGTCTATATATGATATAGGAGACCTATAGGGTTGCTGTATATGATATGGGAGCCTATGGGGGCAGGGCTGTATATGATATGGGAGTACATGTCATCTCATATACAGCACAGCACCCACATAAGGCTCCCATACACAGCCCTCCCATAGGGCTCCCGACCCCCCCCCCCCACATTATCTTCCAGGTCACTTTTGTTTACACTTACATCTTTTTTTAACTGTTAATCTCCTCTCTTCTATCTCAGCTCCAGCCTCCAGCACCAGCAGTGTCCCCAGCTTGTTTGCTGCTCTGCACCGCAGGGAATCAGCACAGCGACGAGGCGCTCAGTGGTGATGTCATGACCTCACTTGAGTCCCCTGCACGCCGAGCTGATCTGCAGTGTCGGCAGTCGGCAGACACTGTCTGAGGGAGAGATCCACCCTGCGCCCCTGCTGGCTGCTGCCCCATGATTACCGCGCTGAGGTAACCGTTATCACATTCGCTACACACACACAGGTGGAGGTGGTAGCGTTGGCCAGCCTCAGCTCAGCCACAGACACTATAATAGGTGCGCGCAGCGCGCGCTCAGTGCCGCTCACCCCTTCCTCTTGGGAGGGAGGGGGGAATCTGCCCCCCCGCCCCACTCAGGTATGCTGATGTATCCTACCCATGCCAAGAATAGTGGCCCAAAGTCATCATGGTTTCCATCTACTCGTATGCCAGTTTCTGCCTTCTCTCCTCCTCAATGTCATTCTGCAGCCCTCAAATCAATTGTTCACAGGGCCTGCAAACCTGAGTTTGGTGAAGGCCCAGAGGTGGCTCTGTAGCAAATGTTTGGAAGGGCCCTCCTCTATTCATTTGGGAGGGCCCTCTATACATTTGGGGCTGAAACCATAGCCTTAAGAATAACACAGCATAAGCAAAGCCATGGTTGCTGGCACTGAAGATCATCTCATCTGCACATTTGGGAGGGCCCTCCTTTATACATTTGTGAGGGCCCTCCTTAAAGATTAAAAATAATGGTTTATCTATGACGGTACTTACTTCCTGCAGTACTCTGGGGTGTATGCCATCCGAGCCTAGGGACTTTAACTTTAGTGATTTTTAGACGGTGCCATACTTCCTGGTGGGTTAAGCAGGTTACATTTAATGGAGAGTTTTTGTTATCACTGATCATATTGTCTGTCATGGGATATTCTTGTGTAAATAAAAGTCATTTACCATATTGGCTTTTTCCTCTTCCTCATCCACCATTTCACCCAGACTATTTTTAAGACAGCCAATACAATTATTTTTCAGTTTCTTACTATCTGTGTGTGGCACCCCTGCGGGGAATTGCCACAGGACCCACCGGTGCAGGGAGGGATATATACCTTGGCACACACAGCACAGAACACCTTCCACCCCAGACCTGGAGGGGGAGCCCCACTGGCTGTCTTTAAGCCAGATCCCCTATAAAGATCCAGGCCTGAGGGGAGGAGTCAGTAAGTCAGTCTGCAGTGAGTGAGTACAGAAGCAGCTACTGGAAGGAGCTGGTTGCTGGGACTAAGCCAGGCCCAGAACCAGGAAACCTGACCCAGCTGTGCAGTGCCCTAGAGAGAGGGACGGAGGCCAGTGGAAGAGGTAGGAAGACAGAAGAAGGGAACAGATCTGAGATCCCTTTAACCCACCCAGACACCGGAGTCCAAAGCTGCTATTAATCTAGTGGTAGCAGCGAAAGCCCAGACAGACCAGGAGGATCTAGTTCCCCTGAAGTAAAGAAAGCAAGACACCAAACCTGACCAAGCATAGGACCAGGGGCCCAAGAGGAGAATCGGGATCTGTACAACAAGGTCCTCATTGTCGGTTGTGGAGAAGGAGAAAGTGGAGCAGGTTCAGCTCCAGGCAGAACTTATCCCAATTACCGCACACACTAACAGAGGAGGCCTCACAAGTCTCCAAGGTAGACGTCCCAAACTGCACCGATAACCTGGTTACCCTCCTGGACCGTGCCTGTTACTGAATATCAGTAAAAAGGTACCAAAACAGAGACTATTGTGTGTGTGTGTGCCTGCTTCACCGCCACCTGCAGCGTTCACAACAGAACTGCTACTACTACTCCCCCTTTCCACCCCGCTGCCCTGAGGTAAAGCTCCACCTGTGGGGAGCTGTACTACCAAAACTGCATTCCCATCTCCTCAGCGGCCAGCCGCAGCACTGGTAACCTTATTACCAGGTACCACAGGTGGCGTCACGTTACAAATCACCCATCATCATCACCCTTACCCCACCACTGAGGGTCCAGGGCACGGAACCTGGAACCGACTAGCCGTGATCCCCACCAAAGTAACCCCCTGTCCCAGTATCAGAGTACCCCCTACCCTGTCGACCAGCTCATATGTAGTTGAATATTTTGGAATTTTTTTTACTTTTTCTGGCAATGAGTCTCTCTGCCTCAATCTTTGCTGCCTTGATTTGCTTTTTACAGATGTTAATTTTCTGTATTTGTTTAATGTCTCATCACTACCTACTTGCTTTAATTCCCTAAATGCTTTCTTTTTGTCATGTATTGCGCCCCTTACAGCCTTATTTAGCCATAGTGGTTTCCTCCTATTTCTAGCATATTTATTCCCATAGGGTATATATGTTGGATGTGTATAGAACAGTACTGGAGCAGGGTGGATGTGTACTGGAGTGCGGTGGATGAATGCTTGACCGAAGTGAATGAGTGCTTGAGTGGGGTGGATGAGTGCTTAAGCAGAGTGAATGATTGCTGGAGCGGAGTGGATAAGTACTCGAGGGAGATGGATGAGCACTGAAGCAGGGTGGATGAGTATTGGAGCAGGGTGGAAGAATACTTGATCAAGATGGATGAGTAATGGAGTGGGGTATATTTGAGCAGGGTGGATGTGTGTTGGAGTGGGTGGATAAGTGTTGGAGCAAGGTGGATGAGTGCTGCAGCAGGGTAGAATAAGTGCTGGAGTGGGATGGATGGGTGCTGGAATGGGGTAAATGAGTGCTTGAACGGGGTGTATGAGTACTGAAGCCAGGTGGATGAGTACTGGAGCCGAGTGGATGAGTACTGGAGCTGGGTGGATGAGTACTGGAGCAGGGTGGATTAGTGCTAGAGCGGGATGGATGAGTACTGGAGTGGGGCAGATGAGTGTTGGAGCGGGCGGATGGGTACTGGAGCAAGGTGGATGAGTACTGGAGCTGAGTGGATGAGTACTGGAGCAGGGTGGATTAGTGCTTGAGTGGGATGGATGAGTACTGGAGTGGGGCAGATGAGTGTTGGAGCGGGTGGATGAGTACTGGAGCCAGGTGGATGGTAGATGAGTACTGGAGTCGACAGGATGAGTACTGGAGCTGGTGGATGAGTACTGAGCAGGGTGGATGAGAGCTGGAGTGGGGTGAATAAATACTGGAGTAGGGTGGATTAGTGCTAGAGCAGGATAGATAATACTGGAGTGGGGCAGATGAGTGTTGGAGCAGGTGGATGAGTACTGGAGCAAGGTGGATGAGTGTTGGAAAGTGGTGGATGAGTACTTGAGACTGCGGGCAAAGTCAGCATCACATTGTCCAAGGTGGTCATTTGGTGCCCCGTGATCAGAGCATGGCTGCTGGGGTTCTGGTGACTCCCCACCCTGCTGGCTGTCAGCAGTGGACGAAGCTGGATGGCCAGAGGTTGGTTTTGGTGCTTGAGTAGGGTGGAGGAGTGCTGGAGCAGGTTGGTTGAGTGTTGGAGGGGTTTGGATGAGTGTTTTAGTGGGTGGAAGAGTACTGGAGCAGGGTGGATGAGCACTGAAATGGGGTGGATGAGTGCTAGACCAGGGTGGATGAGTGCTCGAGCAGGGGGGATGAATACAAAAGGCGTTTGGATGAGTACTGGAGTGGAGTGGATGAGTGCTGTAAGCAAGTGGATGAATACTGGAGCAGGATGGATGAGGACTGGAGATGTGTGGATGAGCACTGGAGCAGGGTGGATGAGTGATGTAGCAGGGAGGATGAGTACTGAAGTGGGGTGGATGAGTAATGGAGCAGGGTAATATTGTAGTTGTGTAATCCTACGTGGATTTTGTCCTTGGTGCTTAAGTCCATCATGCCATCCTTGGTCTCCATGAGGGAAAAATAAAGGACATAATAAGGCATCTAAATTGCTGTGGAGGATGCTTACTTGTTGCGTTTTGGTAGCTAAAGGGTTGTTAGAGTCAGGTTTGAGATGAATTAATATGTCGCGATTAAATGGTGGCTCTCCATCATCATTTTCAAAGACAACGGCGACTTCATTCACAGTAGGATTATTATAGCGTCTTGGATCTTGTTTCAGGGCCATGGTTATATTTGGCATGACAGTGTTATTTTGTAAAGCTTTAAACTGTTGTTCATGTTCCACATCTCTTAACATCTTGCACGCAGCTACAAATGGATTGACAGTGTCGAAGAGAGTTGCAATAATACTCATTAGAGTGGGATGACATTTTTGATTTTCTTTACATTGCAAGCGTTGTTCTGTAGCAGTAGCAGTGTCCAAAATATAAAGTTGGGCATACGCAGGAACTTGATCTTCAGAGGGATGTAGTGTTCCAGTGCGGTGGTATATTTGTCTATGTATGCGGAAACAATATGGGCCATGTCCAGGTGGTGGTGAAATATTTGCACCCATGGAGGCGAAAGCAAATGAACTGTTAATGCTGCGTATGTTATCCATGAAATTTTTACTGAATAAACTTTCTCCTTTCATTAAAAGTGTCAAGACGTCTGGATATTGTGGTATTGGTATACGGACTTTGGCCTTATGACAACAAAGGGTAAAACTTTTATCTGATGGTATTTCATCCCCAAAATGTAGGGCGTTACAATGTTGACACAAATAGTTCATAGGACCACAGGTGTGTTCTTCAATAGTACTGTCATCTTGAGTGACAGCTTTAGGCAGTAGAGGGTGAGGCATTGTTAAAGGGGCATTAGAACGTTTGTGTAGAGCCACGTATATTAAGCGTCGGACAGTAGTAGAAGGTTTATTTTGACGGTGTAAACGGCGGGCAGCAGCAGCTTTTTGTTAGCGATTTGTGTGCGACTTAGGAGACTCATTAGTGACAGTGTGTGTGAAAGGCAGCGTTAACTTGGTTCAGGCGACAGCGTTAAGCTTCAGAAGTCTCAGCATCACGGTATTTGCGCTTACGTTTAGTGTGTGAAGCTGGTCCAGTATCTGCAGTGTGAGCACCTTGAGTAACTGTGCACATTGAAGTGGTCCAAAAGCATGACTGTGGAAGGGGGGTAGTTTTTTTGCGGCGTTCACGTGCTGTGGCAGCTTGTTGTTGTAAACGTATGGCTTTGTGCTCAGGAGCCTCATTGGCGATACGTGTATTAAAAGCAGCCTTAACGGTGTCCAGGCGATGGCGTGTCTGTTGTTCAGTTTCGTTAGCACGCTTGTTGTCGTTTACGCGCTGCAGCGGCGGCTTTTTTGTCCTTGTCATTCTGATTGTTATTATTGGAGCTCATGTTGGCGTGGCCAAATTACCATACGTGTACCGGTTACTGACAGGAGGGTAATAAGAGTCAGCAGGTATTCGGAGTAACCAATAGAGTAATAAGGCGTAGTTATTTTTCAGAAAGATAGAGCAAGTAATAGGCAGTATATAGTATTAATACATAGGATGAGTCCTTTAATGTCAATGCAGTGCCTAATAGTATCAAGGAAGTAATATTGGCAATGAAGGGGTTAATCTTAGTTGGTGGTAATGGTACAGAATAGGTGATTGGCAGGCACTCAGTTTTCGAAGCAAATTAGTACAGTTAATGGAGTGTCTGTATATAGCACCTTAAATAAGGTGAAATAGTCAATATCCCAGAAAGGATTAATATGGAGTAGTGAAATATAGCAGTTCAAAGTTGTAATTTCACAGTTCCTGAATACGAAATTAATAATTAATAGAGGTCTTAGCTCTTGTTTGAAGACGTTCAGCGGGAGCTCGAAACGCGACGTGCGTCCGAGAGGCACTGCGCAGTAGAATGAAGCTGTGAGGTGAAATTTCAAATTTCGCGCTCTAACATGGCGGCCGCGAAATCTCGCGAGATTTCAGAGCCGTCATGTATACGCGTGTAAAAAGGGGGGCGAGAGTAGGGTGCTGGGGAGCGCCGCGGCTGAGCTCCGAGCAGCAGGTCGCCAGCCGGGAGACGATCGGCTAACGGCGGTCGTGTCCTGGCTGGCTCGCCACGGTCGTCCCGCTTAGGGCGGCCATCTTGGTCCACCCTGAGCGGGTGTACCTCGGGACAAAGTTACGGAAGTGTGTGCAAAGTGAAGGAACTGACGTCACAAATCGCTTGTGGTTTTATATATTAGATAGTTTTTTCCTTGGACTTCTATTAGATTATTGCATGGGCACTATCACACTTTTGTTCTCTATATTTGGATTTAAATTTCATATGAATAGATCATTTGGAATTAGTTTTTTTGTTTCCACTGACATATGTCAGAATTAGCACATAGCCCACTAGATCATGCCTATTGATTGTCAGTGCCCACAGTATTGAGGATCATTACGTTATTTACAATATAGGGCTTCTTTTATCTTATTTTAGGAGTTCTACTCCACATGCTTCTTATTTATTCAATTAAATCTATGTTTCTTTTTGTGAGATTGGATCATTTTGATTACCTGGATATAGATTAAAGGTCTATCTATTATATAAAACCCGAAGGCCACTTCCGCCCAAAATCCGCTTCCGCTTCCGTGATGGCCTCCCTCCTGTGTCAAACACCGGAACCGGAAGCACCAGACCCACAGAGCCCCAGCCACCGGCCCTGCACAGAGCCCCGTCTGCGCCACCCACATCCGGCCCACAGCCCTGCTGCCCCATCACCCCCCTGCCTGTCACCATAGCCATCCTCCACTGCCCGCGCTCCCCGCCTGTCACAACACTTCCCCCCGCTGCCCCATCACCCCCCTGCCTGTCACCATAGCCGCCCTCCACTCTCCGGTCACCCCCCACTCTCCTGTCACCCCCCCACTCTCCGGTCACCCCCCCCGCCTCTTACCACAGCTCCCTCCAGCCAGCCACGATCTCTATTCATGGGGCTTGAGGACCTCTGATGACGTCACGATGATGGGTGGAGTCACATATCACATGACCGTGACGTCATCTAAGGTCCTGTCCCGATCTCACCTACTCTGCCTATTCATCCCCCTGCGCTGCACACTGACCCACGATCTCCTCACCCCCGCTCTGCCCACCCACCCCCACACTGACCACTGACCCTCACTCTGCCCCTGACCCCCACACTGACCCCCACTCTGACCACCCACCCCCACACTGACCACTGACCCCCACTCTGCCCCTGACGCCCACTCTGACCACCCACCCCCACACTGACCCCCACTCTGCCCCTGACCCCCACTCTGACCACCCACCCCCACACTCACCACTGACCCCCACTCTGCCCCTGACCCCCACTCTGCCCCCCTCACCCCCACTCTGCCCCTGCTCTGCCCACTGGCCCCCACTCTGCCCACTCACCCCCAAACTCTGCCCACTCACCCCCCTACTCTTCCCCCTGACCCCCACTCTGCCCCCTCACCCCCACTCTGCCCCCTCACCCCCACTCTGCCCCCTCACCCCCACTCTGCCCCCTCACCCCCACTCTGCCCCCTCACCCCCACTCTGCCCCCTCACCCCCACTCTGCCCCCTCACCCCCACTCTGCCCCTGACCCTGCTCTGCCCACTGACCCCCACTCTGACCACTGACCCCCACTCTGACCACTGACCCCAACTCTGCCCACTCACCCCCCAACTCTGCCCACTCACCCCCTCTGCCCCCCTCACCCCCTGCTCTGCCCACTGACCCCCACTCTGCCCCTGACCCTGCCCACTCACCCCCACTCTGCACACTGACCCCCACTCTGCCACTGCTCTGCCCACTGACCCCCACTCTGACCACTGGCCCCCACTCTGCCCACTCACCCCCAAACTCTGCCCACTCACCCCCCTACTCTTCCCCCTGAACCCCTCTCTGCCCCCCTCACCCCCACTCTGCACACTGACCCCCACTCTGCCCCTGCTCTGCCCACTGACCCCCACTCTGACCACTGGCCCCCACTCTGCCCACTCACCCCCAAACTCTGCCCACTCACCCCCCTACTCTTCCCCCTGAACCCCTCTCTGCCCCCTCACCCCCACTCTGCACACTGACCCTCTCTCTGCCCCTGACCCTGCTCTGCCCACTCACCCCCACTCTGACCATTGACCCCCACTCTGACCCTGCCCACTCACCCCCACTCTGACCACTGACCCCAACTCTGCCCACTCACCCCCCAACTCTGCCCACTCACCCCCCAACTCTGCCCACTCACCCCCCAACTCTGCCCACTCACCCCCTCTGCCCCCCTCACCCCCACTCTGCCCCTGCTCTGCCCACTGACCCCCACTCTGACCACTGACCCCCACTCTGACCACTCACCCCCAAACTCTGCCCACTCACCCCCTCTCTGCCCCCTCACCCACATTCTGCCCACTCACCCCCTCTCTGCTCACTCACCCCCTCTCTGTCCACTCACCCACCATTATGCCCACTGACCATGCTCTGCCCACTCACCCTGCTCGCCCCATTGACCCCTCACACTGGCCACTCATCCTGCTCTGCCTACTCACCCCCCACACTGACCCTGCTCTGCCCACTGACCCCTCACTGACCCTGCTCTGCCCACTCACCCTGCTCAGCCCACTGACCCCTCACACTGCCCACTGACCCTCCTCTGCCCACTCAACATCCTCTGCCCACTGACCCCTCAATGCCCACTCACCCTGCTCTGCCCACTGACCCCTCACACACCCCACTGACCCTGCTCTGCCCACTCACCCCTCACACTGACCCTGCTCTGCCCACTGACCTCTCACACTGACCCCTCACACTGCCCACTCACGCCTCACACTGCCCACTGAACATGCTATGCCCACTTACCCCTCACACTGCCCACTGACCATGCTCTGGCCACTGACCCCTCACACTGCCTACTGACCCTGCTCTGCTCATTTACTCCCGCTCTGCCCACTCACACCCCGCTCTGCCCACTCGCCCCTGCTTTTACCACTCACCCTGGCCTGCCCACTGACCACCCTCTGTTCACTCACCCCCCGCTCTGCCCTTTCACCATGCCCACTGACCCCTGCTCTGCCAACTGACCGTGCCCACTCACCCATGCTCTACCCACTCACCCTTCTCTGCCCACTCACTGTGCCCACTGACCGCCGCTCTGCCCACTAACCCCTGTTCTGCCCACTGACTGTGCCCAATAACCCTTGCTATGCCCACTAAACCCTGCTCTGCCCACTCACCCCCGCTCTGCCCGCTGACCCCTGCTCTGCTCACTGACTGTGCCCACTCACCCCTGCTCTGCCCACTCACCCCTGCTCTACCCACTTATTTTTCCCACTAACCCCTGCTGTGCCTACTGACTGTGCCCACTGACCCCTGCTCTGCCCAATCACTCTGCCCATTAACCCCTGCTCTGACCACTGACCCCCGCTATGACCCTGCTCTGACCACTGATGCCCCAATCCTGCTCACTGACCATGCTCTGCCCATTCACCCCCCACTCTGCCCACTCACCCCCGCTCTGCCCTCTGACCCTGCTCTGCCTACCTACCCCCCCCCCTCTGGCTACTGACCATGCCCACTGACCCCAGCTCTGCCCACAGACCCCAGCTCTGCCTACTGACCCTGCTCTGACTACTGATTATGCCCACTGACCCCTGCTCTGCCCAATGACTCTGCCCACTAACCCCTGCTCTTCCCACTCATCCCCCACTCTGCCCACTGACCCCCGCTTTGCCCACTCACCCCCAGCAGATCGGTTTCCCAGCCAACGACACCTCCTGTCCTGCCACCTACAAGACGGCTGGAGCGAGCCGCCGCAGGGTAAGTATCCTCACTGAGGTTTTTTTATTTTTATTATCACCATGACGGGGAGGGGGGTGTGCAGCCCCAGAGGGAGGGCGGCCGCAGAGACTGGAGGCCCAGAGGGACGGGTGCTGCGGGGAGCGGAAGGGGTCAGGAGGAGCGCCTCCATCCTGCCCCCCCTATCCATCCTGCCCCCCCTATCCATCCTGCCCCCCAACACCATCCTGCCCCCCCGACTCCATCCCGCACCCCCACCACCATCCTCACCCCCGCCAACATCCTGCCCCGCCCCCTACATCCTCCCCCCTCCCCCACCACCATCCTGCCCTGCCATCTCCATCCTGCCCTGCCGCCTCCATCCTGCCCTGCCGCCTCCATCCTGCCTCGCTCGGTCCATCCTGCGCCACTCACCTCCATCCTGCCCCTCCGTCTCCATCCTGCCCCTCCGTCTCCATCCTGCCCCTCCGTCTCCATCCTGCCCCTCCGTCTCCATCCTGCCCCTCCGTCTCCATCCTGCCCCTCCGTCTCCATCCTGCCCCGCCCCCTCCATCTCCATCTCCATCCTGCCCCGCCCCCTCCATCTCCATCCTGCCCCGCCCCCTCCATCCTGCTCCGCCCCCTCCATCCTGCTCCGCCCCCTCCATCCTGCTCCGCCCCCTCCATCCTGCTCCCCCCCCTCCATCCTGCTCCGCCACCCCATCCTGCTCCGCAACCCACCATCCTGCACCCCTTGCACCTTCCTGCCCCCCTTGCACCTTCCTGCCCCGCTCACTCCATCCTGCCCCGCTCACTCCATCCTGCCCCGCTCGCTCCATCCTGCCCCGCTCGCTCCATCCTGCCCCGCTCGCTCCATCCTGCCCCGCTCGCTCCATCCTGCCCCGCTCGCTCCATCCTGCCCCGCTCGCTCCATCCTGCCCCGCTCGCTCCATCCTGCCCCGCTCGCTCCATCCTGCCCCGCTCGCTCCATCCTGCCCTGCTCGCTCCATCCTCACCCCCGCTGTTCTTGCTCCCCCGCCTCCATCCTGCCCTCACGCTTACTCATCCTGCCCCGCTTGCTCCATTCTGCTCATCTGCCTCCATCCTGCTCCTCCCGCTCCATCCTGCTCAATCCTGCCCCTTCGGCTTCATCCTGCTCCTCCGCCTCCATCCTGCCCCGCTCAATCCATCCTGCCCCCCGCTCTTCTTGCTCCCCCGCCTCCATCCTGCCCCGCTCGCTCCATCCTGCCCCCCCGCCTCCATCCTGCCCCCCCGCCTCCATCCTGTTGCCCCGCCTCCATCCTGTTGCCCCGCCTCCATCCTGTTGCCCCGCCTCCATCCTGTTGCCCCGCCTCCATCCTGTTGCCCTGCCTCCATCCTGTTGCCCCGCCTCCATACTCTTTCCCCATTCGCTCCATTCTGCCCCCCCAACACAATCCTGCCCCCCCTCACCTCCTCAGCTGATTGCTTGCCCAGGCAACTACAGGTCCTAAAGGCCTGTAGGACCTACAAGGCGGAGGCGGAGCGAGCCGCCGGACAGGTGAGTATCCTCACTGAGGATTTTTTTCTTTTTACTGTGGACGACCGGGGGCCAGGAGGACTGGGGGACCGCGGTCACCGCAGTATTGCCATATACCAGAGTGCTGCTATACATGTGCTATAATGTACTGCCATATACCATAGTGCTGCTATACATGTACTGTAATGTACCGCCATATACCATAGCACTGCTATACATGTACTGTAATGTACCGCCATATACCATAGTGCTGCTATACATGTGCTATAATGTACCACCATATACTATAGTGCTGCTATACATGTACTCTAATGTACCGCCATATACTATAGTGCTGCTATACATTTACTATAATCTACCGCCATATACTATAGTGCTGCTATACATGTGCTCTAATTACCACCATATACCATCTTACTGCTATATATATATCTTATATATAAAAACCGAAGGCCACTTCCCGCCAATCCGCTCAACTTCCGTGATGGCCTGCGCCCTGTGTCAAAGACCGGAACCGGAAGTACCAGACCCACGAGCGGTGAGCGCATAGCGCTCACCGCGAGCCGCTGACAAAATGGCACAGCGCCTCGCCGTGGGCGCTAAAGCGCCAACACTCCCCGTTATCCCGCCACCGGCCCTGCACAGAGCCCCGTCTGCGCCCACCCACATCCGGCCCACAGCCCTGCTGCTCACCGCCCACTCTCCATCAGGGACCGCCATCCCGCCACTGGCTCCGCACACAGCCTGCTGTGCGCCCACCAACATGCGGGAACCGGCCCGGACCGGCCCACACTCCGGTGTGCGGCCTCCGCCGGCACCGCTCCCAGTCCTGCCACTCTCTCCACACACCCGGTGACTCTCCTCCATCACGGAGCTAGCCCCGCCCGCACTCCGGGGCCGGCCTCCGGAACCGCCGCCAGCCTTGCCGCTGACCGCCAACAGCCCAGTGAGTGTTCAGCCCTCCAGCCTCCGTTATCCTCTGCCCCCCCAGCCTCCGCTCTCCTCTGCCCCCCCAGCCTCCGCTCTCCTCTGCCCCCCCAGCCTCCGCTCTCCTCTGCCCCCCCAGCCTCCGCTCTCCTCTGCCCCCCAGCCTCCGCTCTCCTCTGCCCCCCAGCCTCCGCTCTCCTCTGCCCCCCCAGCCTCCGCTCTCCTCTGACCCCCCAGCCTCCGCTCTCCTCTGCCCCCCCAGCCTCCGCTCTCCTCTGACCCCCCAGCCTCCGCTCTCCTCTGACCCCCCAGCCTCCGCTCTCCTCTGCCCCCCAGCCTCCCCCCTCCTCTGCCCCCCAGCCTTCCGCTCTCCTCTGCCCCCCCAGCCTCCGCTCTCCTCTGCCCCCCAGCCTCCGCTCTCCTCTGCCCCCCCAGCCTCCGCTCTCCTCTGCCCCCCCAGCCTCCGCTCTCCTCTGCCCCCCAGCCTCCGCTCTCCTCTGCCCCCCCAGCCTCCGCTCTCCTCTGCCCCCCCAGCCTCCGCTCTCCTCTGCCCCCCCAGCCTCCGCTCTCCTCTGCCCCCCCAGCCTCCGCTCTCCTCTGCCCCCCAGCCTCGCTCTCCTCTGCCCCCCCAGCCTCCGCTCTCCTCTGCCCCCCAGCCTCCGCTCTCCTCTGCCCCCACCCTCTGACCCCCTCCCTCCTCTGACCCCTCCCTCCTCTGACCCCTCCCTCCTCTGACCCCTCCCTCCCTCCCCTCCTAACCCCTCCAGTTTCTGCCTCCTCTGCCTCCTCCCTCCTTTCCCCCTCCAGCCTCTGCCCCCTCCAGCCTGTGCTGCACTCACTGCTGACCACTGAGCCACCGCACTCTCTGCTGACCACTGAGCCACCGCACTCACTGCTGACCACTGAGCCACCGCACTCACTGCTGACCACTGAGCCACCGCACTCACTGCTGACCACTGAGCCACCGCACTCACTGCTGACCACTGAGCCACCGCACTCACTGCTGACCACTGAGCCACCGCACTCACTGCTGACCACTGAGCCACCGCACTCACTGCTGACCACTGAGCCACCGCACTCACTGCTGACCACTGAGCCACCGCACTCACTGCTGACCACTGAGCCACCGTATACTCTGCTAACCACTGAGCCGCCTGTATACACACAATTAATTTCACAGCACTCCCCTATTACTAAATAAACTCTATATAGATTCTAGACTACCCGATTCTTTAGAATCGGGCCACCATCTAGTCTATTATATAATTGCGAATGGTTTTTTTGCCCCTTTTGAGTCCACTCACGCTGCGAGTCAATGTCGTCATGTGGATATGCCCGAAGCATTGGCCGCGTAGCGGCCATTGCGAGCAGTTCTAAGGCGACTCGCTATGCCCGCGCAGCGGGCATGGCGAGTCGCCTTAGCAGCGCGAAGCATTGGCCGCAAAGCGGCCATTGCGAGTCAGAGACTCGCTCTTCTAGAATCCCGATGCATGTGCATCGGGCACCCAGCTAGTAAATAATATCTATATAATAGGATCTAATGCTCAGTGAAAACTGGTGCATTCTTTTATGCGGTTCATTGATTGATATGATTGCCAGCACTGATAGTACAATGGGTTTGTCATATGATCTGTCACATTTTTATGCTACTTCATGTGAGTTCTGTGTATATCTTTATCACTCTTTTTATTATTTTATCCCTTTTTTTGATTTTTTGGTGACTATTATCACAAATATAAAATAGCTTTGATTATTTATTGTTTTATATATATATATATATATATATGGATATGCACAATTTTTGCACACCGATGACTTGCTCTGTTCACGTCACATTGTCCCTCCCTGTTCAGTGACGTCACAATGATTCATCAACAATTGTTTTGGCACCTTCTCATATGTATTAAAAGCATCCTGTATGTAATACTTTGTAATGTCCCTGAGGAAGGAGCTAGGAGATAGCTCCGAAACGCGTCGGATTAAAGAACCACTTCAACCAGACGATCCATTGTCCTGGTCTTTCTTTGGTAGCAGCGTGGATCGTACGACACTTTGTCCTTTTATGCTGAATTCTGAATAAAGGACACGCAAATTTTGATGAGTTTGGGAAGCCACCTCTTTTCTCATCCAGGAGGGGACGAAATTTTAAAGACAGTTTTGTAAAATCAGATGTTGGAAGTTCAAAAATAGACACACAACGGACATTTAGCCAACCAAGTTTGGGGAATTTTCCCTGCTTGGGGTGTGCTAGTTGTGGAAATATGATTAAGGGCCAGAAGTTCCACCACCCCCATTCTGGAAAGAAGTATATGATCCGTAAAACATACACCTGCACTAGCAGCTTTGTGATATACACAATTTTCTGTCCGTGTGGTCTCTTCTATGTAAGGGAGACAACTATGGAAGCACGAGCGAGAATCAGTAAGCATAAGAGCACAATCCACGCGGAGAGGGTGGAGCTCCCGATACCATTTGCATTTTAAGGAAGCAGGTCATACTGTAAATCAGCTGAGATACAGGATCATAGATGACACCGCCCGCTTGAGACGAGGAAGTGATAGGGTGGCATTGCTCAAGATGAGAGAACTCAAATGGATTTTTGAGTTAGAGACACTGAGCCCGAAAGGGCTGAACATCAAATATGACCAACGTGGTTGCCTTTTGAGATTAATTTATATGACCTTAACAGATTTGAGGATTACTTGCTAAGTCTCTTTTTTGCATTGTTTTTAACTTACCCCAGATGGACATCGAAGGAGTCTGTACGGAAAGTGATTTATATCTATTCACTATCATTCTGTTCCCTATTTCCATGTATATATAGTGGCGAAATATAAACGTAATATATGGTCCGTGTATATAAATTTTCCCCTTTTAGTATTTCCATGTTTCCTTCCCGTATGTTTTTTTTCCCTCCCTCAATTGATACTTCTGTATCAAAACAGGAGTTGATATATAATATATGATGGTATGATGATGTATAAAGAAAATATACCGGTATGTGGCAGAATAAATCCTTGTATATGGCAGAATGTACAAATCAAGATACACCTATATATCCCCTTAATGTGAGACCATTATTATGTATAAGGAAGGTATATATGGCATATTGATTTTTGTACATGGTAGAATGTACAAAGCAAGGCACACTTGTATAACCCTTGAATTTGAATCCTTATTTGTAGGGTAGTTTGCCCCATAACTATAAAGAGGAGAGGAATTATTTATGCATCCTCAAGAGAATGAGGTATTGTTTGGGAATAGATTTGTATACCCTTGGGGTTCCTATGTTACAAAGTTTAGGGGAGTTATTGGATTAACCATGGTGCCTTGGTTTCTTTGATTTCCTTTAGGATCTTTATGATGCATGGTATTATTTTGAGAAATGAGCCTCATTGCTAGTGGGGGGATTGATATTATTATGCCATGTCATCGCTATATCTTTTTATCAGGTTTTGCCTGCTTTTAAAAGTCGCTATGATTATGTTAATTCCGTGGTTAGGATCATGTCCACTCTGTTTATATGTTTACATCAACTGCATAGAGAAGATGGGGGATGTGATGTTGCGGTCACATGATCGTCGATAACCAATGAGTGGAGGACGCCTGCGCATTACATTACCGATGATTGACCAATCGCAATGGAAGGACCGGCGCATGCACAGTAAAAGATGGATAAGAGACTATGAAGGCGGACCCCAATATTGATGACAGAGGGATATTACTATGGAGACTGGCAAACAAATTTCCTGATTGGCTGCAGGGTTTGTTTTGGGAATGAGGGAGGTAAATGGAAATATGTGAAGGACTATGGATTGAAAACTCTGATGGGGGATTGGTTTACAAGAGGGAGAGGATGATAGCAAGATCACATGGTATGAGATCCCTGGGGCATTTTAAATATATTTAAATGTAATTTATGATGATTATTGATAACACTGTTTGCGGATTGGTTGTAATTAACAAGGGGCAGGTGTTTATACTATTTAAGAAAATGTGTGTAATGGTGATTTGTGCTTGATAAAGAACATGTCTATTCGAAACGTCGCATAAAGACGAAATAAAGCGGTATTTGGAAGATAATATCACCACATTGTGAGGCGCTGTCATTTCTAAGTTATTCATCACAGACTGTCTGTCCCAACTAGAAAGAGATTTTGAACAATTTAAGCAAAAATTTTAAAGAAACCTTGGGGACAGAAATGCAAATGACGCCTGGGGGGCTCTTTGGGGGCTGATAATCTCTCATCATGCCACATACATACATAATATAATCTTTATGTTAAATTTAGTTAAGACATATGTGGAGCCCACTGGGATGGGGTACACGGTACCGGATCGGGGTATCACGGGGGTTATCACGGCGGTCTTGTTCCAGACGTCCCAGCCCACAAGTAATGGGGGTTATTTACAGGGGAGAAAGTCGTGACGCCACCCGTGGTATGTGGCCAGGGTGACCACCGCTGCTGCAGAACCTCCGGGGATGATGGATGACAGCTTGTGATGTGACTGCTCTCCACAGGCAGAGCCTGGTCCCCGGGGCAGTAGTGATTATAGTCTATGGATGATGCAGGGTAGGGGTAGTGGTAGAGATGATAACAGTTTGTGAGGGAGAGTAGGGCTTGAGCGCAAGGAACACACAGACTCACGGTTTTGTAGCTTTCCAAGTCTTTACTGTAGATGGTATTCAGTAAGTTTTGCCCACGGAGTCTGTACCGGGGCCGGGTTGCTCCCACCCTAACCGGGTCCTTGGGTTTTTATTCCTGCGCTGTGTGTGTGGCCCTGCTGTCACTTTAGCTAGACTGCCGGCCCTGTCTCCCCTCATGGGTACCAAACTTGCTAGGCAACTTGAGTCTTATCTTTGTGTTTCTGACCCCGCTGTGTTGCTTCACTGTGATTATTATTATTATTTATTTATATAGCGCCATTAGGTTCCATGGCGCTTTACATGAGGATAAGGGAGACAAGAACAAGTACACTAAATCTAGGCGATCAGGACGTACAGGTACAGGAGGGGCAGGGACCCTGTCCACGAGGGCTCACAGTCTATGAGGGGTGGGTTAGGATACAGTAGGATGGGGGAATGTCAGGTATGGGGCGGTCGCCTGGGTCTCATGACAGGTTGTAGGCTTGACGGAATAGGGGAGTCTTCAGGTGACACTTGAAGCTTCTCAGGGTAGGAGAGTGTCTGACGTGTTCGGGCAGGGAGTTCCAGAGTAAGGCAGATGCCTGGGAGAAGTCCTGGACTCGGTTGTGCGAAGAGGTGATGAGGGGGGAGCAAAGGAGGAGTTCTTGGGAGGAGCAGAGGTTGCGTGAGGGTAGGTATCGGGAGACCAGGTCGGAGATGTATGGTAGGGCCAGGATGTGTATGGCTTTGTACGCCATGGTTAGTGTTTTGAATTGGGATCTCTTGGAGGCGGGGAGCCAGTGAAGGGCTTGGCAGAGGCAGGAGACAGGGGAGTAGCGGGAGGACAGGTAGATTAGTCGGGCAGCGGAATTGAGGATAGACTGGAGAGGTGTGAGGGAGTTAGCTGGGAGGCCATTTAGAAGGAGGTTGCAGTAGTCAAGGCGGGAGATAAGAGCATGAATGAGTGTTTTAGCGGTGTCGTGGGTGAGGAAGGAGCGGATCCGCGAGATGTTCTTGAGCTGGAGCCGGAGGGATGTGGTGAGGGCCTCGATGTGGGGCTTGAGGGATACGGAGGAGTCAAGGATTACCCCGAGGCACTTGGCTTGAGGGACTGAGGAGAGGGCGCAGTTGTTGACGCAGATGGATAGGTTGGGAGGTGGGTGGAATTTCTTGGGGGGGAAGACTATGAATTCAGTTTTGTCCATGTTGAGTTTAAGGAAGCGAGCAGAGAAGAAGGATGAGATGGCGGAAAGGCATTGTGGGATTTTGGAGAGTAGGGAGGTGATGTAAGGGCCGGACAGGTAGATTTGGGTGTCGTCGGCGTAGAGGTGGTACTGGAGGCCGTGGGACTCAATGAGTTGCCCTAAGCCGAGAGTATATATAAAAGTAGGGGTCCCACGACCGAATCTTGGGGGACTCCGACAGAAAGGGGGTAGGGTGAGGAGGAGGTGTGGGAGTGGGAGACGCTGAAGGTCCGGTCCGCTAGGTATGAGGAGATCCAGGAGAGGGCAAGGTGCGTGATGCTGAGGGATTCCAGGATCTGGAGAAGAAGGGAGTGGTCAACCGTGTTGAAGGCGGCAGACAGGTCAAGGAGGAGGAGGATGGAGTAGTGGTGTTTGTTCTTGGCGGTCAGTAGGTCGTTGGTGACTTTGGTCAGGGCTGTTTCGGTGGAATGAAGGGGTCGGAAGCCGGACTGTAGGCGGTCGAAGTGGGAGCATGAGGAGAGGTGAGAGGACAGTTCGGAGTGGACGTGCTGTTCAAGTAGCTTAGAGGCGAATGGGAGAAGAGATATGGGGCGATAGTTAGAGCCAGAGGTAGGGTCAAGTGAGGGTTTTTTTTAGGATGGGTGTGATTAGGGCGTGTTTGAAGGCCAAGGGGAAGGCACCAGTGCTAAGTGAAAGGTGAAAGAGGTGATACAGTGAAGATATAGAATCTTCACTTATCCGGTGTTTTGTGTCCTGCTTGTGTCAGGCAGAATTACGGATCCGGTATCTGGTCTTTGCACTTCACCCGGGGTGAATTTAGGGTAACTCCGTGTCACAGGTGTGTTCCTCTACTTCTCCTACTCCTTTCCTCAGACCCTGGCTGGCCTGGAACTGGACAGTGGACCGTGGGTTGGGCCTAACGCAGCCCTTTTACACTCAGGTCTGTCTTCCTCAGTGTTGCACCGCACTGAACTGCCACTTCCTCTCCACCCAGAATATATAGGGAAGCAGCTTTAGCTCCCCCTTCTGGCCTGGAGGTGCTAGTGTAGTGTTGTGGGTTGTGTGGGGAATTAATCCTTGGTGGTGTTGTTACTGTAGCACATTAACCCCTGGCGAGCCACACATACATAATATCATTTTATGTCAGTATTTGGTAATTCCTTTGTTCCTTCTATACTATTACACTACAGATGTTATAATAGTTTATTTTCATACTAGATTAAGGCCCGATGCTATCGCATCGGGAGAATGGTGATGTGACGTTGAGCATGTCTTGTGTAGCACTGCGAGGAGCACATCTTGAGATGGAGATGTGGTGAACAGCCATCCCGCCCATCTCTTTAGCTGTTCACAAAAAAACAGCCCTGTTATAAGAGTAAATAACATTTCTCAGCAGCTATGATGCTTGAGCTTTACATCTGGGTTCCTATCACCAAATGTAAGAATTTGGATGATACACATCTCCTCTCTTATACTTGATGTGTGTTAAACTTATATTTAGAATTATGTGAAAATGTATCACACTTATGTATTTATGTAGATAGGATGTTTACACAGTGAGCCTCAAGAGGGACAGCATTACTGATGTATGTAAAGTGCTATAGAATAGCGCTATACAAATAAAAGTATTAATATTATTACCTAAGTTATATAGTTATGTGCTAGCTATGTAGTTGAAATCTATTGATGTGTGCATCTTTTATTATTTTTGGTTTTTTTCACTCTATATATATACCTATGTATGTTAGTAAGCATCTTAATGTGTCTATGACATATCTATGAAACAGACTATTTATGTATGATATATGTATCTGCTTAGAAAATCCATATATATAACATGTATCAAGCTATGTTTAGAAGTCTTGATATTTGCAGAAAGTAGCGGCACACGGATTGGATCCAAAAATTTCCGGCGTTTATTTGTGCATCAAGTTACAGGTGGTGCAGGGAGGGGGGGTGCTGAAGGTGCAACGGACCGTTTTGAGGGAAGAGGAGTACCTCGAAACGGTCCGTTGCACCTTCAGCACCCCCCCTCCCTGCACCACCTGTAACTTGATGCACAAATAAACGCCGGAAATTTTGGGATCCAATCCGTGTGCCGCTACTTTCTGCAAATATCAAGAGTTTTTCTCCAGCAGAGCACCGGATCCCAGACACCGCCGTTATCTGCAAAGAATCTGCAGCAGGTTAGTGCCCGGTTCACTTCTCCCAATAATTTCTATGTTTAGAAGTGTATTATCTAAATCTATTTAGAATGCAACTATCATTAATAATATATCTATATTTCTATTCATTGTAGGACCAACTGAAATAGTTTAAAGAAAAACATTTTTGTAAACCACATTTCGAGTAAAGATTTTTGGGCTATTAGGTAGTAATTGTCCTTGAAGTGGTGTATCCACCACTTTGACCCTAACGTTGTAACCGCCATCGGGCCCAGGTGCTCTGTGATTCCTATCACAGAGCGCCGGGGCTTGAGGTCAGGGCAGGTGGATTCCCCAACCCGCCCCCAGGATCACGGTGGTTGGCTGTTTGAACAGTCAATCACCGTGATCCTCTGCCAGCTATCCAAGGGGCTGTGGAGCGGCTCTGATGGGGGTGATCATCTGATCAGATTGCTTCCATCGGATGGAAGCAATCTGATGGGATGATCACCCCCATCAGAGTCGCTCCACAGCCGCCCTGCATCTGCCGCTGCCGCCGTCGGTAATCTTGTGCCCGGCCGTCTCTTCCTCCTCGCCTCCCCTCATCCGCTACTCCCTCTTGTTCTCCTGCCCTCCCTCTGAGCCCCTCTCCGAGTCCCCCTCTGTGACCCGCACTCCCCCCTCCGTGACCCGCGCCCCCCCTCCGTGACCCTCGCTCCCCCGCTCACCTCTGCTCCCCGCCAGCCGCCATCTCTCCTGCGCTCCTCTGCTGCTGATAGCTGAGGAGCTGCAGGACAACGGGCACCATGCTGCCAGTAGGATCCCTGCTGTTAGGCAAGTATGGATGGATGGGATGGATGGGTGGGTGCCTGCATGGATGGATGAGTGCATGCATGGGTGGATAGATGGATTGATGGTGCATGGATGGGTGCATGCATGCATGGATGGGTGCATGCAAGGATGGATGGATGGTGCATGGATAGATGGGTGCATGCAAGGATGGATGGTGCATGCATGCAAGCATGGATGAGTGCATGCATGGATGGATGGGTGCATGCATGCATGCATAGATGGATGGATGCATGGGTGGATGGATGGATGAGTGCATGCTTGGGTGGATGGATGTGTGCATGGATTTATTTGTGCGTGCGTGGATGTGTGTGTGCGTGGATGTGTGCATGGATGTGTGCATGGATGGATGTGAGCGTGCGTGGATGTGAGCGTGCGTGGATGTGAGCGTGCATGGATGTGTGCGTATGTGCATGTGTGGATGTGTGCACCATAACTCTGACCCCAGAGACTGTAGGAAGAGGACACTTGATCCCTTGCTGCAGTCTCTGGATTGAGCAGAGGCGATCGAGCGTCGTGGGACCTTCGTTGTGGACTACGTCGGAGGCGATCGAGCATCGTGGGACCTTCATTGTGGACTACGTCGGATCTTTATAACAATGACAGGAGTCCGAATTTTGTGTGGTTTTTTTTTTTCAAATAAAACGATTTTTCTCTGCGTGTATTTTTTTTGACTACTTACTAGAGATTCCTAATGGCCGGGTCTAACATTGGCCAGACATTATGAATCTCGGGCTTAGTGTCAGCTGCCAATAAAATGCTCGCATTTAACCCCTTTATTACCCAGTTTGCCACTGGCACCAGGGCAACTGGAAGAGCCTGGGTACAGCGCCAGAAAATGGCGCTTCAATGAATGCGCCATTTTCTGGGGCAACTGTGTGCTGCAATTCACAGCATGGGGGACCAGAACGCTTGGGCCTCTCCATGCTGAGGATTCCAGCCTCCAGATGCCTAGTTGTACCTGGCTGGGCCAAAAATATGGCGGAGCCCCACGTCTTTTTTTTTCTCTAGAATTAGTTCAAGAAATATTTTTGGTTGCCAGCCAGGTACAACTTGGCAGCTGGGGGGCTGGAATCCTCAGCGTGGAGAGACCCAAATGTGGGCCCCCACGCTGAAAATTGCAACCCACAGCCACCCCAGAAAATACCGCATTTATTAGAGGCGCCATTTTCTGGTGCTATACCCCAACTCTAGCAGTTGCCCTTGTGCTGGTGGCACACGGGTTCTCCATACACGACATGGTGTCCGCTAACAATTTGAATGGAAAATTAGCTCAAATTGTTTGTGGACACCGTGTTTGGAGAGCCCCTGTGTGCCTGAACATTGGAGCTCCCCCACAAGTGACCCCTTTTTGGAAACTAGACCCCACAGGGAACTTATCTAGATGGGTGGTGAGCACTTTGAAGCCCCAGATGTTTCACAAATTGATCCGTAATAATGAAAAAGTACTTTTTTTTTTTCACAAAAATTTTCTTTTAGCCTAACTTTTTTTCATTTTCACATACCCAAAAGGATAAATTGCATCCTAAAATTTGTTGGACAATTTCTCCTGAGTACATTGATACCTCATATGTGGTCATAAACCACTGTTTGGGCACACGACAGGGCTCAGAAGTGAAGGAGCGCCATTTCACTTTTTGAATGGAAAATTACCTCAAAAAGTCAAATTGCGCTCACTTCCCTTCTGAGCCCTGCTGTGCGCCCAAACAGTGGTTTATGACCACATATGAGGTATCGGTATACTCAGAAGAAATTGCCCAACAAACTTTAGGATCCGTTTTATTCTGTTGCCCATGTGAAAATGAAAGAATTGAGGCTTAAAGAACATTTTTGTTAGAAAACTTAAAATGTCCATTTTTTCCTTCCATGTTGCTTTAGTTCCTGTGACGCACCTGAAGGGTTAATAATCTTCTTGAATGTAGTTTTGAGTAGCTTGAGGGTGCAGTTTTTGGAATGGTGTCACTTTAGGGTGTTTTCTGTCAGGTACACCCCTCAAAGGGACTTCAAATGTGATGTGGTCACTAAAAGAAATGGTTTTGTAAATTTTGCTGGAAAAATGAGAAATTGTTGATGAATTTTGAAATAACTTCCCGCCCCCAAAATTATTTTTTTTCCAAAATTGTGCTGATGTAAAGTAGACATGTGGGAAATGTTATTTATTAACTATTTTGTGGCACATAACTCTCTGGTTTTGCAGAATAAAAATTCAAAATTTTAAAATTGCAAAATGTCCAAAATTTTTGCCAAATTTTTGATTTTCTCACAAATAAACGCAAAAATTATCGACCTAAATTTACTACTAACATGAAGCCCAATATGTCACGAAAAAATGTCAGAATCGCTAGGATCCGTTGAAGCGTTCTTGAGTTATTACCTCATAAAAGAACACTGGTCAGAATTGACAAAAATGCCAAGGTCTTTAGGGTCAAAATAGGGATTAATGGGTCTTTAGGGTCATGAAGGGATTAATGGTCATAGCAAAAGCAGGTTTTACAGGAAACTGTCGACGTTTTAATTTAAAAGGTAACCCAGTCTCTGAAGGACACAAATCGATGCGTGGAATAAATACAATGTCTCCTTCAGCTGAGCCAGTAATCACTTTAGCCTGTATGATGTTGTGGAGTAAGGCAGTGACAATGAGCTGAGTGCCATTGCAGAGACCTTTCTTTGTGTTTAGGTTTCTTAATAGCATGACAATGGTGCCAATTTTAAGTTGTAAGAGATGTGATGGCATTCCTGATGGTGTCAGCGAGTTTAAAAATTCGGCTGGGTAGTTTTCACATTCCTCTGCTTCATCAGCATCGACAGAATTATCACTTGTATATACAATGTAATCACCACTGATTCGATCCATTACTTTAGAGTTCAGATAATCTAAGTCATCATTTTTTGGACATAGTATAGCATGTGATGCAGCAGTGTTTATGCTTTCGGTGTCATTAACATCAATGCAAATATTGTCTCCAAAGATGTCGATTATAGAGCCAGTGCAGAGCATGTCTGGAGGAATTTCAATGACATCGTCTCCAAGGTTGTGTTCATTAGACAGCTCACCATTTCCAAGTTTAAGCAACCAACTGCTGTATTCAGGATCAGTGGAGCGCACGTTGTTGAATAGTGGTAGTCTAGTAAAATGTTGCCAATGTTTTGATTATTTAATGCAGGAATCTACAATGTCTGTTGTTGCATGAGCTATAACAGGAAGGCATTGTCTGAAGTCTCCTCCAAGAACAATAACTTTACCTCCAAATGGTGTTTTGTCAGCAACACTTGTTGTCATGATATCACATAGAAGTCTATCTATGATATTCAAGGCATGTTTTTGGACCATTGTACAGTCATCAATAATAAAACGTTTTGTACTCTGTAAATGTTTTCCTGCATTTGTATCGTTTTTAATCCTGGAAACGGATGTTTCGTTGATCGGAATTGGTATGCCATACAGAGAGTGGATTGTTTGGCCTCCTTGTAGCAAGTTAGCCGCTATTCCTGTAGTGGCTGCAGGTGAGACAATGTCTCCTTGTCCCCTTAGAAAATGTATAAGTAGATGGTATAGGTAGGTCCTTCCACTGCCACCAGGTCCGTCAAGAAAAAAGCACTTTGGTGTTAAATTGCTGTTTTGTAATGCTTGAGTAATGACATCGTAGGCAAAAAGCTGTTCCTGATTAAGAGTTTCTTTCATCTCTGCAACTTTTGTTGACTCATGGTCCTTATCATATTGTTGAGGGATGTGTTTTTTTTTATTTTTTGCTGGACGTGGTAAATTGAAATCAGCAAAAGTTCTTCCATGGACTATGAGCACACCTTGGACATCTTTCATAGCATAACCTTCACAATTGATGCACTCTTCAGTGCTGCTGTGGTATGTATGACAGTAGTCTTGTAAAAAATGTTCCTTAAATTCATTCCACAATTCAAGTGGATTTGTGGGGGGGCCAAAAATACAGATGAAAGCAAACATGTAGCGAAGTTGTAAAGGCATGTTAAGAATGCAGGCATCTATTAAAGTATTTCTCCAGATGCTATCATCGTATAATAATCCAAGTGCTAATGCAGCATCCTTAAACGTTTCATGGGTAACTCCATTGACTGTTTTAATGCTGTCAAAACTGGTAGCAGCTTTTACATGCAATAACAACAAATGTAAATAGTATTATCTTGGTCTTTCAAACTAACTGTATACATTCTTCCTATAACTGTTAGACCCCCTCGTTTTCTGCGTTCCCATGTGCCTTGTTTCCAAACGTAGTATTCTGGAATTCCCCGGTAATAATATTTATGTGCATTTAGGTCGATTTTAGGGTACCGTCACACCTGGCGCTGTCGGTGGCGATTTTTTAGGCGATGCTGGGGCATGGCCTATCGCCGCCAACATCGCCAATGCGTTTCCTAATGTGAATGGGCGAGGGCGACGCATTTGAGTGGTTGCCTGGTTTCAGAGCAGCGCTGTCGCCTGTCAGATCGCCTGTGCATCGCCGGAGATGTCGCCGCATGTAAACATGCGATGGCGATGCTGGAGGGGCGCCAAGAACGTGCGCGCTCCCGCCCGTCACCGCCGACATCTCCGGCGACGTCACCTGGTGTGACGGGCCCCTTATTAAGGTTGAAAAACGCCATTAGAGTAGAATTAGTATTGAGCTTTTGTTGGATGTTGTCTGCAGAGTCATCCTCATGAAAATATGACTGAGAATTAGGCAGATGTACTGCAAGGCGAATGATGGCATGAGATTGTTTATGCATAGGAAAAGCAAATATTCTCCACGCAGCCTCTGGTGCACTAACATATCTAAAATCGACAAACAGATTTTTTTCATCATGTTGGATGTTATTTTGGGAAATTTCCACATTGGCTTTTTCATGTCCTTTGTAAACATATTTAAATAAATCAAGGTATAAGAAAAGAGCGGCACTCACCGGAGTTGCGACATGCGGAGTCCTTTATTTGGGTAGTTGTTACACGGTGCAGGGAGGGGGACCGGGTGACGACGGCACCGTTTCGGGCGTGCTGCCCTTCAACGGGTCACTAACCATGGTTAGTGACCCGTTGAAGGGCAGCACGCCCGAAACGGTGCCGTCGTCACCCGGTCCCCCTCCCTGCACCGTGTAACAACTACCCAAATAAAGGACTCCGCATGTCGCAACTCCGGTGAGTGCCGCTCTTTTCTTATACCTTGTTTGATGGACTGTATCCCGCTGGCACCCTGGATGCCTGTGTGACCTATACTTCTATGCCTACACGCAGTTAAGTTACCTCATTGGTGGTGCCCTCCCTTGTTTTGTTGCTGGACATTATTTAAATAAATATTTTACATTTGAATGGAAGTACATATTTTTACATTAATATGACACTTGCATTTTTAGAGTAAAAAAGGTTATATGGAACAACCCATGAATTGTCAATCGTCTTAGAATGGTGTTGATATGTTTTGCCAATGGGCCTGCGGTAAGTGGGATAGCTGTCCTTTTCTTCGATGGTATATTCTTCGGGTTGTTTTGGGAAACCTTTGCTACACTTGCCAAGATCCATACAGAGTGTATTAGAATTGGGTTCTCCACAGGGACCATGAATCATGTGTTGAAGAACAATGTTATGAAGCTGAGGGTAGAAAGTTTCATCTGGAATTTCAGCCCATATTATATTGTCTATATCCTGTTCAGTATTTAATTTATAAAAGCTATCAAGAATAATTAAATTATGAGCGTGTGGAAGGCCACGCTTTTGAAATTCAATGACATGGACCATTGCAGTGACGTTTCCAAATAATCCATTGCTAATGTCTTTTAATAGGGATTCCAGTTTAATTTTAAAGATGCGTGCAACCAAGTCAGGTCTGTGTTCAACACGGTGCCATGGTTCTAAATGTGTAGTAATTTCACTCCACTTTGGATTACAGGTCATGGTGATAAATAGATCAGGTCAACCATACTTTGTCACAATAGCCATAGCATCCTGGTAGCGCTGTTGCATGTTTCTGGGACTGCCTTCAAAAGAAGATGGTAAAATGAAAGTTTTTCCAATAGGGATGCCCTTTTGAATAGATTTTTTGAGTAAATGTTCTTGAAGTAGGCAGTAATCCTCCACTTTTAAATTTTTTTGGTGGTTTCAGATGTAATGTAGGCGATTGGCTTTGATTTTGACATAAGCATCGACTAAATATTGCTGTGTCAGCTTACCACCATTGAGGAGTGGATTAAAGTAATTTCTGACAGATAACATATAGCAATAGTATTGAAGTTGGGTGATGCTGCGTCGAGTCTTTGCCTTGTTGTTTGAGTCCATCATGCCATCCTTGGTCTCCATAAGGAAAAAATATGGGATACAGGAGGGCAACTAAATTGCTATGGAGAATGCTAATGTGTTGTGTTTTTGGAGCTAACGGGTTCTGTGGATCAGGTTTTAAATGAATATGTCTTTTGAAGGGGGGCTCACCATTGTCATTTTGAAAGACGACTGCTACTTCACTGACAGTGGGATTATTGTAGCGTCGAGGGTCTTGAGTCCGATCTTGTTTAATAGCCATAGTAATGTTTGGCATGACAGTTCCGTTCTGTAGAGCTTTAATTTTTTTCTTGTTCTTCCACATCGCGTAACATTTGATAAGCTGCCACAAAAGGATTGATAGTTTGTATTTGAAGGGCAATCTTTAACCCCATAAGGACGGCCTAATGTCCAGAGACGTCTGAAAAAAAGGGTACTTATGCCTGGCTGATGTCTATGGACGTCAGCCAGGGAAAGTGCTCTAGCGCCCCCCAGTGGTAAAAAATCTCCGGGGTTTCAGCTACCGGGGGTAGCTGAGACCCCCAAGATTATGGACCGGGGGCTTTTTACCATCACCGGTAATGTGATGACCGGTAAGCACCGTTTACCGTTCATCACATTACAAAAAATTAGACTGCCGGTAAAAAATGCTTTCACTTTCATCCGATGTGAAAACACACGTCGGATGACAGTGAAGCATTAACCCCTAAGTGTCCTAAGACCCCCGGTACCGAGGATCTTCCTCCCACCCCCACCCCTCCCCCGATCTGTCTAAAAATGGCGGTAAAACCCACCACCGCTGCTGCATCTCCATGCGATCTGACATGTCATACATGTCAGATCGCATGTAAATGTCAGTGCTGGTGCCCATAGCCTCCTACTGTGCCCATCAGCCTCATTCTGTGCCCATCAGCCCCCTCCTGTGCCCATAAGCCCCCTCCTGTGCCCCCCACGTTCCTCCTGTCCCAGCTCCTAGCTCCTTCGTCCTCCCTCCTCCTTCCTTCTGTACAGTTCCTGCTGCTGCTGATCTATGCAATCTGAACGTCAGACTGCATAGATCGGTATCACCGAAGGTTCCCCCAGCACAGTGACCCCTCCATACAGTGGCCCCCTCCCCCCGTTACCGGTGCCAGTGTCGGTACCGGCGATCGGTCATCTCTCTCTTTGGGAGAGCATCTGGTGTCCCCCCTGGGCCCCCCGGGGTCCCCCTATGTCCCCCAGACCCCTGCACCATCACAAAATGGATGGGTCCCCCTCCGGTCCCAGCATCTCCCTCCTCCCTTCTCCCTCCTCCCTCCATCTGTGCAGTGTGCACTGTTCCTGCTGCTGATCTATGCAATCTGAAGTGGTCAAACATCAGATTGCATAGATGGGTATCACTGAAGGCCCCCCCCGGCAAAGTGCCCCCTCCATACAGTGGCCCCCTTCCCCCGGTACCGGGGGGAGGGGGCCACTGTGTCTCTTTGAGAGAGCATCCGGTGGCCCCCTGCCCCCCCCCCCAGGGTCCCCACATGTCCCCCAGACCCCTGTATCTCAATAAAATGGAGGGATCCCCCGTGGCCCCCCTTCTTCGTTCTTCTCTTCCAAAATGGCCCCGCACATGCGCAGTGTGAAAGTCTGCCCTCACCACCTAGCAACCAAAATAAAAAAATTCCCATTGGTTGCTGTGATTTGAACTGTGTGATACACCCTATCACACAGTTCGAATCCCAAATTATTTGTAAATATGGCTGCATTTGGGTCTGCCTCTCTCCTCTCTCCTGTGTAGTTGTTTTTTGGAAAGAGGAGAGAGACAGACTACTTGCTGCCTTCTGTGAAAGAAGAATCAATTTGCTACTTATATCTTATAAATTTATTTAGCTAGGGTTAGGGCTAGGGTTAGGGTTAGCGTTCAAAACCAGGGTTAGGGAAAAAAAACATCCCCTCCGTCATTCCCTCTTCCTCACTCCCCATATCAAATCTTTTTTTTATTTTACTCTATATCAATCCTTTTTTAGCTAGGGTTAGGGTTAGGGCTAGGGTTAGGGTTCAAAACTAGGGTTAGGTAAAAAAAAACATCCCCTCCGTCATTCCCCCTTTATCACTCCCCTAATTAAATCTTTTATTTTATTCTAAATCCTTTACTTAGTTAGGGTTAGGGTTAGGGCTAGGGTTAGGGTTCAAAAATAGAATTATTCTTACCGTTAATTCGGTTTCTAGGAAACCTTCCACGACAGCATAGGAGGTAGCCTCGCCACGCCCTAATGGAGACAGGAACACAAGAGAGGTTAAAAGGCCCCTCCCACCTCCCATTAGCCAGTGTCTTACAACGAACCCAGAACGCATAAGAAACAAGCATAAAATCCATAAACCAGGAAATTAGGGAGGGAAATAAGTGCTGTCGTGGAAGGTTTCCTAGAAACCGAATTAACGGTAAGAATAATTCTATTTTCTCTAGTCACCTTCCACGACAGCATAGGAGGAATGCCCACGAATCCTTACCTAGGGAGGGACAACAGCTTGCAGGACCTTCCGGCCAAAGGCCAAGTCCCTGCCAGCCATCACATCCAAACGATAGTGTTTGGTGAAGGTATGTAGCGAAGACCATGTAGCCCTTTGCAGAGCTGCTCCGGAGAAGCCCCAGCACGCTCAGCCCAGGAGACAGAAGTGGCCCGGGTAGAATGGGCCGTAAAACCAGAAGGAGCCGAGAGGCCTTGACCGAGATAGGCATCCGTGATGGCCTTCTTTATCCAATTGGCGATAGTGCCTTTAGCCACCTTCCGGCCCTTGTTGCGACCAAAATGCTGAATGAACAAATTCTGGTCGATACGCCAGGGAGCCGTGACCTCTAGGTAGTGCAACACCAGGCGACGGACATCCAGAGAGTGAAACTCCACCTCCTTCGCAGATCTAGGATGTTGACAGAAGGATGGTAGAACTATTGACTGAGATCGATGGAACTCCAACACCACTTTCGGCAGAAAGGACGGATCCAACTGAAAAACAATGCTGTCATCCCGCACCGTCAGATAGGGCTCACGTATGGACAAAGCCTGAAGTTCACCAATTCTCCTCGCCGAAGTAATAGCCACCAGGAAAGCGAGCTTGTGAGACAAGGACCTCATGGAGCAATCCGTTAGAGGCTCATAAGGAGAACGAGACAGGCCTGTATGCACGATATTCAGATCCCACGAGGGGGAGACACTCCTCCGACAGGGACACCGTCTTGAAGCCGCCACCATGAATCGTTTGACCCAACGATGATCAGCCAGTCTCACATCAAACACAGAACTCAGGGCTGCAACTTGGACCTTAAGGGTGCTAGGTTTAAGTCCCAGATCCAAACCTTGCTGCAAGAAGTCCAAAATCTGAGAAATATTCGGAGCAAAAGGGTCCGGCACCCGGGCCCCACACCAGGAGGAGAACTTCTTCCAAATCTTATTGTAGATGGAATTAGTGACCGGCTTACGGCAATCTTGCAAGGTGGCGATAACTCGATCGGAAAGGCCCTGGGCTTTCAGCACTTGGGCCTCAGAAGCCAGGCAGCCAAACTGAGGCGTTGCGGAGCAGGATGGAAGAACGACCTTGTGAGAGGAGGCTCGGGTCCTCCCCCAGACGCACAGGACCGTCCACCTAGAGAGACCTGACCAGATTGAACCAGCTTCTCTTTGGCCAGAAGGGGGCAATCAGGACAGTAGGAACCCTCTCGTCCCTGATCTTCCTCAGAGCCCTGGCTAGCAGAGGGAGCGGAGGAAATGCGTAGGCCAGATGAAACGGCCAAGCGTGGGAGAAGGCATCCACCCCGATTGCCCCTTCCTTGGGGTTGAGGGAGAAGAATGTTCCTACCTTGAAATTGAGTCCTGAGGCGAATAAATCCACCTCCGGGACTCCCCAGCGCGCCACCAGGCTGCAAAAAACTGCCTGGTCGAGACTCCACTCCCCCGGATGGAGATCCTTGCGGCTTAAATAATCCGCCTGAGAGTTCAATTCTCCCTTGAGATGGACCGCCGAGAGAGACAGTAGAGACCTCTCGGCCCAGAGGAAGATGCGGCTGGAGATCTCTTTCAGGTCGCGAAACCGGGTGTTGCCTTGATGACGAAGATGGGCCACCGTGGTCACATTGTCCGAATACACCAACACATGTGACCCCCGGACCAGATCTTGTGCAGCCAGAAGAGCTTCTTCTACCGCCTTGAGTTCGCGGAAGTTGGAGGACCGAGAGCTTATCAGAGGACCCCAGATACCCTGAAACGGGGACCCCAATACTACCGCCCCCCAGCCCCGCTGGCTGGCATCTGTCGTCACAGTAACCAGAGGAGTCCGAGACCAAGAGACTTCCTTGCCCAGATTCACCGGGGACAACCACCACATGAGGGAGGACACCACCCTCCCCGACAACAAACCCGTTTGTTGAGGGAGGAGGGGAGACTATTCCAATTCAATAAAATGTGGTCCTGAAGGCACCTGGAATGTGCCTGGGCCCACATGACTGAAGGGATGCATGCCGTCATAGACCCCAGGACCGACATGGACTCCCGGAGCATCGAGGACCGTTGAGCTTTCAGGGAATCGATTCTCGACATAAGGGACGTTTTATGATCTTCCGGCAAAAAGGACATCTGTCTGTCCGAGTCCAGAAGCACCCCCAGGAATCTCCTGACTGAGGAGGGGAGAAGCTGAGACTTCAGCAGGTTTGGGAGCCACCCCAACGACTGAAGTACGCACAACACCCTGTCCACGTCCGACCTGAGGACCTCCGCTGAAGGCGCGACCAGAAGAAGGTCGTCCAAGTATGGTATCAGACAGACGTCTTGTAACCTTAGGAAGGCCACCACCTCCCCCATGATTTTGGTAAATATCCGAGGAGCAGAGGAGATGCCGAAAGGCAGAACGTCGAACTGGAAGTGGTGGATTTCCCCCCGGTAAGACACCGCAAACCGCAGGTATTTCCTGTGCCGAGGATGAATCGGCACATGGAAATACGCATCCTTCAAATCTACGGTGGCCATCTGGAAGTGGGGCCCTATCAAGGGGATCACCGACCTGATCGACTCCATTTTGAATCTGCGGTAGCGGACATAACGGTTGAGTTGCTTCAGATTGATTATAATCTGGGCCGCTCCCGATGGCTTCTTCACCATGAAGAGCCGGGAGTAATGTCCACTGCCGCGTTCCGACTCCGGAACTCTGGAGATGACATTGGAAGCCAAGAGTTCCAGAAGGTTGGAAAACAGGAGATCCTGAGATCCCCGCGAGGGCAGGGTAGTGACTCGAAGAACCGGTGGGGGAGGAGACACAAACTCTATCAAGAGACCTTCCGATAAAATGTTGAGCACCCACTGGCAGTTGGTAATGCTGCGCCAGATGGGAAGAAAGGCGGAGAGCCTTCCCCCTACCCGCACCGAGTCACTGTTTGTCCTGTTGAGGACGTTGTTGGGGGGGAACGAAGATGTTCCTCCCTCTACCTTTCGGGTAGGACCAACGACCCACCTTCCCTTTACCTCTGGGCTGGGAGGCCTAAGGCACCTGGGGACGAAAAAACGATTTTTTCGCCACACGTTGTTCGGGGAGAGCCTTCTTATCTGAGGCCTTGGCCAGGATGTCATCCAGGGCAGGCCCAAAAACCAAATCCCCCTTAAAGGGAATGGAACAAAGGCGCATCTTAGATGTGGAATCCCCCGTCCACATCTTTAACCAGAGAGCACGCCGAGCCGAGTTGGAAAGGACGGAGGTACGGGCGGCCATGCGCACTGATTCTGCAGAGGCGTCAGCCAGAAATCCAGATGCCTTTTTCAACAAAGGCAAGGATTCCAGAAGCTCCTCCCTCGGAGTACCCTGGGAGATATGACACTCAAGCTGATCTAACCACCTGAGGATTGACCGGGAAACGCAGGTGGAAGCAATATTCGCCTGTAAGGTAGATGTTGACGCTTCCCAAGAGCACTTCATCAGCCCCTCAATTTTTCTATCCATCTGATCCCTCAGCTGGGACGTATCTTCAAAAGGGAGTGCGGTCTTTTTAGCCACCCGATTAACCTGGACATCCACCTTGGGGACATCCCAAGAAAATGGGGTGTCCTCCAGAGGAAACCTATTTTTCATAGCACCTTTAACCCTTTTTTCAGGAAATTCCCACTCCTGAACAATGAGATCCTGAATGTTGGGATGGACAGGAAATCCCACCGGTTTGACCGGACGAAGCCCAGCAAACATAGCATCCTGGACAGAGTGGAGGACCAGTTCCTCCTCCAGACCCATAGTGCTACGGACTGCACTAATGAGCTCAGCCAAATCCTCTGAGGAGAACAGGAATCTGCTAGGGTCAGAGGGCATGGGGGAAGAACCATCATCCCAATTATCTGAGTCTGAGTCTAACTGGGCGCCAGAGTCAGACAGGTCCTGCTGCCGTTTCCGCTTCTTTGGAGACGGAGGACCCGGGACCGGGTTGGGAGCAGCCGGAGTCAGGGAAGCCAAAGAGGCTTGGATCTCCTGCTTCACCATGGAGCGCAATTCCTCCACTAAGGAGGGATGTTCAGCCCGAACTACACGATCCGTACACTCCTGGCATAGTTTCTTGTCCCAAGGGGAAGGAAACTTCTTATTGCAGACAGGGCATCGCTTCCCACCGGGCTTTTTAACAACTGGCTTCTCTCCCTATAAGAAATAGAGAGGGTGCCATAAGAATCTGCCTGAATACAGGCACACGGACCCCCCCTCGGCACAGACTCACTGTGGCTGGGGCAGAGCTGGTCTCGGTAGCAAGATCAGCCATCCTGACAATAGTACAGCTCACCTTTACTGATATCTTCAGGGCAGCTTAAATGCTATTAAGCCTGCCCCACCGCTCCAATGTGCCCCTTCCCCCCACGCAGGGTCCCAGGCAGGCCGCAGCAGTAGCAGAGGCGTGCCCTGCACGCTGTCCCTCCGGATTCCGACCGCCGGAACCGGAAGCGTCGCTCCCCTGGGGAAGCACGTGACCCGGAAGTGCCGCGCATGATGTCACATCCGGTCGGCGCGACAGCGCCCGTGCAGGGAGAAGCCGGCGGGCTCAGGGAGCACCGAGAGGCCGCCGGCGGGGCGCCCAAAGCTCGCATCACCTCCAGGGAGGCTCCGGAGGACCAGGGCACGGTCCTACCGCGAAAAACATGCGGTAGGAGCAGCCGGAGGAGGAGAGCTGCAGCACCGACCAACGCTGCCCGGCTAAGATCCACATCAGGTATGCTGCAGTCGCCGGCCCCACAGCACATGAGAAAAACCTCTCCATGCCCCATGGAGACAGGAAAGACACTGACTAATGGGAGGTGGGAGGGGCCTTTTAACCTCTCTTGTGTTCCTGTCTCCATTAGGGCGTGGCGAGGCTACCTCCTATGCTGTCGTGGAAAGGTGACTAGAGAAAGCAGGGTTAGGGTAAAAAAAAAAAAAAAAAAAACCCTAGTATTAGATTTAGGGATACTTTATTTTTTTCCCAAACTAAAAAAAAAATGGCCCGCAGAATGTTCTCTGCAGAGCAAGCGTATGCGCTGCTCGCCTCTGGTACCCCCGGGTCAGAGACTGAAACGGCCTCTGAAGCTGAGATGTCCTCAGAGGACAGCAACGACTCTGCTTCACCCAGGGGTTCCCCCACTCCGCCAGTCGTCCCTTCTGATGCGGAAGAGGCAGGACCCAGCTCTGCAGCTCCCCGTCCTCTGTGGCAGCCCGACCCATCCTATTCCCCACAAACTCCCCCTGTCACAGCAGACCCCGGTATAAAAGTTAACGTCACTGATTTTGCCCCCTTTGATTTCTTTTCAGTTTTTGTAAACCCCGATATCCTTGCGTTAATGACCCACCAGACCAACCTTTATGCCCGTCAATATATTGCCCAAAAACCTCGGTCTGTGCATTCCCGTTCCTGGGTCCGCACTAATGTCACAGAAATGAAAACATTTTTAGGGATCACATTCAATATGGGCATTGTAAAAAAAAAACAGCCTACGCTCTTACTGGGCAACAAATTCGGTCCATAGCACCCGTGTTTCCAGCAGTAATGCCCCGCTGCCGTTATGAAGCCATACTGAGATTTCTGCATTTCCACGACAATTCTCAAGTCCCCCCAAGAACTGATCCCAATTACGACCGTCTAAATAAACTAAGACCCCTAATTTCCCTGCTAAACCAATCCTTTCTCAATTCTTACACCCCAGAACAAAATGTATCGGTGGACGAGTCCCTAATGAGCTACAAGGGCCGTCTCTCCTTTAGACAATTCATCCCCTCCAAACGAGCCAAGTATGGCGTAAAAATGTACAAAATGTGCGAAAGCAGCAGAGGGTACACCAGTACATTCATGATTTACGAGGGTAAGGACAGACAGACCCACCTAACTGTCCCCAGACAATTGGCATCCCAGGGAAAATTGTCTGGGAGCTAATGACCCCATTTTTGCAAAAAGGATACCGTGTGTATACGGACAATTACTACACTAGCATCCCCCTATACCAAGACCTACAAGCTGCAAACACAGGGGCCTGTGGGACGATACGGAAAAACCGTGTGGGCTTGCCGTCACAGTTGGTGTCCAGACGTCTAGAGAGGGGGGCGTCATTTTCACTGGCAAGTGATACAATGCTTGCTGTAAAGTGGAATGACCGCAAGGACGTCTATATGCTTACCACCCTGCATGTGGACACCACTGTGACGGTCAGAGACAGGGACGCCACCAGGGACAGACAAAAACCCCTTTGTGTAACTGATTACAACAAACACATGGGTGGCGTGGACCTGTCGGACCAGGTGCTCCAACCATACCTGGTGAAGCGGAAGACGAGGGCCTGGTATAAAAAGGTGGCTATCTACCTTCTACAGATAGCTACCTACAATAGCTTTGTTCTTTATAAAAAATCCCAAGGGGGCCTCACCTTCTTCCAATATCAGGAGAAGGTTATCGAGTCTCTCCTGTTTGACTCCACAGCACCGGAGGCAGCCTTTGAAACGGAGAACGCCCGCAGACTAACAAAGCGTCATTTCATGCACGTCATCCCTCCCACTCCCACCCTAAACCGAGATGTAAAGTTTGTAGCAAGCGGGGTTTGAGAAGTGAATCCCGCTACTACTGCCCCACGTGCTCATCCCAACCAGGACTTTGTATCGCCCCTGCTTTGAGATCTATCACACAACTCACAATTATTAGGTTTGCATCCTAATGAGGTAGGCTTTTTTTCCCACATAATTTATATTTTCAGTCCGTTGGCCCCTTTACAGATTGGACTTGTCAAAAAACATTTACACTGTCATCAGTAAAACACCTATTACCCTATTTCCCTAATAATTCCAAGACTTGATCCCTCACATACCAAACTATTATTCAGACACATTCTCATCCACTTGTCCACGTCTGCATACCCCAGAATGTGGACCCCACAAAATGTTCTTGAAATGTCTGATCTCATCTGACAAATAATTTCAGGACTTGATAGCTCACAAAAAATTTTCACCAGTTATCTTAGTTTGACTGGTCTTTCAACTATGTCTTGCTACACAAAACTATTCTTGGCATCTACTTTACTTATATATTTATATTGGTGATATGGCATGATCATTTCATTGGAAGATCTCCAACAATGAGGCTGCTCCATATTCACACACGATGGACTTTACCGCATGGTTCTTGCCGAACCTCCTATACTGGACAATAAGTTTAGACTGGTTGTTTTGTGCATATAGCAGTTCCGACCTTGGCGGGTTGGAGCCTGTTATGGTGCACCACGTCGACTGGCACATTGGTCTTGCAAGGGACTGATGTTGCTAAACAGACGTTGTACAACCAGTCTCTGAAAGATGAACTTATCCTTCCAGCCCTTCTGGTGTTCCTTCATCTCTGGAGCAAGCACAAGTTTGCCACATACATGGCTGCATTTTCCTCCTCATTTTCCCTTTACTCCAGTACAGTTTTTTGTTCCTGCTGCAATATATGCAATGGCAGAACAACTGTTTTGTGAGCAAGACTAAGATTGACCATCATCAATTGTGTTTTTAGGGGCATGCCGCCCTTCATGAGTTATATATGGAAGGATTTTCATGTTTGGTAGCGCATCAATTGTACCCTGAAGATGGAATGCTATATACAAATAGTGGGATAAAACTACTCAGTACCTCCCTAGATAAATACATTACAGGGTAAAACTTACAAGAAATCAATTTTTGTGGATTTTCAGTCGTTCTTGTTGTACCACATTGTCAAATTTGCAGTGCCTAGGTAATGCAAATAGAGACAAATTTGCTTTAAAAAATTCACATATTGCTCCGTCCGTTCTGAGTCCTGCTGTTTGTCCTACCACAACTCTTTGCTTACATGTGAGGTATCGTTGCGCTCACAAGAATGTGGGTAAGAAATTTTGGGGTCCACTTTATGGGGTTACCTCTTGAAAAATAGAAAAATGTGGTACTAAAGCAAGACTTTTGTGAAAAAAAAAGAAAATTTTAAGTATGATCACCTATTGGTATCAAATTCTGCGAAGTACCTGTGGGTTCAAAATGCTCACTATACCCTAGATATAATCCTTGAGGGGTCTAGTTTCCAAAATGGGGTCACTTGTGGGGGTGGGGGGGGTTTCTGCTGATTAGGTACCCCAGGGGTCCAAGAAGTGAAGAATGGTATCAGTCATCTTTTTCAGCCAAATTTGCTTTAAAAAATTTACATATTGCTCTGTCCGTTCTGAGTCCTGCCATTTGGGCAAATAGCAGTTTCTGACCACATGTGGGGTATCGATGCATTCAGGAGAACAAATGTTAGTATCCAATTTGTCCTGCTGTGCCTTGTAAAAGTGAATAAATTGAGGCTAAAGCAAAATTTGTAGGTAATTTATAAATGTATTTATTTTTTTCATTGCACTTTGCATTCATTCCTGTGAAGCACCTGAAGGGTTAATCATTTTTTTGAATGTGGTTTTGAGTAGCTTGAGGGGTGCAGTTTTTGGAATGGTGTCACTTTTGGGTGTTTTCTGTCATTTACGCCCCTCAAAGTCACTTCAAATGTGATGTGGTCACTAAAAAAAGGGTTTTGTAAATTTTGCTTGAAAAATGAGAAATTGCTGATGAACTTTGAACCCTTATAACTTCCTAACAATTTTTTTTTTTTTTTTTTTTTAAATTGTGCTGATGTGAAGTAAACATGTGGGAATTGTTATTTATTAACTATTTTGTGTCACAGAACTCTCCAGTTTAACAGGATAAAAATTAAAAATTTGAAAATTGCGAAAGTTTATAAATTTTCACAATTTTTTGTATTTTTCACAAATAAACGCAAAAATTATCAATCTAAATTTAATACTAACATGAAGCCCAATATGTTACAAAAAAACAATCTCAGAATCGCTAGGATCCGTTGAAGCGTTCCAGAGTTATAACCTCCTAAAGGGACACTGGTCAGAATTGCAAAAAATGGTCTAGTCATTAAGGAGGAAATTGGCTCCGTCACTAAGGGGTTAAATTGTAAGCGTTGTTCGTTGGCGCTAGCGGTATCGAGTATGTAAAGTTGGGCAAATGTCAGTAGTTGGTCGTCAGAGGGATGTAGTGTTCCAGGTCTATGCTTTATAACATATACTTATGTCCTTATTTAAATAGTAACTGAATGAAGTCCTTATAGAAGTATCCTTATTTCATTATATATGTGCGAAGGGTTAATTGCAAAAAGCTCCTACGGGAGTGTACGTAATAACGTAGATACAAATGTCCTTATGTAGATAATTTCTTAATTATGTCCTTGTACACTTACAGTGCCTACAAGTAGTATTCAACCCCCGGCAGATTTAGGTGGTTTGATAAGATGCAAATAAGTTAGAGCCTTCAAACTGCAAACGAGAGTAGGATTTATTAACAGAAGCATAAATCTTACAAACCAAAAAGTTATGTTGCTCAGTTGAATTTTAATAAATTTTAAACATAAAAGTGTGGGTCAATTATTATTCAACCCCTCAAACCACCAGCATTCTGTTTGGTCCCCCTAAAGTATTAAGAAGTAGTTCAGGCACAAAGAACAATGAGCTTCACATGTGTGGATTAATTATCTCTTTTGCCAGCCATTTCTGACTATTTAAGACCCTCCCCAAACTTGTGAACAGCACTCATACATGGTCAACATGGGAAAGACAAGGAGCATTCCAAGGCCATCAGAGACAAGATCGTGGAGGGTCACAAGGCTGGCAAGGGGTACAAAACCCTTTCCAAGGAGTTGGCCCTACCTGTCTCCACTGTTGGGAGCATCATCCGGAAGTGGAAGGCTTATGGAACTAATGTTAGCCTTTGACGGCCTGGACAGCCTTTGAAAGTTTCCTCCCGTGCCGAGGCCAGGCTTGTCCGAAGAGTCAAGGCTAACCCAAGGACAACAAGGAAGGAGCTCCGGGAAGAACTCATGGCAGTGGGGACATTGGTTTCAGTCAATACCATAAGTAACGTACTCCACCGCAATGGTCTCCATTCCAGACGAGCCCGTAAGGTACCTTTACTTTCAAAGCGTCATGTCAAGGCTCGTCTACAGTTTGCTCATGATCACTTGGAGGACTCGGAGACAGACTGGTTCAAGGTTCTATGGTCTGATGAGACCAAGATCGAGATCTTTGGTGCCAACCACACACGTGACGTTTGGAGACTGGATGGCACTGCATACGACCCCAAGAATACCATCCCTACAGTCAAGCATGGTGGTGGCAGCATCATGCTGTGGGGCTGTTTCTCAGCCAAGGGGCCTGGCCATCTGGTCCGCATCCATGGGAAGATGGATAGCACGGCCTACCTGGAGATTTTGGCCAAGAACCTCCGCTCCTCCATCAAGGATCTTAAGATGGGTCGTAATTTCATCTTCCAACAAGACAACGACCCAAAGCACACAGCCAAGAAAACCAAGGCCTGGTTCAAGAGGGAAAAAATCAAAGTGATGGAGTGGCCTAGTCAGTCTCCTGACCTTAACCCAATTGAAAACTTGTGGAAGGAGCTCAAGATTAAAGTCCACATGAGACACCCAAAGAACCTAGATAAAATGGAGAAGATCTGCATGGAGGAGTGGGCCAAGATAACTCCAGAGACCTGTGCCGGCCTGATCAGGTCTTATAAAAGACGATTATTAGCTGTAATTGCAAACAAGGGTTATTCCACAAAATATTAAACCTAGGGGTTGAATAATAATTGACCCACACTTTTATGTTTAAAATTTATTAAAATTCAACTGAGCAACGTAACTTTTTTGTTTGTAAGATTTATGCTTCTGTTAATAAATCCTACTCTCGTTTGCAGTTTGAAGGCTCTAACTTATTTGCATCTTATCAAACCACCTAAATCTGCAGGGGGTTGAATACTACTTGTAGGCACTGTATATAGATACTTATAGGGAGGCTTAGTGAGGGCTGAGAGCTGAAGGATTAATCCCAAAAGGGTCCAACTGGAGGGTGCTGAATAACGTACATACTGATGTTGTTATGTAGATCTATTGTTAATTATGTCCTTATAGACTTATATAGGTGCTTACTAGCTGTAGTACCCGGCTACGCCCGGGTTAATAAATAACTGCTGTTAGCTATAACAACATTGAATTTGAATATGTCATATTAATGACCTGTAGGAAAATAGAAGCTGAGCTGTGATTGATTGCTATAGGCAGCCTAATAAATCTCCAACCAACAGTAATCCCTTCCCCTGGCCGGGCAGTATATGTTACCTCACACATACACATAATAGACGGCTCATGTGACTGACATCTGCCTTAATTCCCTATATCAAACAGGTGTGCTACAGTCCGCGCTGCCCGGTCATCCAAGGAATCACAAGGGAAACGATGTTCCAAGCAAAGATTTCTTTATTCTTCAAACCGACGCGTTTCGGCGCCCAATCCTGGCACCGTCCTCAGGGTATTCTGAGGACGGTGCCAGGATTGGGCGCCGAAACGCGTCGATTTGAAGAATAAAGAAATCTTTGCTTGGAACATCGTTTCCCTTGTGATTCCTTGGATGACCGGGCAGCGCGGACTGTAGCACACCTGTTTGATCCCAGAACTTTTAAGTACCCACTATCGTGTGGAGTTGGAAGTCCAGCAGCAGCCTACAATACTAAAACTTACGCCTTTATTCCAGTTGTGGGAATCACAACTGGACCAGGTTAGTGCAAACCTGATTACACCTATAAGACCCTACTCTTTACTCAGTGATAGGGCACTATTGCACCTCTGTTGTCTCCCCTTATATTTTTTATATATTAATTCCCTATATGGCACATGTGTTGCACATTGGCTGTTTTTAATCAGATGTTTATGTTTGGAAAATAAAGATAGCACACGTATGAGGCGAGTTGTGTGAGGCGATTTGTGCACATATTGTGTTTGTCTGTGTGGTGTGTGTGTCCCTGGGGTGTAGATGTGTGTGTCCCTGTGGGGGGGGGGGAAGTCTGTGTGGTGTGCGTCTCTGTTGTGTGTGTCTCTTTGTGGTGTGTGTGTGTCCCTGTGGGGTGAGTGCATGTGTCCCTATAGGGAGTGTATGTGTGTGTGTCCCTGTGGGGGGGGTCTGTGTGGTGTGTGTGTATCTGTGTTGTGTGTGTCTCTTTGTGGTGTGTGTGTGGCCCTGTGGGGTGAGTGCATGTGTCCCTATAGGGTGGCTATGTGTGTGTGTCCCTGTGGGGGGTCTGTGTGGTGTGTGTGTCTGTGTTATGTGTGTCTCTTTGTGGTGTGTGTGTGTCCCTGTGGGGTGAGTGCATGTGTCGCTATAGAGTGTGTGTGTCCCCCCTTGGGGGAGGTGTGTGTCTGTGTTGTGTGTGTCTCTTTGTGGTGTGTGTGTGTTTGTTCGGGTGCGTGGTGAGTATCCAATGTTGGTGCTGCACTTTAGCGACTATACACTTGCTGTTACTCTTTGTGTGCATGTGGTGTGTATACATGTCCCCGTGTGTGGTGAATATCTCATGTTGGGGCCACATCATAGTGACTATATGCTGGTATGTGCTGTTAGTCTTTGGTGCCATCATTAAGCCCCTCTCATTCACAACTGTCAACTGGTAACTGTCACTTTTTCCCCATTATATAGATAGGAGCAAAATTGTTTGGTGAATTGGAATGCGCGGGGTTAAAATTTCACCTCACAACATAGCCTATGACGCTCCTGGGGTCCAGACGTGTGACTGTGCAAATTTTTGTAGCTGTAGTTGCGACGGTGTAGATGCCAATCCCGGATATTGTGATATCACACACCCCTCTGGCACACCCACAGCTAACCATGTGAGGTGCTATATAAACCCCACTGCACTTGTGCATTGTAATATCCCTGAGGAAGGCGCCAGGTGGAGCGCTGAAACATGTTGGAGAATAAAGATAAAGCTTGAAATAACTTCCTGCATCCCAGGTGATTTCTTTGGTACCCGGTGGCGCGGACTGTCACACACCTTTTCCCAGCTTCCTGAGAGTCTTCCCACGTGCGAGTGTTTGGTGGAGGTCCTGCAGCAGCCGGTATTGATTGTATGCCTTCAAGCCAGTTGTGGGTCATCACAACTGGAATAGGTGAGTGGTTTTGACAATATACCTCTCATCTTTTAGTGTCTGAGTGATAGGGCACTATTGCGCCTCTTGTTCCCCCTTCCTATTTTATATTACGGTAATCCCGGATATACACACATAACACACACACAACATACACACATTCAGCTTTATATATTAGATAGGGAGGCTTAGTGAGGGCTGAGAGCAGAAGAGTTAATCCCCAAAGTGTCCACTGGAGGGTGCTGAATAAAGTTGAGACTTATGTCCTTATCTATTTATATAATAATCGGCAGTTTGGGATTCGGGCGATTTAGCCGAATCCCATAATGCTTTGCGGCACTGCGAGCGATGATGCGTAGCGTCATCGCGTGCAGTCTCCGCTCCCCACCCGCCCCGCTACTCTCCTATCAGCCATACACTCCGCACCTCTCATATCACCCATAGAGCCCCCCCTCTCCTGCTGCCCCCGCACCTTTCCTGTCAGACAAACACCCCCTGCACCTCTCATGCTGACCCAGCACCTCTCCTGCTGCTCCCGCAGCTCTCCTATCACCCATAGACCCCCCACCTCTCCTGCTGCCCCCACACCTCTCCTGTCACACATACACCCCCGCACCTCTCATGCTGCTCCGTCACACTCCCGCATCTCTACTCCGAACATCTTCAATTTCCAAAGGCAAAAGGACCTTTGGTGATGTCAGAGTCATGTGATCATTCACATGACTCAGACATCACTGCAAGCCCTGTATTCATTAATCACTGCTGCCAAGAAGGCAGAGAGGGGGCAGGGGCAGCAAACACAGTGCAGGGGCAAATAGAGACCAGGGGAAACACCGGGGGGAAGGGAGGGCATTCTGCCCCTCTACATTCTACCCCTGCTCTGCCCCCACTCCATTCTGCCCCCACTACATTCCACCTCTGATCTGCTTCTGTCTATTCTGCCTCACTCCACTCTGCCCCACTCCATTTCTGCCTCTGCTCTGTCCCCACTACATTCTACCCCTGCTCTGCCCCCACTACATTCTACCCATAATCTGCCCCCACTACATTCTACCCCTGATCTGCCTCACTCCACTCTGCCCCCACTACATTCTACCCTTGCTCTGCCCCCACTACATTCTGCCCCTAATCTGCCCCCACTACATTCTGCCCCTGATCTGCTTCAGTCTATTCTCCCTCACCTCCATTCTGCCCCCACTCCATTTCTGCCTCTCCTCTGTCCCCACTACATTCTACCCCTGCTCTGCCCCCACTACATTCTACCCCTGATCTGCTTCAGTCTATTCTGCCTCACTCCACTCTACCCCCACTCCATTTCTGCCTCTGCTCTGTCCCCACTACATTCTACCCCTCATCTGCCCCACTCCACTATGCCCCGCTCTGCCACACTCCCCTATGCCCCTGCTCTGCTCCACTACTTTCTACCCCACTCCATTCTGCCTCCGCTCTGCCCCATTCCACTCTGCCTCCACTCCATTCTGCCCCTGCTCTGCTCCACTACATTCTACCCCGATCTGCCTCACTCCACTCTGCCCCACTCCATTCTGCCTCCGCTCTGCCCCACTCCACTCTGCCCCCACTCCATTCTGCCCATGCTCTGCTCCACTACATTCTACCCCTCATCTGCCTCACTCCACTATGCCCCACTCCATTCTGCCTCTGCTCTGCCCCACTCCACTCTGCTCCACTACATTCTACCCTTCATCTGCCTCACTCTACTCTGCTCCACTCCACTCTGCCCCTGCTCTGCCCCACTACATTCTGCCCCAGCTCTGCCCCACTCCACTATTGCCCCACTACTTTCTACCCCACTCCATTCTGCCTCCGCTCTGCACCATTCTACTCTGCCCCCACTCCATTCTGCCCCTGCTCTGCTCCACTACATTCTACCCCTGATCTGCCTCACTCCACTCTGCCCCACTCCATTCTGCCTCCGCTCTGCCCCACTCCACTCTGCCCCCACTCCATTCTGCCCATGCTCTGCTCCACTACATTCTACTCCTCATCTGCCTCACTCCACTATGCCCCACTCCATTCTGCCTCTGCTCTGCCCCACTCCACTCTGCCCCCACTACATTCTACCCTTCATCTGCCTCACTCCACTCTGCCCCACTCCATTCTGCCTCCGCTCTGCCCCATTCCACTCTACCCCCACTCCACATATACTGTGCTAACCACTGACCCACCATATACTGTGCTAACCACTCACCCACCATATGCTGTGCTAACCACTGACCCACCGTATAGTGTGCTAACCACTGAGCCAGCGTATACTGTGCTAACCACTGAACCCACCATATACTCTGCTAATCACTGACCCACAATATACTCTGCTAACCACTGATCTACCATATACTGTGCTACTCACTGAGCCAGCATATACAGTGCTAACCACAGAGCTATCATATCCTGTGCTAACCACTCACCCACCATATACTGTGCTAACCACTGACCCACCATATACTGTGCTAACCACTAAGCCACTGTATACTGTGCTAATAACTGACGCACCATATACTCTGCAAACCACTGACCCACCATATACTGTGCTAACCACTGAGCCAGCATATACTCTGCTAACTACTAACCAACCCTATACTGTGCTAACCACTGAGCCACTGTATACTCTGCTAACCACTGCCCCACCATATACTCTGCTAACCACTGCCCCACCATATACTCTGCTAACCACTGCCCCACCATATACTCTGCTAACCACTGTCCCACCATATGCTCTGCTAACCACTGACCCACCATATGCTGGGCTAACCACTGACCCACCATATGCTGGCCTAACCACTGACCCACCATATGCTGTGCTAACCACTGAACCACCAAACACTGCTAACCACTGAGCAACTATATTCAGTGCTAAGCACTGAGCCACCGTATACACTGCTAACAACTGAGCCACCTTATACACTGCTAACCACTAAGCCACCGTATACAGTCCTAACCACTGAGCCACCGTATGCAGTGCTAACCACTCAGCCACCATATAACTCTGCTAACCACTTACCCACTATACAGTGCTAACCACTAAGCCACCATATACACCATATTAATACCGCAACTACAGTGTACTTTCTGGAGAAAGGACTGTACTATTTCGCACTCGGCGTCCTGGACCAATCGGATGGCCGTCCTGTCTTTACCACAGAGCGCCCAATCTGCTCCTTCCCTTAGGTCACATGTGTGACCTGAGGGGAGGGACTGATCCCTCTCTGCAGCCCCCACCCCGCCGCAGAGGACAATGGCGTGTGACTGGGGCGCCGATCAGCCCCAGCACGCAGCCACGTCCTGCCGCTGAGTGGTCATGTCTCCGCTCCAGCCGCATCTCTCCTCACCCCTCCAGCCTCCCGCCACATCATACTCTGCTATCTACTGAGACCCCTCTACACTCTGCTACCCACAGAGCCGCCTCTATACTCTGCTACCCACAGAGCCGCCTCTATACTCTGCTACCCACTGAGCCCCCTGTATACTCTGCTACCCACAGAGCCGTCTGTATACTCTGCTAACCACAGAGCCGTCTGTATACTCTGCTAACCACAGAGCCGCCTGTATACTCTGCTACCCACAGAGCCGCCTCTATACTCTGCTACCCACAGAGCCGTCTGTATACTCTGCTAACCACAGAGCCGTCTGTATACTCTGCTAACCACAGAGCCGCCTGTATACTCTGCTACCCACAGAGCCGCCTGTATACTCTGCTACCCACAGAGCCGCCTGTATACTCTGCTACCCTCAGAGCCATCTGTATACTCTGCTACCCACAGAGCCGCCTCTATACTCTGCTACCCACAGACCCGCCTGTATACTCTGCTACCCACAGAGCCGCCTGTATACTCCGGTAACCACAGAGCCGCCTGTATACTCTGCTACCCACAGAGCCGTCTGTATAATCTGCTACCCTCAGAGCCGTCTGTATACTCTGCTACCCACAGAGCCGCCTGTATACTCTGCTACCCACAGAGCCGCCTGTATACTCCGCTACCCACTGACCCGCCTGTATACACACAATTCATTTCACCGCGCTCCCGATGCAATTGCATCGGGCCTTTTTACTAGTGTAGATATATTGTTAATTATGTCTGTATACACTTATATAGGTACTTAAAGGGAGGCTTAGTGAGGGCTCAGAGCTGAAGGGTTAATCCCAAATGGGTCCAACTGGAGGGTGCTGAATAAGGTTGATACTTATGTCCTTGTGTAGATATATTCTTACTTATGTCCTTATACACTTATATAGATACTTATAGGGAGGCTTAGTGAGGGCTGAGAGCTTAAGGGTCAAAAGGGTCCAACTGGAGGGTGCAGAAAAACATTGGTACTTATGTCCTTATGTAGCTCTATATATAATCTTAAAGATGTCCTTATACACTTGTAAGCCTTAGTGAGAGCGGAGAGCTTGCGAACTGAGGAGGCATATTAACTTATTGTCTGGGCCAAACTGCACCGAGAAGGAATGCAGGAGAGCAGGAGGAGTGAGGAGGTTGCGGCAAGTGGCGTCAGCACTGCAGTGCGGCGTGAGGTAATTGTGGAAATCCTGCGGAAATCAAGATAGCGTCCAGGATCTCGCGAGAGTTCCCGGACGCCATCTTTAAATTCGCAAGACTTTGGGGACGCTATGTTGGAGTTGCCACATCCAAAATGGCGTCTGGGAAGTCTCACGATAGAATCCGGACGCCATCTTGGATTTCACCACATCCGAAATGGCGTCCGGAAAGTATCGCGAAAATTCCCGGATGCCATCTTGGATGTGGCGAAATCCAGAATGGCATCCGGAAAGTCTCGCGAGACTTCCCGGACGCCATATTGGATATCGGATGTTGCCGGAGAGGATGCGGTGGAATCCGAGATGGCGTCGCAAGGATCCGATGGCGGCGAGTATTGGCGGCGTGCGTGAGTGTGTGCATGTGGGTGGCGGACAGTGACCGGATAGTGAAGGGACAGTGTAAGGGCCTGCAGAGGCTACCGATGGCAGTAGTGGGGCTTTGGAAGCGCCGCTACCGCCAGAGGTCGGCCATCTTGGACCACCTAGGACGGGTGTATAGGCAGCTTCAGTCCGGATGTGACGTCATCTAAACGTTACGTCGTGACGGAAGCTGCCTTAGGGTATTTATTATAATAGATACACCACTTGTTTTTCTAGCTATATATAGCTAGTTTCATTTGTTTTTGTTTTGATCAGATCATATACTATTATATAGTAGGAGGTGAAACAATCTAAAGATAGCACTGTTTAATAAAAAGATTATTTAGGGACCGCTATCAATTTATGTAACCTTCAGACAATTTCTTAAATATCAAACTTGTAATGATTTGGTATTCAAATGTGATTTAATCTCACATACTGTAATGTACTCTATCTTTATATGCAGTGTTTTTTTGTAAAAGAATATTTGCCAGTACAAAGGCGAGGAGCGGGTGCTGTCAGGCGCCGGCAGCTTGAGGAGCGGGGGAACTGGAGGATGCGCTGTCAGGCACTGGCGGCTTGGGTGGGGAGGGGTTATGATTAAGAAGCGAGGGGGGCTGTCGGGCGGCCGAGAGATCCTGTGCACCAGGCAGTGGGCAGCATGCAGTGTACGGCAGTCCTCATATAGCTCCGCCCCCTCTGCATATTTTCCGGTCCCCCTCAAAAAAAAGCACTATTTATATGATTTGATCTGATTGCATTGTTAAGTTGAAAAATTTTACAAAAATTATTTGAATCAGAAATGCAAATGCCCAAATATCTAATGAGATAAATAAAGTGAAATGTGAGTACAGGTCAGCTCTGCAGGAAATAAGAGAATAAATGTGTGTATTACAACTAGACAATGCCAGGCTCAGGCAAGAATTAAGATCACAGACACCTGGAAATATGAAACAAAAGGGCTCCGTGGAAAAGAACAGAAGACACGACCCCCACTGATCACCAGGGCGCCATGGAAACCAGCCAAAGTGCAGAGAACTTGGCCCCCATTAAACCGACTGAAATACCAAATAGCAACAACAATATGAACAATCCTCAAACCAATAAAAGTGAAACAGAAACCATGAGATAGATGAGTGAAGAGAACCAACCACCAGCAAAACCTGCAGCACAGACCCCTCCCCCCCCCCCCCCCCAGCAGCTATGTAACCCATCCAAGACATCACAAAATCCTAATATCTAATATATAAAAGCCGAAGCCACTTCCGTCTTCAAGGGACAAAAATTACGTCACACGATGGAAGTGGCTCAGGCACTACACCCGCTCAGGGTGATTCAAGATGGCGGTGCCCACCAGCCCCCGAGCGGTGGGTGCGAGAGCGCCCACCGCGAGCCGCCATCCCGACACCACACCGCGCCGCTATTCTGATTTGAAGTATGGCGTCATACAGCGCGCCTCTATTCTGATTGGTCGGCGCTGAACCGGGCGATCAATCAGAATAGCGGCACGCGCAATGCGCCATATTTGAAATACACTGTAGTCAGTGTATTTGAAGTATGGCTCCATACAGTGCGCCACTATTCTGATTGGTCAGCGCGCTGAACGCGGCGACCAATCAGAATAGCGGCGCGCTGTATGGCGCCATACTTCAAATACACTGTACTTAGTGTATTTCAAATATGGCGGCATAGCGCGCGCCGCTATTCTGATTGGTCGGCGCGCTGAAGGCGCTGTAGTCAGTGTATTTGAAGTATGGCGCCATACAGCGCGCCTATTCTGATTGGTCGCCGCGTTCAGCGCGCCGACCAATCAGAATAGCGGCGCGAGCCGAGGCGCCATATTTGAAACTCAGTGATGTCATTGTATTTCCCTTTTGCCGCGGCACTCCCGGCGCTATTCTGACTGGTCGGCGTTCGCTCCCGCCAACCAATCAGAATAGCACCGCGAACCGAGGCGCCATATTTGAAATCCCGAAGTCATCCATGGATTTCCAATATGGCGCCGTGCCGCTCCTCTGATTGGTCGCCGCGAAACAGCGGCGACCAATCAGAAAGGCGGCTTCCTGCAAGGCGCTACATTTGAAATCAAAAGTCCTCGCTGTATTTCTAAGCTATTGTCTGTTCAGAAATGACCGTACAAATAGGCGAGGAGGAGGTGTATGTTTATACGTAAAATCATCCTTAAAACCCATCCTGCGTGATAATATAGGTGAATCTAATGGAAATGTAGAGTCTCTGTGGGTGGAGATAAGGGGAGGGGGAAAAAATAATAAATTACTGATAGGGGTTTGTTATAAGTCCCCAACAATAATGGAAGTGGAGGAGAATATCCTCATAAAGCAAATAGATGAAGCAGCGACTCAGGGAGAAGTCATTATTATGGGGGACTTCAACTACCCTGAAATACATTGGGGATCAGAAACCTGCAGTTCTAGCAAAGGTAATAAGTTTTTGAAAACTATAAGAGACAATTACCTTTCACAACTGGTTCAGGACCCAACAAGAAGGGGGGCACTGCTGGACCTAATATTAACCAACAGGCCAGACCGCATATCAAATATACGGGTTGGAGGTCACTTGGGTAATAGTGATCATAACTTAATAAGCTTTCAAGTATCCTTTACTAAGACGTGTAGTAGAGGGGCCACAAGGACACTAAACTTCAGGAAGGCAAATTTCCAACGGTTGAGAGATGATCTTAGTGCAATAAACTGGGACGATGTCCTGAGACATAAAAGTACACAACACAAATGGGAGATGTTTATTAGCATCCTGAATAGGACCTGTGCACAATATATACCCTATGGGAATAAGCATGCTAGAAATAGGAGGAAACCACTATGGCTAAATAAAGCGGTAAGAAGTGCAATATGTGACAAAAAGAAAGCATTTAGGGAATTAAAGCAAGTAGGTAGTGATGAAGCATTAAATAAATACAGAAAATTAAATAACATTTGTAAAAAGCAAATCAAGGCAGCAAAGATTGAGACAGAGAGACTCATTGCCAGAGAAAGTAAAAAGAATCCCAAAATATTTTTTAACTACATAAATAGTAAGAAACTAAAAAATGATGGTGTTGGCCCCTTTAAAAATAGTCTGGGTGAAATGGTGGATGAGGATGAGGAAAAAGCAAATATGCTAAATGACTTTTTTTCAACAGTATTTACACAAGAAAATCCCATGACAGACAATATGATCAGTGATAACAAAAATTCTCAATTAAACGTCACCTGCTTAACCCAAGAGGAAGTACGGTATCGTCTAAAAATCACTAAAATTGACAAATCCCCGGGCCCAGATGGGATACACCCCAGAGTGCTGCAGGAATTAAGTACTGTCATAGATAGACCATTATTTTTAATATTTAAAGATTCCATAATATCAGGGTCTGTACCACAGGACTGGCGTATAGCAAATGTGGTGCCAATATTCAAAAAGGGGACAAAAACTGAACTTGGAAATTATAGGCCAGTAAGCTTAACCTCTACTGTGGGTAAAATCCTAGAGGGTTTTCTAAGAGATGCTATACTGGAGTATCTGAACAAAAATAACCTCATGACCCATTATCAACATGGTTTTACGAGGGACCGTTCCTGTCAAACTAATCTAATAAGCTTCTATGAAGAAGTAAGTTCTGGACTGGACCAAGGAAATGCAGTGGATGTGGTGTATATGGACTTTTCAAAAGCTTTTGATACGGTGCCACACAAAAGGTTGATACATAAAATGAGGGCAATGGGGATAGGGGAAAATATGTGTAAGTGGGTTAAGAACTGGCTTAGTGATAGGAAACAAAGGGTGGTTATTAATGGAACACACTCAGAATGGGTCACAGTTAACAGTGGGGTACCACAGGGGTCAGTGTTGGGCCCGCTCCTATTTAATATATTTATTAATGACCTTGTAGGGGGCATACAGAGTAGAATCTCAATATTTGCAGATGACACTAAACTCTGCAGGGTAATCAATACAGAGGAGGACAATTTTATATTACAGGAGGATTTATGTAAACTAGAAGCTTGGGCTGCTAAATGGCAAATGCGCTTTAATGGGGATAAATGTAAAGTCATGCACTTGGGCAGAGGAAACAAAGGGTATAATTATGTGCTTAATTATAAAACACTGGGCAAAACTACCACTGAAAAAGACCTGGGTGTATGGGTAGATGACAAACTCACATTTAGTGGCCAGTGTCAGGCAGCTGCTGTAAAGGCAAATAAAATAATGGGATGTATTAAAAGAGGCATAGATGCTCATGAGGAGAACATAATTTTACCTCTATACAAGTCACTAGTGCGACCACACTTAGAATACTGTGTACAATTCTGGTCTCCGGTGTATAAGAAAGACATAGCTGAACTAGAGCGGGTCCAGAGAAGAGCGACAAAAGTTATTAGAGGACTAAGGGGTCTGCAATACCAAGACAGGTTATTAAACTTGGGGTTATTTAGCTTGGAAAAACGAAGGCTTAGGGGTGATCTTATAATAATGTACAAATATATGAGGGGGCAGTACAGAGACCTTTCTAATGATCTCTTTACTCTTAGGCCTGAGACTGGGACAAGGGGGCATCCTCTACGTCTGGAGGGAAGAAGGTTTAATCATAATCACAGACGTGGATTCTTTACTGTAAGAGCAGTGAGACTATGGAACTCTCTGCCACATGATGTTGTAATGAGTGAGTCACTACTAACATTTAAGAAGGGCCTGGATGCCTTTCTTGAAAACTATAATATTACCGGTTATATATACTAGATTCTTTGATAGGGCGTTGATCCAGGGAATTAGTCTGATTGCCGTATCTGGAGTCAGGAAGGAATTTTTTCCCCCAATGTGGAGATTAGTGTTGCCACATGGGGTTTTTTTTTGCCTTCCTCTGGATCAACATGTTAGGCTATGGGTTGAACTAGATGGACTTAAAGTCTTCCTTCAACCTTAAAAACTATGTTACTATGTTACTATGTAAGCTCGCGCCGTGCGCGGCTGCTCTGATTGGTCCGCGCCTGCCGTGCCCGTCCAATCAGATTCGCGGCTCGTGGCAAGGCGCGAGGTTTGAAATTCTGTGACGACTTTGCTTTCTCCTCACACTGCTGTGCCGCGGACCGTTTGAAAAGCCCACCATTTTACCTCAGTTGCCTCAGCCGTGGTTTCTGCCTCTCTGCAGTCCTCCTCTGTGTGACAGCCTCCATCTTCTCTACCCTGCCTGTGACCACCATTGTGGATTCTAGACTCCCGTTTCTTTAGAATCGGGCCGCCATCTAGTTGTCCTAATAATGGACTCAAATGGGAAGTACCTGTATGCTCAATGGCTATTCCCAGGAAAACAAGTCAGTAAAATCCGCTGTGCAACTATTGAAAAGGTGACAGAGGTCATCAATAATCCATGATTTACCAAACCAAACCATATTATACACACGGGTACAAACAATCTGCCAGACCAGCACCAGCAGTTCGCAGGACAACTGACCCAACTAGCAAAGACGGCAAAACTAAAATTCTCGGACAGCAAAATCATTCTGTCATCGCTGCTCCCAACATAGTACATATCCGGGCAAACCACTCAAAGCATGAATATGGAATTGACCGATAGGATCAAGACTGTGCCAAACGTCATCCTGGCACAACAACTGTCCATAAACCACCATCACATCTACAGTGTTGGCCAAAAGTATTGACACCCCTGCAATTCTGTCAGATAATACTAAGTTTCTTCCTGAAAATGATTGAAATCACAAATTCTTTAGTATTATTATCTTCATTTAACTTGTCTTCAATTAAAAAACACAAAAGAGAATGAAGCAAAAAGCAAAACATTGATCATTTCACACAAAACTCCAAAAATGGGCCAGACAAAAGTATTGGCACCCTCAGCCTAATACTTGGTTGCACAACCTTTAGCCAAAATAACTGTGATCAACCGCTTCCAGTAACCATCAATGAGTTTCTTACAATGCTCTGCTGGAATTTTAGACCATTCTTCTTTGGCAAACTGCTCCAGATCCCTGATATTTGAAGGGTGCCTTCTCCTAACTGCCATTTTTAGATCTCTCCACAGGTATTCTATGGGATTCAGGTCTGGACTCATTGCTGGCCACTTTAGAAGTCTCCAGTGCTTTCTCTCAAACCATTTTCTAGTGCTTTTTGAAGTGTGTTTTGGGTCATTGTCCTGCTGAAAGACCCAAGACCTCTGAGGGAGACCCAGCTTTCTCACACTGGGCCCTCCATTATGCTGCAAAATTTGTTGGTATTCTTCAGACTTCATAATGCCATGCACACGGTCAAGCAGTCCAGTGCCAGAGGCAGCAAAGCAACCCCAAAACATCAGGGAACCTCCGCCATGTTTGACTGTAGGGACCGTGTTCTTTTCTTTGAATGCCTTTTTTTTTCTCCTGTAAACTCTATGTTGATGCCTTTGCCCAAAAAGAGAGAATGTTCTTCCAAAACGTTTTAGGCTTTCTCAGGTAAGTTTTGGCAAACTCCAGCCTAGCTTTTTTATGTCTCGGGGTAAGAAGTGGGGTCTTCCTGGGTCTCCTACCATACAGTCCCTTTTCATTCAGACGCCAACGGATAGTACGGGTTGACACTGTTGTACCCTCGGATTGCAGGGCAGCTTGAACTTGTTTGGATGTTAGTCAAGGTTCTTTATCCACCATCCGCACAATCTAGCGTTGAAATCTCTTGTCAATTTTTCTTTTCCGTCCACATCTAGGGAGATTAGCCACAGTGTCATGGGCTTTAAATGTCTTGTTGACACTGCGCACGGTAGACACAGGAACATTCAGGTCTTTGGAGATGGACTTGTAGCCTTGAGATTGCTCATGCTTCCTCACAATTTGGTTTCTCAAGTCCTCAGACAGTTCTTTGGTCTTCTTTCTTTTCTCCATGCTCAATGTGGTACACACAAGGACACAGGAAAGAGGTTGAGTCAACTTTAATCCATGTCAGCTGGCTGCAAGTGTGATTTAGTTATTGCCAACACCTATTAGGTGCCACAGGTAAGTTACAGGTGCTGTTAATTACACAAATTTGAGAAGCATCACATGATTTTTCTGACAGTGCCAATACTTTTGTCCACTCCCTTTTTCATGTTTGGTGTGGAATTATATCCAATTTGGCTTTAGGACAATTTTTTTGTGTTTTTTTCATTGAAGACAGATTAAATGAAGATAATAATACCAAAGAATTTGTGATTGCAATCATTTTCAGGAAGAAACTGAGTATTATCTGACAGAATCTCAGGGGTGTCAATATTTTTGGCCAACACTGTATGACAATAAGCACAACAAACAAACAAGGGGTCAGCCTCCAGGCCAAAGAGCTGTGGGACATCGTACTAAACAGAGACCCCAGTCCTAGATTCAACAGCAACAAAAATCACATAGAAAAATCCCCAACAATTAAAAAGGCCAGAAACACCAATCTTATCACAGGCAGCTGGAAACAAATCTCAGTGGTGTGTGTGTCGGTTCCTTACCCGCGTCCCTGCCATCCACAGAGACTGTCCCGTTATCCAACAGCCCGGCCAAACCCCTGCTCCATCCCTCATCATCATCACCAAATTCCCCAGGGACCCAGCACCGCCTGTGGGGAGCTTCAACACCTAGCTCCTCATCCATCGTCCCTGGAGGCCTCACGCAGCGCTGGTGCAGTCACCAGACACCACAGGTGGCGTCACGATAAACCTACAAACTTTTATTCCCATTTCAACTACCCCTTTTTTAGTTGTCCACTAGGGCCACGGTTCTGGGCAGGCCACCAGTGACATCTCTACCGCAGCAGAGGGCCCAGATACCCGAGTCCCCATACCCTGGACTAGTCACAAAGGCAGTACAAAACCATCCTCAGGAGGAAGAAGCAGAGCTACATCTCTACCATAGCCTAACCAACTACAAGATGCCCTCCAAGACAACTCCTTCTGGGAACTATGGAACCACATGGGCACGAAAGACAAGAAAAACCAAATCCAAATCCAAAATGGCAACATCTAGCTCCAGTACTTCAGAGACCTCTATAAAGACATCCCAAAGGAAGAACTAAGCCAAGAACAGGAAAATATAATGGCAAAACTAAAAGCAATGGAGAAAAAAATAAAATTTCCAAAATCCCGTGGATACACCCATTACATCACAGGAAGTAGCAGAGAGAATCTCTTCCATAAGGTGCAGAAAATCCGGTGGCCTGGAGGGGATCCAACTAGAAATGGTGAAGTATAGCCCACCAGAAATACAGGCTGCAATGGTTAAACTGTTCAATACTGTGCTGAGTGCCGGCTACTTCCCTCGTACCTGGAACCAAGGCCTCATTACACCCATCCACAAGAGTGGGGACCGGTATAGGGACAGGTATAACCCAGCCAACTATAGAGGCATGTGTCAGAAGCAACCTGAGAAAACCATTCAACAGCATCCTGAACAAGAGGATCTTCAGTTTCCTCACTGAGCCCAACGTCCTCAGCAAGAGCCAAGCAGGGTTCATACCGAACCACTGACCACATCTATACCCTGCACAGTGTCATTCAGAGACACGTCCACAACACAAAGAATATTTCGAGGACTTTAAAAAGGACTTTGATTCAATGTGGCACCCGGGATTATTCCTGACACTGCTGGAGAGTGGAATAGGAGAGAAAGACCTACGATGTAATAAAAAGCTCCTACACCGAGAACCTCTGCAGCATGAGTGTGAACAGTAGAACGACGTCTTAATTCCAGCAGAGCCGTGGAGTCAGACAAGGCTGCATCCTAAGTCCAACATTCTTCAACGTTTACATCAACGAGCTGGCTACCGCTTTGGAATCTTCCACAGCACCAGGTCTCACCCTCCATGATGTTCAGGTGAAATTTTTGCTGTATGCAGATGACCTGCTGCTGCTGTCACCAACCGTGAAAGGCCTCCATCTTAGAGAAATTCAGCTCTACCTGGGTACTACTAGTCAAGCTAAAGAAAACCAACATCATGGTGTTCCAGAAGAGAAAGAGAAGATCGGATCAGCACCCTTCATTTGTCCTAAACAACTGAGGCCTTACAGTAACAGAGAAATATACCTACCTGGTTCTAGAGATTCACCGGTCAGGGAGCTTGAAACAAGCCATAGAGACCCTGAAAGACAAGGCCTGCAAAACCTTCTATGCCATCCGAAGGAAACTCTACCATCTGAAGCCGCCAGTGAAGGTCTGGTTAAAAATCTTTGACTCATTCATTGCCCCAATCCTCCTGTATGGCAGTGAAGTCTGGGGTCCTCACACCTACCCAGACTGGTCAAGGTGGGATTCCAGCCCAACAGAAATATTCCACCTGGAATTCTATAAGCACCTTCTCCAGGTCCATTGGAGCACCTCCAACAGTGCATGTTGGGCAGAGCTGGGCAGATTCCCTCTACACTTAACGGTTCTGAAGAGGGTGGTCATTCTGGGCTCACCTACATAGGAGCAATCCTAGCTCCCATCACCATAAAGCCCTTATACATGTAGCTGAAACCAAAAAAACAGGACCCTCGGAACAGCTCACCTAAACCCAACGGGACCAGAACATCAAATACAACAACCTGACAAAAGCCAGAATTCGGAAGATAGTAGACGAGGGCCAGGAGAGGTGTCAGTGACTGGAAGAACGATATAAACACCTCAGAGAAACTGACCATGTACCGTAGTCTACAGAGACACTACAGATTGGCCCAATATCTGGAGAAACTCTCGGACCCCAGAGAACGCAAGATGCTGAGCAGATATAGACTCTGTGCCCACAGCCTGGCCATCGAATCTGGCCAACACAGGCAGAGCTACAAGCCCAGGGAGGAAAGACTGTGCCAACACTGATTAGGAGGTCGTAGAGGACGAAATCCACTTCCTGCTACACTGCTCCAAACATGCAGCAGTGAGGGACACTCACATCAAGAGACTCTCACATCTCTTCCCGGATTTCATAACCATGAAGGAGGAAGAGAAAACATATCCTGCTGGGGAAGAAGAGAGCAGTGGAGATAACAGCGCGGTATGTGAGCGCATATCATAGACTTAGAGGAAAATAACTATGATATAACATGGGCTTCCATAACCCCCTTGGATCTGTCCCATCCATTGTTCTTATAGCCCCAACCCTGGATATGTCCCCATCCATTCCTCCTACAGCCCCCACATGATGTGCCCCCATCCACCTTTCCTACAGCCCTACCCAACATCCCTACAGTCCCTATCCCTTTTCTCTTTTGTACACTTGCTTTGGCAAAACTGATGTGTATTTAGTCCTGCCAATAGAGCTCTTTGAATGTGTGAGATGGATAGACCGATACATGGATACAGAGATATATGGATATAAAGATAGATACATAGAAAGATCAAAACAGATATAAATACATAGATGGATAGATGGATATATAGAGGGATAGATAGATGGATGAATAGATATGGATAAATACATAGATGGATAGATCGATTTATACAGTCATTTGAAAAAGTTTGGGCACCCCTCTTAATCTTACTCATTTGTTTTTGTTTCAAATTGGGTTTTTGCAACAGCTATTTCAGTATGATATATATAACTAGATGGCGGCCCGATTCTAAAGAATCGGGTAGTCTAGAATCCATATATAGTATATTTACTAATAGTTAGGGGAGTGCAGTGAAATGAATTGTGTGTATACAGGTGGCTCAGTGGGTAGCAGAGTATACAGTGGCTCAGTGGTTAGCACTGTATATGGTGGCTCAGTGGTTAGCACTGTATGGTGGCTCAGTGGTTAGCACTGTATATGGTGGCTCAGTGGGTAGCAGAGTATACGGTGGCTCAGTGGTTAGCACTGTATACGGTGGCTCAGTGGTTAGCACTGTATACAGTGGCTCAGTGGTTAGCACTGTATACGGTGGCTCAGTGGTTGGCACTGTATATGGTGGCTCAGTGTTTAGCACTGTATACGGTGGCTCAGTGGTTGGCACTGTATATGGTGGCTCAGTGGTTGGCACTGTATATGGTGGCTCAGTGGTTGGCACTGTATATGGTGGCTCAGTGGTTAGCACTGTATATGGTGGCTCAGTGGTTAGCACTGTATATGGTGGCTCAGTGGTTAGCACTGTATGGTGGCTCAGTGGTTAGCACTGTATATGGTGGCTCAGTGGTTAGCACTGTATACGGTGATTCAGTGGTTCGCACTGTATATGGTGGCTCAGTGGTTAGCACTGTATACGGTGGCTCAGTGGTTAGCACTGTATACGGTGGCTCAGTGGTTAGCACTGTATATGGTGGCTCAGTGGTTAGCACTGTATACGGTGGCTCAGTGGTTAGCACTGTATACGGTGGCGCAGTGGTTAGCACTGTATATGGTGGCTCAGTGGTTAGCACTGTATAAGGTGGCTCAGTGGTTAGCACTGTATTTAATGGCTGAGTGGGTTTTCACAGTGTGATGGCTCAGTGGTTAGCACTGTATACGGTGACTCAGTGGTTAGCACTGTATACGGTGACTCAGTGGTTAGCACTGTATACGGTGACTCAGTGGTTCGCACTGTATATGGTGCCTCTGTGGTTAGCATTGTATATGGAGGTCAGTGGTTAGCACTGTATATGGTGGCTCAGTGGTTAGCACTGTATACGGTGGCTCAGTGGTTAGCACTGTATGGTGGCTCAGTGGTTAGCACTGTATGTGGCTCAGTGGTTAGCACTGTATATGGTGGCTCAGTGGTTAGCACTGTATACGGTGGCTCAGTGGTTAGCACTGTATACGGTGGCTCAGTGGTTAGCAGTGTATATGGTGGTCAGTGGTTAGCACTGTATTTGATGGCTGAGTGGTTTTCACGGTGTGATGGCTCAGTGGTTAGCACTGTATATGGTGGCTCGGTGGTTAGCACTGTGTGGTGGCTCAGTGGTTAGCACTGTATTTGATGGCTGAGTGGTTTTCACAGTATGATGGCTCAGTGGTTAGCACTGTATATGGTGGCTCAGTGGTTAGCACTGTATATGGTGGCTCAGTGGTTAGCACTGTATATGGTGCCTCTGTGGTTAGCATTGTATATGGAGGTCAGTGGTTAGCACTGTATATGGTGGCTCAGTGGTTAGCACTGTATATGGTGGCTCAGTGGTTAGCACTGTATATGGTGGCTCAGTGGTTAGCACTGTATATGGTGGCTCAGTGGTTTTCAGTGTATATGTTGGCTCAGTGGTTTTCAGTGTATATGTTGGCTCAGTGGTTAGCACTGTATATGGTGGCTCAGTGGTTAGCACTGTATACGGTGGCTCAGTGGTTAGCACTGTATATAGTGGCTCAGTGGTTGGCACTGTATATGGCGGCTCTGTGGTCAGCAGAGGACGGCGGCTCTGTGGTCAGCAGAGGACGGCGGCTGTGTGGTCAGCAGAGGACGGCGGCTCTGTGGTCAGCAGAGGACGGGGGCTCTGTGGTCAGCAGAGGACGGGGGCTCTGTGGTCAGCAGAGGACGGGGGCTCTGTGGCCAGCAGAGGACGGCGGCTCTGTGGTCAGCAGAGGACGGCGGCTCTGTGGTCAGCAGAGGACGGCGGCTCTGTGGTCAGCAGAGGACGGCGGCTCTGTGGTCAGCAGAGGACGGGGCTCTGTGGTCAGCAGAGGACGGGGGCTCTGTGGTCAGCAGAGGACGGGGCTCTGTGGTCAGCAGAGGACGGCGGCTCTGTGGTCAGCAGAGGACGGCGGCTCTGTGGTAGCAGAGGACGGCGGGTCACAGGACGGAGCGTGAGGAGCAGGGCGGGCTCTGTGGTGAGCAGAGGACGGGGGCTCTGTGGTCAGCAGAGGACAGGGGCTCTGTGGTCAGCAGAGGACGGCGGCTCTGTGGTCAGCAGAGGACGGCGGCTCTGTCGTCAGCAGAGGACGGCGGCTCTGTCGTCAGCAGAGGACGGCGGCTCTGTCGTCAGCAGAGGACGGCGGCTCTGTGGTGAGTAGAGAACGGCGGGTCTGTGGTGAGCAGAGGACGGGGCTCTGTGGTCAGCAGAGGACGGCGGCTCTGTGGTCAGCAGAGGACGGCGGCTCTGTGGTCAGCAGAGGACGGCGGCTCTGTGGTCAGCACAGGAAGGAGGCAGAGTGGTCAGCGCAGGAAGGAGGCTCTGTGGTCAGCAGAGGACGGCGGGTCTGTGGTCAGTGCAGGAAGGAGGCTCTGTGGTCAGCGCAGGAAGGAGGCTCTGTGGTCGAGTGGTCAGCGCAGGAAGGAGGCTTTGTGGTCAGCAGAGGACGGCGGGTCTGTGGTCAGCGCAGGAAGGAGGCAGAGTGGTCAGCACAGGAAGGAGGCTAGGTGGTCAGCACAAGAAGGAGGCTCTGTGGTCAGCGTAGGAAGGAGGCTCTGTGGTCAGCGCAGGAAGGAGGCTCTGTGGTCAGCAGAGGATGGCGGCTCTGTGGTCAGCAGAAGACGGGGGCTCTGTGGTCAGCAGAGGACGGGGCTCTGTGGTCAGCAGAGGACGGGGGCTCTGTGGTCAGCAGAGGACGGGGGCTCTGTGGTCAGCAGAGGACGGGGCTCTGTGGTCAGCAGAGGACGGGGGCTCTGTGGTCAGCAGAGGACGGGGGCTCTGTGGTCAGCAGAGGATGGTGACTCTGTGGTCAGCAGAGTACGGTGGCTCTGTGGTCAGCGCAGGAAGGAGGCAGAGTGGTCAGCGCAGGAAGGAGGCTCTGTGGTCAGCAGAGGACGGCGGGTCTGTGGTCAGCGCAGGAAGGAGGCTCTGTGGTCAGCAGAAGACGGGGGCTCTGTGGTCAGCAGACGACGGCGGCTCTGTGGTCAGCAGAGCACGGCGGGTCTGTGGTCAGCAGAGGACAGCGGGTCTGTGGTCAGCGCAGGAAGGAGGCAGAGTGGTCAGCACAGGAAGGAGGCTCTGTGGTCAGCGCAGGAAGGAGGCTCTGTGGTCAGCAGAGGATGGCGGCTCTGTGGTCAGAGGACGGGGGCTCTGTGGTCAGCAGAGGACGGTGGCTCTGTGGTCAGCAGAGGACGGCGGGTCTGTGGTCAGCGCAGGAAGGAGGCAGAGTGGTCAGCGCAGGAAGGAGGCTCTGTGGTCAGCAGAGGACGGTGGCTCTGTGGTCAGCGCAGGAAGGAGGCTCTGTGGTCAGCGCAGGAAGGAGGCTCTGTGGTCAGCGCAGGCAAGATGGGCGGAGCCAAGGTGGAGTCCCGCGAGGTGGGCGGAGCCATGCGGGGAGTCTCGCGAGGTGGGCGGAGCCAAGACGGGAGGGCCATGAGGGGGCGGAGCCATGGCGGGAGCCCGCGAGGTGGGCGGAGCCATGGTGGGAGCCCCGCGAGGTGGGCGGAGCCATAACGGGAGCGGTGTAGCGGGATGACGGCGGGGTAAGTATACTGGAGTGTGTGTGTGTGTGTATGTCTGTCTGTGTGTGTGTCCCTAACGCACTTCCGTAAGTTTGGCAGCCACGTCCACAACGACGGAAGTAGCGCCGAAACTTACGGAAGTGCGTTAGGGTGATTATATATTAGATAACTGATGGACACAGTAATATTTCAGGATTGAAATGAGGTTTATTGTACGAACCAAAAATGTGAAATATGAAAAATTGACAGGTGCAAAAGTATGGGCACCTCAACAGAAAAGTGACATTAATATTTAGTAGATACACCTTTTGCAAAAATAACAGCCTTTAGTCGCTTCCTGTAGCTGTTAATGAGTTCCTGGATCCTGGATGAAGGTATTTTTGACCATTCCTCTTTACAAAACAATTCCAGTTCAGTTAAGTTTGATGGTCGCCGAACATGGACAGCCCGCTTCAAAACATCCCACAGATGTTCAATGATATTCAGGTCTAGGGACTCGGATGGCCATTCCAGAACATTGTAATTGTTCCTCTGCATGAATGCCTGAGTAGATTTGGAGCTGTGTTTTGGATCATTGTCTTGCTGAAAGATCCATCCCCGGCGTAACTTCAACTTTGACACTGATTCTTGAACATTATTCTCAAGAATCTGCTGATACTGAGTGGAATCCATGCGACCCTCAACTTTAACAAGATTCCTGATGCCGTCATTGGCCACACAGCCCCAAAGCATGATGAACCCTCCCCCAAATTTGACACAGGGTAGCAAGTGTTTTTCTTGGAATTCTGTGTTTTTGTGGCACCATGCATAACGCTTTGTTGTATGACCAAACAACTGAATCTTTGTTTCATCAGTCCACAGGACCTTCTTCCAAAATGAAACTGGCTTGTCCAAATGTGCTTTTGCATACCTCAGGCGACTCTGTTTGTGGCGTACATGCAGAAACTGCTTCTTTCGCATCACTCTCCCATACAGCATCTCCTTGTGCAGTGTGCGCTGTATTGTTGACCGATGCACTACACCACACTACACCACTGTAGTGGTGTCACTACACCATCTGCAGCGAGATGATGCTGCAGGTCTTTGGAGGTGGTCTGTGGATTGTTCTTGACTGTTCTCACCATTCTTCTTGTCTGCCTTTCTGATATTTTTGTTGGCCTGCCACTTCTGGCCTTTACAAGAACTATCCCTGTGGACTTCAATTTCCTTACTATGTTCCTCACAGTGGAAACTGACAGGTAAAATCTCAGACAACTTTTTGTATCCTTCCCCTGAACAACTATGTTGAACAATCTTTTTTTTCAGATCATTTGAGAGCTGTTTTGAGGAGCCCATGATGTCACTCCTCAGAGAAGATGCAACTAGGAGAACAACTTGCAAGTGGACACCTGAAATAGCTTTTCTCATGATTGGATACACCGGGCTATGAAGTACAAAGCTCAATGAGGTTACCAAACCAATTTAGTGCTTCTGTAAGTCAGTAAAAAGTAGTTAGGAGTATTCAAATCATGAAAATCAGAAGGGTGCCCATACTTTGGCACCTGTCAAATTTTGAAATAATGCATATTTCACATTTGGTTAGGACAATAAACATTTCAAACCTGAAATATTACTGTGTCTATCAGTTATTACATATATCACACTGAAATACCTGTTGCAAAAAAACAATTAAAAAAAAATAAATAAATAAAAAAAAAAAATAAAAAGAGTAAGATTAAGAGGGGTGCCCGAACTTTTTCATATGACTGTAGATGGACAGATAGATACATAGATATGGATACATAAGTACATAGATGGACAGATAGAGGTATAGATACAGGGATAGTGAAGTAGGAACCCAAAAGGTGACTTTATTAATTATACAGTAAAGTAATGTCATTTTGCCACCTTTCCTAATGTTATTGTGAGGTGATGTGTGCTGCCTGGGATCTCCTTACAGTGTGAACTCTGCTTCATCAGCTCTCTATGACACTGATGTATGCCGCTGCCTGGGGAGAAAAGAGAGGGGAGGGAGATATTTACAGTCCCAGAGATTCCTCACTGCACAGGCCCGAGAACTGAATGTGAACAGTCATGTGGCAGAGGGGAGTCGGTGCCTGGAACGAGGAGGATGATTGACAGGTCAAAGGCAGTTGAAAACTGGGGAGAGAACACACTTCCCGATCTAAGTACAGGTATGGAGCCAGATTTATAAAAGTCATTATTTCAAATTTCCTGGTGACATTACACATAAGAGCCACCTTCACAGAATGTAGCCTTAGGTCAATGTGGCTCTTTTACCTTCACAGGCCCTAGGGGTCAAGAGGGTGTTGACAGGTTCCCCATAGGGTACAGTCACACAAGGCCGTATCGGCGGCTATTTTATAGGTGATGCAGGGGCGTGGGCTATCACTGCCGACATGGCCTGTGCATCGCTTAATGTAAATAGGCGATGGCGACGCATTTGAGTGGTCGCCTTGTTTCTCAGCAGTGCTCTGAAACCAGGCGAGCACTCTGGGGCGATGTGTACACATCACCCCATGTAACATGCCGACCGGCGATGGTACAGGCAATGGGAGCCGTAGGCTCCCATGTTACAGCATCACCGCTGGGGTTTGTAGACACCCCAGTGGTGATGCCGCATGTAGCATGTAAACACGCGACGGTGACACTGGCGTGGCGCCAAAAATGTGCGCGTCCCCGAGCATCACTGGCGATATCTCCGGCGACGTCACTAGGTGTGACGGTACCCTTAATTGATGGTGTGGTTTCCCCCTTCAATTTGCCTGCCACTGTTAATTAACTGCTGTGAGTACATGTGATGGAGAACTTCTTATGACATGTGGGATCTCATCAACTCCAATATGTAAGATCACAAAACTAGGGGGCAATTTCAGTTTGATCCCAAGAACCTCGCAAATCAAATTTCTGGTGTCCTCCCAAAAAACAGTCAGTTTTGGACATGACCACCACGTGATCTAGCGTCCCCTTCATAACGCAACCTCTCCAACACTGTGATGATCGGCCTGATCCAAAGTGCGCTACTTGTGCCGGATATTGGTACCACCGAAGACGGTTTTATTTATTTTTTTTTAATTGCTCCAGGTGATTAAGACAAGACGACACTCGCTGTACTTCTCTTAGGCTGTCTCTCCAGCCTCAAGGAAAACCCCCAAATTTCCTTCTCAACAGGTCATGTAAGAAATGTTATGTTCTAAGTTTGGATCATTTAAGGCTTTATAGAGAATAGAGACTCCACCTGGCCCAGATTCAGGTATTAGAAAATATCCATTAGCTCTACAATCTAGTTGGGAAATAAAGAAGGATGACTTCAGTGAAGTATGAATCAGATGAAGAATTTGTAAATATTGATAAAAAAAAAGATAACGTATGCCTGGGTACTTTAAAGTTAAATGGTCAAAAGGCAAAAACCTAGGGCCGTCCATCAATTCGTGTACGGTTTTGACCCCTACGTTTATCCAAGTTTGCAGATCAATATATGGGATATGGGGTTCAATAGTCTTCAAGGATACTTCATTCAAGATGGGACCATTTGTCTCCAGAAGTGTAATGCAGCTACCATAGTAGGCAATCCACGGGTGTACTGACTTGTCTTAAACGCTTCAGTTTTTAAGACTAGAAAAGTAGAGCTCTTTCTTGCATAAAATGTTCAATTTGTAGCCACCTATGTTCTTTATCTATATGCCACCAATCCCTGAGCCCTGAGATAACAGATTCCCTATGATAGGCTAAAAGGTTAGGCATTCCCATTCCCCCAACTCATAGGGGTAATACAGTAGCGACTTAGCTGCCCTTGTTTTTTTATGAGCCCAAATATATTGGTTAGTTAATCATTGAAGCAACATAATAATCCTATTGGGTATTTTAAACTGAAGGCACCGGAAAAAAATATAAAATTTTTGGAAGCACTTTCATCTTGAATATGTTTATTCTAGCTATCCATGATGGCATGAGAAATTGTAGATAATTTAATTCTGGTTTTATGTGCTTTACTAAATTAGATACGTTTTTCTCCACAATATGCTGAGAGTTGGTAAGAGTAATGCCCAAGTAAGGGATACCCTCCTCCATCCACTGAAAGGGAAATTTATCTTCCAGAGATTTCCGAATTGAGGATGGGACCGCAACTGGAAGCACTAAAGATTTAGAAGCATTAAACTTATAGTAAGATACTTCACCAAAATCCTCTAGCTCGATCATGACAGCAGAGAACGACGACTCAATCTACACAGGAAACGGTGAAATCATCCAGCCATCGGACCCACTGTGATTCCCGAAATGTTTGGGTTAGATCGGATTCGGAGAGTGGACGGAGGACCCCGGGTGCCTGCGGACATCGGAGGATGAGATCAATGCGGAGGCAGGGGGCCTCTGTATACCGAAGGGGGGGCCGTGTGCCAGCAGGGGGCTTCTGTATACCGATGGGGGGGCCGTGTACCAGCAGGGGGGGCCTCTATATATTTATACATACATTTAAATGGATAAAAACCACTGTTGCCAGATATTACATGTACAATTGTTTGACAAAATTCCTTTTTAAATAGGATTTTTAGCAAAAATATCGATCTTGGTTTTACAAAAAATCCTTACGTGATGGAAAAAAATGGAGGTCATTTTTGTAATCAGCACACCAAATTACATAAAAATCAGTGAAAACTTCTCTGGTATTTTTTTCATCGCAGGCCTGTGTTACCACTTTATGTGCAGACCAGAGTGTCTCATCTGAGATTTCCTTGTTATTCGTTTGAAAATAATTCCCCATCTCAGAGGAAACCTTAGTGACCACTTTTTCATCTAAAAGGAGGGACGTGTTTTGACGCCACCTAAAGGCAGGGTTGGCCTCATGAGTGAGTGTGAGTTGCAGAGATATAGGCACATGGTCAGACCATGTAATCAAACCCATGTTCACGGATATACACCTAGTGAGGATAGAGGTGAACCTATCCTCTGTACTGCCTGATGCAAACGTTAAATCTGAGAGTAAAAAAATCCCTGGTCTGTGGAGCGCTAGGGCTAGAGATACATGGCACTAGGGTTATTTTAGAAAAAGTTTCTTTATTAACCTCTTACAGGCCACACATTGTGGCCTGTAAGAGGTTAATAAAGAAACTTTTTCTAAAATAACCCTAGTGCCATGTATCTCTAGCCCTAGCGCTCCACAGACCAGGGATTTTTTTACTCTCAGCTTCTTGCACTTGTGCACACCTGGCAAGAGCAGCTCTGGACAAGAGATATTATTAATCCTAGATCCTGAGTTCCATGACCTAGCAATACAACACAGTCACCGTTGTAGGACCTGTGGTGACATCAATCCGGTCATTGATCGCGGCAGGAGTTGGAGCTCCCGGAGCAACTTTCGGTGCCTCCACTATACCTCCAGGCGGAGGTGGATTCACAGGCGTAAGACCGCAGTTGTGCAGGGTTGCACAACCACCTCTGGTGAGTGGCTACACAGCCCTGGGCCTAAATCCACTTCAAAAACTTTCTTCACATGCGCTCCCACCCCCTCCCCCCTTTTTGTCTTGCAAACGTTAAATCGGCACCTCTCCCGCCCGCTAGTAAATTTTCTTAATCGATAAAAATAAACCTAGTTCATACAGAACAGATCTATATCTATCCTGTAGAAATGAGCACAATAGTGGACATTTTAATTTAGTGAAATAGAAAAAATGATGTCCAGACAAAAGTATGACAGCGCCATAACACGTACATACAAAAACCACATAGAAGAATCCAGAACAAGGGTCATTAATGGCAATGGCAGGTTTGGCACAAGTATAAAGACACTCAATGATGGCTGCAGAACTGTGGTCCTGTAGGCAGACACAATCCTCCATTCTTCTAGCACAGGAGGCAGAACTGATTGCCAACCTCTGGCACATGCCTACAATACTCTGGGCAGCTACAATGTGACGGCTGCCTGGCACTGATTTGTCAGACATGTCACCTTGCAACACTGTCCACCCACCACATATAACAACCTGCAGTCTGAGCAGCAACAAACTGTCACTGCACTAAGCTGGTAAAATGGCACATCTTCTCCAACAGACTAGGCCTACTGTTGTGTCCCACGAATGGCAACAACCTGTAATGCCTATTCTCTGTATTGTATGTATTTCCTCCAATCAGTAATTTTTTGTTGTTACCAGGTAGATTGACTGTCTACTAAGTTTGACCCTAAGTTGCTGCCTTAGTTGTGTCTGTACTGGACGTCCCCCCTTCTTCCCCAGTTAGTCTGCAGAAGCCATTACTGAAGACACATGTCTGTAACCCCTGTACAGATTATTTCCTTTTACCTGTTACGTTGGATTTAATACAAGATTCTGGAAGAAATTTACAGCATTTCTCCTTTCTTATTACAAGTCATCCTACTGGCCGAGTTGAAATCTGTTTTCCCCTGATGGGTACCGTAAGTGTTCTGGGCATACTATTATCTAAGGGACTGATAACTGCAGCACCGACATTACATCCATCAGAAGGGGACAGAATATTAAAAGGAAAACCTGTTACCAGGGTGTATACTGCATGCAATCCTAATAGGATCATCCATCAAGGGCTGATAACAAGCCACAGCAGTAACTGTACAGCATTCTACTCTACATCATCCTTCAGACCTGCTCAGTGAAGATACCCCATCACTAAGAACGTATACAGGTTATAAACCCTGCCTGAGAAGTGATCCATCTATAAACTATTGTCAGGCTGCAGTGAATAGACTTGCAATACAGCCTGCATAGATTCTATAAGCACAGAACTGATACATTGTAATCCGTCTCCCTGATAACCAGGAGAAGAAAGCCCCCAACCCTTGCAATCCTGTGCACAATTGTTGAGATGCAAAGCTCTCATTCACTGCCCATCCTGAATCAACAAGGAGAAATGATGGACTCTCAGTCTACTCGTAGTGAAAGACCTAAACGGTTAACCAAACCAACATGGAGAGTTAAAGAGAACTTAGAAACAGCCAGAAGTGAACTGCTTATCCACATAACATTACCTTGGCAAAGAGTGATAAAACAATAAAACAAGTCACTGTTTTATCTGTGCCAGGTGCTCATGAGCTACCACCAGAGGGAGCCCTAGAACAACTGTACTCCGCATACCAGTCTTACAAAGGAACTTGTAAGGATTACACCCTTTCCCTGCTGAAGGTAAACACGTCCGAGTCTCTAAAAGAACTCCAGGACTTCCAACAGCTTGATGCTGAACGAGAGTTCACCGTACGTGACATCATAAACCAGATTGAAGCAAAAATGGTGCAAACGTCAGAAGTGGCATCTCACAAGTCCAGGTCTGTTAAGAGCTCAAGGCACTCGCTCAAATCGGGCTCATCAAAGTACTCAACCCTCAGTGAGCAGCTTATAAAAGCGCGCATTGAAGCAGAAACCATGAAGGTACAAGCTGTCTTTGCTCAAAGAAAAGCAGAGATAGAAACGAGTGCAGTCGTCGAATCAGCACGTAAGAAAACAGAGACTGCACGCAAGAGGGCAGACATCGAAGCAGAGGAAGCGGAGAAGAAAGCACAGGCAGCACGCAAGAGGGCAGACTTCGAAGCAGAGGAAGCGGAGATGGAAGCAGAGACTGCACGTAAAAAGGCAGAAGTCGAAGCCCTGCAGAGGGAATGTGAACACGCGGCAGCCATGGCAAGGCTAAAGGTCTTCGAACAAGCTCTAGCTGGGAGCCAAGGAGGCAGCATCAGCGCTTACGAACTTGAGACAGAAGAACCCCTTAAGCGCACAAAAGACTATGTGCTGAGCCAAGCCAGCGAACCGCCGATCGACACCAACATTTCCGTTGGCGACAACACTTCTTCAGATCATCAAGACGCCGATCCGCCTGCAGTTTCCAGCTTCACTGGTCAGTCCAACGCTCCTCAGACATTCAAATCTGAACCACTTTCACATTTCAGTGCACAGCCCGACCATGCACCTCAGCAACCCCCATGTGGCAGTGTCCACATGCAACCCAACATGCCGGTTAGTCACTACAGTCCAGACAACTGTGTAGTTCCGGCCCCGCATACAACAGGGACCTTTCACACCACACCAGTTGCTGGTCTAAACGCCTATGCCACTCCGTTCCTTCCCACGTTCCCGAAACAAGAAGCTACAAACTATGCAACCAGCATCACTCAGTCAGTGAATGTGCCCGCAAGGTCAGAAAGAACAGACCTGTCCGACTTTGCGAGGTACACGATACGCCGAGAACTGATCAACACCGGTCTCACAAGGTTCGACGACCAGCCAGAAAACTACAGAGGGTGGAAGTGTACCTTCAAAACAGCAATCAGTGACCTCGGCATTACCGCTGCTGAAGAGCTGGATCTGCTACTCAGGTGGCTAGGCCCACGGTCTACGGAGAGAATCAAGAAGCTCAAATCCGTTTACATCACCAACCCAATAACTGGTCTTGCAACCGCATGGGACAGACTAGAGAAAGGGTTTGGCAGTCCCGAAGCTATCGAAGATGCTCTACTCAAACAACTATATGACTTTCCCAAAATATCCAGCAAGGATGCTATAAGGTACCAGGAACTCAGCGACCTGCTGTCCGAGCTCCAGCTGGCCAAGACAGACACGCATCTACCTGGCCTCAGCTACCTGGACACCGCTCGTGGGGTGAAACCCATCGTCGCCAAGTTACCCTACAACGTCCAAGAAAAATGGACCACACGAGGGTCAAACTACAAGAGAATACCAAGTCTCCTTCCCTCCGTTCTCCTTTTTCTGCGACTTCATCAAGGAGATTGCAGAGTATAAAAACGACCCCAGCTTCCGTTATGAAGAACCCAGTGGACCTGCGTCATCTCCCAAGTACGAGAGTTCACACTCTCACGACAAAAACCGCAGAGGTCTGGTGTCTGCAAAAAAGACTGAAGTTCTGCCTTCACTGACATCAGCGCCAGACAAGGGCAGTGAAGAAGAGAAGGTAGAAGACCCGAACCGCCAGTGTCCTATCCACAAACTGCCGCATTCCCTGAAGAAATGTATCGGCTTCAGGAAGAAACCACTTCAAGAACGAAAGGAACTCTTAAAGAAGTTTGGAGTATGCTTCAGGTGCTTCTACCGAACACATTGCTAAGGACTGTGTCATCACCATCAAGTGTATAGAGTGCGACAGTGAAGACCACGTACAAGCGCTCCATCCGTCACAACCTGACTCAGTGTCTACGCCTTCTACCACCACAGGCAATGGCGGGGAGAGTACAGACAAGGCAACTAACCATCTTGCGGTATCTTCATCCTGCACCAAGGTTTGCGGAGAAGGTCTTCGCGACAAGTCCTGCGCCAAGATTTGCCTGGCAAAAGTGTATCCTGAAGGTCATCCAGAGAAGGCAGTCAAGGTGTACGTCAGCCTGGACGACCAGAGCAACAAATCACTGGCCAGGTCAGAACTCTTCGATTTGCTTGACTTAAAGGGAAACGCCTATTCCTACACCTTGGGCACCTGCAGCGGCGTGACAGAAGCCACTGGAAGAAGGGCCAGTGGCCTCATAATAACTTCTCTCTCCAGCTCCAAGGAGATACCGCTTCCAACACTCACAGAGTGCAACCAAATACCCTTCAACAGGGAAGAAATCCCAACACCAAAAGCAGCTCTTCAGTTTCCTCACCTCAAAGACATAGCCAGCGAGATACCGGCCCTTGACAACAAGGCAGACATCTTAATTCTCCTCGGCAGAGACATCATACGACTGCACAAGGCGCATCTACAAATCTTTGGTCAACTTGATGAACCATACGCTCAGCGCCTCGAGCTAGGCTGGGTCATCATCGGTGACGTCTGTAGCGACCAGACAAAGAAGTCAAGCAACCTCACTTCTTACAAAACCTTCATCACATCAGACGACCACGACGTGTCTTTTCTGCCATACCCACATCACTTCTGGGTAAGGGAGAAGCCTAAGGACACTAGGTGGAAAGAACAACCACCTGATAACCCAAACCTGTTTTGTCTTCAAGACGACAACCTTGAGTCAACAACACTCTACCCCGCAAACCAGGTCAACGACTCACCCTCTCTTCCTGCAAAGACCGAGTTGCCAAGGGACCCGCAGCAAACAAATGCTAAGTTCCCAAACTGTGAAGCCTATCTCTATTACAAACCTGGTCAAGCCGAAACCATGCTAGACTTCAGTGCCCAGAGTGAGAGCCCCTCTCTCGACAGCCCATCTCTTACTGAAGGTGCTAGCGTTCTCTCCACGCAACGTAACCTTAGCGCACCACTGGACATCGAACAAGACACGTTCACCTTCCAGGTTTCGCCCTGTAACAAACTTGCTACGAAACAAGGAGTCTCGCCCGTTGAAAACAGCATCCAAGCATCCAAGGTTCAGGACACCCACCACAATTCAAAACAGGGTACCGCTGGGACACCTCGCCTTTGAGGGCATCAACAGAAACACTACGTCACCATCGCACAGACAACACAGGTGGGCGACAGAGAAGAAGTCTCTAAAGGTCATACAGCGACTCCAAGTCTTGCACCATGGTTCTGCAAGGAGTCCTTTAGCTGTCACCAAGAGTCAAATCCATGTTTCTTATGACACGTCTACAAAGGTTACGGTTGCAGCAGCCTCAAAGAGTACGTCAGAAACCAGCAGGAAGGTACGTCGCAGCTTCACCCTGAATAAGCTTAAGTCCACTTCAAAACTTGCATGCACCGTACCAAGGCTAGAACTCAGTGCTGTTGCGCTAACAGTTGGAGCCAAGAGAGCCACACCTGAACAGTGGCATCTCATCTCTACTAACCTCCAACTAGCTGAGTGGAGAATAAGACTCAGACCAACCTACAGCTCAAACCATGTGTCCCAGGTGTCAGCACTGAAGCTGAGGCCCCACACCCTAGACACTCTTCAACCTGGTCAGCCATTGTGCAGGCTGACATTCAGTCCAAGTGCATCTCCTGGTGGCTCCTTCAAGCAGGAGTCACTTGAACTGAACTTGTCGCTGGACTGTGCCACGGCGGGGAGCGCACCTACCCCTACCCCTGCTGTACCAGGGCACTTAACTGTTGGTGTCCTACTGAACTCGCAACCTTTCCTTTGAACTAGGACCTTACCGCTGGATTTGGGTTGGTGGAAGAGTTGGCATGTTGCGGCTTCCCCAATCCGAAGATGGGTTTGTTGAATATGGACTAAATTTTCTTTTTTTTATTTTTTCCATTTGCATTTAAGGACCACATTCCACTGCATGTATAGACTTGAATACTGCATTATTGTTTGCATTTTGTGTTCATGTCCCTTCTCATTACAGGTTTTATAACGTGGAGGACAGAGACGACTCCTAACGTTACACAGGACTTGAAATCGGACGATTTCAGACGGGGAGTGTTGTGTCCCACGAATGGCAACAACCTGTAATGCCTATTCTCTGTATTTCCTCCAATCAGTAATTCTTTGTTGTTACCAGGTAGATTGACTGTCTACTAAGTTTGACCCTAAGTTGCTGCCTTAGTTGTGTCTGTACTGGACGTCCCCCCTTCTTCCCCAGTTAGTCTGCAGAAGCCATTACTGAAGACACATGTTTGTAACCCCTGTACAGATTATTTCCTTTTACCTGCTGTTACGTTGGATTTAATACAAGATTCTGGAAGAAATTTACAGCATTTCTCCTTTCTTATTACAAGTCATCGTACTGACCGAGTTGAAATCTATCTGTTTTACCCTGATGGGTAAGTGTTCTGGGCATACTATTATCTAAGGAACTGATAACTGCAGCACCGACATTACAGCCATCAGAAGGGGACAGAATACCTACTCCTCCCAAAACATTTAGCCAATCACAAGCGCCGCACACGGGGCTGTCTGGAGCTAACTGCAGGGGCCTTCCAATTGGGTTGAGTGAGGGATGTGGGAGCGGGAAGGTGATGAGCACCACTGATCACCCACCGCTCGGGAGAAACATGACTGGATGCCTGTATGTACCGAGGGGCGGCACTGAATCTAGTGTGTAAATTATGACCAATCAGTCCTGAAGAAGAGGCGAATGTGAAAGGGACAATGCATTCTGCACCAGGGGCGTACACAGAAATCATGGAGCGACATAGCAGAAGTTCTAATTGAGCCCCCCTGTCAAAAAAATGAATATTTGTCTGGGTCATATAGATACATATATATCTCAACTTTTCAGCCCTTACAAAGTAATTTTCTTCCTATTGAAGCTTTTAGATTCCTCATTCATTGCCTCATAAAATGCCCCCCAAACACTGTATGATCCCCCCACAGTGATTTCTCCACACGCAGAGTATGATGACCCTACTGTAACCCCCTCAACTACCCCAGCACAGTATGATTCCCAACTATGACCCCTGCACAGCCCTCCATGTAGATTAATGAACCTACATACAGTATAATGGCCCCAAAACCTATTCACACTGTATAATGGCCCCCAACACAGCCCTCAAATAGCCCTCCATAAACTATAAAGGCTTACTCATAGGCCAGGTTCAAATTGCGTTTGTGCTGTGCATTTAACACATCCTTTTGTCAGCAGCACAAACATATTGTAACGGATGCATTAACCCCTTCACGACCCGTGACGCAGCATATGCGTCATGAAAACAAGTTTGTTCCCGACCTTGGACGCATATGCTGCGTCAACGCGGGTTTCCCTTCCTGCTGCTCTATTAACCGCTTTCACTAAAGGGTTAATAGAGCCGCAGGGACAGGACAACCTATACTTTAGCCCAGGGGGGTTGGCTTAGCTCCCCCGTGGCTAAAGTCGCTGATTGGCAGTTTGAAAATGAAACTGTCATCAGAGCAAATCATAGAGATTCACCCCTCCAGATCTGATTGGAGCAATCCAATCAGATCTGGAGGGGCGGATCACTGAGTGCCCTCCCCCTCCTCAGCCCCCTCCCGCTCTAGAACACATTAGGGCTCCCCTTCTCTCCCACCCGTTTTCTGTCATGTACACCCCTCAAAAGGACTTCAAATGTGATGTGGTCACTAAAAAAAATGGTTTTGTAAATTTTGATGGAAAAATGAGAAATTGCTGATGAACTTTGAACCCTTATAACTTCCTAAAAAAAAATTTTTTTCCAAAATTGTGCTGATGTAAAGTAGACATGTGGGAAATGTTATTTATTAACTATTTTGTGTCACATAGCTCTCTGGTTTAGCAGAATAAAAATTCAAAATTTGAAAATTGCTAAATTTTCAAACATTTTGCCAAATTTTTGATTTTTTCACAAATAAATGTAAAAATTATTGACCTAAATTTAACATTAACATAAAGCCCAATATGTCACGAAAAAACAATCTCAGAATCGCTAATTCATTGAAGCGTTTTAGAGTTATTACCTCATAAAGGGACACTGGTCAGTATTGACAAAAATGCCAAGAAACTCCTGCATATCCCCTTTTGTTATCGGGGTAAAGCTGCGGTGCTGTCCTCCTGCTGCACTCACTCCTCCCCGAAGCCCTGCAAGGAAAGCGAGGACCCTAAGGGAGAAGCAGCCGCCATTTTACCTGCGGCATGAGCGGTCTGACCTTTGAAAAAGAAAAGTCTGGCAGCCGTGGTGGGGATCCACGTTTCTGCGCTCTGCCACGCATCATCATGGGCCCGGGATCTGGAGGGAGCCGCCGGTAATCACTGAGAGGAGCTGGAATGGCGGGGAGAGCCAGTATGCGCCGTTTTTGGTCTGGAGATTCAGGAGCTCAGGATCTAAGCGGCTGCCACGGTCTGCTTGCAGGCCACACCCCCAGAATCATTCTTAATGCTGTCTCACCTAAACATACAGGTGAGCATATGTTTATAGTACATTATTGATCTACTTATATAATCGGGAGTTGGGAATTCGGGCACTGTAGCCGAATCCCAAGCTCCTTTGCGCGAGCCGCAGCCGCACTACTGTTTACAAAAAAAAAAAAAAAAAAAACATATGCTCACCTCTCCCCGAGCCCCCGTCGTCTCCCGCCGTATTCCTGCAGTGTCCCGGTGGCTCCCGCAGGCTCCCGCTGTCTGCACAAGTCTTCTACTGCAGTTCAGGACCTCTGGTGATGTCACAGTAACGTGACACCAGCTTACTCCATGCTAACCTGGTGTCACGTGACTCTGACATCACCACAGGTCCTGAACTGCAGTAGCAGACCTGTGCAGACACCGGCAGCCTGCGGGAGCCACCGGGACACTGCAGGAAGACGGCGGGGGCTCGGGGAGAGGTGAGCATAAACTGTCATCTCTCTGTATACTCGGTCCCTGTCATCTCTCTGTATACTCGGTCCCTGTCATCTCTCCGTATACTCGGTCCCTGTCATCTCTCCGTATACTCTGTCCCTGTCATGTCTCCGTATACCTGTCCCTGTCATGTCTCCGTATACGCTGTCCCTGTCATGTCTCCGTATACGCTGTCCCTGTCATGTCTCCGTATACGCTGTCCCTGTCATGTCTCCGTATACGCTGTCCCTGTCATGTCTCCGTATACGCTGTCCCTGTCATGTCTCCGTAACCTGTCCCTGTGTCCGTATCGCTGTCCCTGTCAGTCTCTATCTGTCCTTCCTGTCTCTTTCCTGTCCGTGTCCTGTCTCTACACTCTGTCTCCTGTCTCTACACTCTGTCTCCTGTCTCTACACTCTGTCTCCTGTCTCTACACTCTGTCTCCTGTCTCTACACTCTGTCTCCTGTCTCTACACTCTGTCTCCTGTCTCTACACTCTGTCTCCTGTCTCTACACTCTGTCTCCTGTCTCTACACTCTGTCTCCTGTCTCTACACTCTGTCTCCTGTCTCTACACTCTGTCTCCTGTCTCTACACTCTGTCTCCTGTCTCTACACTCTGTCTCCTGTCTCTACACTCTGTCTCCTGTCTCTACACTCTGTCTCCTGTCTCTACACTCTGTCTCCTGTCTCTATACTCTCTGTAATGCGTGTATACTGTGTCTTTACTGTGTGTATAATGTGTAATCTCTGCATACTGTCTGTCTATACAATGTCTCATGTATGTATATACTGTGTGCTTCTCTCCTCACCCCTCCACCACTGAGCCGCATCTCTCCTCAACCCTACACCACTCAGCCGCTTCTCTCCTTACCCCTCCACCACTAAGCCGCTTCTCTCCTCACCCCTCCACCACTGACCCGCTTCTCTCCTCACCCCTCCACCACAGACACCCATCTCTCCTCACCCCTCCACCACTGAGCCGCATCTCTCCTCACCCTCCTCACCACACATGAGCCGCATCTCTCCTCACCCCTCCACCACAGAGCCGCATCTCTCCTCACCCCTCCACCACAGAGCCGCATCTCTCTCCCTCACCACAGCCCATCTCTCCTCACCCTCCACCACAGAGCCGCATCTCTCCTCACCCCCTCCACCACGAGCCGCCTTACTCTTACCACAGCCGCCTATCGCTACCACAGAGCCGCCTCATACTCTGCTACCCACAGAGCCCCTATACCTCTACACACCACACCCGCCTGCTATACTCTGCTACCCACAGAGCCGCCTCTGATACTCTGCTACCCACAGAGCCGCCTCTATACTCTGCTACCCACAGAGCCGCCTCGATACTCTGGTACCCACAGAGCCGCCTCGATACTCTGCTACCCACAGAGCCGCCTCCATACTCTGCTAGCCACAGAGCCGCCTCCATACTCTGCTAGCCACAGAGCCGCCTCCATACTCTGCTACCCACAGAGCCGCCTCGATGCTCTACTACCCACTGACCCGCCTGTATACACACAATTCATTTCACCGCGCTCCCGATGCAATTGCATCGGGCCTTTTTACTAGTATCTAATAATCTCTACATTTAGAAAGAGCACCTTGCCTCTTTCTCTCTGTCCTCCTTACAGGCTTTATTTCTACATTGATAGTGTATTATATACATATTATATCTTATACTACATGTATCTTAAATAATTTGAAAAGAAGACAATTTGAACGAAATAGTAATCTTTATTAAAATAGTTAGATTGTTACTCTTTACCCCATCACAAGAGCACAAAATATATGCACTTTTCTAATAGAAGTCGTCATCATCTTTCTCTGTTGCACATACATTTTGTATTTGCTGCTGCTTTTTGTACAGTTCTGCAACCTAGTAAAGATAAAAACATAATTAAATTTCAACATATAAACTAATATTTAAAAAAAAAATAAAAACAAAAAAAGAAATAAAAACAAACCACTTTTTTTTTTTTTTTTTTTTAAATTCCCACGTATTTTTAACACCACTTAAGCTCACTTTTCCCAACTGGAAAACCATGCCCAATGAGGTTGAAATGGAGGTCGAATGCTTTTATTCCCTTAAATGAAACCTGTCACCTCAGAAAACACTATTTACCTGCAGATTAGCCCAACATTAATAATTGCATTTCAATGTTACTCAGCTGTCTTAGTGTGGCCACCAGGAGAAAATTTAACTCATTTCCTCCTACGAGTCACTGGCTTAAAGTTACAGCAGAGAGCACAGAGCGGTTATCAGTGGCGTAACGTGACCTCTGCGGGGCCCCGGTGCAGCATTAAAATCGGGGCCCCACAGGTGAGGAGCGGGGTGATTATTGGGGGACTTGGGGGGGGGGGGGGGGGTGCTGGTGAGAATTTCACGGTCGCCCCAAGTGCATAGTTGATGAGCGGGGGGTTCTGCTGCTGGTGGTGGATAGCTGGTACATGGTACTTACAGTGATTGGACTTCCGTGTTCAGCGGCATGCAGCCCCGCCGGTAAGAGAAGAGGAGGGGTGGGCACAGCTGCAGGAAGTGAGGCTTCACTCACTTCCCGTCCTACCGCCTCTCCTCGGACACACGCGATCATGGTGGCCAGCTGGAAGCACGGGCCCCCCAGCAGGGAGGCGTGGGCCCCCCTACAGGGGCGGGCCGGGTTCAGCTGCGACTGCAGTAGTTACGTCACTGACTGTTATAGTCACTGCTCACTAAACTGTGAGCACTGCTTGTAATCACACCCGGTCATTTTGATTGACAGCTCACACTGCACAGATACTATGCAGGAACTGGCGTTCAATGAAAGTGCTAGGGTTTGACTGTAGCTGCTCCCTGCACACTCATGACTTAAAGGGAACCTGTTAGCTCTTTTAGCCCCCCCTAACCTATCAGTACCTGTTGGTGCAGCCTACTACTACTTTCCTAACCATCCCTTTCTGACCAATATGGGATTTATAATAGTTGAACAGAACAGTTTATAAACTTACAAAATCCATGCCGGGTGGGTGTTCCTATGGTGCTTCTGATTGGTAGGTGGTGTCTCCAGGGCCACGCTCCCCCCCTTCGCTGCTTAATTACGCCCCAATGGGCGGCATCATTCTTTCAGGATCGATGTCCTGATTTAAAGTACCCTTCCCCGCTCTTCCGGGTTTATGACACGGATACCGGCCGCCACGTTATACCCGAGCATGCGCAGTGCACCAGGTGTAGAAGATGCCCGATGCCCAGGTCGCCTTCAACAAGTGATCTGCGCATGAGCTGAAGGCGGCCGCGTACCAGCCCGTGGTCAATAGGCAATGATCCCAAGCTTCGGACAGGTGAATATCATCCCATCCACCCACCCCCCTGAAAAAGTGTATGAATATATATATATATATATATATATATATATATATATATATATGTGTGTGTGTGTGTGTGTGTGTATAAATATATATATATATATATATATATATATATATATATATATATATATATATGTGTGTGTGCAATCTAATATATATATATACACATACATGCATACTTACATACATACAATTACACACGCATATATAAGATTTCATTGTGTGTGTGGATATATGTATGCTTATATATGCATAAATATGGGTATACTAGATTAAGGCCTGATGCTATCGCATCGGGAGCATGGTGATGTTGAGGATGTGTTGTATGACACTAAGAGCAGCGCACCTTGAGATGGAAATGTGGTGAACAGCCATCCCGCCCAACTCTTTAGCTGTTCACAAAAACCCCACCCTGTTATAAGAATAAATAACATTTCTCAGCAGCTATGATGCTGGAGCTTTACATTCGGGTTCATATCACCAAAATTCACAATTTGGATGATACACATCTCCCGTCTTATACTTAATGTGTGTTAAACTTATATTTAGAAAGATGTGTAAATGTATCACACCTATGTATTTATGTACAGAGGATGTTTACACAGTGAGCCTCAAGAGAGGCATTACTGATGTATGTAAAGTACTAAGGAATTAACAGCGCTATATAACTAAATTTAAGTACCGTATATACTCGAGTAGAAGCCGAAATGAGTATAAGCCAAGGCCCCTAATTTTATCCTCCAAAGCTAGGAAAATGTATTGACTCGAGTATAAGCCTAGGGTAAGAAATGCAGCAGACCCCCATCCTGTTATATTGCCCCCCAACCCGGTATATAGCACCCCCCAGCAGTGGTATACAGGCCCCCAGCAGTGGTATACAGGCCCCCAGGAGTGGTATACAGGCCCCCAGGAGTGAAATACAGGCCCCCAGGAGTGGAATACAGGCCCCCAGGAGTGGAATACAGGCCCCCAGGAGAGGAATACAGGCCCCCAGGAGAGGAATACAGGCCCCCAGGAGTGGCATACAGGCCCCCAGGAGTGGCATACAGGCCCCCAGGAGTGGCATACAGGCCCCCTCCTTAGTATTCTGGCCCCCATCAGTGATATACAGCCCCACTCCTTAGTATCTGGCCACCATGCTGCTGGCACCGCCGCGTCCTCCAGTCTCCTGGCATCTTCCTACTTGTGTCGGCTTCTATTACTGTGGCCGACACAGCAGCGATGATGTCATCGCTGCAGCGCCGGTCACATGACGCCGGCAAAAGCAGTAAGAAGCAGGGAGACCGGAGGACGCGGCGGTGCCAGCAAGGAGTCGCCGAAAAGGTAATGTATACAATCTTTGTTATTTCAACAGGTGCCGCAGCCTGGGGTACAGATACTAAGGAGGGGGGGCTGTATATCACTGCTGGGGGCCAGTGCAGTGCAATATGTACCGCTCCCCCTGCCGCTGATGGACGGGGGATGCAGTGCATATTCATTACACTAATGGGTGGCCCCATGTGACCGCCTGTGTTTACTGCGGCCCCCTCCTGCCTCCTCCAGCCCCCGGCCACAGCCCCCCCACAGCAAATACAGAGTGACTGGATTATAAGCCGAGAGGGGCACTTTTCAGCACAAAAATTGTGCTGCAAAACTCGGCTTACACTCGAGTATATACGGTAGTCTAATTATTATGATGTAAGTTATATACGTATGTGTTGTCTATGTAGTTGAAATCTATATACGTGTGCATCTGATTTTTTAAATTTTTTTTTTTTCAAATCTATTTATACCTATATGTTTCTATGCATCTAGACGTGTCTATGACATATCTATGAAACAAACTATTTGTATATGATATATATATGTGCTTAACAAATCTATGGATATAACTTGCACAAAGCTAGGTATAGAAATATATTCTGTATATCTATTTAGAAAGCAACTATCATTTCTATATCTATATCTATATATTCCAGGAGTAACAAATAGTTTAAACTAAAACATTTTTGTACACTACATTTCTAGTGAAGACTAGGTACTAATTTTCCTTGAAGTGGTATATCTACCACTTTGACCCTAACGTTGCTGCGTAGTTTGACTCTGGAGAAAGCAACATACAATTGACCATGGGCAAATGCAGGTTGTGGTAAAAAAAATGCCAACTCGATTGAGGGCCGGTCCTTGAGATTTGTTAATGGTCATTGCAAACGCAGGTTTCACTGGAAACGGTCTACGTTTTAATTTAAAAGGCAACCCAGTCTCAGAAGGACACAAATCGATGCATGGAATAAATACAATGTCTCCTTGAGTTGAGCCAGTAATCACTTTAGCCTGTATGATGTTGCGGAGTAAGGCAGTGACAATGAGGCGAGTGCCATTGCAGAGACCTTTCTTGGTGTTTAGGTTTTGTAATAGCATGACAATGGTGCCAATTTTAAGCTGCAGATGATGTGATGGCATTCCTGATGGTGTCAGCGAGTTTAAAAATTCTACAGGGTAGTTTTCACATTCTTCAGCTTCATTAGCATCAACAGAATCATCGCTGGTATATACAAAATAATTGCCACCCATTCGATCCATTACACTAGAGTTCAGAAAATCAACGTCATCATTTTTTGGATATAGTATAGCATGTGATGCAGCAGTGTTTACGCTTTCATTGTCATTAACATCAATGCAAATGTGGTCTCCAAAGATGTTGGTTACTATTGAGCCAGTGCAAAGCATATCTGGAGGTATTTCAATAACATCCTCTTCAAGGTTGTGTTCATTAGACAGCTCACCATTTCCAAGTTTAAGCAACCAACTGCTGTATTCAGGATCAGTGGAGCGCATATTGTTGAATAGTGGTAGTCCAGTAAAATGTTGCCAATGGTGTGAATATTTAATGCAGGAATCTACAATGTCTGTTCTGGCTCCATGAGCGATGAAGGGAAGACATTGTCTGAAGTCTCCTCCAAGAACTATAACTTTACCTCCAAATGGTGTTTTATTTTTGTTAGCAGCATTTGTTGTTATGATATCACATAGAAGTCTATCTATGACATTCAAGGCATATTTTTGGACCATTGTGCACTCATCAATAATACGTTTTGTTGTTTGTAAATGCTTTCCAGCATTGGTATCATTTTTTATCCTGGAAACAAATGTTTTGTTGATAGGAATTGGTATGCCATACAGAGAGTGGATTGTTCGGCCTCCTTCTAGTACGTTTGCTGCTATACCTGTACTAGCAGAAGGTGACACAATATCTCCTTGTCCCCTTAGAGAATGACTAAGTAGATGGTATAGGTAGGTTTTTCCACTGCCACCAGGTCCGTCAAGAAAAAAGCACTTCGGTGTTAAACTGCTGTCTTGTAAAGCTTGAGTAATGACATCGTAGGCAAAACGTTATTCCTGATTAAGAGTCTCTTTCATCTCTGCAGCTTTTGTTAATTCATGATCCTTATCATATTGGTGAAGACTTTCTTTTATTTTTTGCTGGGGATGGTAAATTGAAATCTGCAAAAGTTTTGCCATTGAGTATGAGCACATCTTGGACATCTTTCATAGCATAACCTTCACAATCGATACACTCTTCAATGTCGCTGTGGTATGCATGACAGTAGTCTTGTAAAAAATGTTCCTTAAATTTATTCCACAATTCAAGTGGATTAGTGGGAGGGCCAAAAATACAGATGAAAGCAAACATATCTCGAAGTTGTGTAGGCATGTTAAGAATGCAGGCATCTATTAAAGTATTTCGCCACACACTATCATCGATTAATAATCCCAGTGCTAATGCAGCATCCTTAATCCTTAAAAGTTGGAAGCGTGACTCCATTGACGGTTTTAATGCTGTCAAAACTTGTAGCAGATTTTACATGCAGTAACAATAAACGTAAATAGTATCGTTCTTGGTCTTTCACACTAACAGTATACATTCTGCCTATAACAGTTAGACCTCGTTTTCTCTGTTCCCATGTGCCTTGTTTCCAAACGTAGTGTTCGGGAATTTCACGGTAAAAATAGTTATGTGCATTTAGGTCAATCTTATTAAGGTTGAAATATGTCATAAGTGTTGAATTGGTAGAGATTTTGTTGGATGTTCTCTGCAGAGTCCTCGTCATGAAAATAGAGTGGCTGAGAATTAGGCAGATGTACCGCTAGGCGAATGATGGCATGGGATTGTTTATGCATAGGGAAAGCAAATATTCTCAACGCAGCTTCCGGTGCACTAACATATCCGGCATCGACAAATTGGTTGGTTTCATCATGTGTGATGTGATGTTGGGCAATTTGAAGATTGGCTTTGTCATAGCCCTTGTAAACATATTTAAATAAGTTCTTAACACTTTGAATGGAAGCACATATTTCGACATTAATATGACACTTGTATTTTCTTAGTAAAAAGGGGTTATATGGAACTACCCATGAACTTTCAATAGTCTTACACTTGTGTAGATATGTTTTGCCAATAGTTCTGGGGTAAGTGGGATAGCTGTCCTTATCTTTGATGGTATATTCTTGTGGTTGTTTAGGGAAACCTTTGGTACACTTTTCAAGATCCATACAGGGAGAATCAGGATTGTGTTCTCCACAGGGACCATGGATCATGTGTTGAAGAAAATTGGTATGGAGCTGAGGGTAGTAAGTTTCATCTGGAATTTCAGCCCATACGATATTGTCTATATCCTGTTCAGTCCTTATTTTAGAAAGGCTATCAAGAATAATTAGAATATGTGCGTGTGGAAGACCACGCTTTTGAAATTCAATGACATGGACCATTGCGGTGACGTTTCCAAATAATCCACTGGTAATGTCTTTAAGTAGGGATACCAATTTAATTTTAAAGATGCGTGCAACCAATTCTGGTCTGTGTTCAACACGCTGCCATGGTTCTAAATGTGTAGTAATTTCACTTCACTTTGGATTACAGGTCATGGTGATAAATAGATCAGGTCGACCATACTTTGTAATAATAGCCATAGCATCTTGGTAGCGTTGTTGCATATTTCTGGGACTGCCTTCACAAGAAGATAGTAAAATGACAGTTTTACCAATAGGGATGCCCTTTTGAATAGACTGTTTGACTAAATGTTCTTGAAGGAGGCAGTAATCCTCCACTTTTAAATCTTTTTGGTGGTGTCGGTTGTAATGTAAGCGATTAGCCTCGATTTTCACATATGCATCTACTAAATATTGCTGTGTTACCTTTCCACCATTGAGGAGTGGGTTAAAGTAATCTCTGACAGATAACATAATAATAGTATTGGAGTTGTGTGATGCGGCATAAACTATTTCCTTGCTGTTTGAGTCCATCATGCCATCCTTGGTCTCCATGAGGAAAAACATGGGATACAGCAGGGAATCTAAATTGCTATGCAGAATGCTAATTTGTTGTGTTTTTTGAGCAAAGGGGTTCTGTGGATCCGGTTTTAAATGAATTAAGATATCTCTATTGAAGGAGGGCTCACCATTGTCATTTTGAAAGACGACTGCGACTTCACTGACAGAGGGATTATTGTAACGTCGAGGGTCTTGACTACAATCTTGTTTAAAAACATAGTGATGTTGGGCATGACAGTTCAGTTTTGTAGAGCTTTAATTTTTTTTTTGTTCTTCCACATCACTTAACATTTGATAAGCTGCCACAAAAGGGTTGATAGTTTGTATTTGAAGGGCAATAATGTTCATCAATGTAGGATGACAGTTTTGATTTTCCTTGAATTGTAAGCGTTGTTCGTTAGCACTAGCGGGATCAAGTATGGAAAGTTGGGCATAAGTAGGTACTTGATCGTCAGAAGGATGTAGTGTTCCCGTTCTATGATAGATTTGTCCATGTATGCGGAAACAGTAAGGGCCATATCCAGGAGGTGGTGCAATATTGGCGCCCATGGAGGCAAAAGCAAAGGAACTGTTAATGCATCAAATATTGTCCATGAAATTTTTGCTAAATTCACTTTCTCCTTTGAGCAAACATGTAAAGACCTCTGGATATTGTAGTATAGGTACATGGACTTTACCTTTATGACAGCAGAGAGTATAATTGTTATCAATAGGTCTTTCAGCGATAAAATGCAGGCGTGGAAGAAGAGAAGCAGGAGCACTGAAAAAAGAAAGAATGTAGAAGTAGGTATGTAGTTATGTACTAAAATTGTAAGTGAGGCGGTTATTTCCCAGAGGGGTGCTCCTGGATAATACTTATGTACGTATATATAGGGCTATATCTACGTATATATAGGGCTATGTACGCATGAATCGGAGGGAGTGGGAGCAAGTGTGTTCTCCTGTCCGGATATATGTCAGCAGGGTTAAATAGAAGGGTGTGCGCCTAATAAAGTATACTTACAGTGTTGGCCAAAGTATTGACACCCCTGCAATTCTGTCAGATAATACTCAGTTTCTTCCTGAAAATGATTGCAATCACAAATTCTTTGGCATTATCTTCATTTAATTTGTCTTCAATGAAAAAAAACACAAAAATAATTGTCCTAAAGCCAAATTGGATATAATTCCACACCAAACATAAAAAAGGGGGTGGACAAAAGTATTGGCACTGTTAGAAAAATCATGTGATGCTTCTCTAATTTGTGTAGTTAACAGCACCTGTAACTTACCTGTGGCACCTAACAGGTGTTGGCAATAACAATCACATTTGCAGCCAGTTGACATGGATTAAAGTTGACTCAACCTCTGTCCTGTGTCCTTGTGTGTACCACATTGAGCATGGAGAAAAGAAAGAAGACCAAAGAACTGTCTGAGGACTTGAGAAACCACATTGTGAGGAAGCATGAGCAATCTCAAGGCTACAAGTCCATCTCCAAAGACCTGACTCTTCCTGTGTCTACCATGCGCAGTGTCATCAAGAAGTTTAAAGCCCATTGCACTGTGGCTAATCTCCCTAGATGTGGACGGAAAAGAAAAATTGACAAGAGATGTCAACACAAGATTGTGCGGATGGTGGATACAGAACCTCGACTAACATCCAAACAAGTTCAAGCTGCCCTGCAGTCCGAGGGTACAACAGTGTCAACCCGCACTATCCATCTGCGACTGAATGAAAAGGGGCTGTATGGTAGGACACCCAGGAAGACCCCACTTCTTACCCTGAGACATAAAAAAGCCAGGCTGGAGTTTGCCAAAACTTACCTGATAAAGACTAAAATGTTTTGGAAGAATGTTCTCTCTTTTTGGGCAAAGGCATCAACATAGAGTTTACAGGAGAAAAAAAGAGGCATTCAAAGAAAAAAACCTGGTCCCTACAGTCAAACATGGGGAGGTTCCCTGATGTTTTGGGGTTGCTTTGCTGCCTCTGGCACTGGACTGCTTGACTGTGTGCATGGCATTATGAAGTCTGAAGACTTCCAACAAATTTTGCAGCATAATGTAGGGCCCAGTGTGAGAAAGCTGGGTCTCCCTCAGAGGTCATGCGTCTTCCAGCAGGACAATGACCCAAAACACACTTCAGAAAGCACCAGAAAATGGTTTGAGAGAAAGCACTGGAGACTTCTAAGGTGGCCAGCAATGAGTCCAGACCTGAATCCCATAGAACACCTGTGGAGAGATCTAAAAATGGCAGTTTGGAGAAGGCACCCCTCAAATATCAGGGACCTGGAGCAGTTTGCCAAAGAAGAATGGTCTAAAATTCCAGCAGAGCATTGTAAGAAGCTCACTGATGGTTACCAGAAGCGGTTGATCGCAGTTATTTTGGCTAAAGGTTGTGCAACCAAGTATTAGGCTAAGGGTGCCAATACTTTTGTCTGGCCCATTTTTAGAGTTTTGTGTGAAATGATCAATGTTTTGTTTTTTGCTTCATTCTCTTTTGTGTTTTTTCATTGAAGACAAATTAAATGAAGATAATAATACCAAAGAATTTGTGATTGCAAGCATTTTCAGGAAGAAACTGAGCATTATCTGACAGAATTGCAAGGGTGTCAATACTTTTGGCCAACACTGTATGGCCGTAGGTAAATAAGTACTGAATATGTCTGGCTAGATGTATCCTTATGGTGATATTGATGTGTGAAGGGTGAATTCCAAAGGTCTCCTTGTGGAGTGTACTGAATAATATAGTTATGTGCAGACACCAAACAAAACCCAAATAAAGTGCATATAGCCTTATCCTTATGTCCATATTTAAGTGTGAAGCGTTAAATCCAAAGGGCTAGTGCAGTAGTTTGCTTAACAACATATAGGTGTGTCCTTAGCAATAAATATATACAGTATGAAGTCCTTATAGAGTAGGTGGGAAGGGTTAAATCCAAACTTGCTTTTTATAGTCGTATTGGTCGGTATAGATATTCAGCAGTGTTGAATCGAAGATGTATTATAGTCTTATTGGTCCTTATAGATATACAGCAGTGGTGAATATAAGGTTTTTTTATAGTGTTCTTGGCTCTTATAGATATACAGTAGTGGTGAATAAAAGGTTTGTTATAGTGTTATTGGTTGTTCAACATATCCAGCAGTAGTGAGGGCAGATAGGGTAGGTCCTTTTATAAGTATGAGCTGCACAATGGTGTGTTGTAGACTTGTAGGTACTTATAAATGTCACTAACAGTATATATATTAATAGGGAGGTCAGACCACAGGAGAACTATGCAGGCTGTTGTAGCAGGCGACCGTGGAGAAATGCGACCAGTAGAAATGGTGCAGAGCAGGCGGGGTGAGGAGTGACACTGAAATGAGGGCGGCGCAGCAGTGCGGCGTGAGGTAAAGTCTGTAATCGTGGGACTCAAATTGGTGGGCGGGAGGTCTCGCGAGACTTTCCGCCCGCCATCTTGGTTTCGGCCTGTCCGGGCCGGCGACATTCAAGATGGCGGCAGGAAAGTCTCGATCGCGAGGCTTCCCGGGTGCCATCTTGCATGTTGCCGCTCCGGAAAAGGCGAAACCAAGATGGCGGGCAGAAAGTCTCGCGAGATTTTCCGCCCGCCATCTTATATATATATATATATATATATATATATACAGTTAGGGCCAGAAATATTTGGACAGTGACACAATTTTCGCGAGTTGGGCTCTGAATGCCACCACATTGGATTTGAAATGAAACCTCTACAACAGAATTCAAGTGCAGATTGTAACGTTTAATTTGAAGGGTTGAACAAAAATATCTGATAGAAAATGTAGGAATTGTACACATTTCTTTACAAACACTCCACATTTTAGGAGGTCAAAAGTAATTGGACAAATAAAAAATAACCCAAACAAAATATTTTTATTTTCAATATTTTGTTGCGAATCCTTTGGAAGCAATCACTGCCTTAAGTCTGGAACCCATGGACATCACCAAACGCTGGGTTTCCTCCTTCTTAATGCTTTGCCAGGCCTTTACAGCCGCAGCCTTCAGGTCTTGCTTGTTTGTGGGTCTTTCCGTCTTAAGTCTGGATTTGAGCAAGTGAAATGCATGCTCAATTGGGTTAAGATCTGGTGATTGACGTGGCCATTGCAGAATGTTCCACTTTTTTGCACTCATTGACTCCTGGGTAGCTTTGGCTGTATGCTTGGGGTCATTGTCCATCTGTACTATGAAGCGCCGTCCAATCAACTTTGCAGCATTTGGCTGAATCTGGGCTGAAAGTATATCCCCGTACACTTCAGAATTCATCCGGCTACTCTTGTCTGCTGTTATGTCATCAATAAACACAAGTGACCCAGTGCCATTGAAAGCCATGCATGCCCATGCCATCACGTTGCCTCCACCATGTTTTACAGAGGATGTGGTGTGCCTTGGATCATGTGCCGTTCCCTTTCTTCTCCAAACTTTTTTCTTCCCATCATTCTGGTACAGGTTGATCTTTGTCTCATCTGTCCATAGAATACTTTTCCAGAACTGAGCTGGCTTCTTGAGGTGTTTTTCAGCAAATTTAACTCTTGGCTGTCTATTTTTGGAATATGAATGGTTTGCATCTAGATCTGAACCCTTTGTATTTACTGTCATGGAGTCTTCTCTTTACTGTTGACTTAGAGACAGATACACCTAATTCACTGAGAGTGTTCTGGACTTCAGTTGATGTTGTGAACGGGTTCTTCTTCACCAAATAAAGTATGCGGCGATCATCCAACACTGTTGTCATCCGTGGACGCCCAGGCCTTTTAGAGTTCACAAGCTCACCAGTCAATTCCTTTTTTCTCAGAATGTACCCAACTGTTGATTTTGCTACTCCAAGCATGTCTGCTATCTCTCTGATGGATTTTTTCTTTTTTTTCAGCCTCAGGATGTTCTGCTTCACCTCAATTGAGAGTTCCTTTGACCGCATGTTGTCTGGTCACAGCAACAGCTTCCAAATGCAAAACCACACACCTGGAATCCACCCCTGACCTTTTAACTACTTCATTGATTACAGGTTAACGAGGGAGACGCCTTCAGAGTTAATTGCAGCCCTTAGAGTCCATTGTCCAATTACTTTTGGTCCCTTGAAAAAGAGGAGGCTATGCATTACAGAGCTATGATTCCTAAACCCTTTCTCCGATTTGGATGTGGAAACTCTCATATTGCAGCTGGGAGTGTGCACTTTCAGCCCATATTATATATATAATTGTATTTCTGAACATGTTTTTGAAAACAGCTAAAATAACAAAACTTGTGTCACTGTCCAAATATTTCTGGCCCTAACTGTATATATATATATATATAAGATGGCGGGCAGAAAATATATATAGTGTGTTATTGAACATATAATATATATATATATATATATATATATATATATATATATTACACATGCACACATGTACTGTATACACGTGTGTATATATACATACATATATATATATTACACATGCACACATGTACTGTATACGTGTGTATATATACATACGCATACATACGTATGCACACTATATATATGTATATATATTTATACACACATATAGATGTGTGAACCTGAGTTCATTATTATTGGCAGAGTCCAATTTTTTCATGATCGTTTTAATACCATCATTATTGTACTACTGTGTTTCCAAAATCATTAGCTGACTTTTGTAGTCTTGCTGAGGAGTCTTCTCTGACATTAGAATCATTAGTGGGTTGATCGATGTCACAAAAATGCAGATTTTTCCTGCAAATTAACGAAGTTAGTATAGGAGCAAAATTTTCTCCATCTCTAACATCGTTATGATGACATGGGAAGAAAATCACATCTTTGTATCTACCAACCCATGTTGTGACTATATCGTATGGGTGGGTACATTGATGTTATGATTTTTTTACTCAGGAATGATGCGGAAAATATCGTACCATCGTTTTACATTATTTGAATGATAATGACTAGAATTACTGTTTTACCAGGTTTTTTTGATAAAAATACCGTAAATACTCTTAACATAACACTCGGTGCTAATCATGTAACCAATTCTGTCACAATCAAACCTTATCGTGAAAAAACATATTGCAAAAGTATTCTCACAGCTACATCGTGCCATCCCCCCACGTAATAAAAAATCTGCCAGTGGGGGAATTAGAAACTGCTCTGATTCTAACCTTTACAGCAGTGAAAGTGAAAAGGTTTGTAGTAGATTACGTAAAAGATGATAAGCGGATTGGTGTTTAAACAGAACAAAAGATACTGTGAATAATAAAAATAGGAGTGTGCTCTTAAATTTCCAAAAAAACGACTGTAACCACATTTAATTGCTACCTCTTGAAGCTCATCAAGAGAATGCCAAGAGTGTGCAAAGCAAAAAGAGAGAGAGACACGTTTGTGAATATAGAGATATATACACATATATATATATATATATATATATATATATAATAATATGCAATAAATGACTGCAGCACTCCTTTTTCTTTTACCTATTGCCTTTATTGTGCCTTCAGGTGTACAGGGATATATATACATATATATGTATATATATATATATCTCTATTATATAAAACCCGAAGGCCACTTCCGGAGGAGGCCACGCCCACTTCCGTGATGGTCGTCGCCCAGGCTCATCCAGTGCACTGTAGCCAGGCTGCCCCCCGGCTACAGTCACCGACACACGGAACGTTCCGATCTCGGAAGTTCCGTGTGCCCTCCTGCCACTCCCCTCCACCCTCTGCCCTCCAGCCAGTACCTACATACCGGGGGGGCAGGGGGGCCCATTGCCCGCCACCTCGGAGGGCCACACACACCCTGGGGGTACCCGTGCTCCCTGCCGTGTGTCTGGAGAGGAGGGAGGGCGGGACTTCCTCTCCTGCAGCTCTGCCCGCCCCCTCCTCTCCTCCTACACCCGAGGCCCGGCCACCGGTAAGTCTGCAGCCATACAGGCTGCTCTGCCCTCCAACCTGTCTGCCCCCTTGCCCTCTGTCCTCTGCGTCCTCTGCCCCCTCTGTGTCCTCTGCCCCCTGTCCTCTGTGTCCTCTGCCCCCTGTCCTCTGTGTCCTCTGCCCCCTGTCCTCTGTGTCCTCTGCCCCCTGTCCTCTGTATCCTCTGCCCCCTGTCCTCTGTGTCCTCTGCCCCCTGTCCTCTGTGTCCTCTGCCCCTGTCCTCTGCCCCCTGTCCTCTGTGTCCTCTGCCCCTGTGTCCTCTGCCCCCTGTCCTCTGTGTCCTCTGCCCCCTGTCCTCTGTGTCCTCTGCCCCCTGTCCTCTGTGTCCTCTGCCCCTGTCCTCTGTGTCCTCTGCCCCCTGTCCTCTGCCTCCTCTGCCCCCTCTGCCCCCTGTCCTCTGTGTCCTCTGCCCCCTGTCCTCTGTGTCCTCTGCCCCCTGTCCTCTGTGTCCTCTGCCCCCTGTCCTCTGCCTCCTCTGCCCCTCTGCCCCCTTGTCCTCTGTGTCCTCTTGCCCCTGTCCTCTGTGTTTCCTGCCTGCCCCTGTCCTCTGTGTCCTCTGCCCCCTGTCCTCTGTGTCCTCTGCCCCCTGTCCTCTGGTCCTCTGCCCCTGTCCTCTGGTCCTCTGCCCCCTGTCCTCTGTGTCTCTGCCCGTCTCTGCGTCCTGCCCCCTGGTCCTCATGCCCTCTTGCCGTCCTGTCCCTCTGCGTCCTCCCCCTCTGCCCTCGCCCTCCTCGTCCTCTGCCCTTGCGTCCCTCCTCTGCCCCCTCTCTGGGTCCTCTGCTCCCTCTGTGTCCTGAGCCTGCCCCCTCTGCTCTGCGTCCTCTCCCTCGGGCCGCCCTCGTGTCTTGCACCCTCTGGTCCTCTGCCTCCCTGCGCCCCTTGCCTCTGCCTCTGGTCCTCTGCCCCCTGTGTCCTCTGCCCCTGTCCTCTGCCCTCTGCGTCCTCTGCCCCTCTGCCCTCTGCCCTCTGTGTCCTCTGCCCCTTCCTCTGTGTCCTCTCCCCCTGTCCTCTGACGTCCTCTGCCCCTCTCTGTGTCCTCTGCCCCTCTGTCCTCTCCCCTGTCTCTGTGTCCTCTGCCCCTGGTCCTCTGCCCCTGTCCTTGTTCTTGCCCCTGTCTCTGGTCCTCTGCCCCCTGTGTCCTCTGCTCCCCTGTCTCTGTGTCCTCTGCCCCCTGTCCTCTGCCCCTCTGCTCCTCTGCCCCCTGTCTCTGCTGTCCTCTGCCCCTCCTGTGTCCTCTGCCCCGCTCTGCTGTCCTCTGCGTCCTCTGCCCCTGTCCTCTGTCCTCTGCCCCCTGTGTCCTCTGCCCCTGTCCTCTGTGTCCTCTGCCCCCTGTCTCTGCGTCCTCTGCCCCCTGTCCTCTGCCCCCTGTCCTCTGTGTCCTCTGCCCCCTCTGTCCTCTGCCCCGCCTGTCCTCTGCCCTGTCCTCTGCCCCTGTCCTCTGCGTCCTCTGCCCCTCTGTCCCCTCTGCGTCCTCTGCCCCCTTGCCCCTCTGCGTCCTCTGCCCCCTGTCCTCTGCCCCCTTCCTCTGCCCCTCTGGTCCTCTGCCCCCTGTCTCTGCTCCTCTGCCTGCCTCTGCCCCCTCTGCGTCCTCTGCCCCCTCTGCGTCCTCTGCCCCCTCTGCGTCCTCTGCCCCCTCTGGTCCTCTGCGTCCTCTCTGCCCCCTCTGGTCCTCTGCCCCTGTCCTCTGCCCCCTCTGGTCCTCTGCCCCCTTCCTCCCTCTGCCTCTGCCCTCTGCTCCTCTCCCCCTTGCGCCCTCTGCGCCCGCCCTGTCCTCTGCCCCCTGTCCTCTGCCCCCTGTCCTCGCCTCGCCCCTGTGTCCTCTGCCCCTGGTCCTCTGCCCCCTGGTCCTCTGCCCCTTCCTCTGCCCCCTGTCCTCTGCCCCTCTGCCCCCTCTGCCTCCTCTGCCCCCTCTGCCTCCTTGCCCTGTCCTCTGCCCCCTGTCCTCTGCCCCTTCCTCTGCCCCCTGTCCTCTGCCCTCCTCTGCCCTCTGTCCCTCGTTCCTCTGCCCCTGTCCTCTGGTCCTCTGCCCCCTGTCCTCTGCCCTGTCCTCTGCCCCTGTCCTCTGCGTCCTCTGCCCCCTCTGTGTCCTCTGCCCCTCTTGTCCTCTGCCCCTCTGTGTCCTCTGCCCCTGTCCTCTGCCTCCTCTGCCCCTGTCCTCTGCCTCCTCTGCCCCTGTCCTCTGCTCCTCTGCCCCCTGTCCTCTGCTCCTCTGCCCCCTGTCCTCTGCCCTCTGTCCTCTGCCCCCTGTCCTCTGCCGTCCTCTGCCCCCTGTCCTCTGCCCCTTCCTCTGCCCCTGTGTCCTCTGCGTCCTCTGCCCCCTGTCCTCTGCGTCCTCTGCCCCCTGTCCTCTGCGTCCTCTGCCCCCTGTCCTCTGCGTCCTCTGCCCCCTGTCCTCTGCGTCCTCTGCCCCCTGTCCTCTGCGTCCTCTGCCCCCTGTCCTCTGCGTCCTCTGCCCCCTGTCCTCTGCGTCCTCTGCCCCCTGTCCTCTGCGTCCTCTGCCCTGTCCTCTGCGTCCTCTGCCCCTGTCCTCTGCGTCCTCTGCCCCCTGTCCTCTGCGTCCTCTGCCCCCTCGTCCTCTGCGTCCTCTGCCCCCTGTCCTCTTGCGTCCTCTGCCCCGTCCTCTGCGTCCTCTGCCCCTCCTCTGCGTCCTCTGCCCCCTGTCCTCTGCTCCTCTGCCCCCCTGTCCTCTGCCTCCTCTGCTCCTCTGCCCCTGTCCTCTGCGTCCTCTGCCCCTGTCCTCTGCGTCCTCTGCCCCCTGTCCTCTGCGTCCTCTGCCCCCTGTCCTCTGCGTCCTCTGCCCCCTGTCCTCTGCGCCCCTCTGCCCCCTGTCCTCTGCGTCCTCTGCGCCCGCGTCCTCTGCCCCTGTCCTCTGCGTCCTCTGCCCCCTGTCCTCTGCCCGTCCTCTGCGTCCTCTGCCCCCTTCTCTGCGTCCTCTGCCCCTGTCCTCTGCCCCCTCTGCCCCTCTCTGCGTCCTCTGCCCCCTGTCCTCTGCGTCCTCTGCCCCCTGTCCTCTGCGTCCTCTGCCCCTGTCCTCTGCGTCCTCTGCCCCCCTGGTCCTCTGCCCCCTCTGGTCCTCTGCCCCCTCTGCTCTGCCCCTTGGTCCTCTGCCCCCTCTGGTCCTCTGCCCCCTCTGTGTCCTCTGCCCCCTCTGTGTCCTCTGCCCCCTCTGTGTCCTCTGCCCCTCTGGTCCTCTGCCCTCTGTGTCCTCTGCCCCTCTGTGTCCTCTGCCCTCTGGTCTGCCCCTGTGTCCTCTGCCCCTCTGTGTCCTCTGCCCCCCTGTTCCTCTGCCTCCTCTGCCCCCTGTCCTCTGCCTCCTCTGCCCCCTGTCCTCTGCGCTCCTCTGCCCCCTGTCCTCTGCCTCCTCTGCCCCCTGTCCTCTTGCTCCTCTGCCCCCTGTCCTCTGCGTCCTCTGCCCCCTGTCCTCTGCGTCCTCTGCCCCCTGTCCTCTGCGTCCTCTGCCCTGTCCTCTGCGTCTCTCCTGCCTCTGCGTCCTCTGCCCCCTGTCCTCTGCGTCCTCTGCCCCCTGTCCTCTGCGTCCTCTGCCCCCTGCCCTCTGCGTCCTCTGCCCCCTCCTCTGCGTCCTCTGCCCCCTCTGCGTCCTCTGCCCCCTGCGTCTCTGCCCCCTCTGCGTCCTCTGCCCCCTCTGCGTCCTCTGCCCCCTCTGCGTCCTCTGCCCCCTCTGCGTCCTCTGCCCTGTGTCCTCTGCCCCTCTGTGTCCTCTGCCCCCTCTGCCCTGTCCTCTGCCTCCTCTGCCCCCTGTCCTCTGCCTCCTGCCCTGCCCCTCCTCTGCCTCCTCTGCCCCTGTCCTCTGCCTCCTCTGCCCCCTGTCCTCTGCGTCCTCTGCCCCCTGTCCTCTGCTCCTCTGCCCCCTGTCCTCTGCCTCCTCTGCCCCCTGTCCTCTGCGTCCTCTGCCCCCTGTCCTCTGCGTCCTCTGCCCCCTGTCCTCTGCGTCCTCTGCCCCCTGTCCTCTGCCCAGCCGCCTCTGCCCCCTGTCCTCTGCGCTGACCACTCTGCACACGTCGCTGCGCTGACCAATCTCACCGCACTCACTGCTAACCACTGAGCCACCGCACTCACTGCTAACCACTGAGCCACCGCACTCACTGCTAACCACTGAGCCACCGCACTCACTGCTAACCACTGAGCCACCGCACTCACTGCTAACCACTGAGCCACCGCACTCACTGCTAACCACTGAGCCACCGTATATGTGCTACCCACAGAGCCGCCTGTATACACACAATTCATTTCACCGCACTCCCGTAACTATTAGTAAATAGACTATATATGGATTCTAGACTACCCGATTCTTTAGAATCGGGCCGCCATCTAGTATATATATATATATATATATATATATATATATATATATATACACACTAGATGGCGGCCCGATTCTAAAGAATCGGGTAGTCTAGAATCCATATATAGTCTATTTACTAATAGTTAGGGGAGTGCGGTGAAATGAATTGTGTGTATACAGGTGGCTCAGTGGTTAGCAGTGAGTGCGGTGGCTCAGTGGTTAGCAGTGAGTGCGGTGGCTCAGTGGTTAGCAGTGAGTGCGGTGGCTCAGTGGTTAGCAGTGAGTGCGGTCAGATTGGTCAGCGCAGCGGCGTGGGCAGAGTGGTCAGCGCAGCGGCGTGGGCAGAGTGGTCAGCGCAGCGCCGTGGGCAGAGTGGTCAGCGCAGCGGCGTGGGCAGAGTGGTCAGCACACACATACATACACACACACACACACACTCCACTATAGTTAGCACCAACCCTGCGTCTTCCTCGCCGCTTGGATCCTGAGTCGACATGTCTCTATGGCCTGTTTGAAGCTCCCTGACCGGTGAATCTCTAGGCCCAGGTAGGTATATTTGTCTGTTCCTGTGAGGTTGCAGTTGTTGAGGACAAATGATGGGTGCTGGTCTGATCTTCTCCTTCTCCTCTGGAACACCATGATGTTGGTTTTCTTTAGATTGACCGGTAGGGCCCAGGTGGAGCTGAATTTCTCTAGGATTTTCAGGTTGTCTTGGAGGCCTTTCTCGGTTGGTGACAGCAGCAGCAGGTCATCTGCGTACAGCAAGAATTTCACCTGAGCGTCATGGAGGGTGAGACCCGGTGCGGTGGAGGATTCCAGGGCGGTAGCCAGCTCATTGATATAGATATTAAAGAGGTTGGACTTAGGCTGCAGCCTTGTCTGACTCCACGGCTGTGTTGGAAATAATCCGTTCTTTTGCCGTTCACACTCACACTGCAGAGGTTCTCGGTGTAGGAGCTTTTGATGACATCGTAGGTCTTTCCTCCTATTCCGCTCTCCAGCAGTTTCAGGAATAAGCCCGGGTGCCACACCGAATCAAAGGCCTTTTTAAAGTCCACAAAGCAGGCATATATCTTCCCATTCTTTGTATTGTGGACGTGTCTCTGAATGAGGCTGTGCAGGGTGTAGATGTGGTCAGTGGTGCGGTGGTTCGGCATGAACCCTGCTTGGCTCTTGCTGAGGACGTTGTGCTCGGTGAGGAAGGTGAGGATCCTCTTGTTCAGGATGCTGTTGAACAGTTTTCCCAGGTTGCTGCTGACACATATCCCCCGGTAGTTGGCTGGGTCATACCTGTCCCCACTCTTGTGGATGGGTGTAATGAGGCCTTGGTTCCAGGTACGGGGGAAGTAGCCGGCCCTCAGCACAATATTGAACAGTTTGACCATTGCAGCCTGTATTTCTGGTGGGCTGTGCTTGAGCATTTCTGGTAGGATCCCATCCAGGCCACCGGCTTTTCTACACCTTATGGAAGAGATCCTATAGGCTACTTCCTGTAGTGTTATAGGTGTATCCACCGGGTTTTGGAAGTTTTTGATTTTTTCCTCCATTGCTTTTAGTTTTGCCATTATGTTTTCCTGTTCTTGGCTTAGTTCTTCCTTTGGGATGTCTTTATAGAGGTCTCTGAAGTACTGGAGCCAGATGTTGCCATTTTGGATATAGGTGTTGTTTTTCTTTTTTGTGCCCATGTGGTTCCATAGTTCCCAGAAGGAGTTGTCTTGGAGGGCGTCTTGGAGTTGGTTAAGCTTGGTAGAGATGTAACTCTGCTTCTTCCTCCTGAGGATGGTTTTGTATTGCCTTTGTATGGTGTCATAGGCTTCCCTCAGGCCCGGGTGGTTGGGGTCTCTGTGTTTCTTGTTGGAGGCTGTTCTCAGGGTCTTCCGTACGGCTTTACATTCTCTGTCAAACCAACCATTGACCTGTGTTTCTTTAGGTGTGTGAATATACTGTATATGTCTGTGTATACTGTATGTGTGTGTGTATACTGCATGTGTGTCTATACTGTATGTGTGTGTGTATACTGTATGTGTGTGTATACTGATATGTGTGTGTGTATACTTTATGTGTGTGTATACTGTATGTGTGTGTATACTGTATGTGTGTGTATACTGTATGTGTGTGTGTATACTGTATGTGTGTGTGTATACTGTATGTGTGTGTGTATACTATATATGTGTGTGTCCATACTGTATATGTGTGTATGTATACTGTATATAATGTGTCTGTATATAACAGTGTGTGTATATAACTGTGTGTATACTGTGTATGTGTGTATATAACAGTGTCTATACTGTATGTGTGTGTATATAACAGTCTGTATACTGTGTATGTGTGTATATAACAGTGTCTATACTGTATATGTGTGTGTATATAACAGTGTGTATACTGTGTATGTGTGTATATAACAGTGTGTATACTGTATGTGTGTATATAACAGTGTATACTGTATATGTGTCTATATAACAGTCTGTATACTGTATATGTGCGTGTATACTGTATATGTGTGTGTATGCTGTATATGTCTGTATACTGTATATGTGTGTGTCTGTACTGTATATGCACATGCGCCATCGCGAGCCGCTGACACTGGCCGGAAGCGCAAACATCCTGGCGCCACACACCGCCCGCCGCTGACCCGCCACATCCTCCCGCTGACCCGCCACATCCTCCCGCTCCCCTGCCACATCCTCCCGCTCCCCCGCCACATCCCTCCGCCTCCCCCGCAATTCCCGCCCAGCGCCGACCACCGCCTCGCCGCACACCGCGCCGCCATCCGCAATTACCGCCCACTCCCACTACACACCACACAGTGCGACCCCAGCCCGACCACACCCGCGCACTGCATGATGACGTCATCGCCCGTCCGCCCGCACCAATGTATGTATACAATCTGTGTCTAATGCCTCTCTACTCTCTGTTATGTCCCTGTATACTGTGTGTCTAATGTCCCTCTACACTCTCTCCAATGTCCCTCTACACTCTCTCCAATGTCCCTCTACACTCTCTCCAATGTCCCTCTACACTCTCTCCAATGTCCCTCTACACTCTCTCCAATGTCCCTCTACACTCTCTCCAATGTCCCTCTACACTCTCTCCAATGTCCCTCTACACTCTCTCCAATGTCCCTCTACACTCTCTCCAATGTCCCTCTACACTCTCTCCAATGTCCCTCTACACTCTCTCCAATGTCCCTCTACACTCTCTCCAATGTCCCTCTACACTCTCTCCAATGTCCCTCTACACTCTCTCCAATGTCCCTCTACACTCTCTCCAATGTCCCTCTACACTCTCTCCAATGTCCCTCTACACTCTCTCCAATGTCCCTCTACACTCTCTCCAATGTCCCTCTACACTCTCTCCAATGTCCCTCTACACTCTCTCCAATGTCCCTCTACACTCTCTCCAATGTCCCTCTACACTCTCTCCAATGTCCCTCTACACTCTCTCCAATGTCCCTCTACACTCTCTCCAATGTCCCTCTACACTCTCTCCAATGTCCCTCTACACTCTCTCCAATGTCCCTCTACACTCTCTCCAATGTCCCTCTACACTCTCTCCAATGTCCCTCTACACTCTCTCCAATGTCCCTCTACACTCTCTCCAATGTCCCTCTACACTCTCTCCAATGTCCCTCTACACTCTCTCCAATGTCCCTCTACACTCTCTCCAATGTCCCTCTACACTCTCTCCAATGTCCTCTACACTCTCTCCAATGTCCCTCTACACTCTCTCCAATGTCCCTCTACACCAGAGGTCCCCAATGTCAGTCCTCGAGGGCCGAACCAGTGCAGGTTTTCAGGATTTCCTTACTATTGCACAGGGATTGGAATCATTGCCTGCTGTGCAATACTAAGGAGATCCTGAAAACCAGCACTGGTTCGGCCCTCGAGGACTGACATTGGGGACCTCTGCTCTACACTCTCTCCAATGTCCCTCTACACGCTCTCCAATGTCCCTCTACACTCTCTCCAATGTCCTCTACATCTTCCAATGTCCCTCTACACTCTCTCCAATGTCCCTCTACACTCTCTCCAATGTCCCTCTACACTCTCTCCAATGTCCCTCTACACTCTCTCCAATGTCCCTCTACACTCTCTCCAATGTCCCTCTACACTCTCTCCAATGTCCCTCTACACTCTCTCCAATGTCCCTCTACACTCTCTCCAATGTCCCTCTACACTCTCTCCAATGTCCCTCTACACTCTCTCCAATGTCCCTCTACACTCTCTCCAATGTCCCTCTACACTCTCTCCAATGTCCCTCTACACTCTCTCCAATGTCCCTCTACACTCTCTCCAATGTCCCTCTACACTCTCTCCAATGTCCCTCTACACTCTCTCCAATGTCTCTACACTCTCTCCAATGTCTCTACACTCTCTCCAATGTCTCTACACTCTCTCCAATGTCTCTACACTCTCTCCAATGTCTCTACACTCTCTCCAATGTCTCTACACACTCTCTCCAATGTCTCTACACTCTCTCCAATGTCTCTACACTCTCTCCAATGTCTCTACACTCTCTCAATGTCTCTACACTCTCTCCAATGTCTCTACACTCTCTCCAATGTCTCTACACTCTCTCCAATGTCTCTACACTCTCTCCAATGTCTCTACACTCTCTCCAATGTCTCTACACTCTCTCCAATGTCTCTACACTCTCTCCAATGTCTCTACACTCTCTCCAATGTCTCTACACTCTCTCCAATGTCTCTACACTCTCATTCTCTACACTCTCCAATGTCTCTACACTCTCTCCAATGTCTCTACACTCTCTCCAATGTCTCTACACTCTCTCCAATGTCTCTACACTCTCTCCAATGTCTCTACACTCTCTCTAATGTCTCTACACTCTCTCTGCATGAGGGGAGGCTGCACAGGAGCAATGCTCTGCAGAGAGGAGGCTGCACAGGAGCAATGCTCTGCAGAGAGGAGGCTGCACAGGAGCAATGCTCTGCAGAGAGGAGGCTGTACAGGAGCAATGCTCTTAAGAGGAGGCTGCACAGGAGCGATGCTCTGCATGAGGGGAGGCTGCACAGGAGCAATGCTCTGCATGAGGGGAGACTGCACAGGAGCAATGCTCTGCATGAGGGGAGGCTGCACAGAAGCAATGCTCTGCATGAGGGGAGGCTGCACAGAAGCAATGCTCTGCATGAAAGGAGGCTGCACAGGAGCAATGCTGCGCATGACGGTTGGTTACACTGTAAAGATGGTTTCTGCAGTCTAAATGTCTCCAATCAGACACAGGAGTGATAGTCTGCAGAATGTGTGGTTTATTAGTGCACACTGAGCAGTGAGTTGTGTGGATGTGCTGTGTCTGGTGCAATGCTCTGCAGTCACAGGACCAGCTGATGGGAAAACTCATTCATTGCAAAGTCTGATGCAAGAGAAGCAAAAAGTGTCAGGAGAGAAGGGAGGAGCTGAGGAGGAGGAGGAAGGACAGAGGTGTCCTCAGTAGGAGGAAGGAACACACGAGAACAAGTAGGTACTGGAGCCCGTCCTCTGCCCTGACACACACACTACACTCTGCTACACACTACACACTGCCACACACTACACTCTGCCACACACACCTCCATGCACTGTCCGCTATACTTACCACCGGTCCTGCGTCTTCCCCGCCACCGCCTGGATCCTCAGTCCTCTGTTCCGCCGACATGTCACCGCCCCCGGAGGACTGGATCCAATATGGCGTCCGTTAAGTCTTGCGAGAGTTCCCGGACGCCATTTTGGAAGAAAACATGTCGCTCGGACGGAGGATTGGAGCCAAGATGCTGGGGACGGCGGAGCGAAAATGCCGTGGAGGGGAAGACGATGACCCGGTGGTAAGTATGACAGGCAGAGTGCCTCCGTCCTCTGCACTGCGCTGACCACTCTGACCGCGGCACTGCGCTGACCACTCTGACCGCGGCACTCCCTGCTAACTACTGAGCCACCATACTCCCTGCTAACCACTGAGCCACCGCGCAGTGCTAACCACTGAGCCACCGCGCAGTGCTAACCACTGAGCCACCGCGCGCAGTGCTAACCACTGAGCCACCGCGCAGTGCTAACCACTGAGCCACCGCGCAGTGCTAACCACTGAGCACCCGCGCAGTGCTAACCACTGAGCCACCGCGCAGTGCTAACCACTGAGCCACCGCGCAGTGCTAACCACTGAGCCACCGCGCAGTGCTAACCACTGAGCCACCGCGCAGTGCTAACCACTGAGCCACCGCGCAGTGCTAACCACTGAGTCACCGCGCAGTCCACTGAGCCACCGCGCAGTGCTAACCACTGAGCCGCCTCAACCGCACGCGCAGTGCTAACCACTGACGCCAACCGCGCCAGTGCTAACCACTGAGCCACCGCGCAGTGCTAACCACTGAGCCACCGCGCAGTGCTAACCACTGAGCCACCGCGCAGTGCTAACCACTGAGCCACCGCGCAGTGCTAACCACTGAGCCACCGCGCAGTGCTAACCACTGAGCCACCGCGCAGTGCTAACCACTGAGCCACCGCGCAGTGCTAACCACTGAGCCACCGCGCAGTGCTAACCACTGAGCCACCGCGCAGTGCTAACCACTGAGCCACCGCGCAGGGCTAACCACTGAGCCACCGCGCAGTGCTAACCACTGAGCCACCGCGCAGTGCTAACCACTGAGCCACCGCGCAGTGCTAACCACTGAGCCACCGCGCAGTGCTAACCACTGAGCCACCGCGCAGTGCTAACCATTGAGCCACCGCGCAGTGCTAACCACTGAGTCACCGCGCAGTGCTAACCACTGAGCCACCGTGCATGCACTGTCCGCTATACTTACCACCGGCCCTGCGTCTTCCCCGCCGCCGCCTGGATCCTCAGTCCTCTGTTCCGGCGACATGTCACCGCCCCCGGAGGACTGGATCCAATATGGCGTCCGTTAAGTCTTGCGAGTGTTTCCGGACGCCATTTTGGAAGAAAAATGTCGCTCGGACGGAGGATTGGAGCCAAGATGCTGGGGACGGCAGAGCGAAAATGCCGTGGAGGGGAAGACGATGACCCGGTGGTAAGTATGACAGGCAGAGTGCCTCCGTCCTCTGCTGACCACTCTGCCCGCGGCACTGCGCTGACCACTCTGCCCGCGGCACTGCGCTGACCACTCTGCCCGCGGCACTGCGCTGACCACTCTGCCCGCGGCACTGCGCTGACCACTCTGCCCGCGGCACTGCGCTGACCACTCTGCCCGCGGCACTGCGCTGACCACTCTGCCCGCGGCACTGCGCTGACCACTCTGCCCGCGGCACTGCGCTGACCACTCTGCCCGCGGCACTGCGCTGACCACTCTGCCCGCGGCACTGCGCTGACCACTCTGCCCGCGGCACTGCGCTGACCACTCTGCCCGCGGCACTGCGCTGACCACTCTGCCCGCGGCACTGCGCTGACCACTCTGCCCGCGGCACTGCGCTGACCACTCTGCCCGCGGCACTGCGCTGACCACTCTGCCCGCGGCACTGCGCTGACCACTCTGCCCGCGGCACTCCCTGCTAACCACTGAGCCACCAAACTCCCTGCTAACCACTGACCCACCATACTCCCTGCTAACCACTGAGCCACCGCTCAGTGCTAACCACTGAGCCACTGCGCAGTGCTAACCACTGAGCCACCGCGCAGTGCTAACCACTGAGCCACCGCGCAGTGCTAACCACTGAGCCACCGCGCAGTGCTAACCACTGAGCCACCGCGCAGTGCTAACCACTGAGCCACCGCGCAGTGCTAACCACTGAGCCACCGTATACTTTGCTACCCACTGAGCCACCTGTATACACACAATTCATTTCACCGCACTCCCCTAAATATCAGTAAATAAACTATATATGGATTCTAGACTACCCGATTCTTTAGAATCGGGCCGCCATCTAATATATATATATATATATATATATATATATATATATATATATATTACACACACACACACATTGCGCACACACAATGATGAACAGTGTGTGTGTGTTTTTATATATATATATATATATATATATATATATATATATATTATTATTATTATTATTATTAATTTATATAGCGCCATTATATTCCTTGGCACTTTACATGTTAAAAAGGGCAGACTTGGACAAGTAACATAGTAACAATACAAGTAACAATAAATGTTGACAATTCAGATGTACAGAAACAAGAGGGGAGAAATCCTGTCCACAAAGGCTCACAGTCTACGAGGGGCGGGTGGGGATACAGTAGGAGGGGGAAATTCCAGTCATGAGGCGGTGTGGTGGACCGGGTCTTATTGCAGGTGGTAGGCTTGGCGGAACAGGTGGGTCTTCAGGCTTCTTTTGAAGGTTCCCAGGGTAGGAGAATGCCTGATGTGTTGGGGCAGTGAGTTCCAGAGTCTGGGTGAAGCACGGGAGAAATCCTGTATGCGGTTGTGCGAAGAAGAGATGAGGGGGGAGTAGAGGAGAAGCTCTTGGGAGGATCGCAGGTTGCGTGAGGGTAGGTAACGGGAGACCATGTCAGAGATGTATGGAGGGGACAGGTTGTGAATGGCTTTGTGTATATATATATATATATATATATATATATATATATATATATATATATATATATATATATATATATATACACACATTAGATGGCGGCCCGATTCTAAAGAATCGGGAGTCTAGAATCCATGTGCAGTTAACTTGTAGTAAATGTGGCAAAATTGGCTTCAACAGTTGCAGCAAATGCATCCACCAATCAGAATAGTGGCGCGCTGTATGGCACCATACTTCAAATACACTGTACTCAGTGTATTTCAAATATGGCGGCATAGCGCCCGCCGCTATTCTGATTGGTCGGCGCGCTTAAGATGCCGACCAATCAGAATAGCGGCACGCTGTATGGCGCCATACTTCAAATACACTGACTACAGTGTATTTCAAATATGGCGGCATTGCGCGTGCCGCTATTCTGATTGGTCGGCGCCTTTAGCGCGCCGACCAATCAGAATAGCAGCGGGCGCTATGCCGCCAAATTTGAAATACACTGGGGGGCGTGGCCTGGAAGGAGATGTGAGCGTTCGCACTCCCTAGAGCTCCGCCGAGTGTCCGCCATTAATCCTGCCTAACAGCCTGTGGAGAAGTCCCTGACCCCCTGGAACTGTGCCCGGAGGTCCCCGGAATACAGCGCAGCAGCGGGAGCCGTCGGGAGCTGCTAATATGACCCGCCGCCGGCAGAGAGATGCGGGCGCGGGAGACACCGCGGGCCTCCAAGATGGCGCTGACAAGAGAGAGGAGGCGGAGAAGGCAAATGCCGCTTGCCAGCGGCGCATGGCGGCTGCAGAGAAGCTCGCACAGTTTGCGAGGAAAGAGGAGAGCTGTGCTGGAGGGACAGAAGATGGAGGTGAGGAGGCTGGGGAGGAGGATGAATCCCCCATGATCGAGGGAGGAGAGGAGGAAGTGGAGGGGCCAACACAGGAGAAGGGTGCTGGGGAAGCCGGGCAGACCCAGAGAGAGGACATTATGCAAGCAGAGCCCACATTAAAGGATGTGTTTGCAGTGGTGTCCTACTGCAAGGAAGCTCTAAAGACACTGACACAGCAGGTCCTAGGAGTGCAGGGAGAGATATCCACAATTAAGAAAGATTTGAAGAAAGTGGACACTAGGTCTGGTGCAGTGGAGGAAAGAGTGAGCACAGCAGAGGATCATATAACTAAAATGCAGAGAATGGAGAAAAAGTATATCCAACAAATGTCTGAGCTCGCTGCAAAAACGGACAATCTGGAGAATCGCTCCAGACGAAACAATCTGAGAATAGTGGGCATCCTGGAGAAGTCTGAGGGGAGAAACCCCACTGAGTTCATTGAAAACTGGCTTAGAGAGAAACTTGGCTCTGAAACTCTGACGAGACTGTTTGCTGTGGAGAGAGCGCATCGGGTCCCTATGCAGCCTCAGCCGCCTGGTAAGGGCCCACGCACAATCCTCGCAAAGATCCTCAACTACAGGGACAGGGATATCATCCTGCAAAAAGCCAGGGACATGGAGGAGCTTACAATTAATGGTCACAGGATTGCCATATATCCTGATTACTCAGTGGTGGTACAGAAGCAAAGAATGAAATTCTCCACTGTAAAGAAGCGTTTGAGAGAGTTGAACGTAAAATATTCTATGATCTTCCAGCAAAACTGCGAGTGACAGCGTTAGAAAAGGTCTTCTTTTTTGTGGATGCTGAGGAAGCCTCGCAATGGCTGGATATTAATACAAGGCGTATCAGGGAAGCTGGAGAAAGTGCGTGAACTCTGGGAATCCTGGATGTGACTTTGAGATGGTGTTGATATCACAGATGGACGTCCGGTTACTGACCCTGCATCCGTGTTTTTGTTTTTGTCGCTGTTTTTTCTGGAGGATAGACGGCCAGCAGGGGGGCGATAGATTTGATGACTCTCTTTGTTCCTCTCTTATTTCTTTTTGGATGTTATTTTTATGCGCCCCTGGCCTTATTGGACAAACAGTGTAATAAGCATAGAGAGGGGGATGATACTAGAGTGATGGGAGGTTGTGGGTATGATAGGAATAACCGACAAATATTGTTGTTTAAATATTATAAAGTTTAAAGGTAATAGATGTTACCAGAATATTTAAATTTAAAGGTAAACAGGTTGGAAACGATATTTACGCGGGCATGGGCGGGCGGGGGAGGGGCACACCAAAGATGGTGTGGAAAAGGTACTGTCTACACTCATTACAGGATGGGAGAGGGCAGGTATCTGGTCTTTTGGTTGTAGCGGGTCCAAGGTTCAGAGACCCCACTCTTGATGAGAGTACTACACAGATGATAGGGGGGAGGATGGGGGGGTGGGAAGGGGAAGAGGAGGGGGAAGGGGAAGAGGAGGGGGAAATGGGAGGAGGGGGGAAGACAGCTAAGCACAGGGATAGCGGCAAATCGACTACAAAATATCTTGGTTGATGGGGGAACGGAATAATATTGTTTGCTGGAATGTACGAGGGCTCTCGGATAAGTCAAAAAGAGCAGCGGTTATTCAATACGTGCTAGACCGTAAGCCATCAGTGATATGCCTTCTGGAAACTCATTTGACAACTGATACCGTAGATGTTCTGAATAGAAAATGGACGCAGAAGACGTACCACTCCACTTTTTCTTCCTACGCCAGGGGTGTTTCGATATGAATACATAAATCGGCACAGTATGAAGAGATAGAAGTTGAAATAGATACTGATGGACAATATGTAATGGTGGTTTGTAGACTATCCGGACAATTAATGTGTATCGTGGCAATTTATATTCCTCCGCCATATTCCAGTACTAAATTAAGAAAGATAAGAGAGACGGCGGAAAGGAGAGGGGTAATGCCATTTCTGTTGATAGGAGACTTCAATAACGTGATAGATACACAGTGGGATAGGAGCGCCACATCTGGGGGGGTTAGTAAGAACACTCTGACTCCATTTGGCTCACTGATACAAGAAATGGGGTTGACGGCTCTTTGGAGGGTCAGAAATGTAGAGGAGAGATGTTTCTCTTGCTTTTCGACATCATACGACACACTTTCCCGTATTGACATGGCCCTGGGAAATAGCCTACTGGATGGGCTGGTAGGGGAGGTGAAATATCTAGCCAGAGTTGTTTCCAATCATAGCCCAATTTTTGTTTCCATTAGACGACCGGGTTCACTAGGGACTGGGGTTGGAGACTGGAAAATACACCCAGTGTGGCTGCGCACTATTGATATGACTAAAATTGGAAGGGAAATAGAGGAATTTTATAATTTAAATGAGGGAAGTGCGGACCCACTGATAGTCTGGGAGACCATGAAGGCATACCTAAGGGGGATTCTGTTTCGGGATATCTGCAGGTGTAAATCACAGAATAAACAGAAGGAAAAAGATAGTATACAGAAATTGGAGAGAGCGGAGTTGGAGGCGGCAAGACAGAGAGATACAGATTCTAAGAAAATATTACGAGAGGCACAAAAGGAGGTGAATAGAGTCCTTATGGAAAGGGCAGATAGGAAAATGGCATTCGAGAAACTGAGATTTTTTGAAGAAGGGGAGAAGGTGGGTCATTTATTGTCCATCATAGCGGCAGCGCAGAGGGGGAACCAGTTTGTCCATTGTTTAGTGGGAGAAGGTGGAGAACGAACAACGAATACAGAGAACATTATGGAGATCTTTGTGAAGTTTCATGGGGATCTATACACGTCACAAGAAGGATCAGATGAAAGGGAGGAGGGGGCATTTTTGGCAGCGGCATCGTTACCCACTCTATCGATGGAGGATAGGGACACTTTGGAGGCACCTATAACGGTAGATGAAATAGGGGAGGCATTGCGTAGCATGGCCAATGAAAAAGCCCCGGGTCTGATGGACTCCCGGCGGAAGTCTAAAAGAGACTAGAAGAAATTATTTTACCCAGATTGCTGGAGGTTTATGTGGAGGCTAAGAAACAGGGGGTATTACCAACATCCATGAGAGAGGCGACTATAGTTGTGATCCCTAAGGAAGGTAAAGACCTTGCGAGCCCAGAGTCATACCGGCCTATTTCATTGCTGACGGCAGATGTGAAAATTCTTGCAAAAGTACTGTCAAACCGTTTAACAAAGGTGATCTCAAATTTAATACACTCAGATCAGGCCGGCTTTATGCCTAATAGATCTACTGCGACCAACTTAAGAAGATTATTTTTGAATCTGCAGCTGCCGTCAAACAATATGGGTAGAAGGGCTATAGCGTCGCTTGACGCTCGCAAGGCCTTTGACAGTGTGGAGTGGAGGTACCTGTGGAGGGTGCTACAGTATATGGGATTTGGACCGCAATTTACGTCATGGATACAACACTTGTATGCCCAACCTACTGCCAAAATTAGAGTCAATGGGGCCGTCTCTAAAAACATAGACCTACAGAGAGGTACCAGACAGGGATGCCCGCTGTCACCCCTGCTGTTTGCCATCGCGGTGGAACCACTAGCTGCTACCATAAGAAACTCCAGTGACATCAAGGGATTTAAATACGGGGAAAATGAGGAAAAAGTCGCGTTATATGCGGATGACATTCTGCTGTTTCTGGAGGATAGTGGGGCCTCGTTGAGCCATGCCATGCGGACCATTGAGGGTTTTGGGGTGCTCCTGGGACTTACTATTAATTGGAATAAGTCAAGTTTATTTAAAGTAGACAAAGAGGAGACAGATACAGAAGAGGAAGTGGAATCGGGAGGATTGAGTAGGGTGGAGCAGTTTAAGTATTTGGACATTTGGGTGTCTTTGCCCATCACGGACTATTTGCAATTGAACCTTGCTCCGTTGCTGACAGTGCTGAGGCGTAAGGTTACTGCCTAGAATAAGCTATGTTTATCCGTGGTGGGGAGAGTCAACTTGATCAAAATGATCTTGATGCCCAAATTACTATATATAATGCACAATTCGCCCTTATGTATTCCTCAACGCAGGCTTAAGCCTATTAATGCCATATTCCGGGAACTGATATGGGGAAGAGGCAGCCTAGGATTCGGCTAGAAACATTGCAAAGGCCAAAAGACGATGGGGGACTGGCACTGCCTCACGCTGGGATTTATTTTTTGGCAGCTCAATGTCAGCACTTGAGGGGATGGGCATGTAAATCAGAGAACAGCCACGGTACGAAAATATTGGGAAAAATAATTGGTAGATCCCCTTTGACAGATGGACTTGAGGACGGGTCTGTAGGAGTACTGGGAAAGACATACCCTACACTTGACCTTACACATAAGGTATGGACAAAACTTAAACAACTGAGAGGAGTGACAAATTTGACCAAATACACTCCCATATGGGATAATGGGAATCTCCCTGAACTAATCAAAATGGGACGACTTACGGAGTGGGAAAATAGAGGCATTGTATACATGCATCAAATTATGAATAGACAAGGATTAAAGACCTTTCAACAACTAAGATTGGAATTTGGACTCCCGGAATCGGGATGGCTTCAGTATTTACAGATACACCATGCAGTCAGCAAACAGGGTGAGACCGGTGCCTTACAAATACAAGATGATATTGTCCTAGATTATATTTGCCATGAGGGACTCTCGACTGGAGTGATATCGTGCATATATAGAGATCTAATACATACATTCCTCCTTTCATTTCCTATAAAGGCACGTTCGAAATGGGAGGAGGAAATGGGACACATACCGGATGATAGGTGGACTAGTATCCTGGAATACATACCCAAGTTGTCTATATGTGAATCAGCTAGGCTCTCGCATCTCTACGTGGTACACAGAGTGTATCGCTCGCCAATGGTTATGTACCGTGCAGGTCTGAGGACTGATTCTGAATGTCCGAGATGCAGAGGAGATAATGCGGGCATTTTCCACATGATGTGGTCCTGCCCAAGATTATCCACATACTGGACGGCGGTCATTAACCGGATAGAGTGTATGGGTGTGAAGTGCCTAGGGAACCGGTGGTGTGCCTGCTGGGATATGTGGAGGAAGTGAAAATTGAAAATGCATTTAAAATAGTGATTGCAAAATTGCTCTTTGTAGCAAGGAAACTAATCGCAAAATTCTGGATACGAGATATTCCCCCAAGCACAGAGGAATTTGTGAAACAGGTGGATAACCTACTCTATATAGAAAAGGGTATCTATGGGAAAAGAGAAAAAATAGCGGTGTTTGAGAAAATGTGGTTACCCTGGATAAATTATAGATGAGAAGAGGAAGTATGACATTAAACTGTGATGTGTGCAAATTGATCTGAAATGCAGTATAATTGATGTGCCTTATTGACGATTACTTCACTAAATGACACCATGAGCTGCTGTGTAATGTGCCAGCTGTCGGGGGGGAGGGGGGTAGGGAGGGTGGGGTTTGGGACTGTAGTTCAATTATTCATGTGAAAATGGGACATGTTGTCTCGATACATTTGTGTAATCCTGCTTGGAATCTGTTTAATTAATAAAAATGTATCTGATTTAAAAAAAAAAACACATTTGAAATACACTGAGTACAGTGTATTTGAAGGATGGCGCCGTACAGAGCGCCTATTCTGATTGGTCGCCGCGTTCAGCTACGCCCGGATTAATAAATAACTGATGTTAGCTATAACAAAATAGAATTTGAATATGTCATATTAATGACCTGTAGGAAAATAGAAGCTGAGCTGTGATTGGTTGCTATAGGCAGCCTAATAAATCTCCAGCTAATAGTAAACCCTCCCCCTGGCCGGGCAGTATATGTTACCTAACACATACACATAATAGACAGCTCATGTGACTGACTTCTGCCTTAATTCCCTATATGGCACGTGTGTTGCACATTGGCTGTTTTTAATCAGATGTTTATGTTTGGAAATTAAAGATAGCACACGTATGAGGCGAGTTGTGTGAGGTGATTTGTGCACATCTGTGTCTGTCTATGTGGTGTGTGTGTCCCTGGGGTGTGTGTATGTGTGTGTCCCTGTGGGGTGAGTGCATGTGTCCCTATAGGGTGTGTATGTGTGTGTGTCCCGGTGGGGGGGGGGGGGTCTGTGTGGTGTGTGTCTCTGTGTTGTGTGTGTCTCTGTGGTGTGTGTGTGTGTCCCTGTGCAATGAGTGCATGTGTCCCTATAGGGTGTGTATGGCTGTGTGTCCTTGTGGGGGGTCTGTGTGGTGTGTGTCTCTTTGTGGTGTGTGTGTGTCCCTGTGGGGTGAGTGCATGTGTCTCTATAGGGTGTGTATGTGTCCCCTTGGGGTGTGTGTGTGTGTGTGTGTGCGTATCTGTGTTGTGTGTCTCTTTGTGGTGTGTGTGTGTTTGTTCGGGTGCGTGGTGAGTATCCAATGTTGGGGCTGCACCTTAGCGACTATACACTTGCTGTTACTCTTTGTGTGCGTGTGGTGTGTATAAATGTCCCCGTGCGTGGTGAATATCTCATGTTGGGGCCCCATCTTAGTGACTATATGCTGGTATGTGCTGTTAGTCTTTGGCGCTATCATTAAGCCCCTCTCATTCACAACTGTCAACTGGTAACTGTCACTTTTTCCCCATTATGTAGATAGGGGCAAAATTGTTTGGTGAATTGGAATGTGCGGGGTTAAAATTTCGTCTCACAACATAGCCTATGACGCTGCCGGGGTCCAACGTGTGACTGTGCAAAATTTTGCGGCTATAGCCGACAGCTGTCGATTTTCCTCCCACACTTTTCCATTAACTTTTTCCCCATTACGTAGATAGGGGCAAAATTGTTTGGTGAACTGGAACGCGCAGGGTTAACATTTCGCCTCACAACATAGCCTATGACGCTCTCGGGGTCCAGATGTGTGACTGTGCAAACTTTTGTGGCTGTAGTTGCGACGGTGTAGATGCCAATCCCGGATACACACACACATTCAGCTTTATATATTAGACTAGATTAAGGCCCGATGCTATCGCATCGGGAGGGTTGGATCGCGAGTGTGGGGAGGTGCAGAAAGAGAGGGGGGGTGTGGTGAGGAGTGCGATTGTGAGGCACAGCAGAGGCCTCCGATGGCAATAGTGGGGCTTTGAAAGCCCCGCTACCGCCAAAGCTCGGCCATCTTGGATCACGCAACGGGTGTACAGGCAGCTTCTGTCACGGATGTGACGTAGCAATGCCGTTACATAGTGACAGAAGTTGGCTTAGGGCTTTTATTATAATAGATAGAATACATACAGCAGTACTGGTGTGCAGCGGTGCCAGTGTGCAGTGGTGACGGATTCCAGGAGGAGAGAAGCAGGCGGGTGTGGGCAGGAGGGGGCTGAGGAACAGCGGGAAGAAGGGGGCCGGGGAACAGCGGCCATGTGCGGGCAGGAGGGGGCCGGGGGACAGTGGCCGGATGCGGGCAGGAGGGAGGGAGGCAGGGAGTCAGCGACCGGGTGCTGGCAGGAGGGGGCCAGGGGGATAGCGGCCAGGTGCGGGCAGGAGGGGGTCGGGAAACAGCGGCCGGGTGCGGACAGTAGGGGGCTGGGGGGGACCTTTCCTGGCCGCTGTCCCCCGGCCCTCTCCTGTCCGCAGCAGAGTGCTTAGCAGTGTATACGGCGACTCAGTGGTTAACAGAGTTTAGGGCGGCTCAGTGGTCAGCACTGTACAGTGGCTCAGTGGTTAGCGGAGGCGGGGGGCAGAGTGGTCAGCGGAGGCCGGGGGGGCAGAGTGGTCAGCGGAGGCCGGGGGGGCAGAGTGGTCAGCGGAGGCCGGGGGGGCAGAGTGGTCAGCGGAGGCCGGGGGGGCAGAGTGGTCAGCGGAGGCCGGGGGGGCAGAGTGGTCAGCGGAGGCCGGGGGGGCAGAGTGGTCAGCGGAGGCCGGGGGGGGGTACCCCGAGTGGTCAGCGGAGGCCGGGGGGCAGAGTGGTCAGCGGAGGCCGGGGGGGCAGAGTGGTCAGCGGAGGCCGGGGGGGCAGAGTGGTCAGCGGAGGCCGGGGGGGCAGAGTGGTCAGCGGAGGCCGGGGGGGGCAGAGTGGTCAGCGGAGGCCGGGGGGGCAGAGTGGTCAGCGGAGGCCGGGGGGGCAGAGTGGTCAGCGGAGGCCGGGGGGGGCAGAGTGGTCAGCGGAGGCCGGGGGGGGCAAGAGTGGTCAGCGGAGGCCGGGGGGGGCAGAGTGGTCAGCGGAGGCCGGGGGGGGCAGAGTGGTCAGCGGAGGCCGGGGGGGGCAGAGTGGTCAGCGGAGGCCGGGGGGGGCAGAGTGGTCAGCGGGGCGGGGGGGGCAGAGTGGTCAGCGGAGGGAGGGGGGGCAGAGTGGTCGGGCAGGGAGGCGGTGGTCAGCGGGGGGGGGCAGAGTGGTCAGAGGGTCAGCGGGGGGGCAGAGTGGTCAGCGGAGGCGAGGGGGGGGCAGATGTGGTCAGCGGAGGCCGGGGGGGGCAGAGTGGTCAGCGGAGGGGGGGGCAGAGTGGTAGCGGAGGCGGGGGGGCAGAGTGGTCAGCGGAGGCGGGGGGGCAGAGTGGTCAGCGGAGGCCGGGGGGGGCGAGTGGTCAGCGAGGGGGGGGGTGGGGGGGAGGGGGGCAGAGTGGTCAGCAGGGGGGGGGGGGGGGAGGGGGGGCAGAGTGGTCAGCGGGGGGGGGGGGCAAGAGTGGTCAGCGGAGGCAGGGGGGGCTAGAGTGGTCAGCGGGCAGGGGGGGCAGAGTGGTCAGCGGTCCGAGTGGGGGCGAGGGCGGGGGGGGGGGGAGGGGGGGCAGAGTGGTCAGCAGGGGGGGGGGGGAGGGGGGGCAGAGGGTCAGGGTGGGGGGGGGCAGAGTGGTCAGCGGAGGCAGGGGGGCGAGTGGTCAGCGGAGGGGGGGCAGAGTGGTGCGGTCAGAGTGGTCAGCGGAGGGGGGGGCAGAGTGGTCAGCGGGGGGCGAGGGGTCAGTGGGGGGGCAGAGTGGTCAGCGGAGGGCGGGGGGGGGGCAGAGTGGTCAGCGGAGGGGGGCAGAGTGGTCAGCAGGCGGGGAGGGGGCAGTGGTAGGAGGGGGCAGAGTGGTCAGCGGGGGGCGAGTGGTGCGGGGGGAGGGGGGCAAGGTGGTCAGCGGGGGGGGGGGGGGGGCAGAGTGGCTAGCTGGGGGGCAGAGTGGTCAGGGGGGGGCAGTGGTCAGGGGGAGGGGGGCAGAGGGGCAGCGGGGGGGGGGGCAAAGTGGTCAGCGGGAGGGGGGCAGAGGGGTCAGCGGGGGGGGGGCAGAGGGGTCAGCGGGAGGGGGGGCAGAGTGGTCAGCGGGAGGGGGGGGCCAGAGTGGTCAGCGGGGGGGGGGTGGGGGGGGCAGAGTGGCGGCGACATACTCACTTCGCCTTGTGCACAGCGCCATCTTGCATGTCGCCGCTATGCATGGGGGGAAACAAGATGGCCGCGGGAAGTCTCACGAGAGTTTCGGCGGCGGGAACTCTCGCGAGAATTCCGGCCGCCAGCTTGGTTTCACTATTTACAAGGCGGCGACATCGCAGATGCAGACGAGGAGGGAGGACAGAGGACGGAGAACGGAAGAAGACGGCGGCGGGTGCCATGGAGTGGTACGTATAATAGCAGGGGGCAGAGGTGGACATCCATTGGGGTGGAGGGGCAGAGGAGCAGTGCAGACTCGGTGTAGGGGGCATTGAAAGTCCCCACTACCGAGTAGCGGCGGCCATTTAGTTAGGGACAATCATCCCCTAAGCCAGCTTCAGTCGGATGTGATGTCATAATGTTACATAGTGACGGAAGCGGTTTAGGGGATTTATTATATAGGATAGGAGATATATACTATATATTTATACTATTATATTTTATACACGAACTAGGAACCCGGAAGACGCCAGGATGAGCTGCACGAGGCTGATGGCAGGGGTGTACCACAGGGAAACTACTTATGTAATTTATAAACACAGCTGATTTGGAAAGTGTCATAGTTGTTATGCACTTTATACAGTAACTAAGTGTAATGAGATAGTTGAATAGTCAGATTAGCATATATAGGCACTTTGGAATGATGACACTATGGTAGCACTTAATGTAATTCACTGTTATGCATATATAATCTATGTTTTGCATGAATTTTTTATAATTAATTGATTTAGCATTTTATATGTATATTATAAGCTCATTAGGAAGGGTATGCACTTAATGCATTGAGAAAGGAGTTAATTTACTCCTAAAACGTCGCTATCACATGAATGGTGTTGAAATAAAATTAGTCCACTTCACATTTTTTACTGTAGGGAGTGCTGCCTGTTTTTTGTTAATTTCTGGATTGGACAGCTGAGCACCGTAATACAGGACTTTGCAAGACTGTGCTGAGTCTACTTTTCTTATTACCGTATATACTCGTGTATAAGCCGACCCCCCTACTTTTGCCCCCAAAACCTGGGAAAATCTATTGACTCGTGTATAAGCCGAGGGTGGACCCCAGCACAGGTATACAGCCCCCAGCAGTGGTAGTATACACGCAGCCCCAGTAGTATATACAACCCTAGTAGTATATACAGCCCCAGTGGTAGTATACACGTAGCCCCAGTAGTATATACAGCCCCAGTAGTATATACAGCCCCAGTAGTATATACAGCCCCAGTGGTAGTATACACGCAGCCCCAGTAGTATATACAGCCCAGTAATATATACAGCCCCAGTAGTATATACAGCCCCAGTGGTAGTATACACGCAGCCCCAGTAGTATATACAGCCCCAGTGGTATATACAGCCCCAGTGGTAGTATCCTACAGCCCCAGTGGTATATACAGCCCCAGTGGTAGTATCCAGCAGCCCCAGTGGTATATACAGCCCCAGTGGTAGTATCCAGCAGCCCCAGTAGTATATACAGCCCCATATACAGCCCCAGTGGTAGTATACAGGCAGCCCCAGTAGTATATACAGCCCCAGAGGTAGTATACAGGCAGCCCAGTAGTATATACAGCCCCAGTGGTAGTATACAGGCAGCCCCAGTAGTATATACAGCCCAGTAGTAGTATACAGGCAGCCCCAGTAGTATATACAGCCCCAGTGGTAGTATACAGGCAGCCCCAGTAGTATATACAGCCCCAGTGGTAGAATACAGGCAGCCCCAGTAGTATATACAGCCCCAGTGGTAGTATACAGGCAGCCCCAGTAGTATATACAGCCCCAGTGGTAGTATACAGGCAGCCCCAGTGGTGTATACAGGCGCCCCAGTAGTATATACAGCCCCAGTGGTAGTATACAGCATCCCAGTAATGCAGGGCCCCCCCAGCCTTGCTCCGGTCACCTGTAAAGCAAATTATACTTATCACTGTCCCGCTGTCTGCGCCCGCCGCTGCCGACATCCGCGATCCTCCATCTTCATGCGTCTTCTTCCTGTTTCCTGTGTTCGTCGCAGGGAATGACGTCATTACCGGCGCCGAACACAGGAAACAGGAAGAAGACGCATGAAGATGGAGGATCGCGGATGTCGGCAGCGGCGGGCGCGGACAGCGGGACAGTGATAAGTATAATTTGCTTTACAGGTGACCGGAGCAAGGCTGGGGGGGCCCTGCATTACTGGGGATGCTGGGGCTGCTGTGGGGCTGTATGGCTGCCGTCACTGACTCGCGTATAAGCCGAGGGTGGTACTTTTCAGCCCAATTTTTGGGCTGAAAAACTCGGCTTATACGCGAGTATATACGGTATATACATATATATATATATATATCTTAGACTGTGAGCCCTCGTGGACAGGGTCCCTGCCCCTCCTGTACCTGTACGTCCTGATCGCCTAGATTTAGTGTACTTGTTCTTGTCTCCCTCATCCTCATGTAAAGCGCCATGGAACCTAATGGCGCTATATATATAAATAAATAATAATAATAAAAGAAATATATATATATATACTAGCTGTGAGCCCGATTCTGAAGAATCGGGAGTCTAGAATCTGGAGAGAGAGAGGGAGAGAGAGAGAGAGAGTGAGGGAGAGGGAGAGAGATAAATAGATATAGATATAGATAGATGGAGATATAGCTATAGATAGATAGAGATATAGATAGATAGAGATATAGATATAGATATAGATATAGCTAGATAGAGATATAGATATAGAGATATATAGATAGATAGAGATATAGATATAGAGATAGATAGATAGAGATAGAAAGATAGATATAGATAGATATAGATAGATAGATATAGATTAGATATAGAAAGATAGATATAGATAGATAATAGATAGAGATAGAAAGATAGATATAGATAGATGGATATAGATATAGATAGATATAGAAAGATAGATATAGATAGATAGATACATATAGATAGATATAGATAGATAGATATATGATATACATAGATATAGATATAGATATAGATAATGATAGTAGATAGATAGATAGATAGATAGATTCCGGCATATAGGTCCATTGCGATTTTCTTGGTCCGGCGACGACAGACGACAGCAGAGCGCCGTGGCCGAAAATCGAACCAAGGGCCCGGCCATGCATCGCTCGAAACACCGCTATGTATCTCTATGGGAAGTGAGGCGCTATTCTCATTGGTCGCCGTCAGCACACAGCGACCAATGAGAATAGCGCCTCACTTCCCATATCTATCTATCTATGTATATCTATCTATATCTATCTATCTATATCTATATATGTATGTATCTATAGATATATAGATAGATAGATAAATATAGATAGATAGATAGGCGAGTCGTTGCAGCCGCGGTAACTCCGGCATGTAGGTCCATTGCGATTTTCTTGGTCCGGCGACGACCGACGACAGCCGAGCACCGTGGCCGAAAATCGAACCAAGGGCCCGGCCATGCATCGCTCGAAACACCGCTATGTATCTCTATGGGAGAGACATAATGGACGACTGTGAGTTTCAAATTTACCGCTGAAAGTGAGGCGCTATTCTCATTGGTCAGCGCCAGCACACAGTGACCAATGAGAATAGCGCCTCACTTTCCATAGAGATATAATGGACGACTTTGAGTTTCAAATTTACCGCTGAAAGTGAGGCGTTATGCTGATTGGTTGCTGTGTGCTGCGCCGACCAATCAGCATAGCGCCTCACTTCCCATAGAGAAACATAGCGGTGTTTAGAGGAATTTATGGCCGGGCCCTTGGTACTATTTTCGGCCACGGCGCTCGGCGCTTGTCGCCCCTGCAACGGCTCGCAATGGCCGCTTCGATAGGTAGATATAGATAGATACATACATCTAGATAGATAGATAATCTATCTATCTATATCTATCTATCTATATCTATCTATATCTATCCATATCTATCTATATGTATCTATCTATCTATATCTATCTGATATAGATAGATATAGAGATAGATCGAGATAGATCGAGATAGATCGAGATAGATCGAGATAGATCGAGATAGATCGAGATAGATCGAGATAGATCGAGATAGATCGAGATAGATCGAGATAGATCGAGATAGATCGAGATAGATCGAGATAGATCGAGATAGATCGAGATAGATCGAGATAGATCGAGATAGATCGAGATAGATCGAGATAGAGATCGATAGAGATCGATAGAGATCGATAGAGATCGATAGAGATCGATAGAGATCGATAGAGATCGATAGAGATCGAGATAGATCGAGATAGATCGAGATAGATCGAGATAGATCGAGATAGATCGAGATAGATCGAGATAGATCGAGATAGATCGAGATAGATCGAGATAGATAGATAGATATAGATAGATATAGATAGGATATATATAGATAGATAGATATAGATAGACAGATATAGATAGATAGGTGAGTCGTTGTATACAGGCAGGTCTGTGGGTAGCAGAGTATACAGGCGGCTCTGTGGGTAGCAGAGTATACAGGCGGCTCTGTGGGTAGCAGAGTATAGAGGCGGCTCTGTGGTAGAGGCGGCTCTGTGGGTAGCAGAGTATACAGGCGGCTCTGTGGGTAGATTATACAGGCAGCTCTGTGGGTAGCAGAGTATACAGGCGGCTCTGTGGGTAGCAGAGTATAGAGGCGGCTCTGTGGGTAGCAGAGTATACAGGCGGCACTGTGGGTAGCAGAGTATACAGGCGGCACTGTGGGTAGCAGAGTATAGAGGCGGCACTGTGAGTAGAGGCGGCTCCGTGGGTAGCAGAGTTATGCAGGCGGCTCTGTGGGTAGCAGAGTATGCAGGCGGCTCTGTGGGTAGCAGAGTATACAGGCGGCTCTGTGGGTAGCAGAGTATACAGGCGGCTCTGTGGGTAGCAGAGTATACAGGCGGCTCTGGTGGGGTAGCAGAGTATACAGGCGGCTCTGTGGGTAGCAGAGTATGCAGGCGGGTCTGTGGGTAGCAGAGTATGCAGGCGGGTCTGTGGGTAGCAGATTATGCAGGCGGGTCTGTCGGTAGCAGATTATGCAAGCGGCTCTGTGGGTAGCAGAGTATGCAAGCGGCTCTGTGGGTAGCAGAGTATAGAGGTGGGGCTGTGGGTAGCAGAGTATACAGACGGCTCTGTGGGTAGCAGAGTATACAGGCGGCTCTGTGGGTAGCAGAGTATAGAGGCGGCTCTGTGGGTAGCAGAGTATAGAGGCGGCTCTGTGGGTAGCAGAGTATGATGTGGAGGGGCGCTGGAGGGGTGAGGAGAGGTGGCGTGGAGGGGTGAGGAGAGGTGGCGCTGGAGGGGTGAGGAGAGGTGGCGCTGGAGGGGTGAGGAGAGGTGGCGCTGGAGGGGTGAGGAGAAGTGGCGCTGGAGGGGTGAGGAGAGGTCGGCTGGAGAGGTGAGGAGAGGTCCGGCTGGAGAGGTGAGGAGAGGTCGGCTGGAGAGGTGAGGAGAGGTCCGGCTGGAGGGGTGAGGAGAGGGTCGGCTGGAGGGGTGAGGAGAGGTCCGGCTGGAGGGGTGAGGAGAGGTCCGGCTGGAGGGGTGAGGAGAGGTCCGGCTGGAGGGGTGAGGAGAGGTCCGGCTGGAGGGGTGAGGAGAGGTCCGGCTGGAGGGGTGAGGAGAGGTCCGGCTGGAGGGGTGAGGAGAGGTCCGGCTGGAGGGGTGAGGAGAGGTCCGGCTGGAGGGGTGAGGAGAGGTCCGGCTGGAGGGGTGAGGAGAGGTCCGGCTGGAGGGGTGAGGAGAGGTCCGGCTGGAGGGGTGAGGAGAGGTCCGGCTGGAGGGGTGAGGAGAGGTCCGGCTGGAGGGGTGAGGAGAGGTCCGGCTGGAGGGGTGAGGAGAGGTCCGGCTGGAGGGGTGAGGAGAGGTCCGGCTGGAGGGGTGAGGAGAGGTCCGGCTGGAGGGGTGAGGAGAGGTCCGGCTGGAGGGGTGAGGAGAGGTCCGGCTGGAGGGGTGAGGAGAGGTCCGGCTGGAGGGGTGAGGAGAGGTCCGGCTGGAGGGGTGAGGAGAGGTCCGGCTGGAGGGGTGAGGAGAGGTCCGGCTGGAGGGGTGAGGAGAGGTCCGGCTGGAGGGGTGAGGAGAGGTCCGGCTGGAGGGGTGAGGAGAGGTCCGGCTGGAGGGGTGAGGAGAGGTCCGGCTGGAGGGGTGAGGAGAGGTCCGGCTGGCGGGGTCAGGAGGAGGTGGCGCTGGAGGGGTCAGGAGAGGTGGCGCTGGAGGGGTCAGGAGAGGTCCGCAGTACATGTATAGCAGCGGTATAGTAGATGGCGGTACATTACAGTACATGTATAGCAGCGCTATGGTATATGGTGGCATATTACATTACATGTATAGCAGCGCTATAGTATATGGCGATACATTACAGCACATGTATAGCAGCACTATAGTATATGGCGGTAAATTAGAGTACATGTATAGCAGTACTATGGTATATGGCAATACTTAGCTCCCCCCAGCTCCTCCACAAAAAAAATTTAAAAAATCCTCAGTGAGGATACTCACCTGTCCGCTGGCTCGCTCCACCTCCGTGCTCTAGGTCCTATAGGCCTTTATGAGCCGTAGTTGCCTGGGAAACGGGTCAGCTGATCGGTCACATGACCGCTAACTGCCAGGGGGGTAGGATGGTGAGGGGGGGTGTAGGGGTGGCAGGATGGAGCGAGTGGGGCAGGATGGAGCAGGGGGGGGATGGAGCCAGCAGGGCAGGATGGAGCAAGCGGGGCAGGATGGAGCGAGCAGGGCAGGATGGAGCGAGCAGGGCAGGGAGATGGGAGGAGGAGCGAGCAGGGCAGGATGGAGCGAGCAGGGCAGGATGGAGCGAGCAGGGCAGGATGGAGCGAGCAGGGCAGGATGGAGCGAGCAGGGCAGGATGGAGCGAGCGGGACAGGATGGAGCGAGCGGGACAGGATGGAGCGAGCAAGGCAGGATGGAGGTGGCGGGGGGGGCAGGATGGAGCTGGTGTGTGGGGGCAGGATGGAGCTGGTGTGTGGGGGCAGGATGGAGCCGGTGGGGGGGCAGGATGGAGCCGGCGGGGGGGGGGGCAGGATGGAGCCGAGGGGGGGGGGGGTAGGATGGTGGTGGCAGGGGGAGGGGCAGGATGGATGCGAGAATACTCACCCGTTTGCCAGCTTGCAAGACCTGTCGTTGCCTGGGAAACCGATCAGCTGATCGGTTTCCCAGGCAACCACATGTCCTCAAGCCATGGAGCTAGAAGACGTTGATGGAGCGTGCCGGCGGAGGGGTGAGTATCCTCTATGAGGGTTTTTTTTTTTTTTTTTAGTAGCACCAAGCAGCAGGGGGGAGCTGGAAAAGCCACGGGGGGGCCGGAAAAGCGGCGGGGTAGCCGCGGGGGAATAGTACAGCCGCAGGGGGGCCGCAGGAGCGGGGGAGCCGGAAAAGCCGCGGGGGGGGGGGCAGGAAAAGCGGTGGGGGGTCCGGAAAAGCCGCGGGGGGGGCTGGAAAAGCGTCGGGGGAGGCCGCGGTTTGGCCGCAGAAGCGGGGGAGCCGCGGGGGGGGGGGAGGCCAGTACAGCTACGGGGGGCCGCAGGAGCGGGGGAGCCGCGGGGGGGCAGTACAGCCACGGGGGGGGCCGCAGGAGCGGGGGAGCAGTACAGCCACGGGGGGGCCGAGAAAAAGCCGCGAGGGGGCCGGAAAGGCCGCGGGGAGGGCAGGAAAAGCGGTGGGGGGGGGGGCAGGAAAAGCCGCGGGGGAGGGCCGCATGTGTTGCGGGCGGGAGACGACCGGCAAAGGCCGGTGGTCTCTCTCCCGTGAGGTGTGTGTGTTGGGCAGTGTAGGGGCGGCCGTAAGCGTGGCGGGGCTGGCTGAGTCCCGCTCCGCTTACGGCCGCCATGTTGGTCCACCCTGGACGGGTGTAGATTTGTGGTGACGTCACTTTGGCCAGGACACAGTTACGGAAGCCGTGCCGAAAGTGACGGAAGTGGCCTTAGGCTTTTATATATTAGACTAGCTGTGAGCCCGATGCGATTGCATCGGGATTCTAGAATCTGTGTATAGGGCATTGCTCGGGCTGCTGCAACGACTCCCAACGCCCCTTTGCGGGCATTGCGAGTGAGTCGCGTGGGCGATGCGCGTCCACGAACAAAGCCACGGAGGTAGTGGCGTGTGCGAGGGAAGTCGCTACAGCAATTATATAATAGATTATCAGTATGTAATATATAATTTCCCTAACGCACTTCCGTAAGTTTCGGCACTGTTTGCGTTGTTGTGGGCGTGGGCGCAGCGCCCACGCGACCTGTGAAGCATTGCCGGCGCCACTGATTCGCAAAGCCTCACTCGCAATGGCCGCCAAGCGGCCGTTGCGAGTCCTTGCAGAATAGGCGCGACTCACTAATTTATACATAATACATACATAATACTGATAATTCCTATATAATCACATATATATATATATAGATGGCGGGCCGATTCGAAAGAATCGGGTAGTCTAGAATCCATATATAGTATATTTACTAATAGTTAGGGGAGTGGGGTGAAATGAATTGTGTGTATACAGGTGGCTCAGTGGTTAGCAGTCAGTGCGGTGGCTCAGTGGTTAGCAGTGAGTGCGGTGGCTCAGTGGTTAGCAGCGAGTGCGGTGGCTCAGTGGTTAGCAGTGAGTGCGGTGGCTCAGTGGTTAGCAGTGAGTGTGGTGACATTGGTGAGCACAGTGGCGTGGGCAGAGTGCTGAGTGCAGCGCTGTGGGCAGAGTGGTCAGCACACACATACATACATACATACACACACACACACACACACACACACACACACACAGACACTTCGCTATAGTTAGCACCGACCCTACGTCTTCCCTGCCGGCTGGATCCTGAGTTGACATGTCGGCGCCCGCGGATGACTGGATCCAATATGGGGTCCGGCAAGTTTGGCGAGACTTATTGGACGCGATATTTGATCGAGTAGTTCAGGGGCGGCGACATGTCAGTGATGCAGGGCCGGTGGTAAGTATAGCGGAGTATGTGTATGTGTGCGGAGAAAATGAGTGAAGTGCGGAGAAAGTGAGGTGTGGTGATGTGGCCCCTGGGCGGGTGCATCACACGGGTTATCAATGCAGGTCTGTGTTCACATGGGCCGGTTTTCCTGATTGTGTGTGGTGTGTGAAACCTGTCCGATGTACAGGGGGTTAACAGCTGAAGGGTTTTCATGAACTGAGTAAAACAGCTGAGTGTGAGTGCTGAAGATCCGATACATTCATGAGCCTAATGAGCGGCTGAACCTGTGGGGATGAGTGCTTTGCTGTGCGGAGAAAGTGAGGTGTGGTGATGTGGCCCCTGGCCGGGTGCATCACACGGGTTATCAATGCAGGTCTGTGTTCACATGGGCCGGTTTTCCTGATTGTGTGTGGTGTGTGAAACCTGTCCGATGTACAGGGGGTTAACAGCTGAAGGGTTTTCATGAACTGAGTAAAACAGCTGAGTGTGAGTGCTGAAGATCCGATACATTCATGAGCCTAATGAGCGGCTGAACCTGTGGGGATGAGTGCTTTGCTGTGCGGAGAAAGTGAGGTGTGGTGATGTGGCCCTGGCCGGGTGCATCACACGGGTTATCAATGCAGGTCTGTGTTCACATGGGCCGGTTTTCCTGATTGTGTGTGGTGTGTGAAACCTGTCCGATGTACAGGGGGTTAACAGCTGAAGGGTTTTCATGAGCTGAGTAAAACAGCTGATTGTGAGTGCTGAAGATCCGATACATTCATGAGCCTAATGAGCGGCTGAACCTGTGGGGATGAGTGCTTTGCTGGGCTAAACCTGAATGGTGCACAGGGGGTTAATCACATCTCAGGTCTGTGTGTGAGTGAAGATGTGCTGATTGACTCACTGGGTTGCAGCTGGGAGTGAGTAGGCTGGATAGGAACCTGCCAGGTGTCTGAGTGAGGAGAGGATGATTCAGAAGTTCAGAGCACTGCCATGTGAAGAGGTGCTGGAAGTGATCCGTCCTCAGTGGGTAAGTGATGGGAGCCTACCAGCTCCATGCTAGTGCACGGCAGCCAGTGTCCAAGGGCCAGGCGGGTGGTGGTGGTGGTGGCACGCCGGAAGTAGCGCCGAAAGGGGCAAAAAAACGATTCGCGATTACATAATAGATATAAAAATGTGTGTGAGTACACACAAACACACACACACACGTATCTCTACATAGACACTCACACATCTATATCTATTAATCTAAATATGTATATATACACACACATATTATATACATATACACATATACATACATACAGTTGTGGCCAAAAGTATTGACACCCCTGCAATTCTGTCAGATAATACTCAGTTTCTTCCTGAAAATGATTGCAATCACAAATTCTTTGGTATTATTATCTTCATTTAATTTGTCTTCAATGAAAAAGCACAAAAGAGAATGAAGCAAAAAGCAAAACATTGATCATTTCACACAAAACTCCAAAAATGGGCCGGACAAAAGTATTGGCACCCTCAGCCTAATACTTGGTTGCACAACCTTTAGCCAAAATAGCTGTGATCAACCGCTTGCGGTTACCATCAGTTTCTTACAATGCTCTGCTGGAATTTTAAACCATTCTTCTTTGGCAAACGGCTACAGGTCCCGGATATTTGAAGGGTGCCTTCTCCAAACTGCCATTTTTAGATCTCTCCACAGGTGTTCTATGGGATTCAGGTCTGGACTCATTGCTGGCCACCTTAGAAGTCTCCAGTGCTCTCTCTCAAACCATTTTCTAGTGCTTTTTGAAGTGTGTTTTGGGTCATTGTCCTGCTGGAAGACCCATGACCTCTGAGGGAGACCCAGCTTTCTCACACTGGGCCCTACATTATGCTGCAAAATTTGTTGGTAGTCTTCAGACTTCATAATGCCATGCACACGGTCAAGCAGTCCAGTGGCTGAGGCAGCAATGCAACCCCAAAACATCAGGGAACCTCCACCATGTTTGACTGTAGGGACCATGTTTTCTTTGAATGCCTCTTTTTTTCTACTGTAAATTCTATGTTGATGCCTTTGCCCAGAGAACATTCTTCCAAAACGTTTTAGGCCTTCTCAGGTAAGTTTTGGCAAACTCCAGCCTGGCTTTTTTGTGTCTCGGGGTAAAAAGTGGGGTCTTCCTGGGTATCCTACCATACAGTCCCTTTTCATTCAGACGCCGACAGATAGTACGGGTTGACACTTGTACTCTCGGACTGCAGGGCAGCTTGAACTTGTTTGGATGTTAGTCGAGGTTCTTTATCCACCATCCGCACAATCTTGTGTTGAAATCTCTCATCAATTTTTCTTTTCTGTCCACATCTAGGGAGGTTAGCCACAGTGCCATGGGCTTTAAACTTCTTGATGACACAGCGCACAGTAGAAACAGGAACATTCAGGTCTTTGGAAATGGACTTGTAGCCATGAGATTGCTCATGCTTCCTCACAATTTGATTTCTCAAGTCCTCAGACAGTTCTTTGGTCTTCTTTCTTTTCTCCATGCTCAATGTGGTACACACAAGGACACAGGACAGAGGTTGAGTCAACTTTAATCCAGGTCAACTGGCTGCAAATGTGATTGTTATTGCCAACACCTGTTAGGTGCCACAGGTAAGTTACAGGTGCTATTAAGTACACAAATTAGAGAAGCATCACATGATTTTTCTAACAGTGACAATACTTTTGTCCACCCCCTTTTTTATGTTTGGTGTGGAATTATATCCAATTTGGCTTTAGGATAATTCTTTTTGTGTTTTTTTCTTTGAAGACAAATTAAATGAAGATAATAATACCAAAGACTTTGTTATTGAAATCATTTTCAGGAAGAAATTGAGTATTATCTGACAGAATTGCAGGGGTGTCAATACTTTTGGCCACAACTGCATGTATACATACACACACGTATATATAAATCTGTACACACAAACACATGTATGTGTATGTAAACAACACAGAGCACTATGCACTTACCACATCATGTACGTGATCTGCAGTCCTACGTACCACCACAGATAACAGTGATATCTCTCTGAATATGGTTAATGTTGTAGATGCCTGCAGTCCTATAACACAGTGATAATGTGCATATAACCTGCAGTAAATAAATATACTATATGGAGCAGTTGCATGAGGTTCGAGGAACCCCTGCCCACTGGGCCTATACATCTCACTAACCCACCTGAATCCTTCCTGTATTAGTCCATGAAGCCGATTTTCGTGCTACCCAAGTATGGAGGGACATAAAAGGGACTGCAGCAGTTGCATGAGGTCCAAGGGCCTACTGGGCCTATACAGGTTACTGACCTACCTGAATCATTCTTCTTATTATAATCTTTTTTATAGTAGTCCATGAAGCTGATTCTTATGCCGCCTGAGAGTGGTGGGTAATAAAATGGACTGGAGGATTGCATGAGGTTTGAGGGCCCACTGAGCCTATACATGTCACTGACCTAGCTGAATGCTTTTTGTAATACTTTTTATAGTAATCCATGAAGCCGATACTTGTGCCACCTGAGTGTGGTGGAGCATAACATTTATTGGAGCTTTTTCATGAGGTTTGAGGGAACCCTGCCCAACAGTCCTACACCCATGACTCATCCCCTGTTCCTGATCTATGTTCAACTTTGAAATACTAGGCCAGGGTCTGTTCCAGACCATTTGTCATGCATACAGGCTCTGCCATTCTACAATATTTGGCCTGAGTCAATTGATGCCACTTTGGTGGTATATGGCCCTATGTTTTGAAATGTGGACACTTTTCTTGGGGTGTTTTTGTTGTGTGTTTTGTGTATTTAGCAGGGTTCTCTGAGCACAATGGCAACACCTAAAGCTGAAAATGCTGGGCTAGGCCTTGTGCCATACATCCATAATGCACCAAGATAAAAATGTTAACTCTGAGGAAAAAATGGCAGTTTTCCTGGTGTCTGCCCTAACGTGAGCTTTTTAGCAGCTTTTGGGTCCCTTTGAAGGTGTTTTCTGTGGCCTTGATTTTGCCTCCTATTGATTAAAATGGGGCTCAGTAGTTCAGTAAACTTCTTCGAACTATTCGGCGAACATATTCCCGTTCAGTGACCCAACCAAATCCGAACTTTAGAAAGTTTACTTATCTCCATCTATGAGTTTATTTGAAAATAAAAATTTTAATTTTTATGACACAAACCCAATTTATTTGCATAATAATATGGAATGTGATGTATAACAGCCTGTTAGCTATCAATAAAACCAGAAACAGGGAGACAACTATCCATAAAAACTAGAAACAGGGAGACAGCTATCCATTAAAAAACAGGAACATGGAGATAGCTATCCATAAAAACTAGAAACAGGGAGACCGCTATCCATAAAACCAGGAACATGGCGACAATATCCATAAAAACTAGAAACAGGGAGACAGCTATCCATAAAACCAGGAACATGGAGACAACCATCCATAAAACTAGATCAGGGAGACAGCTATCCATAAAACCAGGAACATGGAGACAACTATCCATAAAACTAGAAACAGGGAGACAGCTATCCATAAAACCAGGAACATGGAGACAACCATCCATAAAACTAGAAACAGGGAGACAGCTATCCATAAAACCAGGAACATGGCAACAATATCCATAAAACTAGAAACAGGCAGACAGCTATCCATAAAACCAGGAACATGGAGACAACTATCCATAAAACTAGAAACAGGGAGACCGCTATCCATAAAACCAGGAACATGGAGACAACTATCCATAAAACTAGAAACAGGGAGACAGCTATCCATAAAACCAGGAACATGGCGACAATATCCATAAAACTAGAAACAGGGAGACAGCTATCCATAAAACCAGGAACATGGAGACAACTATCCATAAAACTAGAAACAGGGAGACCGCTATCCATAAAACCAGGAACATGGAGACAACTATCCATAAAACTAGAAACAGGGAGACAGCTATCCATAAAACCAGGAACATGGAGACAACCATCCATAAAACTAGAAACAGGGAGACAGCTATCCATAAAACCAGGAACATGGAGACAACCATCCATAAAACTAGAAACAGGGAGACAGCTATTCATAAAACCAAGAACAGGGGCACAGATATCCATAAAATCAGGAACAGAGAGAAAACATCTATATAATCTTGTTACCTGAAAACTGTTTGTCGCTTCCTCAGGCTTTTTGTCATCTCGAATACGAAGGAAACGAGGGAAACGCAGAGAGATTCCCTTTTCATCTTCCACCTAAAACCAAATAATTTAATCGTCAACTTAATTATTTTATATAAAATTTTAATAAAAAATTCAAAATATTTACTTCATCTTACTTTGTTCCCTACTATCTGGTCTAACAGTAATATTGGACCGTGAGTAATCGGCATATCTTCCCATTTGCTGATGCTTGTGCTATATTCCCATTCTGCCATTTGCTTACTCGACCACAACAACAAAATGTTGCACTCAAAACCAAGACTGCCTGCTGCAGTCTCATAAAAATAACACTGTACAGATGCAATAAAGTTTACATTTTTATTAATAGAAAAAAATTTAAAAACCATATACATACAAAACACCTAATTACACAACTACTAAACCAGTGGTTAACTATCTGTGATCCACAAACAGGTTTAGGTGCTAAAAAAAAAGCTATGTATCAAAAAAGTGCCTCGTGCTATTAACCATGTAAATGCTTCCGTGCAAAACTCAATACATTGGGGGAATAGAGAAACCACTCATTGTTTCCCAAAGTGACAAACAGCAAGAAAAGAGTGCTCAGAAAGAAAAACCTTTACTACAGCACTCAAAAACACAACATAGCCTAAGTAGTTGTATCATGCGATTACCTGATAAGTGCACAGACAGTCTGGGATTTCGGCTATGAGCCTTCTTCTGGGGGTCACCAATTTCGTAAGGTCTTCCCAAAGCCAGTTTACCCCTTAACGACCGTCAATATCTCTTTCAACAGTAGTCATTCAAGAGCCTTAGGGTAACGTTACACGTCGCAACATTGCATGCAATTTCACTTGCAATTTGCTGGTTGCAATGAAATCATGGACACATTGTTCTATTTTCTTGCCGTGTACAAATGGAACAATGTGTCCATGATTTCACTGCAACCAGGAAATTGCAAGTGAAATTGCATGCATTGTTGCGACGTGTAACGGTACCCTTATTCCCCAGCACAACGTTTTATCAATGTTGAGGAATAAGTAAATAGCGCCCCCCAGCAGTGAACATTAAACAGATGTCAGCTGTTTATGACAGGTGACATCCATGGGTGTCAGTTCCAACTGACTTTGGAACCAATTGGGGCTTATTATCCCCTTAAATACCACTGTCAATAACGAGAGCGGTATCTTTCAAAGTGCAATATATTGAATTAGACCAGAATTGGACTCCAATTGACTGAAAGGTAATGGGATAGAAAGCCACTGCAAACAATTTTTTTTTGCTTCTTTTCACTCTCACCCCCATACTACTTCATGCCTTACTAACTAATGTAATCCCTCCAAGTGAGGAACTAGTCATCTCTCCCCTCATACCTCCCAGCCATCTTGCCTCCTCCTCAGGACTGTTCCTCCACTCAAAATCCTTAGTCTCCAGACACACATGGCGACCTCATGCCCTCTCCTGCTCCAACCTTCTAATGCTCTCTCTGCTGCTCCTCATTGCTGGTGACGTATCCCCAAATCCTGGGCATCGCCATGACATCCCCACACATTTTTATGCCCCTCCCACAATCCTTCACAAGTTTTTACAACCCTAATAACCTTATACCCATTCAGCCAGTCCTCACTTCCCCAGTTCCCCTACCTGGAGCCCTATGGAATGCTCGCTCTGTCTGCAACACACTTTCATACATCCATTACCTCTTTATCATTAACAAACTATCCTTCCTTGGCATCACAGAAACCTGGATCATCCCCTCTGACTCAAGGCCCAGTTACACACACATGAAATCATGGACACATTGTTCCATTTTGTGGCCAGGTACAAATGAAACAATGTGTCCATGATTTCACTGCAACCAGAGATCTGTGAACAATCTCTGCACAATTATCTGTGTGTGTAATTGGGCCTTCAGCCTCTGCAGCTGCACTTTCCTCACCCCAGCAACAAAAGTAGTGGAGGAGTTGGCTTGCTCCTGTCCGATAACTGCTCCTTTACCCCAATTCCACTACCGCCCTTCGCTACTCTTACCTTGTTTGAGGTGCACTCCGTCTGCATCTACTTCCCCTTCAACGTCCAGCAGGCTGTCATCTACCAGCCCCCAGAGCTAGCCATCACGATCTTTTTCGACCACTTCACCACCTGGTTTATTTCTTTCTGTTGATATCACCACTATCATCATGGGTGACTTTAACATTCCCATTGACACTTCCAGCTGCCTCTAAACTTTTATCACCAACTACCTCCTTTGGGCTCTCTTAATGATCTTCCATGGCCACTCACAAAGATGGCCACACACTGGACTTCATCTTCACCCGCCTCTGTTCCCTCACTTCTCAAACTCACCCCTCCAAGTCTGAGCACAACCTACTGACAGTCTCTTCCCATTCCTCTCCTAATGCGCAACCCCCACTCCATAAACTCACTTATTCTCGCTAAAATCTCAAACAACTTGATTTACACTCATTCTCTGAGTCCATTCTCCCTCTCACAGTCATAGTTTCCCTACACGATACAGATGCTGCTGCCATATTATATAACACTACAATAACAACAGCGCTCGATTCAGTCGCCCCCCTCACACATAGCAAAACTTGCACAATGGACTGGCAACCCTGGCAGACCAGCTTGACAAAAAAATTGAGACGTGCTTCAAGGGTTGCTGAGATGGAAGAGATCCCATTCCACCGAGCACTTCGTTGCATACAAGCAGTCCGTCACCAACGTCAAGTCCACGCTCACTGCCGCAAAATAAACTTACCGTATATACTCGTGTATAAGCCGACCCATGTATAAGCCGACCCCGCTACTTTTGCCCCCAAAACCTGGGAAAACCTATTGACTCGTGTATAAGCCGAGGGTGGACCCCAGCACAGGTATACAGCCCCCAGCAGTGTGGTATACAGCAGCAGCCCCAGTGGTAGTATACAGCAGCAGCCCCAGAGGTAGTATACAGCATCCCCAGAGGTAGTATACAGCAGCCCCAGAGGTAGTATACAGCAGCCCCAGAGGTATATACAGCAGCCCCAGAGGTAGTATACAGCAGCCCCAGTGGTAGTATACAGCAGCCCCAGTGGTAGTATACAGCAGCCCCAGTGGTAGTATACAGCAGCAGCCCCAGTGGTAGTATACAGCAGCAGCCCCAGTGGTAGTATACAGCAGCCCCAGAGGTATATACAGCAGCCCCAGTGGTAGTATACAGCAGCCCCAGTGGTAGTATACAGCAGCCCCAGTGGTAGTATACAGCAGCAGCCCCAGTGGTAGTATACAGCAGCAGCCCCAGTGGTAGTATACAGCAGCAGCCCCAGTGATAGTATACAGCAGCAGCCCCAGTGATAGTATACAGCAGCAGCCCCAGTGATAGTATACAGCAGCAGCCCCAGTGGTAGTATACAGCAGCCGCCCCAGTGGTAGTATACAGCAGCCCCAGTGGTATATACAGCAGCCCCAGTGGTATATACAGCAGCCCCAGAGGTATATACAGCAGCAGCCCCAGTGGTAGTATACAGCAGCAGCCCCAGTGGTAGTATACAGCAGCAGCCCAGTGGTAGTATACAGCAGCCCCAGAGGTAGTATACAGCAGCCCCAGAGGTATATACAGCAGCCCCAGTGGTAGTATACAGCAGCCCCAGAGGTAGTATACAGCAGCCCCAGAGGTAGTATTGTCGGGGTGAGGAGATATATTTTATATCTTTTTATATTCATGCATATAAAACATATATATCTTTGTATTTCATATAAGAAACATAAGTTTTTCCTTAATCTATATATATATATATATATATATATATATATTCAACCATTGAAGAAGACTGCTGGAGGCTGTTTGCTGGATTCTAGTGCCAGGACGTACAAAGAGGCCCTGAGAAGAGACTTGAGATTCCCTACATTCCAGTGCCAGGAGGCGCTGGGAGGAAAGATGAAATCTCCTACATTCCAGAGGCCCAATGATGGCATCTCAGCAGGAGGAAGGATGAATTTAACAGAAGAACGAAGAACTAATCACTAACATTAGATTTAGATATATTTGCTTAACCCCGCCTGACCCTGGTTATTGCACGCCTTTCCTTCCACAGTATATAATGTAGTGTAACCGGAAATAAAGTTCAGTTGCTGATGACCGTTGTTTGTACCTGTATAAGCACAGGCATGTTTAAGCTTGAACCAGATATCTTTGTCTGACTCAACTTATTTGGGTACCCCATGCCCTTAGTCTAATATGGAGTGACTGGTGAAGGAGTGCATTGTCGCGACGCCCCGACAGTATACAGCAGCCCCAGAGGTAGTATACAGCAGCCCCAGAGGTATATACAGCAGCCCCCCCCACCATATCAGTCTACAGGGCCCCCCCCCCTTGTGTAGCAATCCTGTAAAGGAAGAGATTAGTATACTTATCCCTGCCGCTGTCCCGCCGCCGCTATCGCGCTCCTCCGTCTTCATCCAGCGTCTTCCGGCTTCCTCCTCTGGCGCGCAGACAATGAATTCATTGCCTGCGCACACCGGAGGAAGCCGGAAGAAGACGGAAGACGCTGGATGAAGCCAGAGGAGCGAGATAGCGGTGGCGGGACAGCGGCAGGGATAAGTATACTAATCTCTTCCTTTACAGGATTGCTACACAAGGGGGGGGGCCCTGTAGACTGATGGGGGGGCACTGTATACTGTATACAGTATACAGTGACTCACGTATAAGCCGAGGGGGGGACTTTTCAGCCCAATTTTTGGGCTGAAAAACTCGGCTTATACGCGAGTATATACGGTACTTCTCATCTTTCATATCCTCCCTGTCTAACAATCCTAAACAGCTATTCAACAATTTCAATTTTTTTCCTCCATTCCCCAGCAGATCCTCCCTCTCCTCTTATCTCTGTTGAAGACATTGCCTCTTTCTTCAAGCAGAAGATTGATAAATAAGAGAAAGCTTTAGCCTGAAGCCTCCAGAGCCCCTCCTCAGAACATCAGCCCTCTTCTTACAAAATCAGCTTCTCCACTATGACAGAAGATCAGCTCTCTTCTCTGTCAAGATTACATCTCACCACCTGCATGCCTGACCCACCCCCATCCCACCTCATCCCCAACCTCACCACAGTCTTCATCTCAACCCTAACAACTGGTATCTATTCTCATCCTTCAAACATGCCTTTATCACACCCATCCTCAAAAAGCCCTCCTTTGACCCATCCTCTGTGTCTAGCTATCGTTCCATATCACTTCTCCAGTATTCCTCAAAACTGCTGGAACAGGATGTTCATCTAGAACTGCCCATCCACCTCTCCTCCTGGTCCCTCTTTGACAGCTTACAATCTGGCTTCCAATGGCATCACTCAACTGAAACTGCCCTAACTAAAATCACCAATGACCTACTAACTGCCAAGAGCAAGCAACACTACTCTATCCTCCTCCTCCTGGACCTGTCCTCAGTCTTTGACACTGTAGACCATTCCCTCTTGAAACAGATTCTCTCATCTCTTGGTGTTACAGACTTGGCTCTATCCTGGATCTCTTCATATCTAACAGACCGGATATTCAGCATCTCCCTCTCCCAGACCACCTCCTCATCTCGCCCCCTGTCTGACTGTGTTCCCCAAGGATCAGCTCTAGGACCCCTACTCTTCTCCATCTACACCTTCAACCTGGGACAGCTCAGAGTGCCACGGCTTTCAATATCATCTATATGCTGATGACACGCAGATATACCTATCTGGACCTGATCTCACCTCCTTACTCACCAAAATCTCACAATGTCTGTCCTGCTAATTCATTTTTCTTTTCTGCTCGCTTTCTAAAAATGAACATAGACAAAACAGAATTCTTCATCTTTCCCCCATCTCACTCTACTACACCACCAGACCTATCCATCAAAGTCAATGGCTGTCCTCTTTCCCCAGTTCTGCATGCTCAGTGCCTTGGGGGTAATCCTCAACTCTTCCCTCTTTTTCAAGCCACATATCCAAGCCCTTGCCACCTCATGCTGACTCCAAGTCAAAAATATCTCCAGAATCCGTACATTTCTTGACCAAGAAACTCAAAAGCACTTGTGCAAACCCTCATCATCTCTCGCCTTGACTATTGCAACCTCTTGATCTCTGGCCTCCCTTAGAGCACTATTGCACCCCTCCAATCTATTCTAAATTCTGCTGCCCAACTAATCCACCTGTCCCCTTGTTATTCCCCAGCTTCTCCTCTCTGCCATGCCCTTCACTGGCTTCCCATTGCCCAGAGACTTCAGTTCAAAACCCTAACCATAACATACAAAGCCATACTTAACCTGTCCCTGTCCATATATCTGTGACATGGCCTCCCGGAACCTACCGACATGCAAACTGCGATCCTCCCAAGATCTCCTTCTCTACCCCCTCTGATCTCTTCTTCCCACAAGCGCAAACACAATTTCTCCCATGCATCAACCATACTCTGGAACTCTCTGACCCAACACATCAGATTCGTGCCTACTGTGGAAACCTTCAAAAGGAACTTGAAGACCCACCACTTTCGACAAGCCGATAACCTACAGTGAGCCTCAGTCCACTAAACCGCCACACGATCAGCTTTACACTATCCTAGTGTATCCTCACCCATCTCTTGTGGACTGTGAGCTCTTGTGGGCAGGGTCCTTTCTCCCGCTGTACCTGTGTGTGCGCCCTGTATTGCTCATAATTATTGTACTTGTCTATGTATAACACTTTTCACATGTAAAGCACCATGGAATAAATGGCAATATAATAATAAATAATAATCTGAATGGCTAAAAGTCCCCCCGGTGAAAGGATCTGCCCCCCACGATCATTGTTATAGTACCCTGAGGTTATCTGATAAACCTAGGTATCTATGGCCTGTTAGATCATAAGTATGTACTCTGATGAAGGTTGGAAACACGTCGGAGCGAGGACATCCATTCATCAGGCATATCCTGTTAGTTCAGTACAAGCAGAGGATTTTTGATTGAATTATACAATCATGTTCAACACAGCAGAAGGTAGCACATAAATTATGGATCTGCACACCCATTGTCCTTAAATGTAGGACTCATTTTTTGTCATTTTTTATTCACATATTCTAATCATATATCTAATCCTTGTTTAATGGATTATCATACCTATTATTGCAGTGATCTCTCTACTTATTAACTAGCTGCTCTATATTATAATGGTGTAGTGAGAATAAATGCCATGAAAAAATTATAAATACTATTATAATATCACCCACATATTATAAAAGTGTTTATCATGTTTTCATGGTATTTATTCCCACCACAGCATTAGTTATTGGTAACTAGTACATACATTTATTTTTACAATATTTATAGCTGGCTATTAATCCTTTGTATATATTTGCAATTTATGAAGTGATCTCTAGATGTATTTATTCATTGTATGATATTTGCAATTTGGGTGTGGTTCATTATAAGGGTGTACATACACCTGGTTTAATGGCTGTCCCTTTATATTGCCTATAATTTGTTTTCACACATTTTTTCACACTTTAATTTACTAAAAAAAAAAAAAAAGTTTTAACCCCTTCTTATGTACGTCCCAAAAGTGACACCATTCCAAAAACTGCACCCCTCAAGCTACTCAAAACTACATTCAAGAAGATTATTAACCCTTCAGGTGCTTCACAGGAACTAAAGCAACATGGAAGGAAAAAATGGGCATTTTAATTTTTCCAACAAAAATGTTCTTATAGCCTCAATTCTCTCATTTTCACATGGGCAACAGGATAAAATGGATCCTAAAAATTGTTTGGCAATTTCTCCTGAGTACATGGATACTTCATATGTGGTCATAAACCATTGTTTGGGCGCACAGCAGGGCTCAGAAGGGAAGGAGCGCAAATTGACTTTTGGAGCTAATTTTTGATTCAAAAAGTCAAATGGCGCTCCTTCCCTTCTGAGCCCTGCCATACGCACAAACAGTGGTTTATGACCACATATGAGGTATCGCTGTACTCAGGAGAAATTGCACAACTATTTTTAGGATCCATTTTATCATGTTCCCCATGTGAAAATGAAAAAATTTGTGTGAAAAAAAAAAAAGTACTTTTTCATTTTTACGGATCAATTTGTGAAGCACCTGGGGGTTCAAAATGCTCACCACCCATCTAGATAAGTTCCCTGGGGGCTCTAGTTTCCAAACTGGGGTCACTTGTGGGGGAGCTCCAATGTTTAGGCACACAGGGGCTCTCCAAATGCGACATGGTGTCCGCTAACAATTTGAGCTGATTTTTCAGACAAATTGTTAGCGGACACCATGTCGCGTTTGGAGAACTCCTCTGTGCCTAAACATTGAAGCTCCCCCACAAGTGACCCCATTTTGGAAACTAGACCCCCAAGGAACTTATCTAGATGCATAGAGACCACTTTGAACCCCCAGGTGCTTCACAAATTGATCCGTAAAAATGAAAAAGTACTTTTTTTTCCCTCAAAAAAAAATATTTTTTCATTTTTGCGGATCAATTTGTGAAACACCTGGGGGTTCAAAGTGTTCACTATGCATCTAGATACACTCCTTGGGGGGGTCTAGTTTCCAAAATGAGCCGATGAATAAATGTGGTATAATAAGCGCTGAGAGCTATGACAGGATACACAATGCTCTTCATCGGCTTATACCACATTTATTCATCGGCTTATCTACAATCTCCCTTCGGGGAGCGTGGTGTTGTGAGCTGCTCCGGAGCAGGACCTGGCTACATTTATCCATCCTTAAAATCGGCACATGATCCTTCACGCGAGCCAGCTAAGGAGAAGGCAGGAATCTTATATTAAAAACGTTGAAGGGGAACACCAAAGATCAGAAGATCAGTGAATATAAACCTTCACTCACCACATATCCACAATCTAGTTGTGCGGATACGGCACAACTAGTAAAGGTGAGTGAAAATCCTGAATATCACTTAATCTAGATTCCCCAATGCAGCGTGGCGCAACCTTTGTTTTTTGTTTTTTCTTTTGCATAGTTTCCAAAATGGGGTCACTTGTGCGGGAGCTCCAATGTTTAGGCGCACTGGTTCTCTCCAAAGGCGAGATGGTGTCCGCTAACAATTTGAATGGAAAATTAGCTCAAATTGTTAGCGGACACCATGTCGCGTTTGGAGAGCCCCTGTGTGCCTAAACATTGGAGCTCCCTCACAAGTGACCCCATTTTGGAAACTAGACCCCCCTAGGGAACATATCTAGATGGGTGGTGAGCACTTTGAACCCCCAGATGTTTCACAAATTGATCCGTAAAAATGAAAAAAGAAAATTTTTGTGAAAAAAAAAGTACTTATTCCTTATTACGGATCAATTTGTGAAGCACCTGGGGGATCAAAGTGCTCACTATGCATCTAGATAAGTTCCCTGGGGGGTCTTGTTTCCAAAATGGGGTCACTTGTGGGGGAGCTCCAATGTTTAGGCACACAGGGGCTCTCAATACGCAACATGGTGTCCGCTAACAATTGGAATTATTAGTGGACACCATGTCGCATATAAAGAGCTCTTGTGTGCCCAAACATTGGAGCTCTCCCACAAATGACCCCATTTTGGAAACAAGACCCCCAGGGAACTTATCTAGATGCATAGTGAGCACTTTGATCCCCTAGGTGCTTCACAAATTGATCCGTAAAAATGAAAAATTACTTTTTTTTCACAAAAAAATCTTCTTTTTCCCGTTTACGGACTAATTTGTGAAGCACATGTGTGTTCAAAGTGCTCACTATGTATCTAGATAAGTTCCTTGGGGGGTCTAGTTTCCAAAATGGGGTCACTTGTGGGGGAGCTCCAATGTTCAGGCACACAGGGAGGGGCTCGCCATACGCGACATGGTTTCCGCTAACAATTGGAGCTAATTTTCCATTGAAATTTTTAGCGGACACCATGTCGCATATGGAGAACCCGTGTGCCACCAGCACAAGGGCAATTGGAAGAGTTGGGATACAGCACCAGAAAATGACGCCTCTAATGAATGCGCTATTTTCTTGGGTGGCTGTGGGTTGCAATTTGCAGCGTGGGGGACCCACGACATTTGGTTCTCTCCACGCTGAGGATTCCAGTCAGCAAGCTGCCAAGCTGTACCTGGCTGGCTACCAAAAATATAGCGAAGGCCTTTTTTTATTATTTCTAGAACTAATTCTAGAAAAAAGAAAGACGTGGGGCTTCGCCATATTTTTGGTCCAGCCAGGTACAACTTGGCAGCTACGGACTGCCATCAACCCCCACCTGCCTCGTTGTACCTGGCTGGCAACCAAAAATAAAGCTAAGCCCATTTTTTTTTATTTCTAGAACTAATTCTAGAAATAATAATAATAATAATTTTTATTTATATAGCGCCAACATATTCCGCAGCGCTTCACATTCACAATACAAAGCTCACATTTAAACAATCATGAGAAACAATTAGAAAATACAATACAATGCCAAAAACAATACAATACAAAGCATAACATAATACAATAATTGGAGCAAAAAATGGCAACCCTGCTCATAAGAGCTTACAATCTAACAATGAGGTGGGGGTGACAAGGTATAGGTGCTCATTTGCAATGAAAGTATAGTCAACTTGAGGAGAAGGGGAACAGATAGGAGCAGAATAAGTGGCCGCAACCAGTTATATGTGATCCTCTTGAGGCGGAGCGGATAGGCTATGTCTAGATGACTGACTAGGGATCATGATAGGCCGTCCTAAAGAGATGTGTTGTTAGGGATCGCCTAAAACTATTTAAGTTGTGGATACCTCTAATTTGTTTGGGTAGAGCGTTCCAAAGAATTGGTGCGGCTCGGGAGAAGTCTTGGAGCCGGGAGTGGGAGGTTCGGATTAATGGAGAAGTGAGTCTACAGTCACTTCCAGAGCGAAGAGAATGGCTGGGGTGATATACAGAGATGAGGGAGGAGATGTATGGGGGTGCTGCACTGTGAAGAGCTTTGAGGGTGAGAACAAGCAGTTTGAAATGGATCCTGTAGTATATAGGCAGCCAGTGCAATGAGTGGCATAGAGCAGAGGCGTCTGAGTAACGATTAGCTAGATAGGTAATCCTGGCTGCTGCATTAAGCATGGACTGGAGAGGGGACAGTCTAGTGCGGGGGAGGCCAACTAAGAGAGAATTACAATAGTCAAGGCGGGAGTGAATCAGGGCCACAGTGAGGGTTTTTGTAGTTTCCAAGGTGAGAAATGGGCGAATTCTGGAGATGTTCTTCAGGTGCAAGCGACAAGAGCGGGCGAGAGATTGTACATATGGAGTGAAGGAAAGATCAGAGTCAAACATAACACCCAGACAGCGAGCCTGCTGACTCGGCACTGTTGTGGTGCCGCACACAGGGAGAGATGTCATATTTAGGGAGGTTGGTGGAGGGCGGGACCAGGAGTAGTTCAGTTTGGAAAGATTAAGTTTCAGGTAGAGAGCGGACATGATATTGGAAACTGTGGTTAGACAGTCATTGGTGTTCTTTATTAGAACGGGAGTAAGGTCAGGGGCTGAAGTGTATAGTTGTGTGTCATCAGCATAAAGATGGTACTGGAAACCAAATCTGCTGATGGTCTGTCCAATCGGGGCTGTGTAGAGTGAGAAGAGAAGAGGTCCAAGGACTGAACCCTGAGGGACTCCAATAGTGAGAGGAAGAGGGGAGGAAGTGGAGCCAGCAAATGATACACTGAAAGAGCGGTCAGAGAGATAGGAAGAGAACCAGGAGAGAGCAGTGTCCTTGATGCCGATGGAGTGCAGCATAGCGAGTAGGAGATGGTGGTCAACAGTGTCAAAGGCTGCAGAGAGATCAAGAAGGATAAGCAGAGAGTGGTGACCATTACGTTTTGCCGACAGAAAGTCATTGGTCACCTTGGGGAGAGCAGTTTCTGTAGAATGTAGGGGGCGGAAACCAGACTGTAATGGGTCTAGAAGAGAGTGAGTGGAGAGGTAATGAGTGGGGCGGGAGTAGACCAGGCGCTCCAGGAGTTTAGAGATGAAGGGGAGATTGGAAACTGGTCTGTAGTTGTTTGTGCAGGAAGGGTCGAGAGAAGATTTCTTTAATAAAGGAGTGATGATAGAGTGTTTAAAGGAGGAGGGGAAGACGCCAGAAGAGAGGGAGAGATTGAAGATTTTGGTTAAGTGAGTGGTGACCACCGGAGAGAGAGACTGGAGTAGGTGTGAGGGGATGGGGTCAGCAGTGCATGTGGTGGGACGAGAGGAAGAGAGGAGCCTGGAGACTTCATCTTCTGTAACCGGGTCAAAAGTGGACAGTGAGCCGGAGGAAATGTGGGGAGAGGCAAGGGTAATAGCAATTTGAGGTTGGGAGTTGATTTCCTGATGGATGTTTTCTATTTTCACTGTGAAGTGGGAAGCCAGGTCATCAGCACAGAGGTCAGTTATGGGGGCCTGCACTTTAGGACTGAGGAGAGAGTGAAAGGTGTTAAAGAGTTTTTTTGAGTTGTTAGATAGTGAGGAGATCAAAGTGGTGAAGTAGGTCTGTTTGGCAAGGTGAAGGGAAGAATTGTAAGCTCTCACCCTTAAATTTGTAGTGAATGAAGTTTTCTGGAGTGCGACTTTTCCTCCATAGACATTCAGCACTCCTAGAGCATCGCTGGAGGAATCGAGTTTGTGATGTGAGCCAGGGCTGTTTTGCTCTGTGTTTGGAGGTTTTGAGGGTGAGGGGCGCTACTTGGTCCAGGGTCCATCTGAGAGAGTCATTTAAGTAATTGACTGCCAGATCGGGACAGGAAAATGAGGAGATTAGGGACAGTGATGAGTGTAGAGAGTCTGAGAATGTGTGAGGGTTTATGGCCTGTAGATTTCTGAATGTGTGATATGTAGGAATGTGCTGGGGTGGGCGAGGGTTAGTGAGTGTGAAGGAGAGAATGTTGTGGTCAGAGAGGGGAAGTTCTGAATTATCCAAGGAGGAGGTTGAGCAGAGCCGGACAAAGATCAGGTCAAAGGGTGTTACCATTCTTGTGTGTCATCGAGGTTGAGAGCTGAGAGAGGTCAACAGATGAAGTTAGAGATAGGAGCTGAAATGCAGATGAGGAGATGGGGCTGTTTGTGGGGATGTTGAAGTCTCCCAGAATAATGGTTGGTAGTTCTGAGGACATGAAATGCGGCAGCCATGCGGAGAAATGGTCGAGGAATTGGGTGGGTGACCCTGGGGGGCGGTATACCACCGCTACTCTAAGGGGGAGGGGATGGAAGAGCCTAATTGTGTGGACCTCAAAAGAGGAAAATGAGAGTGATGGAGCTGGGGGGGTGACCTGAAAAGTACATTGGGGGACAGAAGTAAGCATACTCCACCACCATGTCTGTTGCTAGGTCTTGGAGAATGAGAGAAATGCAAGCCACCATAAGAAATAGCGGCCGGGGACAGTGTGTCTGAATCCTGGATCCAGGTTTCAGTGAGGGCCAGCAGATTAAGGGAGTTAGTGAGAAAGTAGTTATGAATGAGTGGAAGTTTGTTACATGCAGACCGTGGATTCCAGAGAGCACAATTAAAAGAGGGCAATGCAGGTGTGCAAGTAATGTTTAAAAAAAAAAATGACATGGGGCTCCGCCATATTTTTGGCCCAGCCAGGTACAAATAGGCAGCTGGGGGCTGGAATCTTCAGCATGGAAAGGCCCAAGCGTTCTGGCCCCCCCATGCTGCGAATTGCAGCCCGCAGCCGCCCCAGAAAATGGCGCATTCATTGAAGCACCATATTCTGGCGCTGTACCCAGGCTCTTCCAGTTGCCCCGATGCCAGTGGCAAACTGGGTAATAAAGGGGTTAATGCCAGCTTGTTTATTGGCAGCTGGCACTAAGCCCGAGATTCATAATGTCGGGCCAATGTTAGACACGGCCATTAGGAATCTCTAGTAAATAGTAAAAAAATACACCACACAGACAAAAATCTTTTTATTTGGGAAAAAAAAAAAAAAAAACACACACAAAATTCAGACTCCATCATAATTATAAAAAGATCCAACGTAGTCCACAACGAAGGTCCCACGACGTTCGATCGCCTCCGACGTAGTCCACAACGAAGGTCCCACGACGCTCGATCGCCATGCAGGCGGATCGGACTGCAAAGTAGCGATCTGACAGCCCAGTTGAAGTGATCCGTTATGTGGATCACTGTGCCGGGGCTGGAGATCGCTTTCTGCAGCTCGATCCCCATGCAGGAGGATCAGACTGCAGAGCAGCGATCTGGCAGCCCGGGTGCAGCGCCAGGGCTGCGAGATCGCTTTCTGCAGCTCGATCCCCATGCAGGAGGATCGGACTGCAGAGCAGCGATCTGGCAGCCTGGGTGCAGAGATCCACTATGTGGATCACTGTGCCGGGGCTGCGAGATCGCTTTCTGCAGCTCGATCCCCATGCAGGAGGATCGGACTGCAGAGTAGCGATCTTACAGCCCCGGCGCAGTGTTCCACTATGTGGATCACTGTGCCCATGCTGTCAGATCGCTTTTCTGCAGCTTGATCCCCATGCAGTGCTGCAGTGAAGGGATCAGACAAGACATCAGGTCGGCGGCGGAGAGTCCGAGAACCGCCGGAGCAGAGGTGGCTGGAGCAGTGGAGGCGGTGGCTGGAGGGGCGGCGGAGGCACGAGCAGCTGCGGAGGCTGGAGACTGGCCGGAGCGGCGGCAGGAGCGGAAACGGCGGCACCGACGATCTTTGGAGATCATCGACGCCACCGGTACCTCCGGTCCTGGGGCATGGGAGAGGCAGCGGAGGGCCGGGAGGGATAAATGGAGGGGCAGAGAAGCTAGAGAGGACATGGGAAGAGGTGGGGAGCACAGGGAGGCACCATAATGCTACATTCCCGGTAACTGGTGGTTTCAGTTTTAAACCGCCAATCAAAGCAAAGCGACCCCCACTGGGGTGTGCTGTGAGTCCCCATGTACCTGCAGCTTGAGTGACAGGTCAGTGAGACTCTCACTCAAGCTGCAGCAGCGCAAACACGCCAGGACATTGTACAACGTCCTGTGTCGGGAACGACCCGAAACCCAGGACGTTGTACAATGTCCTGTGTCGATAAGGGGTTAACAAACTTAGGGATATTTTTCAACGCTTTAAAAAAGACAAAACAAAGTAACAAAAAAAACTATACATGTTTAGTATCTATAAACTTGTACTGACATGGGGAATAATAATGCCAGGTCAGTTTTACAATATAGTGAAATAACAAAAGCCATTGTGGAATTGCACTTTTTTTTGCTATTTCACTGCACTTGGAAATTTTTTCCCATTAACTCGTACACTATATGGTGAAATGAATCATGTAATTCAAAAGAAAACTTTGTCCTGAAATAAGGCAAGCCCCCCACATGGCTATATTGGAAGAAAAAAAAAATTATGGTTCTTGGAACATGGGCAGGAAAAATGAAAACGAAAAAGTGCCGGGTAGATAAGAGGTTAATATACCCAGATTTTTTATACACCAATATTTCTCCCTTGTGAATATCTACTACCCTTATTAAAATGCTAAGTGTGAAGCTAAAGCAGTATTCTTTGTGGGACAAAGTAAAAAATAAAAAATGTTTTCCTTCCACATTGCTTTCATTCCTGTTAAGCACCTGAAGAAATAATAAACTTCTTGGATGTTGTTTTGAGCAGTCTGAGGGGTGCAGTTTTTAGAATGGTGTCATTTTGGGTATTTTCTGTTACAAAGGCCCCTCAAAGTCACTTCAAATGTGATGTGGTCCCTAAAAAAATGGTTTTGCTGGAAGAATGAGAAATTGCTAATAAACTGTTATCATTTCTAACTTCCTAAAAAAAAAAAAATAAAGTATCAAAAAATGATGTGTAGTGACCCAGAGTGGGCACTACTGAAGTGTTCTCTAATTTACTATGCATTGTTTATGTACAGTTAGGGCCAGAAATATTTGGACAGTGACACAAGTTTTGTTATTTTAGCTGTTTACAAAAACATGTTCAGAAATACAATTATATATATAATATGGGCTGAAAGTGCACACTCCCAGCTGCAATATGAGTGTTTCCACATCCAAATCGGAGAAAGGGTTTAGGAATCATAGCTCTGTAATGCATAGCCTCCTCTTTTTCAAGGGACCAAAAGTAATTGGACAATGGACTCTAATGGCTGCAATTAACTCTGAAGGCGTCTCCCTCGTTAACCTGTAATCAATGAAGTAGTTAAAAGGTCAGGGGTGGATTCCAGGTGTGTGGTTTGGCATTTGGAAGCTGTTGCTGTGACCAGACAACATGCGGTCAAAGGAATTCTCAATTGAGGTGAAGCAGAACATCCTGAGGCTGAAAAAAAAGAAAAAATCCATCAGAGAGATAGCAGACATGCTTGGAGTAGCAAAATCAACAGTTGGGTACATTCTGAGAAAAAAGGAATTGACTGGTGAGCTTGGGAACTCTAAAAGGCCTGGGCATCCACGGATGACAACAGTGGTGGATGATCGCCGCATACTTTATTTGGTGAAGAAGAACCCGTTCACAACATCAACTGAAGTCCAGAACACTCTCAGTGAAGTAGGTGTATCTGTCTCTAAGTCAACAGTAAAGAGAAGACTCCATGACAGTAAATACAAAGGGTTCACATCTAGATGCAAACCATTCATCAATTCCAAAAATAGACAGGCCAGAGTTAAATTTGCTGAAAAACACCTCAAGAAGCCAGCTCAGTTCTGGAAAAGTATTCTATGGACAGATGAGACAAAGATCAACCTGTACCAGAATGATGGGAAGAAAAAAGTTTGGAGAAGAAAGGGAACGGCACATGATCCAAGGCACACCACATCCTCTGTAAAACATGGTGGAGGCAGCGTGATGGCATGGGCATGCATGGCTTTCAATGGCACTGGGTCACTTGTGTTTATTGATGACATAACAGCAGACAAGAGTAGCCGGATGAATTCTGAAGTGTACCGGGATATACTTTCAGCCCAGATTCAGCCAAATGCTGCAAAGTTGATTGGACGGCGCTTCATAGTACAGATGGACAATGACCCCAAGCATACAGCCAAAGCTACCCAGGAGTTCATGAGTGCAAAAAAGTGGAACATTCTGCAATGGCCAAGTCAATCACCAGATCTTAACCCAATTGAGCATGCATTTCACTTGCTGAAATCCAGACTTAAGACGGAAAGACCCACAAACAAGCAAGACCTGAAGGCTGCGGCTGTAAAGGCCTGGCAAAGCATTAAGAAGGAGGAAACCCAGCGTTTGGTGATGTCCATGGGTTCCAGACTTAAGGCAGTGATTGCCTCCAAAGGATTCGCAACAAAATATTGAAAATAAAAATATTTTGTTTGGGTTATGTTTATTTGTCCAATTACTTTTGACCTCCTAAAATGTGGAGTGTTTGTAAAGAAATGTGTACAATTCCTACATTTTCTATCAGATAGACTGTGAGCCCTCACGGACAAGACCCTCTCCTCTCCCATACCTGTACGTCGTGTTTGTCTGTACTTATTGTACTTGTCCTTGTCTGTCCTTTCCATATGTAAAGCGCCATGGAATCTAATGGCACTATATAAATCTTATATATAATTGCCGTAGCTCACTTCCGTCATATTCGGCGCTACTTCCGTCGTCGTGGACGTGGCTGCCAAACGGAAGTGCGCTACGGCAAGTATATATAAGAGGATAAGATATAGTGAAGCTCCTCCTGGCCGCGCTCCACTGCCAGCTCACCCCCCGCCTGTCACAACACTTCCCCCCGCTGCCCCATCACCCCCCCCGCCTGTCACCATAGCCCCCCTCCACTCTCCGGTCACCCCCCGCCTGTCAGCACAGACCCCTCCCCACTCTCCGGTCACCCCCCCCCCCCCCACTCTCCGGTCACCCCCAGCCTATCATCACTGCCCCTCCGCTGCCGATCGCCCCCCCCCCCACTCTCCGGTCACCCACCCGCCTCTTACCATAGCTCCCTCCAGCCAGCCGCGATCTCTATTCATGGGGCTTCAGGACCTCTGATGACGTCACGATGATGGGTGGAGTCACAGAACATGACCGTGACGTCATCAAAGGTCCTGTCCCAGTCTAACCTCCTCTGCCTACTCATCCCCCTGCGCTGCACACTGACCCATGATCTGCTCCCTCACCCCCCAACTCTGCCCACTGACCCCCCCAACTCTGCCCACTGACCCACCCAACTCTGCCCACTGACCCCCCCAACTCTGCCCACTGACCCCCCAACTCTGCCACTGACCCCCAACTCTGCCCACTGACCCACCCAACTCTGCCCACTGACCCACCCAACTCTGCCCACTGACCCACCCAACTCTGCCCACTGACCCACCCAACTCTGCCCACTCACCCCCCACTCTGACCACTCACCCCCACTCTGACCACTCACCCCCACTCTGACCACTCACCCCCACTCTGACCACTCACCCCCACTCTGACCACTCACCCCCACTCTGACCACTCACCCCCACTCTGCCCACCTCCCACCGCCCCCCCATCTCTGCCCCCTCACCCCTCTCTGCCCCTCTCACTCCCACTCTGCCCACTGACCCCCACTCTGTACCCTACCCCCCACTCTGACCACTCACCCCCCTCTGACCACTCACCCCCACTCTGACCACTCACCCCCACTCTGACCACCACCCCCCTACTCTGCCCACTGACCCCCACTCTTCCCCTGACCCCCATCTCTGCCCCCTCACCCCCACTCTGCCCCCTCACCCCCACTCTCTGCCCCCTCACCCCCCAACTCTGCCCCCTCACCCCCTCTCTGCCCCCTCACCCCCTCTCTGCCCCCTCACCCCTCTCTGCCCCCTCACCCCACTCTGCCCACCACCCCCACTCTGCCCACGACCCCCACTCTGACCACTGACCCCCACTCTGACCACTGACCACCACTCTGCCCTCACCCCCACTCTGCCCCTGACCCCCACTCTGCCCCCCTGCCTACCCCCACTCTGCCCTGACCCCCACTCTGCCCCTGACCCCCACTCTGCCCCTGACCCCCACTCTGCCCCTGACCCCCACTCTGCCCCTGACCCCCACTCTGCCCCTGACCCCCACTCTGCCCCTGACCCCCACTCTGCCCCTGACCCCCACTCTGCCCCTGACCCCCACTCTGACCACTCACCCCCACTCTACCACTCACCCCACTCTGACCACTCACCCCCACTCTCACCACTCACCCCCCCACTCTCACCACTCACCCCCCCACTCTCACCACTCACCCCCCCACTCTCACCACTCACCCCCCCACTCTCACCACTCACCCCCCCACTCTCACCACTCACCCCCCCACTCACCCCCCACTCTCACCACTCACCCCCCCACTCTCACCACTCACCCCCCCACTCTCACCACTCACCCCCCACTCTCACCACTCACCCCCCTACTCTCACCACTCACCCCCCTACTCTCACCACTCACCCCCCTACTCTCACCACTCACCCCCCTACTCTCACCACTCACCCCCCTACTCTCACCACTCACCCCCTACTCTCACCACTCACCCCCTACTCTGCCCACTGACCCCCCAACTCTTCCCCCTGACCCCCTCTCTGCCCCCTCACCCACACTCTGCCCACTGACCCTGCTCTGCCCACTCATCCTGCTCTGCCCACTCACCCCCACTCTCTGCCCACTCACCCCCTCTCTGCTCCCTGACCCCCTCTCTGCTCACTCACCCCCTCTCTGCCCACTCACCCCCTCTCTGCCCACTCACCCCCTCTCTGCCCACTACTGACCATACTCTGCCCACTCACTCCTCACACTCACCCTGCTCGGCCCACTGACCCCTCACACTGCCCACTGACCCTGCTCTGCCCACTCACTCCTCACACTCACCCTGCTCGGCCCACTGACCCTCACACTGCCACTGACCATGCTCTGCCCACTAAACCCTGCTCTGCCCAGTCACCCCGCTCTGCCCGCTGACCCCTGCTCTGCTCAATGACTCTGCCCACTCACCCCTGCTCTGCCCACTCACCCCTGCTCTGCCCACTCATTTTTCCCACTAACCCCTGCTGTGCCTACTGACCCCTGCTCTGCCCAATCAGTCTGCCCACTAACCCCTGCTCTGACCACTGACCCCCGCTCTCACCCTGGTCTGCCCACTCACCCCCCAATCCTGCTCACTGACCCTGCTCTGCCCATTGACCCCCACTCTGCCCACTGACCCTGCTCTGACACCCCCCCCCCCCTCTGGCTACTGACCATGCCCACTCACCCCAGCTCTGCCCACAGACCCCAGCTCTGCCTACTCACCCTGCTCTGACTACTGATTATGCCCACTGACCCCTCCTTTGCCCAATGACTGCCCACTAACCCCTGCTCTGCCCACTCATCCCCCACTCTGCCCACTCACCCCCGCTTTGCCCACTGACCCCCAGCTCATCGGTTTCCCAGCCAACGACAGCTCCTGTCCTGGAAGCTACAAGACAGGTGGAGCGAGCCGCCGGAGGGTAAGTATCCTCACTGAGGTTTTTTTTTTTTTTTTTCTATTATCACCATGAAGTTCCAGGGGGGAGGGAGGGGGGCCGCACAGAGTGGAGGCCCAGAGGGACGGCGGCCGCGGGGAGTGGAGGGGGTCTGGAGGAGCGCCTCCATCCTGCTCCCCGTATCCATCCTGCCCCCCCGACACCATCCTGCCCCCCCAACTCCATCCCGCACCCCCACCACCATCCTGCCCCCCCCCAACATCCTGCCCCGCCGCCTCCATCCTCCCCCCCGCCACCATCCTGCCCTGCCGTCTCCATCCTGCCCCGCCTTCTCCATCCTGCCTCGCTCGGTTCATCCTGCGCCACTCACCCCTGCTCTGCCCACTCATTTTTCCCACTAACCCATGCTGTGCCTACTAACTGGGCCCTGACCCACCGCGCTGTGCTAACCACTCAGCCACCGCGCAGTTCTAACCACTAAGCCACCGCGCAGTGCTAACCACTGAGCCACCATATACAGTGCTAACCACTGAGCCACCATATACAGTGCTATCCACTGAGCCACCATATACAGTGCTAACCACTAAGCCACCATATACAGTGCTAACCACTGAGCGACCATATACAGTGCTAACCACTGAGCCACCATATACAGTGCTAACCACTGAGCCACCATATACAGTGCTAACCACTGAGCCACCATATACAGTACTAACCACTGAGCCACCATATACAGTGCTAACCACTGAGCCACCATATACAGTGCTAACCACTGAGCCGCCATATACAGTGCTAACCACTGAGCCGCCATACAGTGTAACACTGAGCCATATAGTCAACCACTGAGCCACCTGTATACAGTGCTAACCACTGAGCCACCTGTATACAGTGCTAACCACTGAGCCACCTGTATACAGTGCTAACCACTGAGCCACCTGTATACAGTGCTAACCACTGAGCCACCTGTATACAGTGCTAACCACTGAGCCACCATATACAGTGCTAACCACTGAGCCACCGTATACAGTGCTAACCACTGAGCCACCATATACAGTGCTAACCACTGAGCCACCATATACAGTGCTAACCACTGAGCCACCATATACAGTGCTAACCACTGAGCCACCATATACAGTGCTAACCACTGAGCCACCATATACAGTGCTAACCACTGAGCCACCATATACAGTGCTAACCACTGAGCCACCATATACAGTGCTAACCACTGAGCCACCATATACAGTGCTAACCACTGAGCCACCATATACAGTGCTAACCACTGAGCCACCTGTATACAGTGCTAACCACTGAGCCACCTGTATACAGTGCTAACCACTGAGCCACCATATACAGTGCTAACCACTGAACCACCATATACAGTGCTAACCACTGAGCCACCATATACAGTGCTAACCACTGAGCCACCATATACAGTGCTAACCACTGAGCCACCGTATACAGTGCTAACCACTGAGCCACCTGTATACAGTGCTAACCACTGAGCCACCTGTATACAGTGCTAACCACTGAGCCACCTGTATACAGTGCTAACCACTGAGCCACCATATACAGTGCTAACCACTGAGCCACCATATACAGTGCTAACCACTGAGCCACCATATACAGTGCTAACCACTGAGCCACCATATACAGTGCTAACCACTGAGCCACCATATACAGTGCTAACCACTGAGCCACCTGTATACAGTGCTAACCACTGAGCCACCTGTATACAGTGCTAACCACTGAGCCACCTGTATACAGTGCTAACCACTGAGCCACCATATACAGTGCTAACCACTGAGCCACCATATACAGTGCTAACCACTGAGCCACCATATACAGTGCTAACCACTGAACCACCATATACAGTGCTAACCACTGAGCCACCATATACAGTGCTAACCACTGAGCCACCATATACAGTGCTAACCACTGAGCCACCATATACAGTGCTAACCACTGAGCCACCTGTATACAGTGCTAACCACTGAGCCACCTGTATACAGTGCTAACCACTGAGCCACCATATACAGTGCTAACCACTGAGCCATCGTATACTGTGCTAACCACTGAGCCACCTGTATACACACAATTCATTTCACCGCACTCCCCTATTAGTAAATCCCTCTCCCTCTCCTGTAAGTGAGGCGCCAAGCTCATTGGTCGCCCACAGCACACACCGACCAATGACCTTCGCGCCTCACTTACACCACTAAATTTCAAACTCAAACTCCTCCATGTATCTCAATGGCCAGTGAGACGCTTCTCTCATTGTACTCATGACAGTAGCAACATTAACCCCTTACGTTCCGTTTTTTCTGTAATTTCTATAACAGTGTGTAGTTGTACTGCCACTGCAAAGTTAACCCCTTATATACCATTTCTCCCTTAACTCCATACTTTGTAGTCTCTATTACTACTCCCAGTAGAAACATTAACCCCTTATATTCCATAATTGCTGTTATTTCTATTACAGTGTATAGTTGTAATCACACTGCCAAATTAACCCATTATATACCAGTTCAGCATTAACTGCATATTTGGTAGTGTTTATAACTACTGCCACTGCTACATTAACCCCTTGAACACCATTTTGGATATAATTTACAGCGCTGAGTCTGTTGTGCCAGTGCCTGTGGGACATTAACTCCTTCAATAACATTTTTGATATCATTATAAGTTCCTACTCTGTTATAGTCCTGTTAGTCGGACATTAACTCTTTCTACACCTCCACTATATTGCTACCCTCACAGTTTTGCCTACATCGCCTACATACACCTATATCTGGTGTTTAAGTCTATTATTTACAACTCTTAAAAATATTATATACAGATTCTAGACTCCCGATTCTTTAGAATCGGGCTCACAGCTAGTAAATAATAATAATAATAATATGTATCGTCATAAAAAACATGTAGGGGAACTCTAACCCCACTCCTGTAGGCTGTTTGGGAAAGGACTGACCCAAAGCTACATGTAAGATTTCTTAGGACTCACACATCTTTAGGCAAATGGAATGCCCTGATCTTCACAGCACCCTAGCCTACCCGAAACATAAAGCTGTAGACGCAGGAGGAGGATTTCCCATAGAGAAGATGGGTACACAGGAGAGCCTACTATATATGAAGGTTAGAGGGACCAGGCACATGGGATCTGCTGGAGAACGCCACTCCAGTAGGGGAGGAAGATAACACTAATGTATCAGCTTGGGTAATAAGAAGGGCTCTGTTCACACTTGCTGTAATCATGCCTCATGTGACTGTTTCTCTGTATCTATTTGCCATCAGCCTGTCTGTGGAGCCGCACTGCCTGAGCATGTTACCAATATCATGAAACTTTGTCTTTTTTGAAGAGTAAAGTACCACCTGTTTCATCATTTAAAATGCCTCCAGACTCTCATGTTTTTCCCGCACCAACAAGGGCCACACCACTGACCACCTAGCTGACAGGCAAAACAGTAATGCGGGCGTAAGCCCTGCACGCCCACAGCCAGCTTTTCACTGTCACCGGAGCTCCAGGACACAGGCATGGACACCAACACCCGTGACAGATGCTAGACGATCCAACCCATGCCAAGCGTCCTGGGTACAGTGTGCTGTGTGTGTCACAGATGCAGATGTAAAAGTAGACACGTGGTAAATGTTATTTATTAACTATTTTTGTGTGACTAACTCTGTGGTTTCAAAGGGGTTGTGCCACGAACAATTGTACATTTTAGTTAATAGATCTTAAAATAAAAATAAGTTCCACAATTGGATGTGTTAAAAAATAATCTTCCTGTCCCAAGATATTTTTAGAAATGTTCCCCTGTGTAATGTGTGTGTCTGACAATGCAGAAAAAGGTCGGATATACCTGAGCTCTTGGGCAGGGTAGGAATTAAGAGTATACAGACATTACAGGAGGGGTGTGGCCTGGCAGGCAATGTGAGCAGAGGCACATCGGAGCTCTTCCGCCGGCATTTACATTAAACTTCTGCACCGCAGTACTCACCAATCACCTCAACCGGCCGACACGGTAGCTGAAGGTACTGTCCTACCGCACGTGCAGCCAGGAGTACAGGAATCACACCATGAACCGCCGCAGGCAGAAAGATACGGGAGGGGGAGATGGCACCAACTTCACAAGATGGTGCTGAAGCGAGGGAGGAGGCGGAGAAAGCTAATGAAGCCTGCCAGTGGCGCATGCAGGCGGCTACTAAACTTGAAAGATTCGCCCAGATCCAGGGAGGACCCTCAAAAGAACATGACCTGAGATGTGAGGAGGAGGGAGATGAGGAGAACCCAGGAGCAATGGATGACGATGGGGAGGAACAGGAGGATGGCAGTGAGGTGGAGGCTGGGTAGACTCAGATTGTGGAGGAGAATCAGGAGAATCCCACATTAAAGGATGTCTTTACAGTTGTCTCATTCTGTAAGCAAGCCCTGACCACACTAACACAACAAGTCCTAGGGATTCAAGGTGAAGTGGCCAGTATTAAAACAGGCTTAAAGAAGGCTGATACCAGAACAGGAGTGGTGGAGGAGAGAGTGGGGTAAGCCGAAGATCATATACTTAAACTCCAAAAAGCAGAAAAGAAATTTGCACAGCAAATAACTGAAATTACTGCCAAAAAAGTGGGGGGGAAGGAAGGAGGCAAAATGGTAGGGGATGGACAGCAGGGGGGGGGAGCGATAGTGATTATAACTGTAATTTACCAAATAAATGGGGGAAAGGATGAAAGTAATTAGTTGGAACGTTAGAGGTTTATCAGACAAAACTAGGCGAGAGGCTATAGTTAAATATGCACTGGAGCAAAGTCCTTCGGTGCGGTGGCGTGGCTTCTGGACACCCATCTGGTAAATGACACAAAACATGTATTAAATAGATGCTGGGTCCGAAGATCATATCATGCTAATTCTTCCAAATATGCAAGAGGGGTATCGGTGTTAATCCTTAATTCTGTACAATATGAAGAGATGGAAGTACATGTTGATCCGGAGGGGCAGTATGTGGTTCTGAAATGCAAGTTATTTGATCAATTGATGTGCATTGCTGCAATATATTCCGCCTCCCTATTCAAGTACTATACTCAGGGAGATGCGGGTGCTCTCTGAACAGGAGGAGGGGGGGTACAGTTCCTCTGCTGATGGTAGGGGACTTCAATAATGTGATTGATACTTACTGGGGTAGGAGTAGGAAACCCCAGGGGTTACAGAGCACCTCTATAACACCTTTTGGTATTCTCATGCAAGAAATTGGGACGGTGGATGTGTGGAGAGTTCGGAATGTGGGGAAACACTGCTTCTCCTGCTACTCAACTTCTCATGATACTTTGTCCCGTATTGACATGGCATTAGCAAACGGGTTGATGGACGCGGTGATAGGAGATTTTACGTTTTTCATGAGAGTAGTCTCAGACCATAGCCCGATCCTTGTGTCCATCAGACGTGAGCGGCTCAGAAGGGGTGTGAGGGGGGAATGGAAGCTACACCCAACTTGGACACGCCATATTACAATGCAAAACATCGCACAAGAAATAGAGGAATGCTTTATAAATAACGAAGGTAGCACTGATACTTTAATGGTATGTGATGCCATGAAGGCTTATCTTAGGGGAATACTATTTAGAGACTTTTGTATAGGCATATCTCAGATGAAACAAGTTGAGAAAGATAGTTTTGACGCCCTTGGAAGAGCAGAGGTGGAGGTGTTGACAGTGGGCACGCCAAATTCTAAACGGAAACTTAGAGAGGCACAAGAAAAGGTTAACAGGGTTTTAATAGACAAGGCAGCAAAAAAGCAGGCATTCCAAACGTTGAAATTCTATGAAGGAGAGAAAGTAGGACATATGCTATCAGTGGTGGCGGCGGCCCAAAGGGGAAGCTCTTTTATACATTGTATGAATACTACAAAGGGAGACCAGGTCACCGAGGTGGAGGATGTGCTGCGGGTTTTTACCGACTTTTATAGAACACTATACTCCTCTGGAGGAGGAGCACAGACAGAGGAGGTAAAAACATTTCTTGAGATGGTGACACTAACTATGCTAACCGTGGAAGAAAGGAATATATTGGATTCCCCTATTACTATAGACGAATTAGAAGTAACTCTGCATGGCATGACCAATGAAAGGGCTCCAGGAGCGGATGGCTTACCTGCTGAGATATATAAAAATTTGGAAGAAGTTTTGCTACCTAAATTGTTAAGGGTATTTGAGGACGCCAAGGGGTTGGGAAGGTTACTGGCATCTATGCGTGAGGTAATAATAGTTGCGATTCCCAAAGAGGACAAAAATGCTAGGCTCCCAGCATCCTATAGGCCCATTTCTTTAACTACTGATGTGAAGCCTTTGGCCAAGGTATTGTCACTGGTTGACTGGGGTGATCTCCAATCTTATACAACCTGACCAATCAAGCTTTATACCCAGTAGAACAACGGCAGCCAATATTAGGAGATTGTATTTAAATCTGCAGTTACCATCTGACAACTTAGGCCGGAGAGTGGTGGTGTCTCTGGATGCCCACAAAGCCTTTGATAGTGTGAAATGGGTATACCTGTGGAGAGTTTTGCAATGTATGGGGTTTGGTCCACAATTTATAGCCTGGGTACAATTGCTATACTCTCAACCTTCAGCAAAAATTAGAATTAATGGTATGCTTTCTCAAAAGGTGCAATTGTATAGGGGGACGTGCCAGGGCTGCCTGTTGTCACCACTTCTCTTCGCCATTGCAATAGAACCCCGGGCAGCTGCCATTAGACCGACTAAAGAAATTCAAGGTTTTAAATATGGGGATTTGATGGAAAAAGTCGCCCTCTATGTAGACGACATACTGTTGTTTTTGGGAGATCCCTTGACTTCATTGGATTGTGCCATGCAGAAAATTGAGAAATTCGGGGAGGTGTCTGGATTAAATGGAACCTGTCACCTCCAAAAAGCCACTCAACCTATAAAAACATGTCCTTGCATCATCCTATGACCATTTTCACAATCCTTTTGTCGGCTAAATGCTGGCTGTAAAAGTACTAAAAAATGTATTCATACTTGCTCATTATCCATTATAAAGAGTAGGGACCATATTCCTTAGCCTTCAAGGCGTGTTGCTTTACTGCCTCCTCGCCAGAAGATCACGCCCTAATAGGCGTGATCTTGTATTCATATTCTAGGCAGGCCCTCCATGCTTTGCACGTCGCTGCCTGGCCATGTAATGATGCAAATCGCGTCATTTCTGATTTGGATGACGTCAGTACACCCACACCGCTCGTCCGGCTTCAAGCACCGCATTGCGCATTTTGATCATTTTCAATAAAAATGTATCTGATTTAAAAAAAAATACAGACATTACAGCCAGGGATCACAGAATAGACCGTATACAGACATTACAGCTTGGGATCACAGCACACTCTTTCTGTGATGGAAAGCAAGTTTTTTAACAAATAAAATGCATTTCCTGATGGAGAAGATAGGAATACATTTTAAAACACGTACACTAGAATAAAACCACCTGCATTGAAAATACTGTTTCGGTCCTTCATTCTGAATTCTTCCAAGCATGTCTTAGGATATGTTCACATGTTGTGTCTTTGCTGCCTTTTTTTCCATTATTGGCAGAAATGAGAAATACAGAAACATTGCGACTGCATTTTTTGCATCTTTACTGCAAATTAAACTATTTAACCCCTTCATGCCCAAGTGATTTTCCATTTTTCCCTCCCTCCTCTTCTTTCCAGAGCCATAACTTTTTATTTTTCACCAATACAGCCATGAGGGCTTTTTTTGTGGGACGAGTTGTACTTTTGAATTACGGTACATCATTTATTTTACCATATAGTGTACTGGAAAACGAGAAAAAAAATTCCAAGTTCAGAATTCCAAAATTCAGGTGGGTAGGAGTAGCTAGATACCAAACATGTATACTTTAATTTTATCTAAGTGTTGAAAAAAATTCAGAAGTTTCTAAAGAAAAAGAATTGCGCTTCTGGCGCTATTTTCCACAACCTGTAGCGTTCTAATTTTTCGGGATCTGGAGCTGCGTGATGGCTTATTTTTTGTGTCTTGAGCTAATGTTTTAAATTACCGTATATACTCGTGTATAAGCCGAGTTTTTCAGCCCAAAATTTGGGCTGAAAAGTCTCCCCCTCGGCTTATACACGAGTCAATACGGGTGGGGGCTGTGGAGGCTGGAGGAGGCGGGGGGAGGCTGCTGTATGAGCGGCCCCATCATGTGGGGCCGCTCATTATATATGCACTGCTTCCCCCTGTCAATCAGCGGCAGGGGGAAGCAGTTCATATATACCCCCAAATGCTGGCACTCTCCCCCCTTGTAAGGGCCCCCCCCCCCGCTGGTTATATTACCATCCCGGTCTTCTGATCAGCGCCGCTCCTCGGTGCTCCGTCCGTCCAGCTACATCCGGGATCCCCGGCCGTCGCAGGCATATGACGTCATCGTGCGACGGCCGGAGATCCCGGATGCAGCGAGGACGGAGCATGAAGAACGGAGCACCGAGGAGCGGCGCTGATCAGAAGACCGGGATGGTAAGATAAGCAGATGGGGTTTGAGTGCCAGCATTTGGGGGCAGCTGGGTACCCCCAGGGGGCTGCTGGGTACCCCATGGGGGCTGCTGGGTACCCCATGGGGGCTGCTGGGTACCCCCTGGGGGCTGCTGGGTACCCCCAGGGGGCTGCTGGATACCCCCTGGGGGCTGCTGTATTACCCTGGGGGCTTCTGTATACCCCCAGGGCTGCTGTATATACTGCTGGGGCCTGTATACCACTGCTGCTGTATACTACCACTGGGGCTGCTATATACTACCACTGGGGCTGCTATATACTACCACTGGGACTGCTGGGGCTGCTATATACTACCGCTGGGGCTGCTATATACTACCACTGGGGCTGCTATATACTACCACTGGGACTGCTGGGGCTGCTATATACTACCACTGGGGCTGCTGGGGCTGCTATATACTACCACTGGGACTGCTGGGGCTGCTATATACTACCGTTGGGGCTGCTATATACTACCACTGGGGCTGCTGGGGCTGCTATATACTACCACTGGGGCTGCTGGGGCTGCTATATACTACCACTGGGGCTGCTATATACTACCACTGGGACTGCTGGGGCTGCTATATACTACCGCTGGGGCTGCTATATACTACCACTGGGGCTGCTATATACTACCACTGGGGCTGCTGGGGATGCTATATACTACCACTGGGGCTGCTGTATACTACCACTGGGGAGGCCTGTATACCACACTGCTTGGGTCCACCCTTGGCTTATACACGAGTCAATAGGTTTTTCCAGATTTTTGGGGCAAAAGTAGGGGGGTCGGCTTATACACGGGTCGGCTTATACACGGTATATACGGTATACAATTTTGGTGTAAATGTGATGTTCTGCTGTTGCTTTTTATTTCAAGGTCGTGGCGACCAAAAAAAAAAAAAATCTACTTTTGGCGTTGGGACTTTTATAGATCAGAATGATTTTATATTCAATCAATTTTATTAGGATTTTCAATATATTGAGGGAGGAAGGGCTGGATAAGATAAACCAAGGGAAAAAGGGTATCAAGGGGGAAGGAGAGTAGAAGAGGTGGGTATGGGAAATGTGCTGAAAGTACAGATTAATTACATAAGATCACAACTTTTTAGGGCGGCCTATCATTCTCCCTAATCAAAGTAATTCAGAAGTAGGTTATTCACTACTTCCCTGAACATAGCTGACCCAAAAGCTCTACATGGATTGGCTGGTGGCCACTTACCCCACTCATCTATTCCACAACCTCAAAATGGCTGGACCATGATTGTAAATAAGCCCTTGTACTGTCTGTAAATTGTAAGCGAACAGGGTCATCATTATTTTTTGCTTTTTAATTGTGTTTTCCAAAACTGTTACTTATGACTGTTTGTTTACGATTCTGATTTGTTAAGTGCTGCGGAATAGGTTGGCGCTATATAAATAAAGATTATTATTATTATTTCTCCCGGGGATGCAGCTCAGGCATTGACAGCAGAAAAGTGATTTATGACAGCATCCTGGGTCATCACAGGACACCGGGCTGTCATAGCAACGCTTTAAGGCCCCATGATCCAATGCCGGAGGGAAACAGCGTGATCTCCGCCACAGTGCTTTGGATCGTGCTTTCAGTGATTGACAGCCCAATCCAATGGACAAACAGTACCAATCATATCGCTGATCTGATAGGTGCTGTTAAGCCACACATGAGCTTATCAGATCAGCTGACATGTGCAGGCGATTATTTGAGCACGCATCAGAGGGAGGGAACACGGCCAAGGATGTATAGATACGTCCTTGGTTGTGAAGGGGTTAAAACATGTAGTATAAACAAAATACAATAAAAACGCAGAAAAATCGTTGAAAAAATGCTTTTTGATAGCAACTTCTTTACTGCCAAGAGAGCAGATTTTACTGCAGTAAAAAACAAAGTGTGAACATACACTTATGGTTGAGGTAGTAGACGCTTGGGGTTTTTACAGGGAGTCTGCTTCATGGAGAAGGACAAACCTTGTGCAAGTTTTGGGACAAGGGTATTATTTGTGTAAACTTTCAATAGTAAGTGAGCACACACTGGCTCCTCCATCTTTCATCTTTCATTTCACATGCAGTGTTATTAGTGATGCCTTAACACATACCAGTCCAATTGCAGCCTTATGAACAGGAGAAATAGACAGATCTGCACATTTTACTTCCCAGACTTGAACAGGTTCAAACCAATGGTCTGGCTCTGTGGCACTGTCCCAGCAGTAGTAACTTCTTGGACTGTCAATTGCATGATCCTAGAAAGAGCAAAAAAGAGAAAACATTTCAATTGAAGGTTTTAATTAAACATAGGTTTTTTTATTACAGTAAGCGTGTAGATGAAAAGGTGTGTTTCCTGAAATTTGTATTTAAAGTTGTATTCTAATCTCCAAGATTCTATACCAATATGTACTTGGTGTAATAATAATATTAGCAAATCCCCCCTAATAGAAATGTAGTATAGTTCTCTTGATATCACCACGTAATGAGAAGAAAGGACAAGGAGTGCACATGAGCTTGACCTGGTGGTCTAGGTGGTTAACTGTATGTCAAATTGTGACTAACCTATAGGGGATATTGCACCCCTGCACAACCCCGATTAGAGTGTCAAGGTGAGGATCAGTGTGGAGTATGAGGGTCCCGGACAACAGCGTGGATGAGGAGGGTCCCGGATTACAGCGCTGAGCAGTGTTTCCTGGAAGCGGTCACGGGACCCGATTATGTGACTACAGTGGGCATCACTGTCTCCACGTCATCGCAGGTCCTTTTGCTTGGAAGAGGTTAGAGATTTGCCCAGTGCAGCTCCTATCGCTCACCCACGATATGGGTTGTATGCACAGAATCAAACAAAAGAGCGAGGTTTTAGCAGCGCTAAAGCATAGATGAAGGGGTGGATATTTAGTTTATATTTGAAGGCATAAACCTTTTTATTAATACATTCTTTGCACGCCACAAGGCATTTCAATAGCCCAAATAATCATCCTCAGGTGGTGTGCAAAGAAAGTATTAATAAAAATGTTTGTGCCTTCAAATATTAAATTCCACCCCTTTACCTGTGCCTAAGCACTCCTAAAACGGCACTCTCGTTTGATCCTGATATCGCCATGTCACTTACCTCATGTGCAGAACATTGTAGCTTAGATATCCATGGTTATGACCACAAGCAACTAACTAACTAGCCTTTACTATGAGTGGTCGCAACCAAGGACACCTAAGTTGCAATGTCCTAAACATGAGGTAAGTGACATGGCGATATCAGGAGAACTATACTACATTTCTATTTGAAGGGATTTGCTATTATTATAATAAAATACTAGCTGTAGTACCCGGCTACGCCGGGTTAATAAATAATTGATGTTAGCTATTACAAAATAGAATTTGAATATGTCATATTAATGACCTGTAGGAAAATAGAAGCTGAGCTGTGATTGGTTGCTATAGTCAGCCTGATAACTCTCCAGCCAACAGTAAACCCTCCCCCTGGCGGGGCAGTATATGTTACCTCACACATACACATAATAGACAGCTCATGTGACTGACATCTTCCTTAATTTCCTATATGGCACATGTGTTGCACATTGGCTGTTTTTAATCAGATGTTTATGTTTGGAAAATAAAGATAGCACACGTATGAGGCGATTGTGGAGGTGATTTGTGCACATCTGTGTGGTGTGCGTGTCCCTGGGGTGTGTATGTGTGTGTCCCTGTGGGATGGGGTCTGTGTGGTGTGTGTCTCTGTTGTGTGTGTCTCTTTGTGGTATGTGTGCCCCTGTGGGGTAAGTGCATGTGCCCCTATAGGGTGTGTATGTGTGTGTGCCCCTGTGTGGGGGTCTGTGGTGTGTGTATCTGTGTTGTGTGTGTCTCTTTGTGGTGTGTGTGTGTGTGTGTCCCTGTGGGGTGAGTGCATGTGTCCCTATAGGGTGTGTATGTGTGTGTGTGTCCCTGTGGGGGGGTGTCTGTGTGGGGTGTGTGTGTCTCTGTGTTGTGTGTGTCCCTTTGTGGTGTGTGTGTCCCTGAGGGGTGAGTGCATGTGTCCCTATAGGGTGTGTATGTGTGTGTCCCCCTGTGGGGGGGGGGGGGGTCTGTGTGGTGTGTGTGTCTCTTTGTGGTGTGTGTGTCCCTGTGGGGTAAGTGCATATGCCCCTATAGGGTGTGTATGTGAGTGTGCCCCTGTGTGGGGGTCTGTGGTGTGTATCTGTGTTGTGTGTGTCTCTTTGTGGTGTGTGTGTGTGTCCCTGTGGGGTGAGTGCATGTGTCCCTATAGGGTGGCTATGCGTGTGTGTCCCTGTGGGGGGGGTCTGTGTGGGGTGTGTGTGTCTCTGTGTTGTGTGTGTCCCTTTGTGGTGTGTGTGTGTCCCTGAGGGGTGAGTGCATGTGTCCCTATAGGGTGGCTATGCGTGTGTGTCCCTGTGGGGGGGGGGGGGTCTGTGTGGTGTGTGTGTGTCTCTTTGTGGTGTGTGTGTGTCCCTGTGTAGTGAGTGCATGTGTCGCTATAGAATGTGTGTGTCCCCCCTTGGGGTGTGTGTGTGTCTTTGTGGTGTGTATCCAATGTTGGGGCTGCACCTTAGCGACTATACACTTGCTGTTACTCTTTGTGTGCGTGTGGTGTGTATACATGTCCCTGTGTGTGGTGAATATCTCATGTTGGGGCCCCACCTTAGTGACTATATGCTGGTATGTGCTGTTAGTCTTTGGCGCTATCATTAAGCCCCTCTCATTCACAACTGTCAACTGGTAACTGTCACTTTTTCCCCATTATGTGGATAGGGGCAAAATTGTTTGGTGAATTGGAATGCGCGTGGTTAAAATGTCGCCTCACAACCTAGCCTGTGACGCTCCTGGGGTCCAGACGTAGGACTGTGCAACATTTTGTCTCTATAGCTGGCAGCTGTCGATTTTCCTCCCACACGTTTCCTTTCCCTTTTTCCCCATTATGTAGATAGGGCCAAAATTGTTTGGTGAACTGGAACGCGCAGGGTTAAAATTTCGCCTCACAACATAGCCTATGACGCTCCCGGGGTCGAGACGTGTGACTGCAAAATTTTGTGGCTATAGTTGCGACGGTGTAGATGCCAATCCCGGATATACACACATACACACACACATACATACACACATTCAGCTTTATATATTAGACTAGCTGTAGTACCCGGCTACGCCCGGGTTAATAAATAACTGCTGTTAGCTATAACAAAATAGAATTTGAATATGTCATATTAATGACGTGTAGGAAAATAGAAGCTGAGCTGTGATTGATTGCTATAGGCAGCCTAATAAATCTCCAGCCAACAGTAAACCCTCCCCCTGGCCGGGTAGTATATGTTACCTCACACATACACATAATAGACAGCTCATGTGACTGACATCTGCCTTAATTCCCAATATGGCACATGTGTTGCACATTGGCTGTTTTTAATCAGATGTTTATGTTTGGAAAATAAAGATAGCACACATATGAGGCGAGTTGTGTGAGGTGATTTGTGCACATCTGTGTCTGTCTGTGTGGTGTGTGTGTCCCTGGGGTGTGTATGTGTGTGTCCCTGTGGGATGGGGTCTGTGTGGTGTGTGTCTCTTTGTGGTGTGTGTGTCCCTGTGGGGTAAGTGCATGTGCCCCTATAGGGTGTGTAGGTGTGTGCGACCCTGTGTGGGTGTCTGTGGTGTGTGTATGTGTCTCTTTGTGGTGTGTGTGTCCCTGTGTAGTGAGTGCATGTGTCCCTATAGGGTGTGTATGTGTGTGTGTCCCTGTGGGGGGTGTCTGTGTGGGGTGTGTGTGTCTCTGTGTTGAGTGTGTCCCTTTGTGGTGTGTGTGTCCCCCTGAGGGGTGAGTGCATGTGTCCCTATAGGGTGTGTATGTGTGTGTCCCCCTGTGGGGGGGGGTCTGTGTGGTGTGTGTTTGTCTCTTTGTGGTGTGTGTGTCCCTGTGGGGTGAGTGCATGTGCCCCTATAGGGTGTGTATGTGTGTGTGCCTCTGTGTGGGGGTCTGTGGTGTGTGTGTGTGTATCTGTGTTGTGTGTGTCTCTTTGTGGTGTGTGTGTGTGTCCCTGTGGGGTGAGTGCATGTGTTCCTATAGGGTGTGTATGTGTGTGTGTGTGTCCCTGTGGGGGGGGTGTCTCTGTATTGTGTGTGTCCCTTTGTGGTGTGTGTGTGTCCCTGAGGGGTGAGTGCATGTGTCCCTATAGGGTGTGTATGTGTGTGTGTCCTTGTGGGGGGGGGGGGTCTGTGTGGTGTGTGTGTCTCTTTGTGGTGTGTGTGTCCCTGTGGGGTGAGTGCATGTGTCCCTATAGGTTGGCTATGCGTGTGTGTCTCTGTGGGCAGGGGGGGGGGGGGTCTGTGTGGTGTGTGTGTGTCTCTTTGTGGTGTGTGTGTGTCCCTGTGTGGTGAGTGCATGTGTCGCTATAGAGTGTGTGGCCCCCTTGGGGGGGGGTGTGTGTGTCTTTGTGGTGTGTGTTTGTTCGAGTGCGTGGTGAGTATCCAATGTTGGGGCTGCACCTTAGCGACTATACACTTGCTGTTACTCTTTGTGTGCGTGTGGTGTGTATACATGTTCCTGTGTGTGGTGAATATCTCATGTTGAGGCCCCACCTTAGTGACTATAAGCTGTTCGTCTTTGGCGCTATCATTAAGTCCCTCTCATTCACAACTGTCAACTGGTAACTGTCACTTTTTCGCCATTATGTAGATAGGGGAAAAATTGTTTGGTGAATTGGAATGCGCGGGGTTAAAATTTCGCCTCACAACATAGCCTATGACGCTCACGGGGTCCAGACGTGTGACTGTGCAAAATTTTGTCTCTATAGCTGACAGCTGTTGATTTTTCTCCCACACGTTTCCTTTCCCTTTTTTCCCATTATGTAGATAGGGGCAAAATTGTTTGGTGAACTGGAACGCGCAGGGTTAAAATTTCGCCTCACAACATAGCCTATGATGCTCCCGGGGTCCAGACGTGTGACTCTGCAAAATTTTGCGGCTGTAGCTGCAACGGTGTAGATGCCAATCCCGGATATACACACATACACACATACACACATTCAGCTTTATATATTAGATTATGCTATTTAAATGGATTTTACACCACGTGTGTGAAAATGGGCATTCCCACAGGAAGTATTGTCATACTTGATGAGGTGGAGTCTTTGTAAACTTTGTGTGTAAGGCCCTTTCACATCAGCGTTTTTTTCAAATCGCGGCAGATGCAGTGAAAAAAATGCATCTGCCGCGATTACCGCATACCGGCTGCACTTGCGGCACGGTTGCGGCAAGCCCCATACAATGTATAGGCGGGCTTGCGGCAGGTGCGGCAAGTGCGGTTTTGGCACTTGCGGCAGGTGCGGCTGCGAAAAAAAACCGCGGTCAGTCGCGGTTTTTTCACGGCCGCACCTGCCGCAAGTGCCAAAACCGCACTTGCCGCACCTGCCGCAAGCCCGCCTATACCTGCCGCAAGTGCAGCTGGTATGCGGTGATCGCGGCAGATGCGGTTTTTTCACCGCATCTGCCGTGATTTGAAAAAAACGCTGATGTGAAAGGGGCCTAACACTGGTAATCTTGATGCCCTGATGAAGGTGTATTTACACAACGAAACGTGTAGGCAAGTGGCTAAATAAACAGAGTATACACCATTACTCTGTTTGTCATCATTGGAGGTCAGCGCGGTGATTTCTTTCAACTCAGCACTTTCTGTTTGTTTATCTTATCTTCCCTGGCTGAGCACTGCTGCGACCTGAGGAGAGAGCTGTCAAAGTTGGTTGTGACAGTTGGGCAGCACGGTGGCTCAAGTGGTTAGCACTGTAGCCTTTGCAGCGCTGGGGTCTTGAGGTCCTGGGTTCAATTCCCACCAAGGACAACATCTGCAAGGAGTTTGTATGTTCTCCCCGTGTTTGCGTGGGTTTCCTCCGGGCACTCCGGTTTCCACCCACATTGTAAAGACATACTGATAGGATATTTAGATTGTGAGCTCCAAGAGAGACATACTGATGTATGTAAAGTGCTATGGAATTAATAGCGCTATATAAATGAATAAATATTATTATTATTATTATTGTGACTCATACAACCTGACCAGGTGAGTCTTTCCATAGAAGGGGGACACCAGGTGGCTAAACTAAGGGCCACTTTACACACCAACTTATCTGTCCAACTTCTGAACAACTTACTGGTTGCAGTGAAATCATGGACACATTGCTCCATTTTGGGGATGTGTACAAATGGAACAATGTGTCCATGATTTCACTGCAACCAGTAAGTTGTTCAGAAGTTGGACAGATAAGTAGGTGTGTGTAAAGTAGCTTTAAGAGGATATCACTATGTACGCTCCAACTATTTTAAGTCATTATCTAAAGCAGTTGAAGATTTTGGGCAACTTCCTGTTTGTTGCCTGCTTTTCGGCAAATTTTATTGATAACTGAGATGTTTTGCTTAGATGATGTTTTTTTTTGCATTAACGCTGCATAAATGCACTAAAACCACATGTGCGCATTTTTACTTGCTGGATTTCTGCATTTAATGTAAGTCTATGGGGAAATTCCACACTTAACTCAGTGTCCACACAAGAGAAATTGAAATGCTGCAGCTTGGAAAAATGAACGGAAGGTCGGCTTATACACAGCTTAAAAAGAAGCATAGTGGATGAGAATAATTCCATCCACTTTGCTTGGACAGTAAAATGTTTTTTGATGCAGAGAAAACACGCAAAATCAATAATGCGAGTAAGGCTACATTCAGACAGTACATTTTTTGATCTGTTTTTTTGCAGTGCACTGCAGAAAACGGGTCACTCAAATGACATCCCAGCAAAGACTATGGGTTTTCATTTTTGCAATTCATACGGTGATCTTTTAAAGTGATCCGTTTTTTTCACTTAGGAGAGCTCTGTTTTGGTAAATGACATGTCAATTTCTGTAGTGTTTTGTCCTGCATTTTTCCCATAGCAGCCTTTCAAAATGGGGGAAAAAACGCAGCAGTCAAAGATCGATCAAAAAACACAGCAAAAAAGGGATCCGTTTTTTTGGGTGCCTTTTTTTTGACAGCTCCTGTTTTGCAGCTAAAAATGCAGCAGAACAGAAGACAAAAAAAAAAAATCACACAGTCTGAATGTAGCCTTACACTGATCGTGGGAACATAACCTTAAAGCACCATAAAAGTTTTATTTTTCCCAACTTCACCACTGCACTGGTGCTTTAAATCTATGTCCCCCTGCTCCTAGCCTAAAGACCCTGTTACACATAACAATGTCCCAGCGACCCGACCAACAATCAGTCGCTGGGACATTGTTATCTGATCGTTGGTGAGCTGTCACACAGGCAGACACACCAGCGATCAGCAAGGACACTGGTAACCAGGGTAAACATCGGGTAACTAAGTGCATCACTGCGCTTAGTTACCCGATATTTACCCTGGTTACCAACCCCCAAGCGTGCACTGTGCGGCGCAGGGAGGTCGTTGATCATTGGTCTCCTCGTGTCACACATGGTGATGATGGCCGCCCAGCGGGAGATCAGCTATCAAAATATGGTCCTGGCCAGTTACCAACGATCAGCTTGCTGGTCGCTGGTCGTTGGTACATGTCACACGCTACGACATCGCTACGAGGTTGCTGCAACGTCACAAAATCGGTGACGTTGCAATGATATCGTTAGAGATATCGTTGCATGTAACGGGGCCTTTATACTTACCCTCTGGCACCTTCATCTGTAATCAGCGTTGCTCCCATCGGTTTCAGGCAGTTTATGACTGGTGTTTCATGGGAGTGTACCGGAGGTCACAAATCAATACAAGTCTATGAGAGGCCTGTTCGCGCCTTCATAGAGATGCATAGAGCGTTTGTGACATAAATGCATGACTTTCAGCCAGTAAGAAGTTGCGATCACAAGATGGAACCATAGGACCGGGGGGAAATGTAAAAGGTGAAGACATAGGAGGGTGAGTATATTACTTGGTGCAGGGGGCTTAAGTTAAAAGCACTACTCCGGCAGTGAAAAAGAAAAAAAAAAAGCTGTAGCTGCGTCTTTAAAACGAAGTGTGAAAATTGGCGTTATTCTTGCTTCACCTCATGCTCCTCTATCCTGTATAACCATTGACATTCTCAATACTAGCTGTGATTGTATGTCTGTAAAATTCCTGTATTCTGTGCTTTAAATTGGTCTAATAATAATTTGAAAAAGGGAGTAACCAGTCCTGCTCTGTATCATATCAAGGGTGAACAGGGTCGATGATTTAATGTCTATATATCTGCCAGTTAGTGGGCATGAGTGGCAGGTGGCAAGTGTTAATTTATTTTTTTTTAAAAATAAAATTTTGAGAGGCTCTCCAATCCCCGAAAGAATGAATATGGCCCATATTAAGTTGATTCCTAAACCTGGAAAACCATTGTCCGACCAAGCCAGCTACAGACCAATTTCTCTTATAAACCAAGATTTGAAACTTCTTTCGAAAATCCTTGCGGACAGGTTAGCAACAATATTACCCAGACTGATTTAACCACACCAGGCGGGTTTTATTAGGGGACGATCGACAGTTACGAACATCAGGAGGGCTATGCTTCTCATAGATGTCGAGAGACATAGAGGATCTGGGGAGGGAGGGGATCCAGCCTTGATCACCCTCGACGCTGAGAAAGCATTTAATAATGTTAGGTGGCCATGGCTGGATTGGGTCCTAGACTATTGGGTTGGTGGGACCCTTTCGCCAATTTCTTAAGTCCCTATACAATAACCCGAAAGCCTGTATAAGTATACCGGGGTTCTTATCTGATACATTCAGACTAGAGAAGGGAACCCGTCAGGGCTGCCCGTTGTCACCCCATCTTTTTAACTTAGCGATCGAACCACTAGCATTATTCTTGGCCACCCAGAACACCTATGAGGGCCTCAAAGTATGGGTGGAGGAAAGAAAACTGTCCCTCTTTGTTGATGATATTTTATTTCTACAACACCCACTCAGAGATCTTAAGTCAATATTAGATGATATAGTAAAAATAGGTAAACTTTCAGGCTTTAAGTTAAATAGAGATAAATGTGAAATTCTTTTCCTCAAAAGTGGTATGCATAATAGATCTGGAAACTTGATTTGTGGGATACCTGTAGCCAAAGATAGTTTGAAATATCTTGGAGTTCAGCTGGCCAGATCACCAGATCTCAAGGTTTTTTTCGGACGAAGTACCTTTATGTCCGCGCTGCTGTCAGAAAAGTATACCACCGACACAGGATGTCTAGGTATTAGTGATATTTTATTTCCTTATTTCCAACGCGTTTCGGAGCCACATGCCGAGCTCCTTCATCTGTCTATAAAAGATAAGACCCTATTTTGCGCATTCTCAACCCTTTAGATATAGATCTCCAGATCTGACCTACAAGATGAACTTTCTCCCGATTATAGAAAAAATAGAAAGAGAACTGGAAACTTGGAAAAATCTACCTCTGTCATTGCTGGGCCGATGTCATCTTATCAAAATGATTAGCTTCGCGAGACTGCTATACCCAGACAATTCCTATGCTGCTAAAACACATTGATATCAAGAGACTCAATTTGGCATTTTCTAAATTTCTCTGGCGAGGTAAAAGAGCTAGAATAAAACTATCAACTTTAATGCAGTCAAGAGAGGAGGGGGGACTGAAGGTCCCAGATATTAGGGGATATAATCTAGCGTGCGTCATGAGAAATGTTTTAAATTGGGTTAATAGTACCTCCAAATTCTCTGATGTGGGCCTGGAAGGGGAGTTCTTGAAAGCTTGGGATTTATCTGCACTGTTACACGCCTCAATGTCGGAATTGCCTCCTAGGATTAAGAATACCTCTATTTGTAGAGACACGGCGGTGACATGGAAGGCGGTTAGAAAAAAAATGAACCTTTCATGGAGGATTTCTAAGAAATTAAACCCCTGGGCCAGCCCGACCTTCCCACAGGGGATTGAAAACTCGCTGTTCCGTTTGTGGAAAGAGAGGGGGGTAAAAACTCTAGGAGACCTAATGCACATGAGGGAGAGGAGATGGATGAAGGGCACAGAAATTTTAACTAAATTTAACCTTCCCAGATCTCATTGGCTACAATATTTGCAAATTAGACATTATCTCCTGTCCATATTACATGATGTTTCGGCTGAATTAGACAGAGGGGAGTGGGAAGACCTAGCAGGGACTGCTTTGAACGATACATCTATATCCTGCAAAATACTCTTAGACCGACAACGACCCTTAAACTATTCTCCTTGTAAAAAAAACACATAGATGACCCTGATTTAACTCCAAAGATGTTAGAAGGATGGGGAACAATAAGAAAATGGATCATAAATGAAAATGAAGGATGGGGAACAATAAGAAATTGGATCATAAATGAAAATGAAGGATGGGGAACAATAAGAAAATGGATCATAAATGAAAATGAAGGATGGGGAACAATAAGAAAATGGATCATAAATGAAAAATGGAGAGATACCCAATATAGACTTCTACACGGGACCATTAAGGGCTTTAATATTCCACCATCACCGACTAACAGAGAAAGATGGGTACATTGCCCCAAATGTAAAGCCTCTATGACCGACCTCAAGCATGGGATATGGTCTTGCACAGAGACACAAAGATTCTGGAAAAAGGTGGGAGACCTGGCCTCGGGACTTTATCCTGACGAAAATAGAAATGATCCAATGTTATGGTTGTTCCATTACTCAAAAGGCACATGCACTAGTAATCAGATGCATGTCTTATTTCATACAATTTCCTTAGTGGCAAAGAGGCTACTTCTACAATACTGGATTAATGAATCCATTCCCACGATGGAGATGGTACAAGACACCCTCAGGAAAATACTAGATCTTGATTCCTTTGAGACACTTAGAAGTCCTTCCAAATTGACAAAAAAGTTTTTTAATAAATGGAAACCATTCATTTTAAAAACTTTCTCGAACCCGGGGATCGAAAGATTAATATTACTTTCTAAACATACAGAATGGTATGCTTTAGAAGATTTGAGAGGCACACTAGGTAGATTAAAATGTAGCATTTAGGATGACACACTGATATTTATAGCATTATAAGAAACAGTTAGGCAAAGTCAGATTAGATAGACTAAGTCTAGGAAAAGGCAACTTAATGGGGGGGGCGGGGAATCCACTTTCATTCATTCATTCATTTATATATATCTATGACTTTTTGTATTCTTGATATATGTTCATATATATATGTTGTCAGCTTATTATTGAACCCAAGGTATTTCTTATATATATATATGTATGTGTGTGATTTTTGCAACTTAAATATTATTGCGTTGTATGGAAATTATAAATATGCTAATAAAAATGATGGTTCAAAAGAAAAAAAAAAAAAAAAAAGGTTGTACCTTTTTTGTATTAAATATTATTAAATATTGGGATGCACATACACACTGTAACAAATATACAAACACATACGTATACTATGCATCAGCACACTGCAAACAATGAATACATAAACTGCACTAAAGCCTTCCAACCACGTCACAGTCACCTCTTTGGGCCACAACACCTCATATGAGTAGATACTTTTTGATGAAAAATGTTGTCTTTTTTTAATTGTAGATCAATAGAGTAATTCATTGTGTCCATACAATGGCTGCTGGCAGAAGAGCATTTGACCAGATCTGACTATAAAAGCAGCTTTCCTGTGTGAAGTGATTTTCTACTAGAGGAGGCTAAGGACCAGGTGTGGCTCCTGCACCAGCCATTGTATGAACAGAACTACTGGACATTGAGTAATGAGAGCACCACTAAAAAAAGAAAGTGTCTAAGAGTAACCACATACATTAGTTGATGAAGGCAGAGTACTTGTTCAGCTAACAGTCATCTCTTCTGTGTCCATATACACGCTTGGTCGCCTTCACAACATACTAAAGATCAATTTCTTCATTGTGTCAGGTCATTAAATAATTTATAATATTTTGTGTAGCCTTAAACTGTATGTTATATGATAATACATTCATTCAAAATGGTATATTTTCAGACTGCTCTGAAACAGTTACCTTTAGAAAACTGTGATGATTTTCTAAGTCTTCATCTGTAAAGCCAGTTCCAATCTGAACAAGAAAAAAATATTTAAAAAAAATGATTTAAACAGTCTCCAAACAATGCAACACACAAATATATTGCTGCTATCTGGTGTTTCTATACCAAGCAGTGACTGGATGAGATGAAGCCCGGCTATACCCCAGCTGATCAGTAAGATCATATACAAGCAGATAGCATAGGTAGAAAAAGAAAGGCTCGTCAGAGGGTGCAGGAGTATCTACACATCAAACAGCTATTGGATTTTCTACTATACATTCTACCTATATCTGCAGGGACAACATTAATGCATATAAGGCTTCTGGAGGGGGCACACCCCAAAGTTATAATACAAACATAGGGCCTGCACATCTCTACTGATAAATTAATGTACTGGTGCACAAATACATTATGTGTATATTGATACAGACATATGGGTACACAGCACACTATAATTAATGAATACATGAACTCCAATACCGTTAAGAATATGAGGTACTTAGTGCCAAAGCCTCCAACCAGGTCAAGGGGAACTAAATATGGATGGTCCCTGACACTTATCTTCTACCTCTGCGCAATGTTTAAAAGGAACCTGTCTGCTAGTTTATCCCCCCAGCTATCACTATCTGCACCTGCAGCTCCATTGTACTAGTCAAATCATCCCTGTCTGAGCTCATAGTGTAATGTTAAAGTTGAAAAAAAAGCATTTATACACTTACATTTTCTTATGCAAATGAGGCACAGACTACATCTTGGAGACTGTAGTCTATCTGGCAGGTAATAGTTAACATTTCAGCCGAATGTCAGAATATGCTGCGGGACCTGATGTGATGTCACAACCATGTGACAATAATAGTCAGAGCCAAGTCTTCATAGCACATAATGATTTGGCTTGCTTAGCTCCACCCTAGATGGTCACATGATCATTACATCACACAGGTCCTTAAGACAAGAGAAGTTAATATTGAGTTAACTATTAACCTGCTAGATAGACTACATTTTGGAGACTGTAGTCTGACTGTCTTATTTACATAAGAAAATGTAAGTGTATAAATGCTTTTTTTTCACCTTTAGCATTACACTATGAGACATGGATGGCTAAACTAGCAATATGAAGCTACAGGTACAGACAGTGATAGCTGGGAGGGCAAAAAACGACCTGACAGATTCCATTTAATTGCGAGCGGCTCCAAGTTTTCTTTCACTCCCCATTCATGTGAGGCCTGGTTTGACACAAGGATATGTAGGATGTAAGTGATAGGGTCCATCCGTAGGTGCATCTTGTAGAGGTTCAAGGTTGTTGTGCTCTTTGAGCAAAAAACACTAACCATCTCATGTTTTTAGCATTTATAGAAATATTGGAGTTCATGTATTATTATTTAATTATATATCCACATTAATTCCATTGTGCTCTACATGAGAAGGGGTTACATAAATTATAGATATAGTTTACAGTAAACAAATTAATACAGAGGGGAGAGAACCCTGACCATGTGGACTTACATTCTACGGGATAATAGGAAGGAGACAGAAGGTCGGGGGTGCAGCAGCTCTGGATGTGGTGAGGCAGCAAGCTCTGGCGGTGGTGAGGCAGCAAGCTCTGGCGGTGGTGAGGCAGCAAGCTCTGGCGGTGGTGAGGCAGCAAGCTCTGGCGGTGGTGAGGCAGCAAGCTCTGGCGGTGGTGAGGCAGCAAGCTCTGGCGGTGGTGAGGCAGCAAGCTCTGGCGGTGGTGAGGCAGCAAGCTCTGGCGGTGGTGAGGCAGCAAGCTCTGGCGGTGGTGAGGCAGCAAGCTCTGGCGGTGGTGAGGCAGCAAGCTCTGGCGGTGGTGAGGCAGCAAGCTTGGCGTGGTGAGCGAAGTTGGGGTGGTGAGGCAGCAAGCTCTGGCGGTGGTGAGGCAGCAAGCTCTGGCGGTGGTGAGGCAGCAAGCTCTGGCGTGGTGAGGCAGCAGCTATGGCAATGGTGAGGCAGCAAGCTATGGCGGTGGTGAGGCAGCAAGCTCTGGCGGTGGTGAGGGAGCAAGTTCTGATGGGTGAGGAAAGGATGTATTCTGGAAATATTTTTGAGTTGGAGGCGACAGAAGGTGGCAAATGCATGGATGTGTGGTTTGAAGGACAGGGCAGAGTCGAGAGTTACTCCGAGGCAGCGGATTTCAGCTGCGAGACAGAGCGTGATACCATTTACCATATTAGATAGATCAGGTAAGGAAGGTGCGTGAGATGGAGGAAAGATGACGAGTTTGGTTTTGTCTACATTGAGGTTTAGGAAGCAAGAGGCGAAGAAGGAGATGACTGACAGAGACTCTAGGATTCTGGACAGCAGAGAGTTGACATCTGGGCCAGACAGGTAGACCTGAGTGTTGTCCGCGTACAGATGGTACTAGAAGCCATGGGACTTTATGAGTTGTCCTAGGCCAAGGGTATAGATGGAGAAAAGTAGGGGTCCCGAGACAGAGCCTTGCGGGACTCCAACAGAGAGAGAGTAAGATGAAGAGATAGTGTGGGAATGGGAAATGCTAAATGTGCGGTCGGAAAGGTATGAGGCAATCCCAGATAGGGCAAGGTCTTTGATGCCAAGGTAAGAGAGAATCTGTAGCAGTAGGCAGTGGTTGATAGTCGAAGGCAGAGGACAGGTCTATAAGGCAGTTTCGATGGAGTGGTGGGGGCGGAAGCCAGATTGGAAGTGGTCGAGGAGAGAATTAGATGAAAGATGGGGGGAAAGTTGAGTATGGACATGCTGCTCAAGGAGCTTTGAAGCAAATGGGAGCAGCGATATGGGAAGGTAGCTGGATATAGTAGTCGGGTTGAAGTTTGGCTTTCTGAGGATGCATGTGATGGCGTCATGTTTGAAAGCAGAGGAGAAGGTAACAGAAGATAGCAATAGGTTGAAGAGATGGGTGAAGGCTGGGATGAGCGTGTTAGTAAGGTTGGGGAGAAGGTGGGAAGGGATGGGGTCAAGGGCACAAGTGGTTAGGTGTGATTTGGAGGAGACAAGTAAGCTCTCCTTCAGAGTGATATTGGAGAGGGAGGGGCCGAGGTCTGGTAAGTGGAGTGGTTGGGGTTGTGGAACAGTAAAGGTGTGCCTTGTTTGGTCGATCTTATTTTTAAAGTGCGTGTCAAAGTCATCAGCAGAGATGAGGGAAAACGGAGGTGGCAGCGGTGGGCGGAGGCGAGTTAAAAGTGCTGAACAGTTGTTTGGGGTTGTAATATAAGGAAGATACAAGGTTTGTAAAGTAGGTCTGTTTAGCAGAGGTGAGGACTGGTTTGAAGGCGAGTATTGCATGTCTGAATGCATTGATCTCGTCTGGTAGGAGCGTTTTCTTTCAACGCCGCTCCGCGATCCTGGACACTTGTTGAAGTTTTTTTTTTGTGAAGTTGTTGTGCCGGGGTTGCCTATTGATTCATCGCACTTTAACGTGCATGAGAGGGGCAACTGAGTCTATGGCTGATTTGAAGGTGGTTTATAGAAAGTGGTGGCACTGTCTTGTGTCATGGAGTAAAGATATAGAAGACAGAGGTAGGAGAGCGTCAGTCTGTGAATGTATAAATGTGTACGGTTTCTGTGAGGATGTACTAGTGGCTGGACATTAGGGGCGGGTGAGGAGGACAAGGATGAGAAAGTGAGTAGATGGTGGTCAGATAGGGTGAGAGGGAGGGTTGTGGGATTAGATGGGGAACAGAGGCGGGTGAAGATTAATTCCAATGTATGTCCGTCTGTGTGGGTGGCTGTGGAGGACCACTGAGCAAGTCCAAAGGATGAGGTAAGTTAGAGGAGTTTGGAGGCTGCCGGCTGGCGGGTGTCAGTAGGGATATTGAAGTCACCCAGTATGATGGTGGGGATGTCAGCAGAGAGAAAGTGAAGAAGCCAGGTGGAGAATTGGTCAATGAAGGCAGCGGCCAAGCCTGGTGGTCGGTATATGACGGCTATTTGGAGATTAGAGGGAGAGTAGATACGGACAGAGTGAACTTCAAAAGAAGGGAGGATAAGGGAGGGTGGGGGATGGTTTGGGTTGAAGGAGCAGTTTGTAGACAGAAGGAAACCCTCTAGTCCGCCATGTGTTGCCAGGGCGAGGAGTGTGAGTAAAGTGGAGGCCGCCAGAGCTCAGTGCAGCAGGGGAAGCAGTGTCAGAGGGTGACATCCAGGTCTCAGTGAGGCCCAGGAAAGACAGGTTGTGGGAGGTAAAGAGGTCATGGATCACGTGGAGCTTGTTGCAGATGGAGCGGACATTCCAAAGTGCTTCAGATAGAGGAAGCAGTGGGGTGGGAATCAGGGGCACAGGTTTTACGTGTGAGGGATTCCGTTAGTTTCTTCGTTTGAGAAAGACAAGGGTGAGGGTTAGTGGGACATTTGAGGTGGGGTGGAGCAGGATTGGGAGTTATGTCGCTAGCAGTGAGAAGAAGCAGAGAAAGGGAAAACACGTGGGTGAAAGAGAGCGGCTGGCTTTTTTTTTTTTTTTCCCATTTTATTGGGAGAGGTTTGTGGTTAAGGAGCAGGTCTGCAGATGAGGTGAGGTGGGGGGTAAGAGAGAGGGGGAGATAGTTATTTGGTTAGAGGGTGCTGGGGTTTGGGGACAGCGAAGCAGAGTAATGATTAGTGGAGCAAAAACTGTGATGGCAATAATAGTGGTCATAGTGAATAGTGAAAGAGCAGGGTGATAAAAGAAAGGAGAGTATATTTAGTAGACCGTAATAACTTTTAACTTCTGTCCAATTTCTGGACTACTTATGGTATATTTCTGATGCAACACTTTAAAGATGTCACATTAGACCACGGTGTATATCAGACCTGCTTCACTCAACTTATAGCACTCAAATGCTCAGAAAATGGACCAGGTGTGAGAAAAAGGAGAAGGAGGGAGCAGGACAACAGTTCACAGCAGGAAGTAATTAACCGATTGCAGTATAGCACATTTGGACCGCATCAAAGCAAGGCAAAGGATGGAAAGATAGGTGTAGTTGTAAACAAGCATAGAGAAATAGGAATATGCATTCAGCGGTTATGGAGTATGATGCACGGGATTCTTTAATCAGTATGTGGACGCACCATGTATGTGTGTCTGTATATTGGCCACATAGTGCGCTTGCACATTTATTTAATGTTAAAGTTATGCAGGCCCTATTTATTTAATAGTATACATTTGTAGAGGTGCCCCCTCCAGACCTCAGTACCCTTATCTACACACATTAGGGCAGGCACACATTTTCATGCTGCTTATATAAAAGCACTTTTACAGAAAACAGACAGTGCTACTGATCCTCACGGACAAAATTCTATAGAATTAATCTTCAGATTGGCATCTTCAACAGATGCCACACACCAAGCAAAAAAAAATACGGTACATCAGTTCATATGAAGCTATTGAAAAGCTGAGCTGTTATGGGTAGACTGACCTATATGAGCTGTGTGAAAGATACTGTGAGGAGTTGTTATACTTTCCCACCACGGATGCCTAGTTATATCAATTTTATTGCTTACAAATTGAAGGGGGAAGGAGATGTATTGAAATATCTCTTACAAGCCTGTGTTTATAGACCATAACTCAATCAGATATTCAAACCAACACACAACCACATATTCTTATTCAAAAATGAAAAAGTGTACACGTTGTCAACAGATATAGGGAAAGCATACATAGGAACAGCAGCACAGTATGGTAGGCGTGCACCCACGGAGTACAATTACAGTTACGCATTACCTATAACAGCTATAGGGAAGGATTATTGTTGAGCACTAACAAACAAAGCATGAAAGACACTATTCACATTGTACAAACAAGGAATACATATATCATATATGTTCATGCTTACAAATCTAGTGCGTCCAAATTAAATCATACAATTATGTAACTGCACACACCAAAGAACTCAACCATGACTCAGTGTTCATGGGGGTAATATGCATCAATTATTCAGACCTATATGCATACCCAGACACATACGCATGCAGGTTTTGCAGCATATACACGAAGAGGCATATATCCCAGTCACATACAGCTAGTATGTATGCATAACCATAACTCAATCAGGCCTACATTAACATTCAATAACTTACATCTGGTTGTGGAATATATGCCTTTTCTTTCTCTTGGCAGGGGGGCTACCTGAATACACACCTCTCTAGACTGGCTGGAGGGTTCACGGTTTTTTAATTCAACATACATAGGCTTAAGAGGGTTGGGTATGTTTGTCTTTGTTAGGGGGCTGGGAAGAGAATAGAAGATGTGTTGGGGGGAAGGAGTCAGTTGTTGTTGTGATTTGGAAGCCACAGGATTAGATCTAAGGCCGATCCTGAAACCCATATGGAGTATAGAACTTGGAAGTTAATTCACAGGCTTCGGTAGTGGGATCTACATTCTGGATGTTTGAAATTATCCCATGGACTATTTTGCTGGCTTGTTTCTGATCTTGTGGACTGAGGGCTTCACATTGTGGTTATATACCAGGACTTACTGAAATACAGTGCCTTCTGAAAGTATTTGGCCCCCTTGAACTTTTCAACATTTCAGGCTTCAAACAAAGATGATTTTTCACAAAAATAATTTGAATTTACAACAAGTGGGACCCAATTGTGAAGTGGAACGAAATTGTTGGATATTTTTAAACTTTTTTAACAAGTAAAAAACTGAAAAGTGGGGTGTGCAATATTATTCGGCCCCCTTGAGTTAACTCCGTTAACTTGAGTTAACTTTGTAGCGCCACCTATTGCTGTGGTTACAGCTGCAAGTTGCTTGGGGTATGTCTCTATCAGTTTTGCACATCGACAGACTGATATTCTTGCCCATTCTTCCTTGCAAAACAGCTGGAGCTCAGTGAGGTTGGATGGAGAGCATTTGTGAACAGCGGTTTTCTGCTCTTTGCACAGATTCTCGATTGGATTCAGGTCTGGACTTTGACTTGGCCATTCTAACAACTGGATACATTTATTTTTGAACCATTCCATTGTAGATTTTGCTTTATGTTTGGGATCATTGTCTTGTTGGAAGATAAATCTCCGTCCCAATCTCAGGTCTTTTGCAGACTCCAACAGGTTTTCTTCCAGAATGGCCCTGTATTTGGCTCCATCCATCCAATTTTAACCATCTTCCCTGTCCCTGCTGAAGAAAAGCAGGCCCAAACCATGATGCTGCCACCACCATGTTTGACAGTAGGGATGGTGTTTTGAGAGTGATGGGGCTTTTTATTTATTAAAAAAGTTTAAAATATCCAATAAATGTATTTCTCCTGTTCGCAGGAAAGGGAGGTGACCCACCCCTCCCTTATGAGTAGTTCACACAGAAGCAGCGTCACAGGTAAAGCCCATAGTGTGAAGTCCTGGCTGGAGCTTTTAAAGGTATGTTCACACACAAGCAGGTTTTAATCGCATACATCAGTTAGGGACTGCCTCTGTCAGGGTAACCGTGACGAGGTGAAGAAGCTTGCAGTATATTTTTTGCAAAAAACGTACAGACCAATAGCCCTGTTTTTGATACTTTTTCTTGACAGCACTTGCTAAAAACTGAAAAAATTATTTTTTTATTATAACAGAGCTTTTTGTGTGATTCTTGTGCGGATTTTTTGCACTGAGTTTTTGCAGTTTTTCTGGTGGTGGATGAATGCGGTTATTAATTGCATTCATCAGTGTGCACGACTCATTATTGTCTCGGCACTGTACCTGTATGGATACAAATAAAACTTCTTGCATCATTAATGTGTTTAAGTGATTATTACAACCCACAACTCAAAATCTTCAGATACCTCTGCTGGTGTCAGTCTGGTTTGTTTGACTCCAATAGGAAAGGGTTAATTGTAATTATTGCACTTCTGATTTGCCCCCTCCTTTTCCAGGAGCCATAACTTTTAGATTTTTCAGCTGAACAGCCATACACCAAGTTTTCTTGCAGAGTGTGTGTCGTAAGTTTGGATTACACCATTCACTGAACCATAAAAAGTGCTGAAAAACATAACTAAAATGGAGCGAAATGGCAAAAAGCTCAACTCCAGTATTGTATTCTTTGGGTTTTGTTTTTATGACATTTAAAGTGCAGTAAATATGACCTGGTGACCCAATTCTGCAGATCAGTAGGCCACTGGCAACTCCAAATATAGTGTTATGTTATATTTTCTGTCATGCCCTTAGTTGTGGACCCGGTCTCCGCTGTGCAGAGAGATGGGCGCCTATCATGTAGCTCTAATGGTACTGCTCACCCTGTACGTGGCTCCAGACGGTCTGCAGCTGCTTTCTGTTAGGAACCTGCATTTCCTTGGCAGGTCTCTTGGGAATGCTCTTAAGAGCTGCTCCCCGCCTCACCTCCTGCGCATACTTAAAGCAGCAGAGCACTTGTTCTCTATTAGGGCTGTCTCTGCTGTGGTGCTCTGTGCATAACAGGCACCCACCACTTTGTGAGGTGCCTGGGCAACATTGTCAGACTCAGTGATCTTGCTCAGGCCTCACTCTGCAGCTCCCTTCTGTTAAGAACCTGCGTTTCTGCAATTGGAAGTCTGTTGCTTAGGATTATACTAACACCGCTGTCTCCGCAGAATCTTATGTTGGTTTTCTCCATTCTAGATCCTTCTGGACACTCTGCATCTTACTCCAGGTAGGCCAAGCCTTTGCAAGATTACACGGAGTTTCCAGGATTCTCTCCACCGACAGAGCCAGTATTCTACTTTCTCCTATCCGGTCTGTATGGGTCACCTCTCTGGTCTGAGATTTGTAGCATTCAGGCCACCATGGTGTTGTAACGGGAGGAATCCCTGTACATGGGGTAAACCTTGCCAGTACTCCACTACATGGCACAGTGTTGTGATCCAAGGGAGCCTCCCCTCAGATACCTTTCCCCTGTTTTACTTGTTTTAATAAACATCTTTGGTTTTATGAAACGCATGCTCCTGTCTCTTGAGTTTCGGGTATACAGCTACCACTGCATCATCAGTGGTCAAGTGACTTTTCAGCACGTCCTCTTCCACTGAATCATCAGTGGTCAAGTGACTTCTCAGCACGCCCTGTGGGCGTCACAGTTTGCCCAGGCTATGGACTCCACTGATACCCGATACTCAGTCGAGAGAGAGCTGGCTGGGTTTTGTCAGAGCTAGTTGCCTTCATGCAAACCTTGGATACCTGTCTATCTAATCTACAGGCTACTTGAGCCCACCAACATGACTCAGCTAACAGAGCTTCATCAGGAACTCAATCGTCAATGTGAGACGTAGACCCGCATGTTGGACTTACTGACCTCCATGGATGACCGTTTAACTAAGGTACAGCTGGTGACTGCCCCCCAACCTCCGGTACAGCATCCAATGGTTGTACCCACTATGGGACCCTGTCCTTGTCTCTGCAAGCCTCCTCGTTAGGATGGTGATTCCAAGTTTTGCAGAGGATTTTTCAACCAATGCTTGCTGCATTTTCATTTACTGCCTCAGCATTATCTGACTGACATGGCCAAGGTGGCTTTCCTTGCTTCTCACCTGGAGGGAGAGGTGTTGGCCCGGTTCAACCCCCTAATGGAGCGGAATGATTCCATTGTGTCTGATCTGCAGGAATTTATGGACACATTCCACAAGATTTTTGATGAGCCTGGTCATGCCACAGCTGCCATGGAGTCTCTTTTCAACTTGTAACAGGGCTCTTTCACGGTTGGTCAGTATGGCATCCGTTTCCGCACCCTGGCTTCGAAGCTCCAGTGGACCAATGAGTCTCTGGTCGGACACTTCTGGCGAGGTTAATCCGGAGAAATCGAGGACGATTTGGCATTGAGAAACTTACCCAAGCCCCTGGATTATATCATATCCCTTGCCATTCAGATTGACATGCATCTCCAGGAGCGCTCCAGAGAGGATTCTAGAGAAGCGATTTCCCCGTCCAGCATCTTCTACACCGAAACCTCGGTCTTTGAGGATGAACTTGACTGCATAAAGGTGAAGAGGAGAAAATGCTTTCTAGATGGTACAGGGTTCCTGCAAAATTACATACCATATTCCCTAATGTCAGCGCCGATTGTTGGATATGTGGGAAAGAGACAGCCATGTTACTTCATCTGTTTTGGGAGTGTGATGAGGTTAGTCCGTTCTGGTGTGCTGTTGAAAATATAGCGAGACTGCTTGCTGGACTCATGTTTCCCCTGACGCCAACCCTGGTTCTTCTGCACCACACCGACACCCCCCTCTCACAGTACAAACATTCTCTCCTGAAATTTTTTATTATTGCTGCTCGGTGTTGTATTCCAGATTTGTGGGGTAGATCCTCTCCTTCGACACTATCTCAGTGGGCCAAAAAGCTTAATACATTAATCCACATGGAAGAACTTACCGCTTCCCTGCATGATTCATACACCAGATTCTGGTGCATATGAGCCGCATGGATGGACTTCCAGCAAATGGAGGACTACAAAGCTATATTGAGTGGTGTTTAGGTGTTTGTGCAGAAACAAGAAAAAGCCATGGCATATACTGGAAGCACACCTGGATAATTACAAATGTACAAAGTTTATTTCTTTCCAACATAGATGCAGACAACAATTAAAAACAATTAAAATTCACGACTTGAACCATGATAAGGGGTCCATCAAGTATATATACATGGCACAATGAGTGCTTCAAAGAGCGGGGACAGACTAGGTGCAAAATAACCACACAACCAAAGTAGCCCAAAGAACAATTGTGAATAAATATATTACATATTGCAGTAAAGGTTATATCATGTGCCACACAATCTGTAAACCATGTAACAATAGTTGTCAGATATCAATTATGTGGAAAAGTACCAGAATATCCATATACCCACAGGGCAGACAGTTGTAGGTAATGGTACAAATAGTATATATATATTAAGAGATGGTAATCATATGTATGTTTTTTAAGTCGACCAAGGTTCCAGTTAGACCTGAGATATAAGTAACAGAATTACAATAAGTGTTATGAGGTATCAAGTACGTCCCTTACATTATAGGCCAGTTAGAACACAAGATCACAAATTGTAGGTATGCATACCACAACCCATAAATGACAAACAATGATGTTCAATATGTTACTCAGTTATAGTAAACCGGTTACAGGTTACAACTATATAGTCACTTATGTGTAACTGATGTGTGGGTTAAATTTGTTCCTAGATACCCTTCTATCCATATAGCTATGTGGGAAAAAATATCAAAGAAGTAATAGCATAAAGATCACCGAAATGATGATATAAAGCAATTTCAATGTTATTACAATTTCCAGTAAAAATAATGTCACCACATTGCTGATAGCACTATTAGATTTGATATATGAATCTGTGTAAGAGGCACTAGGGGTGGAAAACAGTTCAATGGATCTCAATAGGTCAAATTCTCATAGTCACCCATAGGTATGGTCCCCGCTTGTCATAGATGGACCCCCAGCAAGCCCAACGTGTATTGCTGCACACTGGTAGCTTCGTCAGGGGTGTCCGCTTGTGTCCACGTCTGCAGTATAAATGAATTCAAAGTGCACGGTGCCGCGCTCAGCCGGTGGTGGGCGTATACCAGAAACGCGTCACAACCACGTGATCGCGTTGCTCGGTAACTGTGAAACAAGAAATAAAAACCGGAAGTGCGTCACAGTCACCTAACGCGCTTCCATGGAGATGATATAAACAATCCTCTCACGTTCTAGAGAGAATTGTGAACGCCCAGGAAAAGGTTTAAAACGAGAGGTTTAATGATTAGGTTCCAATTATGGATACACATATAAGGAAAGCCCTGATGATTCATATAGAAAACAATTATAGTGAAAAATAGAGTATACAATGAGCCTCATCTCCAAGAGTGACAGATAGGCAAATACTCCCCATATATCAGGGCAAGAAAGAAATAATCAGTGCATCATGATTTTCCTCCCAGGAGGGAAGGGTGGAGGATTGGGGGGGTTGTGTGGGGGGTTATAAATGTAAATGGTATCAGAAAATTCTGATGCTGTTTAGAACAAGTTTAGCAAAAATTGGGGTGCAAAAATACAATAAGCAAGGGGGATAACTCTAGATGCGTGTTGACATAGCCCATGGTAAATATTGTGGAATTATTGATGTTATTATATAATCAATTATAAATTAATATGGGAAGTGCACTAACAGTAAGGCACAATTCCCATTAAGAAAACCCAGCGCATATATGTCAATAAACGACATGTTATGAAAGAAGTTCCGTATAACAGTCGTTTAATTATCTAGAGTCATCCCTATAGAAGAAAGCATATGATTCAGAAATATATATGCAACCCCAAGTTTATTATACCATGTCCCTAGGCACTATGTTATGTATAAGTTAATATCACGTGATAAGTGCCCATTTTATCTATGAGCATAGGCGCACCCAAGGGGGGGGACCTACGTGTCTGGACCCCTTCCTTTGGACGGCCCTGAGAAGTGGTGCAGTACACAAGGAGCTGGGCCCCTATGTCAGGAGACAGGAACAATTACACAGCACCCAAGGGCCCACAAAAGAGGCTGCTTTTAGGGGGGCTTCGCTCCCCCATACCACCCCACCGGGGGCTTTGCCCCTCGGAACCCCGCTGGGGGGTGACACCCCCCTTTCAGGGCCGGTGTGTGTTTCTTGGACCCCTACCTTGGGAAATTTCTGGGTGCGCCACTGTCTGAGTACACGGTAATTGTATTGCATTAAATCACATACAAGGCATATACCTACAGTAGCTTAATTATAGTATGTATGCGTACCTATTGTGCACTTCAAAGCGGTATATACAGTCATGGCCAAAAGTTTTGAGAATGATACAAATATTAATTTTAACAAAGTCTACTACTTCAGTTTTTCTAATGGCACTTTGCATATACTCCAGAATGTCATAAAGAGTGATCAGCTTAACAGCAATTACTTGCTAAGTCAATATTTGCCTAGAAAATGAACTTTAACCCCCAGAACACATTTCAACATCATTGCAGTCCTGCTTTAAAAGGAGCAGCTAACATGGTTTTAGTGATTGTTCCATTAACACAGGTGTGGGTGTTGATGAGAACAGGGCTGGCGAACAATCAATCATGATTAAGTAAGAATGACACCACTGGACACTTTAAAAGGAGGCTGGTGCTTGGTATCATTGTTTCTCTTCAGTTAACCATGGTTATCGCTAAAGAAACACGTGCAGCGCCCTGAGTCTGCTACCTACTTCACAGCCTCCACAGGGCTGACAGCGACGATTAATGTGATCCATATCCCAGTTGAAGAAAATGACAGCAAGGTACAGGGATCAAGAGGTGGGGGGTGAAAAAAAGATTTACTGCAGACCTCCTGGCACAGAACCTTTTTAAAGGGTCAAAAAGTTAATGCTATTCATGCAACCTGTTACAGATTGTCCGTGCAGAGATTAGCACAAATTCACATTAAGGCCAGTAGAGGAACAGCTTCTGAGTTACATATATATTGTGGATGACTCCCCCACCCTATCTAATCTACACTAGTGCCTTTAAATGACTCAGCTACACAGCCTAAAACCCTTTACAAAGTTATTTCTGGCTATTGCAGAACAATAGTGCCATCTACTGCATTAAAGTGGAATTTCAACGGATCATCTAGTTTCATGCACAGATATTTCCCTTGACAGCATTCTAAAGTGACTCATCCCCCGCATCTCAAAACCTTTCACTTGTGGGGGCGCAGTCCGGGAGCCGATGAAGCCGGCCGCATCTTGCTGAGCTCCTAGCTGTGCCTGAGGTTCTGCGGCACAAATAGATATTTTTACCCGAAATAGCCCCACATCTTCCGTCCACAACACTGGAGGAGACACCAGAGATGCCCAGGCAGTCGTCCCGGAGGTGCGGGGAGTCTGCACGCCTCACTGACTTCTACCCGCAGGAACGCCAACAATTACTGACTCCTAACATGGCGTCCTCCCCTTCCTGTTCCTCCCAACCTGCGGCTGGTCTGCCTGGACCCCGGAGCTCCGGGGGCCAGCTAGCGGGGAGAGATGGAGAGACGCTGGTGACACGCAACTTGCTTATGGAAGCGATGAGTGCACTCAGACAATCCATACAGGAGGATACCAGGAATATTTTACAAGAGCTGAGAGGAGAAATGTCGGCCCTGGGAGAGCGGACACAGCATATTGAGGAGAAAGTGGCGGAATACGCCACAGCTCATAATGAACTGGCAGACGATTACTCCGTCATAGCTGCCGACATGAAGTTAGTAAAGCTGAAATTATGGGATCTGGAAGATAAAGCTAGAGCTAATAATCTGCGTCTTAGAGGTTTCCCTGAGGGAGGTGCTGAGGAGGACTTATGTGAGACAGTGAGTCAATTTCTGCAGAAGCTTCTCCCAGAGACCCCAGGAGATAAACTGCAATATGACAAAGCATATCGCATCCCAAAACCCCCTCACATCAACAAGTCCCTACCGAGAGACGTCCTGGTCTCCTTTTCTACTCTTAAAGCTAAGGAACCAATAACACAAAAGATGAGACGTCCGGACACCCTCCCGGCACCATACTCTGACATCCAAGCCTTCCCAGATCTCTCCCCTGGAACTCTGGCCCGCAGGAGAGCATTCGCCCCACATTGTAAAATATTGAGAGACAAAGGGATTTCCTACAGCTGGGGTACTCCGGTTAGGGTCAAGTTTCGGTACAAAGGAACGTCACATCTCTTCCTGTCCCCCAGTCAACTGGGAAAAGCTCTTAAATAGTGGAATCTTGCTGGAGACCCAGGGCCGTCACCTCATCGCTCACCAGCCTCACAGGAGGGGCATCCATCTTCCCCTCAGTCTCGCCATTCTCTAGCCAGAAACGGAAAGTCTCCTTCTGCTACTACCTGAACTTTTTGGATGAACATTAACATTTACATTTCTTTACCTCAGGTCACAACTTGGACCCCAGCTGGGGGAATTTGCCATTTTTTCTAATTGGTTAGGACTCTCTTCCGCTCCGTTGAAGAGACCCCTTGTTGCCAGCCCATTAAAGCTGGTTTGGAGCCGAGAATCCTCCTATTTTTTCTCGGCCTGTTTGGGGGAGATTGTTTGTTCTACCCCCCCCCCCCCCCCCAAGACTGAGAGGTCCCTTTGTACGGACCTGTGCTGATCATCAGATCTACCTCTACGTTTCTTATGTCAAACATGTTCTCCTCTTTTCTTTTGTTATTCTCTGTTTTGGTCCTTCAAGCCTATCTCTAGTACCTAGTACCTATATTTCCATCTATTTCTGATACTCCCTGTCTACCTCCCCCCTCCTTTCTTTATAACCTTGTCCCTTTTCTGTGCCCACTCGCGCAGGCTGCCTGCACTGGTCGAAACTGGAAGACATCATCAGGTAATACCACCATAGTTTATCTCATTAATTATGAAAATTGTATCTTTCAACGTTAAGGGTTTAAACTCCCCTTTTAAGTGCTCCCTCTTATGGAAAGAAGCTCTGAAGTCCAAGGCAGACATTCTCTGTGTTCAGGAGTCGCATCTCTTGAAAACAGACAATCACAGACTACATCATCGCATGTACCCCACAGCATACTTTGCGAATTCAACAGGCAAGAGGGCCGGGGTATGCATTTTTATTAAGCACTCTTTAGCGTTTACTCTGGTCGAAGTGGATGCCGACCCAGCTGGCAGATTCATTGTGCTCTCTTGTGCGATATCTGGAGTTGCTCTCACTCTGGTAAACACATATGCACCAAATGAGGGTCAGGTGAAGTTCCTCAGAATGTTGTTGGACAAGGTTCCTATTAACTCGGGTGGATTTAAAGTTATTTGCGGCGATTTTAACCTAGTCCAAAACAAGTTCCTAGATAGGTCCCGTGGGGCACCTGGGGCTGGCAGAGAAGCAGGACCTGTGTGCAGGGAATACCGTCTCCATGACCCTTGGAGATACCTGCACACAACAGAAAGAGATTACTCTTTCTACTCGCACAGGCACAGGTCGTATTCCAGATTAGATTATTTTCTGGTAGATAATAACACACTCACGGCCTGTGCCTGTGCGGAGATTGGACTCATAACGTGGTCTGACCATGCCCCGGTGTCCCTCGATCTGGCGGTGCACTCCCGCCCCACTCCACCGGGATCATGGAGATTGAACCGCGCTCTTTTGTCTGATGACGGCCTTGTGGAGGACATTAAGACCCGCATAATTGAATATTTTAAACTTAATGACAATGCCTGCGTCTCAGATGAGACCCTTTGGGCCTCTCATAAGGCCTTTGTCAGAGGCCTATTCCTCCAGAAGGCTGCACAGATCAAGAGAAAACGTGAGAAAGAGAGGACTGAACTACTTAACCGACTCTCCAACTTGGAAGCGGAGAATAAGCATAACCCCACCTTCACACTGGCCTCTCAACTGACGTCAACTAGAATGCAGTTGAGGGCACTTCTCTTGTCACACCATGAGAGAGCTTTACGCCTCTCGAAATCGGCGTTTTATGAGTCTGGGGATAGAGCGGGCACAATCCTAGCTAGACGCTTAAAAAAGAGAACTGCTCAATCTACGATAGATAACATCAAAGACAAAACAGGCCGGGTAGTGAGAAACCCCATTGATATAGCGACGGCGTTCCAACAATATTATTCAGATCTTTACAATCTACAACATGACGTCGAGACTCCCCAGCCCACCCCTCAGCTGATTGAGAACTTCCTGGAGGGGTTGAGCCTGCCCTCTGTCTCAGCCTCAGACCTGGAATATTTGAGTCTCCCTTTTTCCTTGGATGAGGTCACCCGGGCAATCGGGGACACCAAGCTTCACTCGGCCCCTGGCCCGGATGGCCTACCCAATGAGTATCTGCGGGACTTTTAGAGAGGCATTGGCTCCATACCTCCTACGGACTTTCCAGCAGTGGAGGGACACGGGCACGATCACCCCCCTTCAACTTCAAGCAACAATAATCACAATCCCTAAACCAGGCAAAGCTCCTGACCTCCCTGGGAGTTACCGACCCATCTCACTCCTGAACTGTGATCTTAAGATCTTCGCTGCAGTTCTTGCGTACAGACTAAGGGAAGTGGTACCTAAACTAATAAATCCGGATCAGGTAGGTTTCGTGTCTGGGAGACAGGCGAAGGATGGGACAAGAAGAATGGTGGATCTCGTGGGGTCCATGGGGCTGTGGGGGACCCCCGGTGCATTCCTGTCTTTAGATGCAGAGAAGGCGTTCGACAGGGTGCACTGGGGTTACCTGGAGGCGGTCCTTCGAAGGTTTGGCATTGTGGGCTCCTTCTTGAAGGCGATTCTATCCCTATACTCCAACCCTAATGCCAGAGTTTTCACATCTGGCTTCCTCTCGCCTGTCTTCCAGATTACGAACGGAACTCGCCAGGGATGCCCGCTGTCACCGGTGATTTTCACCCTGGCAGTGGAGCCCCTGGCTGAGAAAATCCGCTCCGCACAGGACGTGTCGGGTGTTCGGGTGGGCGGAGATGTCCATACCATTGGTTTGTACGCTGATGATATTATCATCACTTGCATGGAGGTGTCTCGGTCTCTCCCAGCAGTAATGCCATCCTGAAGGACTACTCGATGGTTTCGTTCTACAAATTGAACGCGGCTAAATCAACTATTCTGCCACTGGGAGTTCCAGACTCGGAAATAGCTGCTTTCACAGAGATTTTGCCGTTTTCTTGGTCTAGGGGTGGCATACCCTATCTTGGGATCACACTGGCACCCGTCGACCAACTAATGCGACTTAATTATGAGTCACTGCTATCGAGAGTCCTTTTGGATGTCACTACATATGGTGCTAAGACCCTGTCTTGGATTGCTCGATTACACGCCTTTAAAATGATGACTTTACCAAAGATAATATATGTATTTAGGTGTGTCCCTGTTAGGATCCCCAAGGCCCTGTTAACTAAATTGCAGAGCGCAATCAATGCATTCATTTGGGCTAACAAGATCCCACGCATGGCTAGGGAGACGATGTATGCTCCGATGGGGGAGGGGTGCATGGGAATGCCAAACATATTGGAATACCATAGAGCTATAGTCCTGGAGGAGGCTGGGTCTTGGTGGCGTAGCCCTGAGCATCTCAGACGGGTCTCCATTGAGACTTCTCACCTGAGGAGTGGCACTCTGGGAGACCTCCTGTTGGCGGAGTCAGTTCGGCCAGTTGCCCAGGCTCGTCAACTCGAGACTTCCCAAGCCCTCTTACACTGTTGGAGGTCGGTGACGCGGGCCTGGACCCATGCTCCACTGGAAAATGTGCCTATTAGGGCGCTGCGCCTCCTTGTCCCATCAATCCAGACGAAGACCTGGGAGGATATAGGATTGGGGTCCCTGGGAGACTTTTGCCAGGAAGGGACATGGCCCACGTTTGAGTCCCTGTGTAGATGGTTCCCTGAATGTCGTTCAGCATTTCTACAATTCTCCCAAATAGACCATCTTTTGCGTAGGGCCTTGTACGTCCCATTACCTGTGCTCCCCCCCCGGTACCGTTTCTCCTTGGTGCTGTTCAAACGGATCCCCCTAAACCAACAATGATGTCCAGAATTTATAGAGGATTAGTATCCATGGCTAGCGAGATGAAACTCCCATACATGAGAAAATGGGAAGGAGACCTTGGGTTACCTCAGAAGTCGAGGACTGGCACGCAGCATCTAGAGAGGTGGGCAGGTCGACCAGATGTGTAAATCATCTTGAAAACATAAAGAAGATCCATCTTAGATGGTACCTCTCTCCTGTGCGCATTGCCCACTTCACCAAAGACCAGTCCCCGCAGTGTTGGAGACTGTGTGGAGAGAGGGGTAATCTAGCGCACATGTGGTGGTCCTGTCCGAACATACGTCCCTTTTGGACTTTGGACCAAAGCTTAATCCACTCAGTCACGGGAATTAGACAAGATTTAACATCGCAGCTGGCAGTTCTGAATATTGGTATTCAAGATTTCCCCATCCCACTGAGAGGGACAGTATCACATATTCTCATTGCTGCCCGTCTGTGCCTAGCTGCAAAATGGAAGGCTCCCTCATCTCCTTCCTTAACTGAATTGCTCCATAAGATCAATTGGATCTTTCACCAGGAATATCACTTAGCACTAAATGGGCTGACCAGATGGACGATTCACGATAGATGGAGTGTTTGGGCCTCCCACCCGGGAGCTGCACTGGTCCCTTGGGGCCTCCTCCAGCCCTCTTGCCCTGCGGGCCCACCGAGTTAGAAGAAATGGTTAGAAGAACCGGTCTCCCCTGTGAGATGCCTGTTCAGAGGAAGTCATCAAACATAGTGTTTTCAGCTTAATCGGATCCTTAGATACCCTACATATAACCAGAGAGTTGAACGTTCCTCGGCTGGTGCGGCAGTCATTGCGAGTTTCCCTCCCTCCCCGTCTCACCCCCATCCCTGGTTCCGAGCACATCTCCCCTCTCTGCTTCCCTTTCTCTTATCTCTTTTATTTTCTTTATCCCCTTTATGACCTTTGATTGCTATATTTTGGTATTTTATATTGTCCTTCTGATGGTTCTTCCGGATATGATTCCGACAGAGAACCACTACTGTTATGTATGTTTGTTGCTCAATTTATGCAAAAATTTTTTTTTCTTTCAATAAAAATTTAATGTTTAAAAAAGAAACACGTGCAGCCATCATTGCACTGCATAAAAATGGCCTAAGAGGGAAGAGTATAGCAGCTAGAAAGATTGCACCTCAGTCAACAATCTATCGCATCATCAAGAACTTCAAGGAGAGAGCTTCCATTGTTGTCAAAAAGGCTCCAGGGCGCCCAAGAAAAACCAGCAAGCGCCAGGACCGTATCTTAAAACTGTTTCAGCTGCAGGATTGGACTACCAGCAGTGCCTAGCTTGCTCAGGAATGGCAGCAGGCTGGTGTGAGTGCTTCTGCACGCACTGTGAGGCGGAGACTCTTTGAGCAAGGCCTGGTTTCAAGGAGGGCAGCAAAGAAGCCACTTCTCTCCAGAAAAAACATCAGGGAGCGACAGATATTCTGGAAAAGGTACAGGGAGTGGACTGATGAGGACTGGGGTAAAGTCATTTTCTCTGATGAATCCCCTTTTCGATTGTTTGGGACATCTGGAAAACAGCTTATTCGGAGAAGAAGAGGTGAGCGCTACCACCAGTCTTGTCTCATGCCAACTGTAAAGCATCCTGAAACCATTCATGTGTGGGGTTGCTTCTCAGCCAAGGGAATTGGCTCACTCACAGTCTTGCCTAAATACACAGCCATGAATAAAGAATGGTACCAGAATGTCCTCCAAGAGCAACTTCTCTCAACCGTCCAAGAGCAGTTTGGCGCCCAACAATGCCTTTTCCAGCATGATGGAGCACCTTGAGAGCATGCCAGGGAGAATTGCAGAGGTCCTGAAGAAGAAGGGTCAACACTGCAAATATTGACTTGCTGCATTAACTCATTCTAACTGTCAATATAACCTTTTGGTACTCATAAAATGATTAAAATTATATTTCTGTATATGAGATAAACATCAGACAAACACAAATAAAAACCAGAGGGCAGCAGATCATGTGAAAATATAATTTTGGTGTCATTCTCAAAACTTTTGGCCATGACTGTATAATATACTTTGCATCCCTGACTACCATAGGACCCACAAACCCTAGCACCCACAAACATTTGTGGCAAAAGGGAAGGAAAAATAAACACAACCATGAATTAAAACAGAGGGAAAAGATGGGAGGTGGGAGCCCCCCCATGTTAAGTCCACCCATTATTGGAACATAGGTTCAGTCATTGGATCATTCCTATAATCATTCACATCATAGATCTGATGTGTAAGAAATACCACTAATAGAAAAAGGGCATTTTAAGTAACAACATGTCCAGAACCATAACTATCAAAAAAAAATCCGTATGGTCAGATACAAAGAAAAGTCCAATTGGGATCAGATAATTCTCCCGGATTATATAAAGGAAGTCCCAAGATGTGTTCATCCTCCTTTTCTTGTAGTTAAATCCCAGAGCGAGAACCATCCCATTTGTCTTCTATGGATAGCTATCAGTAGATTTCATAATCGCTGGTTCCCTTCCATGTGGGTCCGTCAATGTCTATCCAAGGAATCCTGTAAATAGAAACTCTTCATTTAGTCCAACAGGTGACATGGAGTCTTCTTTACATCACCACCCCAAATGGATAGTTTGATCCGATACAACCCCACAATTTGTAACCCTCTAGGGCTCACGTGGTGTACGGATAACAAGTGTGAGGAGGTCAATTTAATACCTTTCTCCTGATGGGTAGATGCCATGTTGATAGTCGAAATGTGATGTTGAGCTCTTTTTCTCAATTCCTGTGAAGTCTCACCAATGTACACCTTGTGACAAGAACAAATAGGAACTATTAAAAATAGGAAATAGGAAGGCATAGATGACGTTAGAACATTTACAGTTAATGTAATTTCCTAGTTTATATTCCTTGGAATCACGAGGGTTGCAAAAGAAATTTCTTTTTGAAGTCATATACTGACATATACTACAGGACCCACAGGGAAAGGAGCCCATTAATTAAAATCTCCTTGCAGTTGAAATGGTGGGTCTTGTAAAGTGGCTGTTAGTTAAATGGTCACGTAGGTTAGGTGCGCGCCTCGCAGTTAGAAGCGGACGGTCCTCTATTAGTGGCCTGACCCTGGGGTCAAGAGTGAGTAGGTCCCAGTGTTTACGGAATGCTTTACCCACCTCTGGCCATTGATTATTGAACTGGGTGATGATCCTGATCTTATTGTCCACAGAGTGTTGCTTCCATTGGAGTTAAGATTGTTGGTCATGTTGATCAGACCTTTGATATGCTTTGGAAATCACTTTCTTGGGGTAGCCCCGGTTCCGGAAGCGTTCAGTAAGAGCTTTAGCTTGTATCTTAAAGTCCTCGTTTAAAGTGCAGTTCCTTCTGACCCGTAGAAATTGTCCAGTGGGTATACCCCTTCTTAGATGTTGGGCGTGGAAGCTGGAAAATGCAAGCAAACTGTTAGTTGCAGTCGGTTTCCTATATACGTTTGTGCAAAAGCATCCATGTTCCACTGTTATCGTTAGGTCCAAAAAGATGGCCCATCTGAGAAATGGAATATGTCAAAAAGATATTCAACCCATTCAAGTTGAGGCTAGTCAGGAAATCAACACAGTCTGGTTCGGTGCCCTCCCATAGCAAGATAATATCGTCAATGCACCTATACCAGCCACGTACTTGCCTTTTGTAGTATCCATCTGGTAGACCACCGTTGACTCCCACCGCGCCGGAGTAGTGCGCTTGCTGTTCTTCCCCCTCCCTTTTTTTTTCCCTCTCCCTTTTATCACTCTTTTTACCTTACTCCTCTCCCTTCCTGCCCGTCTCTATAAATCTGTTTTTCTTTTTTCGTTCTCTATTTTTCTTTCTCTGTCTTAAATTCTGAGACGTTATATTGGAAGACAACATCTTTTTGAAGATTTTCTAGCACAGTGGCTGGTCTTCTGTTTTACTGGTAACCCACATTGCTTAGTCTAGTATTCTCAATTTATAAAACTAAGATTGTCATCTAATGTTTTATCTGGATACGGTTTCACTGTTTTCTATTCATGGCTGATATTTTATTTACTATTCACTTTGTCATTTGTTTGTACTTATGCTACTTCAGCCTTGCTTTAACTCTTTAAATGAAGAATTATAAAAAAAAAAAGGTGAAGAGGAGGTGGAGAAACTTGCAAGGAATCCGCATCGTTATGATGGACGCTCCACTTCCAGTCAACGCAGTAGGATCAAGAGGCTGAAGAAACTCTGCCACCTAGGACAGGTAAGAAAGGCTGTCCTAGGTGAGAATGATTCCTCTCCCCAACTAACTATATCCATACAAGTGATCTTCGGAAAGGTGCAGTTCTCCAAGACGGCCTATCTAAACTCAGAGTCTGGTGGAAATTTAATCCAGAATGCGGTGACCAGGTGGTTCGGGATCCCAATTGTTCCCCTGCGGCAATCCCGCTGCATCGTCTCTGTAGATGAAATCCCCCTGAAAGATTGTATTCTTGGTATCACCGAAGAGTGGAGCTTCAAATCGGAGCACTCAACAGGGAGAAAATTATCTTCTATTTGTTACTGAATCTGTCTCCACCATTTTTACTATGTCTTCCATGGCTGCACCTCCTTGACCCTGTCCTGGATTTGCTATCTGGAGATGTTCTTCGATGGAGTCAGTCCTGTCATGATCACTGCCTCAAACCAGTATGGCCTGGTTCTACCCAGCAGCCTCCTGCAGCTTTACCAGAGTTACCTTCTGCCTATTGGTCCTTCGCAGATGTATTTGACAAGAAGGAAGCAAAGACTCTTCCTCATCACAGGCCTTACGATTGTCCCATCGATCTAATCTCTGGATCTACTCCGCCTCGAGGTAGGATCTACCCTCTTTCTCCCACGGAGACTCAAGCCATGTCCGACTACATCAATGAGAATTTGGCTCGAGAGATTATCCAGAAGTCCTACTCTCCAGCTGGAGCTGCGTTCTTCTTCGGCAAGAAAAAAGATGGGTCTCTTTGCCCGTGCATAGACTACCGTAGTCTCACCTGAATAACGGTAAAAAATACCCTCTTCCCTTAATTCCAGAGCTCCTTGACCATCTTCGAGGTTCCAGAAATTTCACCAAGTTGGATCTCCGTGGGGCTTACAACCTCGTCAGGATACGATCTGGGGATGAGTGGAAAACTGCCTCAACACAAAAGATGATCATTACCAATATCTGGCGATGTCCTTCAGGTTAAGCAACGCACATGCTGTCTTCAAGGAGATTGTCAATAACGTATTCCGTTACCTGTTCTATGTCTGTGTGGTGGTGTATCAGGACGACATCCTGGTGTTTTCTCCCGATTTAACAACTCACAGGAGGAATGTTCATCTGGTTCTTCACAGATTGAGGGAGAATCGCCTCTACGCGAACTTTGAAAAACGTCTGTTTGAACAGAGGTCCTTAACCTTTCTTGGTTATATCATTTCCGATACAGGTCTCAAGATGGATCCAGGGAAGGTCTCCGCCATGCTTAAGTGGCCCGAGCTAAAGGACTCAAGGCCAGTCAGCAGTTTCTGGGATTCGCCAACTACTATCGGCAGTACATTCCCCACTTCTCCTTTCTAGTAAACCACTCACTACCCTGACTTGTAAAGGTTCCAAGCCAAAGGACTAGACTCCTGAGGCCGAGTCAGCTTTCGCCTCCCTCAAACAAGTGTTCTCAACCGTTCCAGCTCTTTACAGACCAATGATCAAAAAGCAGTTCTTTGTGAAGTGGATGCTTCGTCATCCCAAGCCAAAGCAGTGCTCACACAGAAACTGCCTACCGGTAAGATGGTGATCTGTGGTTCCTTCTCCAAGGCATTCTCACCCTGCGAACGTAACTACTCAATTGGGGATAGAGAGTTACTGGCAATTAAGCTAGCCTAGAAGAAAGGCGATATCTGCTTCAAGGCGCAGTTCATCCAGTCATCATTTACACTGATCATAAGAGTGTCATATCTTCAGTATGCACAAAGACTCAACCCTCTCCAGGCTCGTTGGTCCTTATTCTTTGCTCGGTTTAATTTCTCTTTCCATTTCTGTCCTGCAGAGAAGAATATTTCATATTAAAGGACCTATCCAGGTCCTTTCTGTCAGATGACCTTGAACAGGAGCTTCAGCATATAATTGAAGCATCTAGGATGATCACGGTGGCTCCAGTCTGGCTGTCACAGCTTTCCCCCAGTAAGGCCTTTGTAACTGAAAGAGACAAGAAGCGATTCTTACGCTGGGGTCATTCTTCTAAGCTTGCTGGCCATGCCGGTCAAAAGAAGATGCTTCAGCTGATATCTCGACACTACTGGTGGTCCAACTTGCGCCAAGACGTTTTGGACTTCGTGCAGCCTGTCCCTTCTGTGCTTGTAATAAAACACCCAAGAAAATGCCAGCCGGTAACATCTCTCGCTCCCTTGCAATGCACTCCCATGGACTTCATCACTGATCTTCCTGCATCGTCCGGTAGTACTGTCATCTGGGTTGTGGTTGACCAGTTCTCCAAGATGGGACACTTCAATCTGCTGTCTGGTCTTCCTTCCGCTCCTAAACTCGCAGATCTCTTCAGAGTAGTATCTCTTCAGAGTAGTATACATATCGCACACTCGTGTCCATGTGCCCACCGTTCTCAGCTCTGCCACCGAAGAATCCTTACAGTGCACTGTGTACAATGTTAGGAGTCTGTGCGACACAGAGTTTAAGTGAAAATCTGCTGCAACACTACACACTGAGTATGTGAAATAGCATAAAGGCTAATAATGAATGGCAGGGCTCTATGCACAGCTAATACAGGTATGAGGAAAAGTACATGGCAGTAACTGTTTGAGAATATAAAGAAACTTGAGAAAACTTAGCTTTAGTAGTGGCCACTGCGAAAGAGTCCGCTAACACCGCCAAGGTATTTTTCATCTTATCGGGTCCTAACCTTGTGCCTCTCTAGCGGTATAATGCTGCATGTGTGGGTTTCTGTATGCAAATAAAACCAGCATTGAGGGGTTGTCCTGGACTTGGCTACAATAAGATGGATGACCCAGCATATAGCTACAAGCGAGCGAAGGGAGCACAAAAAAAGAGTTATACTAATGATTAAGGAATGACTGGCATAACATTGAGTGTAGTAGCTCCCTTCCCCCGCCCTGTATGCTAGTACAAAGTTTATTAAAATAATTTGCTCTTCATTATTATTAAATAAAAATTTAAACGGCGGCTGCCCTTTAAATTCAACCAAAAAAATAAGCAGTAAAAAAAAAAAAAAAAAAAAAAAAAAAAAATAAGCCCATATCTCTGGAACCACAGAACAGAAAAAAAAATCAAAAACTGAACACTTAGGGAAGCAGGAATAAAACAATAACAGAAACTGAACATTTTTGACCTGACGACAGGTCTCTGTTATTTTTGTTGACGTGCAGCCCACATACAGTAGGTACCATTGTCTATATCTATTGTTATTCTTATTCTACAAAGAGGGGACCCACAACACGAGCGTCAAAACAGCATTAGAAAACATTGCTAAATTCAATTTGACCACATCAGTCTTTAATATTTTGGACAAACCTTGCAGATGGTCTGATATTGTTCACTTTCTTCATCATACGATGCAAGTAAAAATCCACCATATATGCCTGTTCGCTTTCCTTTTCCCAGGTAACCACCGATCACCACTAGATCCAGGGTGTCTCCTAAGCCTTCTAAATAATCCTTCTTCAGCTAAAAAAGATATTTAAAATATTAATAAAATAGGAGAACATAAAATACTTTTATTATCTAAAAAATATGTATAATAGCTGATAAGTGTATTTTACACTACCTGGGCCCTGTGTAAAAGAAATATATACTTGGCTCCTGCTCGGTGCCATTCTATCAGAGTCGGGTCTGCCAAGTTTTGTGTGGTGCTGCCATGCCATGTGAGCTCTTTAGTTAAACCTTTGGATGAATGTTGGAGAAGTGTGATTAGTGAGTGCAGATGACTATTAGTAACCACTGATGATGTGGCATAAGAATGCAAAGAGGACCCCGGCAGACCCAGCGCACACACATTGCTGGAACAGCACTGGCGCAAATCATAGATAGATATTTTTCTACTTTCTGACGGGAACATCATGAAAAAAATGGGTTGTCCAACCTTCCTTTGTGGTTGGTTACTTGATAATAATTTGATGCTTTGCTGTAATATCAGATGATAGAATTGAAAATTGATTATTGATGCCAGACAACTTTAAGAGCTCACTTAGGTTATGTGCATAATATGTCTAATCACCCAGCCATAGTATCATAGTTTTAGTAGACGTATATTGTAATATCGCCATATGTGACAATTCAGCAGATTGAGTGTTTTTCAGCCTCCAGTTTGTTTAACTGTATAGAAAAGTGCAGCACACTACTTTCTTATACAGAGGGTCACGGCAAAGAAACCTATACCAATTGAAGACACATTTCTTAACAGTGGGTCCATACGGCACACGGATGCCTCGGTCTTTATCTTGTCTGTGCACACACCTGAGCGTATGCACCCAGCTCTATGCACACAAAGTGTGGTCCGAGCATTAGGAAAGTTTCTCTGTTTGCATCAGGCCATTTTCCTATGTAAAAGGTACAAATTGGAAGAAAGGTCTGCAGTGTAGTAGTATACACCACCAAGAAAGAGAGAGGCATCTGTTAGGGCACAGGTATCCTTCAACCATCAAAAATCAAACTTGCATACTAAAAAGCTCTTGATGGTGGAAGTGAACCACTGCTACAGCAGATCGGAGTAAGGGGGCAAATATGCTGCCGACTGTTGTGCAGCCCTGGTCTAATGTCCAGCAGTCCTCAAAAAATAGCTAAGATGTAAAGTTTAAACACCCCAAAATCCCCCTCTGTGTTTTCTGGTAAGCCTCAGTAAGGCAAGTGTCCATGTATGAATGGTTAGGATACTGAATCTTCATATTGCAGATATAAAGCAAAAAAAAAAAAAGGCCTAATGCTGCAGATTTCCTACAACTAATGGAATAAGGCTTTGCAGATGATGTTTATTGCATGGCTTCAACTATGTAGCCACCCCAGAAGCAGAAACCACAGCCTCCCACAGCACAAGATGAGTATCCTGCACAAACCAGGCCACATCCCATTGTTCTGTGTAGATTAAGATTTTTAACCAGATAACTGAAGAGACCCAATCCAGCAATGTACTACCCCACTGTTGGGGTAACACTAGATGGGTGAGCTCTAACAGTCAAAAAAGTAATGCAATTTTTCAAAAAACAAACAAGCTTTTGAAAATGCCTATTTTTACTACATGTTGTTAAACAGGATCACTACGAAATCTGATGTGGCACGTATTCATATATTTATATTAAATATATATACAGTTGTGGCCAAAAGTATTGACACCCCTGCAATTCTGTCCGATAATACTCAGTTTCTTCCTGAAAATGATTGCAATCACAAATTCTTTGGTATTATTATCTTCATTTAATTTGTCTTCAATGAAAAAACACAAAAGAGAATGAAGCAAAACATTGATCATTTCACACAAAACTCCAAAAATGGGCCAGACAAAAGTATTGGCACCCTCAGCCTAACACTTGGTTGCACAACCTTCAGCCAAAATAACTGCGATCAACCGCTTCCGGTAACCATCAATGAGTTTCTTACAATGCTCTGCTGGAATTTTAGACAATTCTTCCTTGGCAAACTGCTCCAGGTCCCTGATATTTGAAGGGTGCCTTCTCCAAACTGCCATTTTTAGATCTCTCCACAGGTGTTCTATGGGATTCAGGTCTGGACTCATTGCTGGCCACCTTACAAGTCTCCAGTGCTTTCTCTCAAACCATTTTCTAGTGCTTTTTGAAGTGTGTTTTGGGTCACTGTCCTGCTGAAAGACCCATGACCTATGACGGAGGCCCAGCTTTCTCACACTGGGCCCTACATTATGCTGCAAAATTTGTTGGTAGTCTTCAGACTTCATAATGCCATGTACACGGTCAAGCAGTCCAGTGCCAGAGGCAGCAAAGCAACCCCAAAACATCAGGGAACCTCCGCCATGTTTGACTGTAGGGACCGTGTTCTTTTCTTTGAATGCTTCATTTTTCTCCTGTAAACTCTATGTTGATGCCTTTGCCCAAAAAGCTCTACTTTTGTCTCATCTGACCAGAGAACATTCTTCCATAACGTTGTAGGCTCTCTCAGGTAAGTTTTGGCAAACTCCAGCCTGGCTTTTTTATGTCTCGGGGTAAGATGTGGGGTCTTCCTGGGTCACCTACCATACAGTCCCTTTTCATTCAGACGCCAACGGATAGTACGGGTTGACACTGTTGTACCCTCGGACTGCAGGGCAGCTTGAACTTGTTTGGGTACTAGTCGAGGTTCTTTATCCACCATCCGCACAATCTTGGGTTGAAATCTCTCGTCAATTTTTCTTTTCCGTCCACATCTAGGGAGGTTAGCCACAGTGCCATGGGCTTTAAACTTCTTGATGACAATGCGCACGGTAGACACAGGAACATTCAGGTCTTTGGAGATGGACTTGTAGCCTTGAGATTGCTCATGCTTCCTCACAATTTGGTTTCTCAAGTCCTCAGACAGTTCTTTGGTCTTCTTTCTTTTTACCATGCTCAACGTGGTACACACAAGGACACAGGACAGAGGTTGAGTCAACTTTAATCCATGTCAACTGGCTGCAAGTGTGATTTAGTTATTGCCAACACCTTTTAGGTGCCACAGGTAAGTTACAGGTGCTGTTAATTACACAAATTAGAGAAGCATCACATGATTTTTCTAATAGTGCCAATACTTTTGTCCACCCCCTTTTTTATGTTTAGTGTGGAATTAGATACAATTTGGCTTTAGGACAATTGTTTTTGTGCTTTTTTCATTGAAGACAAATTAAATGACGATACAGTCATATGAAAAAGTTTGGGCACCCCTCTTAATCTTACTGATTTTTTTGGGTTTAAAATTTTTTTTTTGCAACAGCTATTTCAGTGTGATATATGTAATAACTGATGGACACAGTAATATTTCAGGTTTGAAATGAGAAGGAAAAGAAGCGCACAGAGTACTACCTTTGGGTTTGATGGTCACACGGACTCCCACAATACAGACTCACCTGGTCTGGTTGTGAATAGTCACAACTCCCTTGGACAAGCACGCATGGTCGCAGCCGGCTCCCGGCAAAAAGTAAGGATCCACTTGGAGAAATTAGAACCGGATGGATAGAAGCCACGCTGACCACAATAAGAGTAACAGAGTAACACACACACTGTTTATTCGTTTCGTGGCAAACAGGCCACTTCATCAGGGCTCAAGATTCAACAGCACATCCAGTTATATATACACACAGGAACAATAAAAAAAAAAAAAAAAAAATCACAAAAAATGAAGCTCCACCCCCTTTGACATCACTTCCGGTGAAAACGCCTACTATAAGTCAAACGTATAAAAATGCCCATTACATTGATTACAGTACATTAAAACACAATAATCACTATTTAAAATCACATATGTTCTTCAATAAATAATTAAAACATTTTTGGTATCAAGATAAACCAGGATTAGAACTAACCCTAGCAGGGGCATAAAATTATCTCCTCCAGAGATTAAACCTCTGTCTTATACCACTTAACCATCTGGTCGTCTTTGGTAAGAGCAACTGTTTAGCCAGGCTCTACCAACTCAACCCATCCAAACAATTCAATATCCTGATTTACTTAGTACACAAAACCTTCTTTTTTATATAAAAAGTAAACAAATAATTATAAAAATATAAACTTCTTGTCTATAGGGATCTTTCAAGGTAAATGACCACTACATTTTGTGTCTATAATATGCTCACTGAATTATTTATATTCCTTGGTTTGTTGATCTATGTAAATTACAAGTCACCCATATATACAAACGCACAATTAAAAACCTCTCAATATAAAGAGGAAATGCAGACAGGATTTATATGAGGTAAAGGATGAACAGAGAAACCGAAATAAAATGAATTACAATGTACTCGAATCACAATTACATAAAAATAAAGGGTTCATCCAGAATATGAACCCATTATGTCTAGGGGTAACCACAAGGTGATTAAGCAACGCCTCAGACCAGTAAGCTATCTGAGCTTATGGGGAATAGAGACCACTACGTTCATAATATCTCGCCACATTGTCACATAGAAGAACTCCATCTGGCAAGATGGTAAGAGAGAAACCATCACTGATAACTACCAGTATTATAAAAGTCTTCGATGGAACCAAGAAGACATTAACAACTCATGGCTTCTTAAAAAAGGCCACTTACCTCATTAAGCCCACCAGGGCTTAAAGTGCCCAGCTTAACAATACAATATGTTTCTCTTTTACCCAGGACATCCAATCTCCTAGGAGTATTTTCAGGCACACAATCAATAGGGGTAACAGATAATTTAACATCACCATGGTGAACTACGGTGCAATGTCGCGATAATCCATGTTTTAAAAAACCTCTGAGAATGTTAAACCATGGGAATTTACACGTTTATGAAGAGGTTGAGAAGTTCTTCCCACATACTGTTTACCACAGTTGCACTGGATCAAAAAGATCACATGATCCGTCTGACATGCATTCTGAAGTTAATATTAAAAACCTTCCCTTCGTAAATGACATGAAACTGTCCACGTCATTACTAATAGACCTACAACATTTACACCCACGTCTATTGCATCGGTACGAACCCCTACGGCCAGTTTGTTCATTACCTACTTGTGTACATCCAGAGCTAGGAATCTTAACTACACTAGGTGCCAAGACATTTTTGATGGTAGGAGCCCTTTTAAATGTCACTGTCGGTTTCCTGGGGACCACCTTATTGAGGATCGGGTCATTTAAAATCACATTCCAATGTTTTTCCAATATATTTCGTACTTGTAAATTCTGTGACGAAAAAGTAGTGATAACATTTGTTTCAAAAAGGTTATTCTTTACACCCTTGTTCTTGTCAGAATTTATAAGCTCATTCTGGGTACAATGTTTAACAGTGTTATAGGCCTTTTTGACAAGCCTCGGGGGATATTCTTTTTCTTGAAATCTTTCCCTCAATATTTTGCTTTGATCCCTAAATACTGCATCAGAAGTGCAATCTTTCTTAATTCTGTAGTACTGATTCCTTGGGATATTTTTAAGCTATGGTCTGTAATGGTTGCTTCCATAGTGAACATACCCATTTGCATCAACATATGTGATTTTAAATACTGATTATTGTTTTAATGTATTTTTAATGTATTGTAATTAATATAATGGGCATTTTTATACGTTTGACTTATAGTAGGCGTTTTCACCGGAAGTGACGTCAGAGGGGGGTGGAGCTTCATTTTTTGTGATTTTTTTTTTATTGTTCCTGTGTGTATATATAACTGGATGTGCTGTTGAATCTTGATGCCCTGATGAAGTGGCCTGTTTGCCACGAAACGCGTAGGCTGAATAAACAGTGTGTGTGTTACTCTGTTACTCTTATTGTGGTCAGCGCGGCTTCTATCCATCCAGTTCTAATTTCTCCAAGTGGTTCCTTACTTTTTGCCGGGAGCCTGCTGCGACCATACGTGCTTGTCCAAGGGAGTTGTGACCATTCCAACCAGACCAGGTGAGTCTGTATTGTGGGAGTCCGTGTGACCATCAAACCCGAAGGTATTACTCTATGTGCACTTTTTTTCCTTCTTATTTGTAGAGATCTCTCTGAAGGCTTACCAAGCCCTTCTCTCTGGGAGCAGCACTGAGTATCTTGAAATGGATTATTTTCAACATAGACTGGCCTCAAGGGAGAGACTCATTATCCAGTCTGTCGGGCTGGGGGGTCTTTATGAGGACAAAAACATTGAGGTTGAATCAGTGTTTACTAAAGAAGAGACTGTTGAGATGAAAAAGAATTTTAATAAGTTTGAGAATTTGTTGAAGGATGAATATGTAATTAGATGCACGTTTTTTATCCATATATATGGACGATAAAATATGTCCGAGAGGTGAATAAGAATAACCTTTTTGAAATAAATTTTATCACTAATTTTTCGTCACAAAATTTACAAGTACGAAATATATTGGAAAAACATTGAAATGTGATCTTAAATGACCCGATCCTCAATATGGTGGTCCCCAAGAAACCGACAGTGACATTTAAAAGGGCTCCTACCATCAAAAATGTCTTGGCACCTAGTGTAGTTAAGATTCCTAGCTCTGGATGTACACAAGTAGGTAATGAACAAACTGGCCGTTTGGTGGTTCCTACCGATGCAATAGACATGGGTGTAAATGTTGTAGGTCTATTAGAAATGACGTGGACAGTTTCATGTCATTTACGAATGAAGGGAAGGTTTTTAATATTAACTTCAGAATGACATGCCAGACGGATCATGTGATCTATTTGATCCAGTGCAACTGTGGTAAACAGTATGTGGGAAGAACTTCTCAACCTCTTCATAAACGTGTAAATTCCCATAGGTTTAACATTCTCAGAGGTTTTTTAAAACATGGATTATCGTGACATTGCAACATAGTTCACCATGGTGATGTTAAATTATCTGTTACCCTATTGATTATGTGCCTGAAAATACTCCTAGGAGATTGGATGTCCTGGGTAAAAGAGAAACATATTGTATTGTTAAGCTGGGCACTTTAAGCCCTGGTGGGCTTAATGAGGTAAGTGGCCTTTTTTAAGAAGCCATGAGTTGTTAATGTCTTCTTGGTTCCATCGAAGACTTTTATTATACTGGTAGTTATCAGTGATGGTTTCTCTCTTACCATCTTGCCAGATGGAGTTCTTCTATGTGACAATGTGGCGAGATATTATGAACGTAGTGGTCTCTATTCCCATAAGCTCAGATAGCTTACCGGTCTGAGGCGTTGCTTAATCACCTTGTGGTTACCCCTAGACATAATGGGTTCATATTCTGGATGAACCCTTTATTTTTATGTAATTGTGATTCGAGGACATTGTAATTCATTTTTTTTCGGTTTCTCTGTTCATCCTTTACCTCATATAAATCCTGTCTGCATTTCCTCTTTATATTGAGAGGTTTTTAATTGTGAGTTTGTATATATGGGTGACTTGTAATTTACATAGATCAACAAACCAAGGAATATAAATAATTCAGTGAGCATATTATAGACACAAAGTGTAGTGGTCATTTACCTTGAAAGATCCCTATAGACAAGAAGTTTATATTTTTATAATTATTTGTTTACTTTTTATATAAAAAAGAAGGTTTTGTGTACTAAGTAAATGAGGATATTTAATTGTTTGGATGGGTTGAGTTGGTAGATCCTGGCTAAACAGTTGCTCTTACCAAAGACGACCGGATGGTTAAATGGTATAAGACGGAGGTTTAATCTCCGGAGGAGAGTTTTATGCCCCTGCCAGGGTTAGTTCTAATTCTGGTTTATCTTGATACCAAAAATGTTTTAATTATTTATTGAAGAACATATGTGATTTTAAATAGTGATCATTGTGTTTTAATGTACTGTAATCAATGTAATGGGCATTTTTATACGTTTGACTTATAGTAGGCGTTTTCACCGGAAGTGATGTCAGAGGGGGGTGGAACTTCATTTTTTTTTTATTGTTCCTGTGTGTATGTATAACTGGATGTGCTGTTGAATCTTGATGCCCTGATGAAGTGGCCTGTTTGCCACGAAACACGTAGGCTGAATAAACAGTGTGTGTGTTACTCTGTTACTCTTATTGTGGTCAGCGCGGCTTCTATCCATCTGGTTCTAATTTCTCCAAGTAGGTTTGAAATGAGGTTTATTGTACTAACCAAAAATGTATGGACACCCTTCTGATTTTCATGATTTGAATACTCCTAACTTCTTTTTACTGACTTACTGAAGCACTAAATTGGTTTGGTAACCTCATTGAGCTTTGTACTTCATAGTTCGGTGTATCCAATCATGAGAAAAGCTATTTCAGGTGTCCACTTGCAAGTTGTTCTCCTAGTTGCATCTTCTCTGAGGAGTGGCATCATGGGCTCCTCAAAACAGCTCTCAAATTATCTGAAAAAAAAGATTGTTCAACATAGTTGTTCAGGGGAAGGATACAAAAAGTTGTCTCAGAGATTTAACCTGTTAGTTTCCACTGTGAGGAACATAGTAAGGAAATGGAAGACCACAGGGACAGTTCTTGTAAAGGCCAGAAGTGGCAGGCCAGCAAAAATATCAGAAAGGCAGAGAAGAAGAATGGTGAGAACAGTCAAGAACAGTCCACAGACCACCACCAAAGACCTGCAGCATCATCTTGCTGCAGATGGTGTCACTGTGCATCGGTCAACAATACAGCGCACACTGCACAAGGAGAAGCTGTATGGGAGAGTGATGCGAAAGAAGCCGTTTCTGCATGCACGCCACAAACACAGTCGCCTGAGGTATGCAAAAGCACATTTGGACAAGCCAGTTTCATTTTGGAAGAAGGTCCTGTGGACTGATGAAACAAAGATTGAGTTGTTTGGTCATACAACAAGGCGTTATGTATGGCGCCACAAAAACACAGAGTTCCAAGAAAAACACTTGCTACCCAGTGTCAAATTTGGGGGAGGGTCCATCATGCTTTGTGACTGTGTGGCCAATGACGGCACCGGGAATCTTGTTAAAGTTGAGAGTCACATGGATTCCACTCAGTATCAGCAGATTCTTGAGAATAATGTTCAAGAATCAGTGTCAAAGTTGAAGTTACGCCGGGGATGGATCTTTCAGCAAGACAATGATCCAAAACACTGCTCCAAATCTACTCAGGCATTCATGCAGAGGAACAATTACAATGTTTTGGAATGGCCATCCCAGTCCCCAGACCTGAATATCATTGAACATCTGTGGGATGTTTTGAAGCGGGCTGTCCATGCTCGGCGACCATCAAACTTAACTGAACTGGAATTGTTTTGTAAAGAGGAATGGTCAAAAATACCTTCATCCAGGATCCAGGAACTCATTAACAGCTACAGGAAGCGACTAGAGGCTGTTATTTTTGCAAAAGGTGGATCTACTAAATATTCATGTCACTTTTCTGTTGAGGTGCCCATACTTTTGCACCTGTCAATTTTTGAAATAATGCATATTTCACATTTTCGGTTAGTACAATAAACCATTTCAATCCTGAAATATTACTGTGTCCATCAGTTATTACATATATCACACTGAAATAGCTGTTGGAAAAAAAACAATTTTAAATAAAAAAAAAATGAGTAAGATTAAGAGGGGTGCCGAAACCTTTTCATATGACTGTAATAATACCAAAGAATTTGTGATTGCAATCACTTTCAGGAAGAAACTGAGTATTATCTGACAGAATTGCAGGGGTGTCAATACTTTTGGCCACAACTGTGTGTGTATATTTATTTTTTTATATATATATATATATATATATATATATATTATATATATTATATACACACACACACACACACACACATACATATACGCACACACAACATATCTAGGAATACTGCAGTTCTTAAGACAAGTCAGATGGAGCAGTACAGGAATGAGATAGGGTGAAATGGTTATGGCAGCAAATATCGGAGCAGTTCAATAATAAGTATTAAGTTTTATTGTACTCTATCTCTTCAGTTAGCCATTGCAGGGATTCTGTCAGTTCATTTTTCAGTATGATACTAATATTACCCTTGAATAGTGCCTGGGCAGCTCTTTTAACACCTTCACCACCCAGTCTGTTTTGATCCTACTGACCTGGCCATTTTTGCAATTTTGACCAGTGTCCCTTTATGAGGTAACTCTGGAACACATCAATGGATTCTAGCGATTTTGAGAAAGTTCTTTTGCGACATATTGGGCTTTATGTTAGTGGTAAATTTAGGTCGATAATTTTTGTGTTTATTTGTGGAAAAAAAACTAAAATTTGGATATTTTTTATTTTTATTCTGTTAACCCCTTAAGGACTGAATCACTTTGCAGCTTAATGACCAGACTGTCTTTTGTAATTCTGACCAGTGTCCCTTTATGAGGCAGTAACTCTGAACGCTTCAACGGATCCTAGCGATTCTGAGATTGTTTTTGTGTGACATATTGGCCTTCATGTTCGTGGTAAATTTAGGTTGATAATTTTTGTGTTTTTTGTGAAAAAATAAAAAATTTGGTGAAAATTTAGCAATTTTCTAATTTTTAATTTTTATTCTGTTAAACCAGAGAGTTATGTGACACAAAATAGTTAATAAATAACATTTCGCCCATGTCTACTTCACATCAGCACAAATCTGGTAAAAAAAAAAATTTTTGGGATAGGAAGTTATAAGGGCTCAAAGTTCATCAGCAATTTCTCATTCTTGCAGCAAAATTTACAAAACCATTTTTTTTAGTGGCCACATCACATTTGAAGTCGCTTTGAGGGGCGTACAGGACAGAAAAACCCAAAAGTGACACCATTCCAAAAACTGCACCCTCAAGCTACTCAAAACTACATTCAGGAAGATTGTTAAACCTTCAGGTGCTTCACAGGAACTAAAGCAAAGTGGAAGGAAAAAAATTGACATTTTAATTTTTCCAACAAAAATGTTCTTTTAGCCTCAATTTTTTTCATTTTCACATGGGCAACAGGATAAAATGGATCCTAAAATTTGTTGGGCAATTTCTTTTGAGTACACCGATACCTCATATGTGTTCATAAACCACTGTTTGGGCGCATGGCAGGGCTCCGAAGGGAAGGAGTGCCATTTGACTTTTTGGAGCTAATTTTCCATTTAAAAAGTCAAATGGCGCTCCTTTCCTTTTGAGTCCTGCCGTGCGCCCAAACAGTGGTTTATGATCACATATGAGGTATCGGGTACTCAGGAGAAATTGCCCAACAAATTGTAGGATGCATTTTATCCTGCTGCTCATGTGAAAATGAAAACATTGAGGCCAAAAGAAAATTTGTGAAAAAAAAAGTACTTTTTCATTTTTGCAGATAAATTTGTGAAGCACCTGAGGGTTCAAAGAGCTCACTATGCATCTAGATAAGTTCCTTGGGGGGGTCTAGTTTCCAAAATGGGGTCACTTGTGGGGAAGCTTTAATGTTCAGGTACACAGGGGCTTCTCGATATGCGACATCATGTCGGGTATGGAGAGCCCCTATGTGCCTAAACATTGGAGTTCCCCCACAAGTGACCCCATTTTGGAAACTAGACGCTTCAAGGATTATATCTAGGGGTATAGTGAACATTTGGAACCTACAGCTACTTCACAGAATTTGAATAGGTCGTCATATTGAAAAGTTTCTTTTTTTCACACAATTTCTCACTTTTAGGGCATGTGCACAACATCCGGAGGCACTGTATCCTGGGCGTCTCCTCTGCATTTTTTTTTTATCATTTCTTTATTAAATGTAAAAAAAAAAATTACGTGGGGCTTCGCCATATTTTTGGTCCAGCCAGGTCCAGCAGGCAGCTAAGGGTTGCCACCAACCCCTTCTGCCTAGTTTTACCTGGCTGGAAACCAAAAATATAGGGAAGCCCTTTTTTTTTATTTCATGAAATAATTAAAAACAAAAAAAACAAAAAAAAAAAAAACGGCACAGGCTTCGCCATGTTTTTGGGCCAGGCAGGTACAACTAGGCAGCTGGGGGCTGGAATCCTCAGTGTAGGGAGGCCCAAGCTTTCTGGGTCCCCTGTGCTGCAAATTGCAGTCCGCAGCTGCCCCAGAAAATGGCGCATTCATAGAAGCTCCATTTTCTGGTGCCGTATCCAGCTCTTCCAGGTGCCGTGTAGCGGTAGCAGACTAGCTAATAAGGGGTTAATGCCAGCTTTTTGGCAGCTGGCACTAAACCCGAGATTCCTAATGTCTGGCCAATATTAGACCGGGCCATTAGGAATCTCTAGTAAATAGTGAAGAATACACAAGACAGATAAAAATATTTATATTAGGAAAAAAAACACACACGTATTTAGACTCCATCTTTCTGACGTCCAGTGGGCAGTGATGTCTGATGTACTCCAGTGGGCGGCCCCATGACGATTCTCAGTGCTATAGCATAAGGAGGCATTCCCCATATGCTATAAGAGAAGGCACTCTCCCAGGGGAATGATAGGTCATGAACTTAAGAGTTCATGACCTATCACGATCCTGGGGTCACACAGGGGTTAACGGATCTTCTGATAATCTCTAAAGCCTATGACCATGAAGAATCCAGAAAACAGTAATAAAGGATGCCCTGAGGAAGTGGCTTTGTGCCACGAAACACGTGTAGGCAGAATAAACGGAGTGGATGACTTACTCTGTTTTTATCCTTGTGGACAGCGCGGCAATTGATTCCAGCTCTTTATTACTGTTTTCTGGATTCTTCAATTCTCAGCTGGAAGCCTGCAGCGACCTTCTGTGTGCTTTTATTGTAGTTGTGACACTCACAACTACATCAGGTGAGTTTAACCAATTGGGGTCTGAGGGACCTGTATAATAGCGGTATTACTCTATGTGCGCTTCCTTTCTCTTTTAATTTATATGACCATGAAGAACACAGTTAGCCCCTGTGTGACCCCTGGATTGTGATGGGTCATGAACTTAAGAGTTCATGATGTATCATTCCCCTGGGGTCAAGCAGGGGTTAACTGATCCTCATGGTTATCTGCTTTAGAGATCATGAAGGTCAGTTAACCCCTGTGTGATCCCAGGGGAATGATAGGTCATGGACTTACAGAGTTCATAACCTATCAGTCCCCTGAGATTGTGCACACACAGCGGCGCACACAGAAGAGGAGAGACCGCCAATGCCAGGATCGTGGGACCCCAGGATTGAGGAGTGGGACCGGAGGCGGGTAAGAGAGAGAGGTCAATGGTAAACTGTGTTTTCCGGTCATCACATTACTGGCACCGGTAAAAAGCCCCCGATTTATAATCTGCAGGGCCTCAGCTACCGCTGGTAGCTGAATCCAAGGAGATTTTCAGTCACTGGGGGTCGCTAGAGGCTTATTCCTGGCTGACGTCTAAAGACATCAGCCAGGCATAAGTACCCTTTTTTTCCCAACGTCTCTAGGTGTTAGGCTGTCACTATGGGGTTATAACAGAGAGTTATGTCACACAAGATAGTGAATAACATTTCCCACATGTGTACTTTACAACAGCACAATTTTGGAAACAAATGTTTTTTATTAGGCAATTAGAAGGGTTCAAAGTTCATCAGCAATTTCTCATTTTTCCAGCAAAATGTACAAAACCACATCACATTTGAAGTAACTTTGAAAGGTCTACATGACAGAAAATGCCCAAAAGTGACACCTTTTTAAAAACTGAACCCCTCAAGGTACTCCAAGCCACATTCAAGAAGTTTATTAACGCTTCAGGTGCTTCACAGGAACTGAAGCAATGTGTAAGGAAAAAATGAACATTTTAATTATTCCGACAAAAATGTTATTTTAGCCTCAATGATTGCATTTTCACAAAGGTGACAGCACAAAAAGGACCCTTAAATTTGTTGTGCAATTTCTCTAAATACGCAGATACCTCATATGTGGTCAAAATCCACTGTATGGGCGCACGGCAAGGCTCGGAAGGGAAGAAGCGCCACTTGACATTTTGAATGGAAAATTAGCTACAAGCATTAGCGGACACCATGTCATGTTTGGAAAGCCCCTGATGTGAGGGATTTGCAATGTTTTGGCACAAGTGACCCCATTTTGGAATTTAGACTCCCTGAAGGAACTTATCTAGATGCATGATGAGCACTTTGAGCCACCAGGTGCTTCATATATTGAGCCGTGAAAATAAACAAGTACTTTTTTTTCCCTCAAAAATGTTCTTTTAGCCTTTTTCATTTCCACATGGGCAACAGGATAAAATGGATCCTAAAATTAGTTGGGCAATTTCTCCTGAGTACACTGATACCTCATATGTGGCGGAAAACCACTGTTTGGGCTCTGAAGGGAAGGAGTGACATTTTGGAACACAGATTTGGATGGCATGGTCTGTGGGGGTCATTTCCAGTTTAGATAGCCCCTGATGTGGCTAAACAGTGGAAACCCCCCACAAGGGACAACACTTTGAGTTCACTGCCATGTGGAGCCCTGATTACTTAGCAAGTGACATCATCACTCACCTGTGGCAGTCGCTGACTGCTGTGGGTGACGTCATTCAGAGTCCCTGCGGTCAGTGTGATTGCAGACTCTGCAGTGTGAGGCACCGCCGGCATGTTCTCATGGCTGGGGCGCATCAAATGCAGGATCAGCATAGGATACTGTGCACATGAGCCAGATTTTACCGAAAGTGTGTTGTTTAATCATGTCCGGCACCCAGTGTGTCAATGTCTGAAACATTCATGAGACCAATGAGCGGCTGAGAGCATTGTGTGTACTGTGCGAACCAACCCGGAACACAGGGAGTTAACATAAGCTGTGTGGAAGCTGTAGAGATCAGGCACATAGATGAGCAGCTGTATAGGAACTGGGAGGTTGATTACTAGCAGCTAAGGGGGTGTGTCCATGTGGGCGTGGCAGGCACGATAAGAGCCTGCCAGCTGAGTGATTGAGGGAGTTCAGAGACTGGTGAGATCATTATCATTTTGATCACCAGCCAGAGTGCAGAGCAGTCCAGGGCTCTGTGTGAATGAATATGATGGCAGCATGCTAGCTCCCTGCCGATGCCTAGGACCGAGGTCGTGACAGCTCCTGGAGTGGGGAAGCCGTGGCTTAACCCGGTGGATACTAGTCTGGGTGTGAGGTGAAACACATCCGGGAAAGGAGCCCTTGGGGGACACTTGGTGGACACGTGACCCAAGTAGCGAGACCCGGATCTGTGCCCGGTAAGACACCAGTTCCAGTGTGACAGTGAGCTGTGTGTGAATAATGCCAGGCGGGCATAACCGCCGTTGGGTCTGACTAGGCAGTCAGTAAAGGACCCGTAGATGTACATAAGGGCTTATGTAAACGTGGCCTGAATGAGAGACGAGGGCCTATGTGTAAGAGCCATGTTTAATGATGTGGGGAGAAGAGACCCGGCCAGTATGTATGATGAATTGGAGGCGATCTGTCCCGTAGGGACGAGGGGGAGGCTTGGCCTGCTGCATGTGGCAGGTACCTGTCCCTTTAACACTGCCTCTAACGGTGTGTGTGAACCTGGGGCCAGACGCAGGGGTTAGAAGGGCTCCTACAGTGGGGAACCGAGGCTATCCTGGAGGGCACTCGACTCAGCCGTGGGGCACAGTCGTTGACCTGGAGACTTGCCACAGGATGGGGGTTTGGCGGCGGCTGTCAGGCCTAAACACGTGGTGAGGAGGCCTTGGTGACGCATGGCTTTCCCGGTGTACTCAGGTTGTCCAATCCCTGTTATGGACCCAGAGGAGCCACAGTCCATGAATGTAGTATGGTGGGCTGTGAGCGTATGGAAGGGTGTGTGTGGTCCATGGATGCTTATAGGATGGATTACATACAGTGTGTAAGAACCCGGTCAGGCTGGAATCCTGACTATGGGTTAATATAGAGTCATCGTGCTGGGTAACTAAAACCAGGTGGCTGGTACCGTCATTGGGACCCACAGGGCTCATGGATAAGTGTGAGTAACTATTTATTAAGTAAATGTTGTGCGTATCAGGGCATATGTAAAACTACCCTGGATGATGGATCAACAGGGCTTATGTAAAACTACCCTGGGTGATCAAAGGAAAGGTGGTGCATCAGGGATGACTTCTGATGGCTGATGATGAAAAGGCCAGGCATGAGGTATCCACGAGTTATCCACCATTGGGACTGACTGTTAGGTCACAAAGGTCCCAGTGATAGATAGTTATGATGAATGTAGGTGTTCTATGTTATATGTAATGTAATGTAATGTATTATGTGAAGTATTTATGTTCCAATGTTTAATGTACTACCCGGGTTATGACATGTAAATGAGAAATAAACGGGTAGTCATTTGCAAAATTATAAGTATGTGTTGGCGTCATTACGCAGCAAGCGAGTCCCCCAGCTCGCTACCTCACAGCAGGGAGAGGATGCTTGTTCTCTCCCTCCAGACTCTGGATGGAGGATCGTGGAGGGTTATGTGGTAGTAATAAAGATGGAGTTGAGATACATTTGTTTTTTGTTCTAGTGAAAGTATTTTTCTTTGAGTGTTGTGTATTATTTACTATTTACTAGAGATTCCTAATGGCCCGGGGTCTACCATTAGCCCGACATTATGAATCTCGGGCTTAGTGCCAGCTGCCAATAAAAAAAGCTGGCATTAACTCCTTTATTATCCAGTTCCCCCCAGCACCAGGGCAAGTGGAAGAGTCTGGACACACCACCAAAAAATGGCAACTCAAATGAATGCGCCATTTTCTGGGGTAGCTGTGGGCTGCAATTCACAGTGGGGGGGCCCAGAATGTTTGGGCCTGTCCACGCTGAGAATTCCAGCCCCTACGTGCCAATTTGTACCTGGCTGGCAACCAAAAATATGGCGAAGCTACACGTCGTTTTTTTAATTGTAGAAATAATTAATAAAAAAATGACATAGGTCACCTCTGCATTTTTGGTTGTCAGCCAGATACAACTTGACAGCTACGGTCTGCCACCACCCCCAGCTGCCTTGCTGTACCTTGCCTTGCTGTACCTGGTTGGAAACCAAAAATACAGCAAAGCCCGACAATTTTTTTTTTTTTTTTATTATTTACAGAAATTCTTTGGAAAAAAAAAAAATACGATGCTGAGCTTCGTTGTATTTTTGGTCCAGCCAGGTACAACTAGGTAGCTGGGGGCTGGAATCCTCAGCATGGAGAGGCCCAAGCGTATTGGGCCCCCCATGCTGCGATTTGAAGCCTGCAGCCACCCCAGAAAATGGCGCATTCATTGAAGTGGCTTTTGTATTGGCAGCTGGCACTAAGCCCGAGATTCATAATGTTAGACTAATTAGACCCGGCCATTAAGAATCTCTAGTAAATAGTAAAAAAAAAAAAAAAAAAATACACCACACAAAGAATAATCTGTTTATTAAAAAAAAATAAAAAAACACAAATTTAGACTGCATCTTTATTTTGCCGTCCGACAGTCCACAAGGCTGCTCGATCACCTCAATGATCTGCCATACAGTGCACCATCACTATGACTCCAGAGACTGCAGTAAGGGATCAAGTGTCCTCTTGTTGAAGTCTTTGGGGTCATAGTTACGGTGCACTGTATGGCAGATCATTGCCATGCAGTGCATCATCACTTTTACCCCACAGATTACAACAAGAGGACGCTTGATCCCTTGCTGCAGTGTGTGGGGTCATAGTCATGGTGCACTGCATGGCAATGATCTGCCATACAGTGCACCATCACTATGACCAGAGACTACAACAAGAGGATGCTTGATCCCTTGTTGTAGGCTCTGGTGTCATAGTGAAGGTGCAGTGTATGGCAGATCATTGCCATACAGTGCACCATCACTGTGGAAGACCCAACTCACATGATCTGTGAGGCTTGGGTCAGGTGACCGTACATTGCCATGGCAAAGTCTGTGTACCATGGTGATCGGCTCATCGTAATTACATTACGAGGAGTCGATCACCACAGGAAGAGGCAAGTGACTGAGTTCCCTCTCCCTGGACCCTAAGCACTATGCTCCTAAGATCACAGCACTTAGGGGGTGACAAAGCCAGGGCAAAGCAATCACATAGCGGATCGCTGTGCCTGGCTATCAGATCGCTCTACTGCAGCCTGATCTCCATGCAAAAATATCAGGCTGCAGTGGAGTAGTGGGCACAGGCAGGTGGTCACATGCGGGCCTGCACCGCCGCCACGCTGCAGCTGATGGGATACCCGCCCCCTCTAGCGCTCCATCCTATGGAGGGGGTATGACAGTCACTTCCAAAGCTGGAGTAATGATCGCTGGGATTGGCTGTTCAACAGCCAATCACAGCAATCGTGGAGGCAGGTTGGAGAACCCACCCGCAGACATCAAGCCCCGGTGTTCTGTGATAAGAATTACAGAACACCGGGGCACGATAGCGCATACCACGGAATGGTGCCACGATATAGTAACATAGTTTTTAAGGTTGAAGGAAGACTTTAAGTCCATCTAGTACAACCCATAGCCTAACATGTTGATCCAGAGGAAGGCAAAAAAAAACCATGTGGCAACACTATCTCCACAATGGGGGAAAAAAATTCCTTCCTGACTCCAGATATGGCAATCTGACTAATTCCCTGGACCAATGCCCTATCAAAGAATCTAGTATATATAACTGGTAATATTATAGTTTTCAAGAAAGGCATCCAGGCCCTTCTTAAATGTTAGCAGTGACTCACTCATTACAACATCATGTGGCAGAGAGTTCCATAGTCTCACTGCTCTTACATTAAAGAATCCACGTCTGTGATTATGATTTAAACTTCTTTCCTCCAAATGTAGAGGATGCCAGCTTGACCCCGTCTCAGGCCTAAGAGTAAAGAGATCATTAGAAAGTTCTCTGTATTGTCCCCTCATATATTTATACATTATTATAAGATCACACCTAAGTCTTCGTTTTTCCAAGCTAAATAACCCCAAGTTTAATAACCTGTCTTGGTATTGCAGACCCCTCAGTCCTCTAATAACCTTGGTCGCTCTTCTCTGGACCTGCTCTAGTTCAGCTATGTCTATCTTATACACCGGAGACCAGAATTGAACACAGTATTCTAAGTGTGGTCGCACTAGTGACTTGTATAGAGGTAAAATTATGTTCTCCTCATGAGCATCTATGCCTCTTTTAATGCATCCCATTATTTTATTTGCCTTTGCAGCAGCTGCCTGACACTGGCCACTAAATGTGAGTTTGTCATCTACCCTTACACCCAGGTCTTTTTCAGTGACAATTTTGTCCAGTGTTTTACAATTAAGCACATAATTATACCTTTTGTTTCCTCTGCCCAAGTGCATGTCCTTACATTTATCCCCATTAAAGCTCATTTGCCATTTATCAGACCAAGCTTCTAGTTTACATAAATCCTCCTGTAACATAAAATTGTCCTCCTCTGTATTGATTACCCTGCATAGTTTAGTGTCATCTGCAAATATTGAGATTCTACTCTGTATGCCCCCTACAAGGTCAATAATAAATATATTAAACACTGACCCCTGTGGTACCCCACTGTTAACTGCGACCCATTCTGAGTGTGTTCCATTAATGACCACCCTTTGTTTCCTATCGCTAAGCCGGTTTTTAACCCACTTACACATATTTTCCACTATCCCCATTGCTCTCATTTTATGTATCAACCTTTTGTGTGTCACCGTATCAAAAGCTTTTGAAAAGTTCATATAAACCCCATCCACGGCATTTCTTTAGTCCAGTCCAGAACTTACTTCTTCATAGAAGCTTATCAGATTAGTTTGATACCGCCATGATGTTGTTCCACAACGTCACAGGTTGGGAAGGGTTAAAAACATGTAAAATCATTATTGTACCATTTGTAGCTTTCTTGTTATAAGCATTTTCCGACGCTGCAGAGAGCTGGTACATTTGTCCTGTCCATTACTTTTACAGAGGATTAGTCCGGATGCTGTATAAGTGTTATTTAAATATCCACACCCACCCAAGCTGGTGTTTTGTCCCTGCTGTCTGTGCTGGGAGGGGGAGGAGTTTTGTCCTGGACTGTATGTAAAAGATTACTATCATATAAACATTGGCTTTCCTGCAGACATGTAATGTGTGAACTGCTGAGCAAATTATCAAATGTTCTTATAATCACATATAAAAATCTCAGACTGCACACACTACACACATTCCTCAGATACACAAAATGCCATGAAGAGCTGAAGCTAAGTGCAAGAGCACACATCTCCTCCCCCACTTTCTGAACTGTCTGCAGACCCAGAGCATAAAACCCAAAAGGGTAGAGCAATGTAGTGATGCATAAATATTCATTCCTTGGGGAGTGGGCAGCAGAGAGCTCACTGTGATTGACAAATGGAATTAATATTTTATTTTGAAGTTTATAGAGGATAGGAGGGAAGTATAAATAATAGAAAAACATGAATAGAGAGAACTTAGAGAAAGGATTTTGAAAATGTTATCAGTTACGTATGGATTTTGTTGACCTGACAGATTCCCTTTAAAAAGGTATCAACTACTGAGGACACTCAGATTTTAATATTTTTCTATCTACTGGCTAACACGGTACAAACATATTTCATCTTTCTGGAGAAATTTGTTTTCCGGTTTTAGAGAAATCCACATTTAAAACTGTATGCTCCCGAGATTTAAGCGGCGTGGGCAGGCCCTGCACCACTATCCTGCCGCGTGACCTGTCAAAGCAGAAAATATAAATAAGGCACTACCAAGTGTTGTGGAATATAAGAAGCTTTTTTAATTCAAATTTGTGCAAAAACAAAATGTGTTATTCTTGCTCCAAACCTTTGTCAAAAATGCACACTCTTAAGTAAATGCTTACTGCAAAAGATGAGCAGTTTATGTCCTTAGCTGCGGCTGTATGGGAAAATGTAGACGCAGCATTGACCCCTGTATAATGTAGTCCTACGCAGGAGACAAAGGGGTGGACGTGGTGCTCCTGTTTTAGGCCGTCAGCGCGGACGTCCAAAAAGACAAGGAGGGGTGGGCAATGGCGGTGGTGAGCAAATAACCAGATCCCAGGTAATAATTTGCTAGTAGTTAATATCTTTACTTACAGTTTTAGTGCAGCTGAAGTAACTGTTTTACAAAAAGGTCTTTCATTTTGTCACACCAGCCAGTTCAATTTATTTGAATTGGACACTGATTTACAAAAATTCTATAGGAACATACGTCTAAAAGTCAATTTTTCAACTTCACCTACATAGCCCCCAACAATTTGTAATCCTAAAATGATTACCGCAGCTGAACTGGGATTAAGATCGAAAAGTAAATTGAATCCTCCCAGGGGTTCATCTCACATTGAGAAATTTATTGAATTTACTAATGAGGATTTCAAAAATCTAAAGAGAGACGCTGAACTAGGGAACATAAATTTCAGTAGCAACTTGACGTCAACTGACCAACAAGACCTATATAATTTACGAAGCAACAAAAACATTATAACCAAACCTGCTGACAAAGGGGGAGCAATTGTTGTTTTAAACAAAAATGATTATGAAAAAGAAATTGAGAGACAATTAAGCAATACAGCAGTCTATTAGCCCTTAACATGTGATCCATCCCCTTCACTTCCCAACAAAATTAAGACAATTCTACTTAAACACCTTGAAAGAGGTACAATTGACCTCAAGACCTTTGACTACTTGATCAAGAAAAACCCAAAGACCCCTGTCATTTATATTCTACCAAAAATACACAAAAGCTTAGTAGATCCCCCAGGGAGATCGATTGTAGCATCAAAGGATTCCCTTTTGTCCCAGCTGGCCAACTTTTTGGAAAAGATCTTGACACCATTAACTAAACAAGCAAAGTCCTTTATCCTTGATACTGGTGCTTTCTTGGACATGGTTAACACCTTACATAGAGTTGACAAAGATGCACTTCTTGTAACCTTAGCTGTCAAAAGCCTGTACACAGTAATTCCCCACGACAAGGGCTTAGATACCATGAGGTGGCTTCTATCCACACCATCTATTGAACCAAACATCATGGATCTCTGTATAGATTTACTCAAAATAGTCCTTCATGAGAAGTACTTCCTCTTTAAGGACTCTTTTCTACAGGTATAAGGGACAGCCATGGGGTCTCACGTGGCCCCCTCATATGCAAATTGCTACAAGGCATATTTTGAAGAACATATCTAAAAAAAATTATCTTTTTAAAACCCACTGTAACTTCTGGAAAAGATATATCGATGATGTTTTTTGCTTATGGGAGAAGTAAACTGAGAGCCTCATGCATTTCGTCAACTTTCTCTAATTCCTGGTCATCTCTTGAGTTCTCACTAAGTTACGAGCCAATAAAGATTAATTTTTTGGACACCTACATCAAAGGAGACAATGACATATTGTTCTCTGCTCTGTGCACAAAAATTACCGACCTCAATAACTTATTACATTATGATGTCAGAACAAGCTGTCTATTTAAAAAAAAATACATGAATAAAGGTCTTTTTTCTGGTGTCTGTCTTTTTTTAAACTCTTTTGTTATTGCTAATGGCCGGCTGTCATACGGATGGCTGAAATCAGCAATAGGTGCTTGGTGTCAGCTGCAAAAAAACGGTCACCAACCCCAATATTACCCAGTCTGCCAAAGCTACACGGCGGCTGAAAGAGTGTGGTAACTGCTAGTTTAGGAGTCTCTTCATGGAGGCGTCTATTTTGGGGAGGCTGCTGGCTGTGATTCTCAGTGTGGGGCGCCCAGAACACTTGGCCCTTACCATGCTGAGAATTCCAGCCCTCAGCTGCCCAGGTTACCTTTGCTGGAAATAGAAAGTACAGCAAATCCCACAATTTTTTAAGAAAAGAAAAAAAAAAAAAAAAAAAAAAGGGCTTCACTCTATGTTTAATTTGCAGTGAAGGTAGCACCAAGCAGCGGGGGTTACACACTCAGTTACCCTTATCTGGCAATAGAAAATGATGTCGGGGCCCTCGATTTTTGTTATTTTTCTTTTTAAACTAAAAAAAATAGGGCTCCCCTGTATCCCCTGGAACGGAGAAGAAAGGAAATCAAGGACCCTTTTTTCTTTGAAATATCTTTCTTCACTGTCTATAGTGCACAAAGCAAAAAAAAAAAAACACAATCAAAAACACAGCATGTGAACACAGCCTTACAGTGTGGGCTCAGGGATTTAATGGGCTTTTTGAAACATAATTTACTGGCAGATTAGCAGTTTGAGGTGCAGGTTTACCAAGAACAGAGGTGAAATTCAGAGAGTATAAATACAGCAAAGCAATCTGTAGCACTTCGGCTACACGTGCTTTTCAGGGCTATTCAATAAAGCAACAGATGCTCTACTTCCTACAGGTTCCAGTATCAGTTTTCCATAATGAATGTAGCCGCTAATTCACCTGGGTAACTGGTTTTCTTTATAATTTACTGTTCACAAGCGATACTATATCTTAAGGTGTTCCAAAAAATTACCTATGTATCAGTCGGGGAAAAGAAAAACCTTGTCTAAACACAATAAGCTGATGTTACTTCCTGTTTATTGTAAAGTTTTTGCTTAGCTTAATAATAATAGCAGATTAGAAATAAGAGTAAATGGTTTGAAATTTGAATTTGCCACCGTCACTAACTTTTCCCCCAAAATCGTATTTGCTGCATTCTGGACAGTCACTAATTGCATAGAAAATATACGTATAAACCCTGAGGACAGCTAGAACTGTAATTAACTCATTCTGAGATCTCTAATGCAAACACTGACCAACCACATGCACAATACTATTGCTGATGGGTAAATCCTTACAGGTCAATGAAGTCAGGAAGGCCACAGTTACTACTGCGCACTCTGCAGGCCTTTTTATTTTTTGCGATTTTCACAAATTCTATCATAGTGTTTGAATTCATGGGGGTCCTGCCAATTTGAGGAAATTCATTTTCAAGTCATTCCTCTTTGGGTTGCTCCTATCATCGCTAGTCTTAAACTAAAAATAAAGCAAAAGTCCAAATATGTCCTAAAACTTACCTTTAACCAATTATGAGAACGTTTGGCGATTTCATATGTAGCATTTTGTTCCAGCGTTTTTACCATCAAACCTTCACAAGACTCTATATGAAACAAAAGAACAATAAACAATTAGCTATTTAAATGTATTTACATGTAGCAGAGGAAGCATTTAGTTATACTACTTGAATACCTTTTATAGACTGATCAAGAAATTCTGAAATTTCATCTGTATTTGAAGTATCCATATATGTAGCAAACATGAATTGTCCTTCTAATTCAGTAAAGGATTCTCTTAGTAGCTTCCTTCGCTTAGAAAATGGCTCTTTAACTAAAGACTGAAAAGAAAAAAAAATTGCAATTACTTTAAGCGTAAAAAACCCTACCACCTCCAACTATCTCTACAAAGAGTGCTGTTGGTGATTAATTCAATATGCACAAACAACTTTTAATTAGCCCCAAAAAAAACAACTTTTGATTTTATTATTATAAATATTTTTTTAAAGTAGATTTTTAATGTTTCATTACAGAGATATCATTAGAATTAAGTACTACGGGTCGGCCACAATAATTAACAGTTACATTAGCAGTCAGAACTACATAAACAGGTACAGCATAGCAATATGTGATAGCAAAGTCACTATGAGATCGCGAGACGCGAGAGGAAAAAAAAAATATATATATGAATGTGTTCATATGACACAATGTGGGACGGTCAACCTATAACCCCATGTAATACAAAAAGAGAGAGAAAAGCGCTCCCATAGGGAGAACCCACATGCACTTTGAAGGGGAAGGAAAGGTTGTGACAGGGGGGGCTCTCACCTTTTTGGGTTGTGCCGCCTCCGCACAACCCCAGTGTATTCTTAAGGCCACCTGGGTCGGAGGAGCCGTCCAAGTGCCAACTGCCTGTTAAGTCACGTGGTATCTGCAGTCACGATTTATCACCAATCACAGGTGTCGACGTTCCCACAGGTCCTGTGCTCCACTGGCAGTGAAGGATTTTCAGCAATGTGCCCCGCATCTTCTGAATAACTCACAAAGAGGTGAGATCCAACAGTTCAATTAAAGGTTATTCTATAGCGAGCGCAGGGGCACAGAAAAGGCAGGGAGTTATGGATCAAGAATCCTCTTTATTCACCACAACATGTTTCCACGAAGGCTTATCGTCGATAAGCCTTCGTGGAAACATGTTGTGGTAAATAAAGAGGATTCTTGATCCATAACTACCTGCCTTATCTGTGCCCCTGCGCTCGCTATAGAATAACCTTTAATTGAACCTATAACCCCAGGCTGTCTACATAATTAAGGGCCTATCACACACTACGACATTGTTAACGATATCGTTGAAACTTCACGGGTTTAGAGACGTTCAAACGACGTTGTAATGACGTCATTGTGTGTGACATGTAGAATCAACCAACGATAAGTCGGCTGATCGTTGATCGGAGGTTAATGAACCTGACCATAAATCAGTCATTGATCGTTCGTTCAACCTGCAGCATCGGTGTGTGTGATACCTTGATAACGATCACAACATTTTGGGAAGCAAGGTGTGTAACAGTCCGCGCTGCTGAGTCCACAGGAAACACAAGGAATGCAAGATATATCTTGTAGCAGTATTCTTCTTTATTTCCTACGTGTTTCGGTGCAGTTCCATGCACCTTCCTCAGGGATATTACATACAGTATCATAGCAGGGTTTTTATAGCCCTAGCCAGCAGTAATTAGGGGTGTGTTTTGTTTGCAAATGACATCACTGGGGAGGGGCTATGTTTTGGCTCCATTTCTATAAAAAATCTTAAATATACACATATTTAACAACCAACTATATTCAAAACATTCATAAAAATCATAACAACAAAATGATGAAAAAAACTTCTTGAAATTCAAAGCGAAACCCGCTTATCTAATGATCGGACGTTAGACAGTGTAAAAAGAAAAAAAATAATAAAATACTTTTCCTTTTCCTTTCTCACTCTGCTAGTGGGGTGGTAAAACCCATGAACACCAGCATTCTATTCAGTTTTATCAGTGCTTTAGAGCTGTGTGCTACTGGTGTCTGACTTGTGTGCTGTTTGATATTGTGTCCTTCTAAAGATCTGTAATAGAAATGGTGTATTTGGACAAAAATGTGGGAATAAAAACTTAAAAAGAACTGCTAGAAGAAAAAATGTATAAATGTAAAAATGTATATCTTTTATAAAAGTTATATAAATTATATGTACTGGGGATTAAAAAATATTTTTATTATTTCATTCATAAAATCAAATATAAAATTCTCTCTTTCTCTAAAAATTAGTGGAACATATAAAAATCGTTGTGAAATTAAAAATTGTTGTTGAGAATTATCTCCCTTAAATAAAAGGTCAAAAATGGTCATATATGTCATTCTATGTGTTGCCGACTAGTGAATTTGTCAGGATTATGCCACTATATTTTTGTGTATTTCTCATCTCTCATCTACCAAACAATTGTGGCGTAACACCTAGGGCGGGTGTGTCATCATGCTCTTGTGCCCGGGTTCTACTCCCCATGGGACGCTATTTTACTGCATAGAAATTTAGATATGTTCAGAAAAATCCAAAAAACGAAACATGAAAGAAACATCCATACATAAATTATATATATATATATATTTGTCTGGAATATGACCGAAAAAAACACACATAAATTGTGCTATTCGATTTGTAAGATGCAGTGTAGGTGGCGTTTTAAATGGCTCAAAACATAAAAAATTACTGCTATGTTTTAAAACGCTGCATCTCTGTGGATATACTGTATTCCGTATAAATTGGAGATAATGAGTGCATAAAGTGCAATTTTGTTGAAAAAATATGATAGTTGTCATAACAAATATCTAATATATAAAGCTGAATGTGTGTATGTGTGTATATCCGGGATTGGCATCTACACCGTCGCACCTACAGCCACAAAATTTTGCACAGTCACACGTCTGGACCCCGAGAGCTTCATAGGCTATGTTGTGAGGCGAAATTTTAACCCCGCGCATTCCAATTCACCAAACAATTTTGCCCCTATCTACATAATGGGGAAAAAGTGCCAGTTACCAGTTGACAGATGTGAATGAGAGGGGCTTAATGATAGAGCCAAAGACTAACAGCTTATACCAGCAAATAGTCACTAAGGTGGGGCCCCAACATGGGATATTCACCACGCACGGGGACATGTATATACACCACACGCACACAAAGAGTAACAGCAAGTGTATAGTCGCTAAGGTGCAGCCCCAACATTGGATACTCACCACGCACCCGATCAAACACACACACACCACAAAGAGACACACACACCCCCACGAGGACACACACACACACCCTATAGCGACACATGCACTCACCCCACAGACACACACCACACAGACCTCCCCCCACAGGGACACACACACATAGCCACTCTATAGGGACACATGCACTCACCTGACAGGGACACACACACAACACAGAGACACACACACCACACAGACCTCCGCACCCCCACAGGGATCACACATACAATGACACACACCCTATAGGGACACATGCACTCACCCCCACAGGGACACACACCCCAGGGACACACACACCACACAGACAGACACAGATGTGCACAAATCCCCTCACACAACTCGCCTCATACATGTGCTATCTTTAATTTCCAAACATAAACATCTGATTAAAAACAGCCAATATGCAACACATGTGCCATATAGGGAATTAAGGCAGATGTCAGTCACAAGGACACTGTAGAGCATCTAGCAGCTAGACTGAAAGCAACGTTTGAATCTGCTGCTGATACTCGGGCTAAGATGAGGTTCTTTGCATGCCACCAGAAACCTAAACAGAGTGCCAGAGACTTTGCCTTGAACTTGCAGGAAGCACTCAGAGCCCTTAAACTGGCAGAACCTGCTTTAGCCCCGGGAGCTGATAAAATGCTATTTGACCAATTCATAGAGGGCCTCCATTCCCCTTCCCATCGAGGACAGTTAAGCATGATACTACTGCAGAACCCTGACATGACATTTACTGAGCTGAAAGATAGAGCTATCCGTTTGCAGCAGCTGGAAGAGCCACGGGAGCTACCAACTGTCCTTGACACTGCAGCAGCACCTCAGCAGCCGGCAGCGCCAGCGACATCTGCCATGTCAGCAACTGCTGCTGAGACTGGAGAACTAATTTCTAATGCCGCAGTCAACCAAAAGCTAGATGCCCTGACAGACACCGTGATCTCTATGGCCAAGGTCATCAAGGAACTGCGAGAGTCAAAGCCTGCACCCAAGATCGAGTTGGCGACCAGCAGAGAGGATGTCCCGTGGATGAGGTCCAGAAGATACCCAGCAGCAAGAGGACGACCCAGCGATCGCTACCAACCAGATGGACAGCTCAATTGCCGTCGTTGCCAGAAACCAGGCCATCTTGCTCGTGAGTGTCCTTTAAACGACAATTCCTTGGGCAGGCGGGCCGCTCCCCAGGAATGAACACTCAAGGCCCCTCAGCCTGGTATGACAGATTCGTGGGAGGAAAACCGGTGATCCCTATTGTGTTGGATGGCATTCCCTTCAGTGCCTTGCTGGATACCGGGTCCCAGATAACATCCATCCCACATGTTCTTTATAAAAGGTACTGGGCTGATTCAGACATTACTAATGCGCCAGATGACTAACTTTGATGTATGGGCTAGTAATGGACAGTTAATACCAAAGGTTGGGTTTAGAGAAATGAATATTCAGGTTGGGAAGGTAGAATTGCAGAACCAGGGTGTTATAATCATCGACGTTAACCGGCGAGAACGTGAACCCGTGATGCTGATAGGAATGAATGTAATTGAGAAATGTTTTTCCGAAGTGTTAAGTGTTTTGCAGCAAATCGCCGAGACTGCTGGAACTGGACAACAGAGGCTTTTGCACAAAGAGATCAAAGCCCTGATGTTGAAGCAACAGGTAGAAATCTCCGGAGGTGAGATCGGCAGTGTACGAGTAAGTGATCCAATACCCATTGTAACTCCTCCCAAAACTGAAATGTTGGTCTGGTGTAGAGCCGCAATAGGCATCAAGGGGCAAGACTATCAAGCCCTGGTAGAACCCGTGTACTCAGATAGCAGACCCACCATACTCACAGCGAGAGGAGTAGTTGACGTACACAGGGGAAGAGTGCCATTACGCCTATTAAACTGCGGAGAAGATGAGGTCACATTACCTAAGTATGCTACCATGGCTAAGTTGTACACGGTTGATAACAATAACATCACAGCCGCCGAGCCCTTGAACCCGTCATGTCAGGCGGATGACAATGGCTCAGAGGAGAAGCTGGAGGATTGGTGCCAAAAGTTGCATGTAGGTACCAGTTCTACACCTCCCCGTCACAAGCATGGAGTATACCGGGTAGTGAAGGAATATGAACAAATATTCAGTAACACCCGTTAGACTTTGGGCAAATCAAAGGGGTAGAGCATACTATACCCACAGGTAACCATCGTCCTATAAAAGAGAGGTATAGACCCTTACCACCAGCTCACTACCAAACCACCAAAGACATGCTCAGAGAAATGAAATCTGCAGGGGTAATAAGAGACAGTTGTAGCCCCTGGGCAGCACCTCTAGTGTTAGTTAAAAAGGATGGGACCATGAGAATGTGCGTAGATTATCGGCAAATTAATCGCATCACACATAAGGACGCATACCCATTACCTAGGATTGAGGAGTCATTAGCTGCATTAAATTCTGCTAACTACTTTTCCACCCTTGATCTGACTAGTGGGTACTGGCAGGTTCTGTGGCCGAGGCCGAGAAGGAGAAGACAGCATTTACTACGCCGATGGGCCTCTGTGAGTTTAATTGTATGCCGTTCGGACTCTGAAACGCACCCGGGACCTTCCAACGTCTGATGGAGAGCTGCTTAGGACACAAGAACTTCGAAACTGTCCTCCTGTACTTAGATGACGTCATAGTCTATTCCAAGACATATGAGCAACATCTACAAGATCTGGCAGAAGTGTTCGAAGCCCTATCGAAATACGGCATGAAGATCAAGCCATCCAAGTGCCACCTTCTCAAACCAAAGGTACAGTACCTGGTACACGTCGTGAGTTCAGAGGGAGTAGCACCGGATCCTGATAAAGTCACAGTGATAAGGGATTGGCCAAGACCTACGAACGTGAAAGAAGTGAGGCAATTCCTGGGCCTGGTAGGCTATTATAGAAGATTCACGAAGCTAGCAGATCCTCTGCAAGACATTCTAGTAGGACGATCAAAAGACTTCATCCTGTAATTTCCTGACACGGTGGGATGAGGAAAGAGAAGATTCCTTCAATCAGCTGAAAAGTGCACTGATGGGAGAAGAGATCCTGGCATACCCTGATTACCATCAACCCTTCATTCTATACACGGATGCCAGCAACGTTGGACTGGGAGCAGTATTATCACAGATGCAAGGAGGCAAAGAAAGAGTTATTGCCTTTGCAAGTAGGAAGCTCCGGCCTACAGAAAGAAATCCCGAGAACTACAGCTCCTTCAAGTTAGAGTTACTGGCAGTAGTTTGGGCTGTGACTGAACGTTTTAAACATTACTTCGCAGGTGCAGAATTCACCATCTACACGGATAACAACCCGTTGACTCACCTGGATACAGCGAAACTAGGAGCTCTAGAGCAGCGATGGATAGCCCGGCTATCTAATTACAACTTTGTCATCAAATACAGAGCAGGTCGCAAGAACGGGAACGCAGATGCCTTGTCATGGATGCCGCACCTGAAAGACGTGGAAGAGGAACCGGAAGAGTTGGAAGAGATTGAACTACCGGCCTTTCATCGTTCAAAGGTACAAGATTATCAACCCGGCGCCTACCAAAGAACGCAGGAAGTAAATCTTAACCCGTTAAGACACTACGGATGGGCCGAAGCCCAAGATAATGATCCAGCCGTGAAGCTAGTGAAAGAACTGCTTACGCAACAACGCGCATACCCTGATCAGAATGCCCCAGCTGAAGCTATACAGCTATGGAAAGATAGAGGCAAGTTGTTTCTACATCAAGGGAAGCTCTGCAGAACGTATACCAATCCTAAAACGCATGAACTAGTCTGGCAGATTATCGTGCCCAAGAGAGCCACTCAAATGGTCTTAGAAGCTTATCATGACGGTGCAGGTCATTTTGGATGGAAGAAGTTAGAAGCGATCCTGAGAGAAAGATTTTATTGGGTTGGCATGAGAAAATCCATTGAACTATGGTGCAGAAGATGTGCCGCATGCAACCTTAGAAGGAAAGATCCACAGAAAGCTCCGCTTCAACCAATAGTAACCAAGCAGCCACTCGAGCTAGTCGCATTAGACCACGTCAAGTTGTCACCAAGGCGGTCAGGCTATGTCTATGCCTTAACCATCATGGACCATTACTCATGCTTCTTAGTGGTGGTACCAGTCAAAGATCTGACAGCGAAGACGGCAGCTAAAGCATTCCAGACGCGTTTCTGTAGACCACATGGTTACCCAGAACAAGTCCTTGCAGACCAAGGTCCAGCTTTTGAATCAGAACTATTCAAGGAATTCTGCAATATGTACGGTTGTAAGAAGATTCACACAACAACGTATCATCCTCAAACAAATGGTTTATGCGAGAAAATGAATCATATTGTAATTGAACTGTTAAAGACCATACCAGAATCAGAAAGAAACCAGTGGCCAGATAAATTACCCGATTTGGTAGACTTATACAACCATGTCCCCATGAGTTCTACAAACTGCACTCCAGCATACCTTATGCGTGCAAGACCTGGTAAATTACCAATTAATCTAGAAATGGGAATCGTAAAACCAGATACAGAAGTAGAAGAAGAATCAGATTGGGATACCCAACGTCAGAAACAGTATCAACAAGTTCAAGAATGTGTAGAGAGAAATCTTCAGCAAGCAAGAGCAAGACAAGAGAAAACTTTTAACAAACATGCTCAAGCAATGCCATTACAAGAAGGTGATCAAGTTCTCAAGAGAAAGACGCACTGACAAACTGGATAATTAGTGGGAAACCGTCCCATACACAGTCTTACCATCTAACCTAGACAATGTTAAAACCTGTTTGATAAGCAAAGATGAAGGAAGAACGTCACAAGTCGTATCTCGTGATCAGCTAAAATTGTGTCCTGAAACACTGAAGACACCTGAAGTAACAGAACCCATACAGGTCCAACCTATTAAAGAAAAAGAAGAAGTATTCCACACGGTACAAGGAGATTTCCCTAAAACATGGCCAAATTACCATGGAGCAGTTGTCGTACCAATGATTGCATTCCCTTCAATGGTGGAACCAACACCAGAACCTGTGTTACCTGAAGAAGTCCCAAGACCTGAAGAACTGGAAGTAGAACCTGTAGAGGAAGAATCAATTCCTGGTCCCAGTGAGCTTTCCAGTCCTACAGTCAGATCTTCATCTAACATAGTACCAAACACTACAAATAGGTACATGCCTACCAGCACCAATAGGCTACATGCAAGTAGTATACCCGTTTTACGCAGATCCGAGCGTAGTACCAGAGGTCAGTTACCAGCTAGGTACAGGGATTAAAAGGTCAAGTTAACTGTAAAATATAAATATGTTTGTGTAAATATAGATTGAACCCGGTAAACAAATGTACATAGTTAATGCAACGTTAAAAAAGCCCAGTACCTACAGAGACTATCCTGTATGAACTTCTTGCATATTCTTCAAACTTTTTCCTTTTATTTTATTTTTATGGACCATACTACCACGGACTGGTTGTGGTATAAACTTTCTAGTATACATTCATCAGCCCGGAGGCAAAAGACTAAACCCCCGGAAAGAATGCTTTTTGAATTTTTGGACTGTTTTTGAAGTTTAGTGATTTTTGTAATTTTTACTTTTAAGTCTTTGTAAATATTAATTGTATTAATTGTTTGTTCTTTATTGTTCCACAGTCCCGGAGTACTGTCTTTAACTAAGGGGGAATGTGACACCCCAAGGGTTAATGTGCCACAGAAACATCAACACAGGTTTACTCCCCACACAACACTACACTAGAAAGTGGGAGGAGTTTAGGTGGCACCTGCACTAGTGGGAGGAGCTAAGTTGTCTACCACAGAGCAAGAGTGACAGTTAGTTCAGAGGAGAGTTGGAGTTGAGTCTGGAGCAGGAGCAGAGCCCAGTAGAAGTGGAGGTCCTGAGAGGTCTGAGGAGAGGAGACAGAGGAACAGAGGAACATACCCGGGATAAAGAGTTATCCCAAAAACTTGCCCCAGGGGAGGCACTTAAGACGGATACCGGATCCGAGGCTGTGCCTTAGACAGACAGGACAGTAAACACTGGCATAGTGAAGGTCCACCATCTTCACAGCACCATAGCAAAGCAACACGGAAAGGTCAGTGACACAGAGGACTCAAGTTGCCGAGCATATTGGTACCTGTGAGCAGAGACAGGGCCAGCAGTACAGCTACAAGCAGCAGCAGGGCCACACACAGCGCTTAAGTAGGAAGCCAAGGACCCAGTCAGGGTGGGAGCAACCTGGTACAGACTTTGTGGACAATATTGTGATATACCATCTGCAAGTAAAGACTTGGAAAACAACAGAAACCGTGAGTGTGTGTGATCCTTATACTGAAGCCCCACTTGCCCTCATATACTGCGATTACCTCTACTCTCATCATCTCTACTGCTACCCCTACTCTCCTACAGCATCAATAACTATCCTCACAGACTAACTACTACTACCACTGCCCCGGGGAACCCAGTTCTGCCCACAGAAACTATTCTATCCAAGCTGCTATCCCATCATCCCCGGAGGTTCTGCAGCAGCGGCGGCCCCATTACTGGCCGCATATAGTGGGTGGCGTCACGAGTGACAAATCCCCTGTAAATAACCCCTTATTTTATTGTGCGGGCCCGGGACACGGTCCGGACCAGGACCGCCGTGACATCCCCCAGCAGTACACCGGTCCGGCACCGAGTACCCCGTCCCAGTGGGCTCCACATAGTCTATCAAAAAAGGGGTATATCATGAAAGGAAGTGAAATATCTATTAGTCTATAGTATATAAAAGTGTATGTATATGAAAATTAAAAATATAAATATATAAATAATATAAAAATATATAAAAATATAAAAACAATCAAATTTTCATGAGAGGAGAGATATATATATTTTTATATTTTCATATACATACACTTTTATATACTTTAGACTAATAGATATTTCACTTCCTTTCATGATATACCCCTTTTTTGATAGACTACACTTAGTACTTAGCTCACTTTAAAATGTTAACACTGGATAATATCAAATAATACACTCCACTATTGGCATTTCCATGGATGCACCTACTTTATACTCTTATATTTGTTATGACAACTATCATATTTTTTCAACAAAATTGCACTTCATGCACTCATTATCTCCAATTTATACGGAATACAGTATATCCACAGAGATACAGCGTTTTAAAACAGCAGTAATTTTTTATGTTTTGAGCCATTTAAAACGCCACCTACACTGCATCTTTCAAATAGAATAGCACAATTTATGTGTGTTTTTTTCGGTCATATTCCAGACAATAAATATATTATATATATATATATATATATATATATAATATAGATGTTTCTTTCGTGTTTCGTTTTTTGGATTTTTCTGAACATATCTAAATTTCTATGCAGTAAAATAGCGTCCCATGGGGAGTAGAACCCGGGCACAAGAGCATGATGACACACCCGTCCTAGGTGTTACGCCACAATTGTTTGGTAGATGAGAGATGAGAAATACACAAAAATATAGTGGCATAATCCTGACAAATTCACTAGTCGGCAACACATAGATGCACATATATGACCATTTTTGACCTTTTATTTAAGAAAGATAATTCTCAACAACAATTTTTAATTTCACAACGATTTTTATATGTTCCACTAATTTTTAGAGAAAGAGAGAATTTTATATTTGATTTTATGAATGAAATAATAATAAAAATATTTTTTAATCCCAGTACATATAATTTATATAACTTTTATAAAAGATATACATTTTTTCTTCTAGCAGTTCTTTTTAAGTTTTTATTCCCACATTTTTGTCCAAATACACCATTTCTATTACAGATCTTTAGAAGGACACAATATCAAACAGCACACAAGTCAGACACCAGTAGCACACAGCTCTAAAGCACTGATAAAACTGAATAGAATGCTGGTGTTCATGGGTTTTACCACCCCACTAGCAGAGTGAGAAAGGAAAAGGAAAAGTATTTTATTATTTTTTTCTTTTTACACTAACGTCCGATCATTAGATAAGCGGGTTTCGCTTTGAATTTCAAGAAGTTTATTTCATCATTTTGTTATGATTTTTATGAATGTTTTGAATATAGTTGGTTGTTAAATATGTGTATATTTAACATGTTTTATAGAAATGGAGTCAAAACATAGCCCCTCCCCCAGTGATGATGTCATTTGTAAACAAAACACACCCCTAATTACTGCTGGCTAGGGCTATAAAAACCCTGCTATGATACTGTATGTAATATCCCTGAGGAAGGTGCATGGAACTGCACCGAAACGTGTAGGAAATAAAGAAGAATACTGCTACAAGATATATCTTGCATTCCTTGTGTTTCCTGTGGACTCAGCAGCGCGGACTGTTACACACCTTGCTTCCCAAAATTCTGTGACGGTTTTTCCACGTGCGAGTGGTCGGTGGAGGTCCTGCAGCAGCTGATATTACTTTCATGCCTTCAAACCAGTTGTGGGTTACACAACTGGAATAGGTGAGTGGAATCTATATACACCACACATACTTTCAGTGTCACTTTTGATAGGGCACTATTGCGCCTCTTGTTCCCCCACCATTTTTTATTGATACATTGATAACGATGTCGTTTACGACTTCACCTATTCAGAACTGGAGGACGTATGCAACCAAACGACCGCAAGCATCGTTCGCTTGTCGTGGAATCATTGCTGTGTCATTCTCGATATACAAGAACATTCTCAGTACGTGTGACACCTCACCAGCAACCATTGAACGTCGGTCCAGCGATGTAGGTGAAGTCGGTTCGTTAGTCGGGTCGCCGACACATTGAAGCATGTAATGGACCCTTTAGTGCTTAACCTAGAATAACATAGTTGGTCTGATGTTTTTTCACCACTATTTATCAATCTATACATGAATGGACTGTATCCAGATAAGACCCCATTGCATCTATATAGTGGAAACTTTTGCCAAGGGTACCAGGCTATTATACTAAGCAGAGAGCCCTATGATAAATACAGCTATTGCAACATAAGCACCTCACCAATTACTACTAATGTGAAAACTATCCTAACCCGAACTAATTGTGGAGGCCGACCTATAGTACTTACTTCTTATGGTATCTCTGTAATGAAACATTTAAAAAAAAAAAAAAAGTATTTTTAATGATAGAATAAAAAGGTTTTTTTACCTACTTAAAAGTTGTTTGTGCATATTCACTTAATCAACAACACTCTTTGTAGAGATAGCTGGAGGTGGTAGGGTTTTTTTTTGGTTGTATGGTGAAGCTCTGATTATTGCTTGGACATCTTTTGATTTCCAATTACTTAAAGGGGTATCAAATTGCAATATTAGACAACTTGAAAACAAGCAACACCTGACTTGCTTTTTCTATTTACTCTCATTCTCCTGCAATGAGAGCTTTAATCTTTCACAGTGTACAGCAGGTTTCCTTGGTGCTCGGCTATCCAAGCTTGCTCAAATTTTGACCAAGAGAGCACAGTAGTTACATTCCAGAAGAGTGGTAAAATAAAATATCAGTCAATTATTTGCAGCCCATCGATTTCTTTATAGTAGTTATTTGCTTATCTCCATCTCCACAACAGTTCCTGATAGTCTACTGTTATAAATCTTGCAAAGTTACCCAGCCTACAGCATCGGCTTCTCCATGAGGTCTCCAACCCATGATCAGTGCCGCATGCTTGTTCAATTGCCCTGTTGGCTCCATGTGTAAATATGGTGATAACAGTAAGGACTTAGGCTGGCTTCAGACTTGCAGATGCATCTGCAGTGTTTTGCAGATGCATCTGCAAGCATCTGCATGCAGACCGCGGCCCCTATGTCGCGTCCCTGGTGCGGACGAAAGTGTGTGATCTGTACACAGGCATCCGCGTGCGCACAGATCACATATAGGAGTGAATGGGTGCGCACGGCGGTCCGCAAGCATCTGCAGACCGCCGTGCGCACCATTATAAGCATAGGGGCCGCGGTCTGCATGCAGATGCTTGCAGATGCATCTGCAAAACGCTGCAGATGCATCTGCAAGTCTGAAGGCAGCCTAAGTGTAGAACAAACCACCAATAGTGAAAAGTGTTATGGCAAAGCTTTTTCTGAGCTAGAAATTCAACAATTCTATTTAACAAAGCTGTCACCTGAGGAGAGCCTGCCCTGTGGGAAACAGAAAAAACTGCTCAAGAGGCAACTTGAGAATACTCCTTTAAAAATAGATGTGACATTTTGCCATTCTTCTTTTATTGGTGTGTATGTATACTGATAAACACACAACATGCTTTTATGAGGTTACCGCAATAGGATTGCAATGACAGTAGTGATAGCTGCTCTATTCAACATTATCAAGTGCTCAAAAGATTCCATACCGGTTTTCCCAAGTCTGGGCTGTAATCATCATGTTTGCCTAACTACTGGGCAGTGATAGATATGGCCATCTTTATATACTAAAGGTCTCATTTTTCATCTATCTCCTTAACTATAATGCTATACTATGTTCATTTATATTCAGATGAACATGTCTTAGTATTTCAGAGTGCAGCTGTCTTTTTGTTACAATATGCTATGTTCAGTATTGCACCTGTTCACATGGTATGTCAGGGAGTGCCGTGGTTTATTCTTGTTTAGATTATGGTGGTTCGAGCAGCAACTGTGTCTTCTCTGCTATGGTATTTCAAAATCACAAAGCATTCACTGATCTCAGGGAGACCAGTCCAAGAAAACACTGCGGGCAGCTGGCTAAAGCGCTCAACACAGTGAATTCCTAGGCGCATTGCCCTGGAGGGATATCTGGCTAGTCCTGTGTTTGAAACTCCTAACTGAGGCTCCACAGACTCTATTTGCATATTCATGGTATTTAATAAAATAAAGTTTTCCTTTTCTTTAAAGTAAACCTGACAGCTGATATATGCTGCCCAATCCACTGCAGCTTCTCCATGCCAATGGCCAATGACTGACAGGTCTCTCCCTGTACATGCAGGCAAGAAGAGACCTGTTAGGCTGGTTTCACACTGCGGTCAGATCAGGTCAGGTTTTGTGTTCCAAAACCAGGACAGGAACTTGCAGAGAAAAAGTATAATTGAAAGATTGACACCTGTTCTAGGTTTTGGAGTCACTCCTGGTTTTGGCACACAAAACCTGACCTGATCTGACCAGATCTGACCGCAGTGTGAAACCAGCCTTAGGGGCCTTTCACACTTGTGGTTTTTTCCTGATTTGGAAGATCAGGCAAAAACCCGATTCTTACAGTATTTTGCCCATTCACTTTAATTTTGTCAGGTAGAATCTTGTTGCTTCATGTTTTCTCCTGATCTTCCAAATTAGGAAAAAAAACGCAAGTGTGAAAGGCCCCTTAATCCAGTGCAGCGGGCAGGGAAAAGCCACTGGGGTTGTCCAACACTGTCTAACACAGGGGTCTCAAACTCGGCTGAGTTGGTGGGCCGCACATAGAAAAACATTTATAGCGGTGGGCTGCATCCCTTGTAGGACTAAATGTCCTGTCACACGGGGCGACATGGCCGCCAATTACATAGGCAACGTAGGGGCGTGGCCTATCGGCGGCGACATTGCCCCTATGTTGCCTCATGTAAAGGTGCGATGTCGGCGGCGCCGGGAGGTCACCTGGTTTCAGAGCAGTGCTCTGAAACCAGGCGACCGATCTGGGGTGATGTGCACACATTGCCCCATGTAACCGGCCACCGGCGACCTGTCAGGCGATGGGAGCCGTAGGCTCCCATTGTCCTGCATCGCCACTTAGGTTTTCAGACACCCTGGCGGCGATGCCGCCTGTCAGATCGCCGGCGCAGGGCTGGAGATGTCACCCTATGTAAATGAGGGATGGCGACGCTGGCGGGGCGCCAAAAAAGTGAGCGCACCCGCCAGCCGCCACCATCTCCACCCCCGTCGCCAGGTGTGACTGGGCCTTAAGGGTGGCTTCAGACTTGCGTTCGCCTCCGCCGCGTCTTGCATCTGAGCGCAAGCACCGTCCATCCCTATGTTTATCATGGGGACGCACGGAAATGCGCCCGGCTGCGGGTGGGCGTGCGCACTGATAGACTTCCGTGTGTGACATGTTGCGTTCAGGGTGCGGACGAGAATGTATGATTTGTACGCAAGTATCCTCATGCGTACAAATCACACATTGAAGTCTATCAGTGCGCACGCCCATCCGCAGCCGAGCGCATCACCGAGTGTCCCGAAGATAAACATAGGGATGGGTGGTGCTTGCGCTCAGCTTGTATTCGCCAGCCGCAAGACGCGGCAGAGGCGAACGCAAGTCTGAAGCCACCCTAAATGATATTTTTTGTAATACCAGAATTTTTTGCTTAATGTAGTAAAGTACAAATCCTGATCCCCTTCTTGTAGTAATGTCCCAATCCTGTAGTAATGTCCTTTTCTACTGATGTCCCTCCATCCTGATCCCCTTTTCTAGTGATGCTCCCCATCCTGATCCCTTTTTCTGCTGATGTTCCCCTATCCTGATCCCCTTTTCTAGTGATGTTCCCCATCCTGATCCCTTTTTCTAGTGATGATTCCCCATCCTGATCCTTTTTTCTAGTGATGATCCCCCATCCTGATCCCTTTTTCTAGTGATGATCCCCCATCCTGAAACCCTTTTCTAGTGATGGTCCCCATCCTGAACCCCTTTTCTAGTGATGTCCCCCATCCTGATCCCCTTTTCTAGTGATGTCCCCATCCTGATCCCCTTTTCTAGTAATGTCCCCATTCTGATCCCCTTTTCTAGTGATCTCCCCCATCCCGATCCCCCTTAGTAGCGATGTTCCCCATCTCGATCCCCTTTAGTAGTGATGTCCCCCATCCCGATCCCCTTTAGTAGTGATGTCCCCCATCCTGATCCCCTTTAGTAGTGATGTCCCTCATCTCGATTCCCTTTTGTAGTGATGTCCCCATCCAGATCCCCTTTTCTAGTAATGTCCCCCATCCAGATCCCCTTTAGTAGTGATGTCCCCCATCCCGATCCCCCTTAGTAGTGATATCCCCCATCCTGGACCCCTTTTGTAGTGAGGTTCCGCATCCTGGTCCCCTTTTGTATTGATGTCCCCCATCCTGATCTACTTTTATATTGATGCCCCAATCCTGTTTTAACTTCATTTTACACACTCGCATACATACTCATTCACCCTCACACACAAACCCACTCACACATCCTCATATACACACTCACACACTCTCATTCACACACTGAAACTCACACACACCTCACACGCATTTTCTTTTACACATATCCTCTCTAACATACTCACACCCTCACACACACACACACACACACACATACTTTTCTCACTTTAATGAAGCATTGCTCCAGTGCAGGGGGCCGCCGCGGTCCCTGCTGTGCTGACTTCCGGCCTGCACTGTGCTATGACTTCCTCCAGCCGCCGCTCAGACAAAGCTCTGTTGCTCAGCAAGATCAATGCAATCTGCCAGCCAGAGGCCCGCATGTGACGTCATATTCCGCCATCGGCTGCAGACCTCTCATTGGCTGGCAGCTTGCATTGATCTTGCTGAGTGGCTGAGCTGGTTAGTGCTGCGGACGGAAATTCATCACACAGCGGGGACTGCAGCGGACCCCTGCACTGGGGCGATGCATCATTAAGTTGTCCAAGGTGCCGCGGGCCGCATAGTGAAGCCCCAGGGGCCGCGTGTTTGAGGCCCCTGGTCTAACATGTCCCATGAGCAGCTTGGTCCCTGAATGACAAGTTTTATTTTCCTCGGTTAATGTAATCACTGCACACATAATAGTTGAAGATATGCTTTAGGTGAATCTTTATTTATAGTGCTTGGTGATGCGACAATGACATTTTGGCCTAATATAGGCCATGATCACATAGTTGCTGTAAGAAACAGAAATATATACAGTTTGTCATATTTTCAAATTATTTACAATATGTGTACAAATGCTATATACATATACATTCTGGTAGGAAGACATGTAATTGGCCATAGGAGATAGTTTGGTTATGTTTGGAAATCCATTCAAATAAGAGTATAACCAAGATTATCAAAAGAGGGGTTAAAGATCGAAAGAGCAAGGTGTTACCAAAGTATTAGGATTATTAGATAAGGCAATTGTGACATTAACGTACCCTAAATGGTTGTGCATCAAAGTATAGTAGTTATGCCCCCATGGGTTGGGTTGTCAACAATCATGCCAATATTGCTATCCTATTGGTGTCAATAATTGTGACAGGTGTTGGTGAAAGATCAGATAGATAAATTGCAGAGAGGATTTTTTCTTAACACAGGATTTAATCCTGTGTTAAGAAAAAATCCTCTCTACAATTTATCTAACACAGGATTTAATCCTGTGTTAAGAAAAAATCCTCTCTACAATTTATCTATCTGAGCATTCACCAACACCTGTCCCAATTATCGACACCAATAGGATAGCAATATTGGTAGTCCACATATAACCATGTCTTTATACGCCACCTTCTCCATGACACTACCCCACCAGTGCTCATAACATTTTTATCGTTTCTCATAGGGTAACTTGTACTACATGATGGTCGACAACCCAACTCGTAGGGGCATAACTACTTTACTTTGATGCACAACCATTCAGGGTACGTTATGGTCACAATTGCTTTATCCAATAATCCTAATACTTTGGTAACACCTTGGTCTTTCGATCTTTAACCCCTTTTGATATTCTTAGTTTAGTTATGTTTGGAAATAACCATCTCCTATGGCCCAATAACATATCTTCCTACCAGAATGTATATGTATATAGCATTTGTACATATACTGTAAATATGACAAACTGATTGTATATATTTCTGTTTGTAAAGGTAACGTTACACGATAAGATATCGTGAACGATATCGCTTAAACGTCATGGGTTTGGAATCATTCAAATGACACCGTTAGTATGTCGTTGCGTGTAACACCGAGATATGACTACGATAAATCGTTGATCGCAGATTTGAGAACATGTTCTCAAATCAGATGATCCACGATCAGCCAACCTGCTGCATTGGTCAGTGTGACATCGCGATAACGATGTTGTTTACGACTTCGTCCATTCACATCAGTGAACAAGTTTCGTTCGCTGGGTTGTGCAAACAATACCTGCTCGCTGGATCGTTGGTGCGTCGTCCACGATATCTATACATGTGACATCTCACCAACGATGTCAAAACGATGTCCTAACGACCACGCACCTCCGAGATTGTTAGTGAGATCATTTCGATATTGAGGCGTGTAACGGTACCTTTACAGAGAAGGAGGCCTCGTCGCCTTCAGTCCATTTCAGACACTGGTCTTGCTGGCTCCTGCTTACTAGTAAGTATACACACAAGTCAGGTTTTTTTTTTTATTTTATAATTCTTTATTTAGAATATTACAAATTTATCTCCAACAAAATATAAACAACTGTAGGATCGTATAATGATTACATATTCCACTTGGACATCCAATGGAGATTCGTTCAAGGAAATGTACATTTGAAACCATATACTGAAACAACCTATGATCTTACTTATAGCAGTGGCGAGCCAGTAAATCCTGGCAAGCCAAAATTATTATATTTTTTTTTTTTTTTTCCCTTAACACCAGAAAGGAAAAAATATAAATCATAAGGAAAATGAACAGCGATGGTATGCAATCAAACCATCGAAAATAATTAAAATGAACTCGTATAGAGAAAAGGAAAGCGAATCAGCTAATAAGAAGACCTATATAGAAGTTAGATAGATAGGGAGTAGTAGTAGAAGAATCGCAGTGATCACATGCTCACTGCGAACAGGAAGAGGAGAAATAAAGAAGATGACGGGGACTAGGGAGAAAAGGGGTTTTTAATACAACAGTTAGGACCGCGTCAGAGATGGGTACACTTTGAAGTTAGTGACGTGGCTTGAAGTAACTTTTTTTGCGCAAAAAAACGGATGGACTAAGTACCCTGTATTTGTTATACTATTTTTTATACTGCACTTGCATTTTAATACCTTTACTGCAGTGTACTGTTGTTTTTGGTCGCCTTTAGCTTTTTGTCTCCAAATATGCTGGCGGTGTGAACATGTTCCTACAGACTTGTTCTGTGTGCAGGACTCATCTGTTTTCTAATTAATTGTCTCTTGCCATGCAAGAGATGGAGTCTCCCGCCCCTCTCTGGGCCCTGCACACATATAGCCTCGTCGCCTTCAGTCCATTTCAGACACTGGTCTTGCTGGCTCCTGCTTACTAGTAAGTATACACACTAGTCAGGTTTTTAATACAACAGTTAGGACCGCGTCAGAGATGGGTACACTTTGAAGTTAGTGACGTGGCTTGAAGTAACTTTTTTTGCGCAAAAAAACGGATGGACTAAGTACCCTGTATTTGTTATACTATTTTTTATACTGCACTTGCATTTTAATACCTTTACTGCAGTGTACTGTTGTTTTTGGTCGCATTTAGCTTTTTGTCTCCAAATATGCTGGCGGTGTGAACATGTTCCTACAGACTTGTTCTCTCTGTGTGCAGGACTCATCTGTTTTCTAATTAATTGCCTCTTGCCATGCAAGAGATGGAGTCTCCCGCCCCTCTCTGGGCCCTGCACACATATAGCCTCGTCGCCTTCAGTCCATTTCAGACACTGGTCTTGCTGGCTCCTGCTTACTAGTAAGTATACACACTAGTCAGGTTTTTAATACAACAGTTAGGACCGCGTCAGAGATGGGTACACTTTGAAGTTAGTGACGTGGCTTGAAGTAACTTTTTTTGCGCAAAAAAAACGGATGGACTAAGTACCCTGTATTTGTTATACTATTTTTTATACTGCACTTGCATTTTAATACCTTTACTGCAGTGTACTGTTGTTTTTGGTCGCATTTAGCTTTTTGTCTCCAGCCTTTACAGAGACTATGTGATCAAGGCCTATACTAGGCCAAAACATCATTGTCGCATCACCAAGCACTATAAATATTCACCTAAAGCATATCTTAAACTATTACGTATGCAGTGATTACATTAATCATTCACTGTGGAACCATTGGCTCCTTTCACCAATGGATTGAGTGCTAGCCATTGCATCCTACAAGTTTTTTTTCCTCAATCACTGTTGTTTCCCCAGAGTCGCACATACCAGACTGAAATCATAGGCTCACTTGAAGCAACTCACTCGATTATCCTCACAACACAGGATTTTGCAGCATTTCTTTAAAGTCATCTTTCCCCTACTATCTGGTGTAGATCCTTCCCCACCTTTTTCCTCAGATCCCCCTACCAACCCAAGCAATTAACTCTGCTTTTCGATTAGGTAAAAAAATGACCGAATTTGAAGTTTTAGATTTCATTTTTCATCTGTTTATGAACAACCATGTTCACATACAGTATAATAATGCAACAGGTATTCAAATAAAACACTTAAATTAGCTAAAAATCAAGACTTTAATAGGTCCGGACAAAAATGAACAGAACATCTTTAGTGTATAGTAGACCTGAACAGAACAGCAGGGTTAAGAACATACATTTTAGTGTACTTATGTAATTTGCTAGCAAGAACTTTGACGCCAGTAGGTTACTCAATACATATCTGAACACCAGGAAGTCACTTTCAGTAAACCATTGTAGACCACTAGGTAACGTTTAGTATGGTGTAAGGTGAGGAGGCGCACTTCTTCCTGGCACAAGATAGTATGTTCACTAGTGAGGATGCAAGTAACTTCAGAGAGGAGTGACCAGAATGGTGACCAGTGTGCAAACTATGTACTATGAGGAATGCTTACAGGATTTGGGAATGTTTAGCTTGCAAAAGAAGACTGAGAGGAGACTTAAAAGTTGCTTACAAATATCTCAAGAGCTGTCACACTGTAGAAGAATCAGTTTTATTCTCATGTGCAGAAGGAAAGACTAAAAGCAATGGGATGAAACGGAATGGGAGGAAACACAGATTACATATTAGAAAATGTTTCAGTAGTGAGGGTGATCAATGAGTGGAACAGGCTGCCTCGAGAGATGGGGAGTTCCCCTTCAATTGAAGACTTCAGGGGCCAGACAGACATTTATCTGGGATGATTTAGTGTGATCATTCAAAATGACTGCTCACTATACTCATGCGTACAGTCTTCCCTGCAAGACTGTGAGGATGAGGAGGCAATTTGCAAATAAAAAAACATTTGTCAACATGTTTTCTTAAATCGCCTACCAATTATCCCAAGCTGTCTTCAGGCAAGAAGGAAAAAAAAAAAATCTGTACAACTTTGCCAGGACACATGTCAGATATGAGAAATAGACATTCTGAAGTCTAAAATTTGTTTAAAAAACAGCAAATTGCCTATTTAAAGAGGACTTGAACTTTAGCGCCACATATTGGTAGTAGCAATCCTAAAAGTCAATATTGACACTTTATTGAGCGTTCTCATATGACCAAGGATATAAGCCAAATCATATTCTCAATTTGCAGACACAGTTTTTTGGAGTGTTTGCTCCGCTGTATGTAAGAATAAAGATCTAAGCTAGAAAAAACTAACGTTTTGTGATGTTCAGTAAATACAAACCGTTTTAATTTAATTTTATTACTAAAATGAAGAACAACATGTGACAGAAAAAACAAAGGTCAGAATCTCTTGACAATAGAGCAATCACAGGTTCTCAGATGCACCCTTTCTTGTACCATCCATCCCGGCCAGCAGCAAAGGCACATGCAGAATATGTGAAAAAATGTTTCCTTAATAATGGTCTGTGGCTGACATGGCATCTCCTGCTTACATTTTCAAAAACAAACTTGTTTAGCAATGATAAAAACATGTAAATTACTTACCTCTCCGTTGAGGTACAGCATGTCGAAAGCATACACACAGACCTGGACTTTTATATCAGAAGCTTCAACATCCTATAATGGTGAAGAAGATTAAAATGTACAATAAATCACAGCAAAGACAGGTCACAGTAGTAAACTTTTAAGAAGCAGCATAAATCAACTGCCCATCATAACAATATACGTATATATGTACAGTGCTGCTCACCATTATTGGCAACACTTCATTTTTTTCATAGACTGGTACATTGCCATTTATTTCTGAATATATTGTACAAAGTTAGATCCTCAGGATTTTTTAAATTAGCGGTACAAAGTAAAACAACAATGGATTTCCAGTTCCGGCACTAATATGGGAAGGTTGGTGTGAATCAGCTCCTGCCACAAACCCCCTCATTACTCACCAGCCAACAGCCCCTGGACCCACGCAGTAATGTTGCCTGGTCATCAACAGATCTGCAGCATGGATCGGTACATTCTCCGGAGCTCCGGGAGGGAAGGAGGAGACATGGAAGTAGATCATGGGCGGGAAGACGCCACGGCTAAAATGGTGCAGGCAGCAGGAAGATCAGCGGCCACAAGTAGCAGGGAAAAGGAGAGAGTGACATGCGGCAGGGAAGTAGCGCCCTACCTTGCTGAGGACATTAAGAACACATTGAAAGAGGTGGTGCAGGCTTCCCTACTAGATTGTACATTACACTGTGTGCAGAATTATTAGACAAATGAGTATTTTGATCACGATACTTTTTATACATGTTGTCCTACTCCAAGCAATATAGGCTGACAGCCAACTACCAATTAAGTAAATCAAGTCATGTGCATCTCTGTAATGAGGAGGGGTGTGGTCTAATGACATCAACACCCTATATGTGGTTTGCTTAATTATTAGGCAACTTCCTTTCCTTTGGCAAAATGGGTCAGAAGAGATATTTGACGGGCTCTGAAAAGTATTAAATTGTGAGATGTCTTGCAGAGGGATGCAGCAGTCTTGAAATTGCCAAACTTTTAAAGCGTGATCACCGAACAATCAAGTGTTTCATGGCAAATAGCCAACAGGGTCGCAAGAAGCATGTTGGGCAAAAAAGGCGCCAAATAATTGCCCATGAATTGAGGAAAATCAAGCGTGAAGCTGCCAATATGCCATTTGCCACCAGTTTTTCAATATTTCAGAGCTACGTCGTTACTGGAGTATCAAAAAGCACAAGGTGTGCCATACTCAGTGACATAGCCAAGTTAAGGAAGGCTGAAAAACGACCACTTTTGAACAAGAAACATAAGATAAAACGTCAAGACTGGGCCAAGAAATATCTTGAGACTGATTTTTTCAAAGGTTTTATGGATTGTTGAAATGAGAGTGACTTTTGGTGGGCCAGATGAGTGGGCCAGAGGCTGGATCAGTAAAGGGCAGAGAGCTCCACTCCGACTTAGACGCCAGCAATGTGGAGGTGGGGTACTGGTATGGGCTGGTATCATCAAATATGAACTTGTGGGACCTTTTCGGGTTGAGGATGGAGTGAAGCTCAATTCCCGGACCTACTGCCAGTTTCTGGAAGACAACTTTTTCAAGCAGTGGTACAGGAAGAAGTCAGTATCGTTCAAGGAAAACATGATTTTCATGCAGGACAATGCTCCGTTACATGCATTCCACTACACCACAGCGTGGCTGACCAGTAAAGGTCTAAAAGAAGAAAAAATAATGACATGGCCCCCTTGTTCACCTGAGCTGATCCTCATAGAGAACCTGTGGCCCTTCATAAAATGTGAGATCTACAGGAAGGGAAACCAGTACACCTCTTGGAACAGTGTCTGGGAGGCTGTGGTGGCTGCTGCATGCAATGTTGATCGTAAACAGATCAAGCAACTGACAGAATCTATGGATGGAAGGCTGTTGAGTGTCATCATAAAGAAAGGTGGCTATATTGGTCACTAATTTATTGGGGTTTGGTTTTTGCATGTCAGAAATGTTTATTTCTACATTTTGTGCAGTTATTTTGGTCTACCTGTTGAAAACAAACAAGTGAGATGGGAATATATTTGGTTTTTATTAAGTTGGCTAATAATTCTGCACAGTAATAGTTACCTGCACAAACAGATATTCTCCTAAGATAGCCAGATCTAAAAAAAAAAAAAAAAAAAACCACTCCAACTTCCAAAAACATTAAGCTTTGATATTTGAGTTTTTTGGGTTGATTGAGAACATAGTTGTTGATCAATAATAAAAATAATACTCTACAATACAACTTGCCTAATAATTCTGCACACAGTGTATTGTCATTGCCTCTTTTACATCTCGCATCACGCCATCCTGTAACCTAAATCGTAAAGTCTAGGATAATGTAATGTGAGATATAAAAGACCCAAAAGAGGCAATGAAAATAGTGAAACGAGGGTCGCCGTCACCTCTGCTACCATCTGTTGCAATCACAAGGGGCCTGGAGCCAAAACATATCGGGGAGTAGGCGATCTGAGAGCCTGGATTCGGTACGGGAAATGACGAAGAGCTAGCAGGTGCAACCGAAGACAAGAGAACAAAATCCGCCTCTGACGAGATCCACCAGACAAGGAGGAAATAACAGAGCTTAAATGAGATTTATTAATTTTCAGCTGGAGTTGGGCACATTTTACATCTAATGGAGGACACCGGAGGTGGACTACTGCAACATAACATGGATGAGAGCGATGACCTTTTCCCATCCTTCCCGTTCCCCTAAGTCTTTTCCCCTCCCCTCCTAAGCCCTACACCTCTCCCCCTCTCCTGCATTTTCCTCTTTTTTTTGGGGACAGTCAAGGTTTAAAGAGCGGCTACACTCATACCCACCAGAGCGCACAATGATAAATGCATCCAAGCAAGAACCATATGAGGCTGGATGCCCTTTTTATATCCGAAAGGACAATAATCTGTTTATTTATTTTCTTACCATGTAGAGCTGGGAGAGACACTTCTCTCCACAGGGACAGATACCTGTGAGTTATTAGATGCCCTCATGCTTGGGCGAAGACAGTATTGAGGCATCTGAATTTTTCAAAGATGCCGGGAAGATGGAGAATTGATGGGGGGGTGGGGGTTCTCCTTCTTGGGTTGATACATTTGTTTGCATTTAGTTGGGACTTATGTTGAAAGACTTGACAGGAATAGGAGCTCGAACTGTTATGTCGGACAAGAGATTAAGGCCGTTATAATATGTTTACTGTTTATAGTCTGCAGACAAATACTTGTTAGGGGAAATTATATGAAAAAGGTAGCCGAGATTATAACAGAGTTTTTTTCCCCAAAGTTGTTTAAGGTTTTGCCTTTTCCAAATTTATAAGGAGGAGGAAAAAACCTAGACTGTGAGCTTGAACGCTAATGCTTCCTAAAGACAGAGGGGGGTGGGAATGCCTACAACTTTACGTGCCTACTGAGGCAGGTGTTGGATTGGGTGAAAAATACTGGAATATACTCGGATTGTAATTTAGAATCTCAGTTTTGCAAACCATGGGATAAGACCTTGCTCCTACATGCGTCATTAGTGGTCATCCCGACAAACAGAAAATTCTCTAATTTTTAGAGATACAATCATGGCCTGGAAAGCAGTAAGAAAAAAATCTAAGTTATCTTGGAGAATGTCTAAGGCTAGTTTCACATTGCATATTTTTTCCTGTCCGTGGGATCCTACTTTTTGCAGGACCCCACGCATAGTAACGGACACCACAGGAGGTGACCTATTTCTGTGTCCGGAGCCGTGATCATCACGGATCCGGAGTCAGAAAGAGGTGAGAGGAGGCAGCGGGGCACTTTCACTTCCGCAATGTAATTACATACATTGCAGAAGTGAAATTTATTAAAAGAAAGGGTTAAAAATAAAAAATATGTATGCTCACCTGTCCAGCGAGTCCCCCGACGCTTGCAGCAAGCTCCAGATGCTGAGAGGACCTGCGGTTACGTCACAACCCGGCAGCGTCATCAGGTCACATGACCGCAGTTACAGCGGTAACCAGTCATGTGACCTGATCAGCTGATCGGGTTGTGACGTAACCACAGGTCCTCTAAGCATCTGGAGCTTGCTGGAGGCGTCGGGGGATCGCTGGAAAGGTGAGAATATAATTTTTTTATTTTTAACCCTTTCTTTTACAAAATTTCACTTCCGCAATGTATATACATCGAGTTAGTGATATAATAATAATAAGGTAATAATAAAACTTTATTTGTATAGCGCCAACATATTCCGCAGCGCTTTACAGTACAATGGTACATATAAGAAAAATATACGATACAGAAAGGTAATGCAGAACAGTAGTTACATACAATAAACATAGAATCAACTCAGGAAATACAATAAAAAGGCAAAAAATGAAGGTGACCCTGCTCGAAGGAGCTTACAATCTAAGATGGGATGGGAACACAAAGTACAGGGGCTTATAACAATGAATATCTTATGTTTAGGTGACTACTGTTAGGGAGAAGGATAGGCCGCCCTGAAGAGGTGTGTTTTTAGGGAGCGTCTGAAGCTATGCAAGTTGTGGATGGTCCTAATTTCTTGGGGTAGAGCATTCCAGAGGTTTGGTGCAGCTCGAGAGAAGTCTTGGAGTCGGGATGGGAGGTTCGGATTAATGCTGATGTTGGTCTGAGGTCACATTCAGAACGAAGGGGACGGGTGGGGTGGTAGATACAGATGAGAGTGGAGAGGTAAGGAGGTGCCGCACCATGAATAGCTTTGTGGGTGACAACGAGCAATTTGAATTTGATCCTATAGTGAACGGGTAGACAATGTAGTGACTGGCACAGAGCAGAAATATCTGAGTAACGGTTTGCTAGATAGGTGATCCTGGCTGCTGCATTGAGGATAGACTGGAGAGGGGAAAGCTTACTGTGGGGGAGACCAGCTAATAAAGAATTACAGTAGTCAAGGCGGGAATGAATCAGGGCCACGGTGAGGGTTTTAGTTGTTTCCATGGTGAGAAAGGGGCGGATTCTAGAGATATTTTTTAGGTGCAAGCGACAGGAGCGGGTGAGAGATTGTATATATGGGGTGAAAGAGATCAGTGTCCATCAAAACACCGAGACAGCGAGCCTGCTGACTAGGCGTTATCGTGGTTCCGCACACCGAGAGAGAGATGTCAGGTTTAGGGAGGTTGGCAGAGGGTGGGAGCAGAAGTTGTTCAATTTTGGAAAGGTGGTAAGGAGCAATTTTAGTGTATTGAGCATGCTCAGCACACTAAAATCAGGTCCAAGGAACGAACAGCTGTTTCCTCGGACCTGTGCCGCGGATCGGGTCAGATCCAATTTAGTCTGATTTGGTCCGCTGTGCCCAAATTCAGAGCAGTCTCCAATTCTGGGTACAGCAAAAAATAAGACACAAATAAAATCCGACAAAATCGAATGGCAATTAGGCCAAATCCGATCCGTGGCCCATAAAGATACATGGGGGCCAAATCGGATCCGTCTCTATCCGGGACCAAGTGTCTTTCGGTCCGCGCCGCTGCTCCAATAAGTATTAGAAACACTGGAGTGTTTTAAATAAAAGATCTTCAGTTTTATTTCCGACGCGTTTCGGAGCTAAACACCCAGCTCCTTCCTCAGGAAATCGGATCCGTGGCTGTCTGTTTTACAACGGACAGCCACGGATTCCAGAAATACGCAGTGTGTAAACCAGCCTAAATATCTTAACCCTTGGACACATGCGGATTTCAAATTAGGTCGGAAATATGCATTATATGAGTGGAGGAAAAAAAGAGGGTGACAACTATGGGTAACTTGATGTACCTAACGGAATAAAGATGTATGACAGATGAGGATGTTCTGGAAACGTATGGCTTTGATCAGTCCCATTTACTGCAATACAGCCAACAACAGCCAACAGAGACATCATGTAATGCAGAGACTCACGGACGTTTTAAAGGAGGCGAGGAGGAGTGACTGGGCCGAATTAGTCAACAGGGACTCAGGGGAACTTAACATCTCCTTAATATACAGTTAATATACAGACATCAGCCAGCCTCCTGCTCCGACATCACCACCTTTACCCGCCCTGCTCTATGTTAACCATAGAACAGGGCGGGTATAAGCAGTGACATCACCACAGGGGGCGGGGCTAAACAGCCAGTTCTGAAAAAACAAACAAAAAAAAAAATAACTCTGTTTAATGCTGCAGAAGAGGGAGACAATGATTGGCAGCGGTGGGCAGATTAAACATGCAGGGAGTGTGAATCTGCCCTTCGGCTCCAGCCTCTAGCCACCTCCTTTCTGGCTGCAGGATGTAAGTTTTCTAAGTGTATTTACTCGGGGTACAGGGGTGCTCAAGGGCTGGGAGACCCCTTTTGCCTGGATGCAGCAGACATGCTGCATCCAGTGCTGTAATTAGATCACCATGCCTCGTTTGGTGACAGGTCCTCTTTAACTCTAATGAGGGGACATAGGTTTATTAGTGCCAGTGCAGTGGGAGCTTCTTGCTCCTGCACTGAGTACATGTGTGTGACATCACACACAACTTAGATAACCTGTGTGTATTTTTTTCTCTCTGTGCATGCGAATGGCTGAGGCCATCGCAGCTATTTCATTGTGCTTGTTTGCCATCACAGACTTTGGTTTTACACAGCTACTATTCACTGGCGTCCATATCTTTTCTTGGAAATACTACGAATGTGCTGGCGAGTTTAACCCCAGTGCATAAAAAATTTGTTTCTTGTTTTTATATTTTATTTTTATGCATGGTCCCCATTATTTGTTTTTACTAAATTTTGGAAAAGCCGATAGTATTATTCAAACAAAACATTGTCAACTTACATTGTCAACTTAAAGGCCCCTAATTAATACTTTGTTGCACACCTCTCGGCATTGAAGAAACCTCCAAACGTTTCTTGCAACCATGTATAAGCTTCTTGCTCTTCTCAGCTGGTATTTTCTCCTACTCTTCCTTGTTTGCAGAGTTATTTTTTCCAATGGCAGATTTCATCTTACCCCAAAGATTTTCTATGGGATTAAGGTTGGAACTCATTTCTGGCCATTTTAAAACAGTCCATTTTTTTATTTTTCAACCATTCATGTGTACTTTTGCATGTGTGCTGTGGGTCATTGTCCTGCTGGAGGACTTCGACTCAAACTAAGTTTTCTTACACTGGGTAGGACATGTCTCTCAAATCTCTCGATAATTCTCCGATTTCATGATTCATGTGATACGGGTCAAGTCCTCCAGTTCCAGTTGAAGCAAAGTAACCCCACAGCATTAGGGATCCTACACCATGCTCAACTGTTGGTAGAGTGTTCTTTTCCATATAAGCTTCAGTAAACAAATTGTTGCTTTGCATTTGCCAAAAGTGTCTATTTTCCAATCGCCATGACAGCACCCACTGAGACCTGCCCACAAGGACAGGAAACCTACAGACAAAAAGGGGCGGTCCCCCTCGCCTCCTCAGTTGGTTTCCTGTCCTTGTGATGGAACCTACAGATGAAGATCATCTCTTACCAAGGGCCTGAGGCTTCCATGCGGGGCCGAGGGAGGTCAGTGGAATCTGTATCCTGGCAGCGTCTTCGGGGAGCCCTGTTGCAGCAGTCTCCCTTGTCGGATGTTCCATGGCACGACCCAGTGTCCAGGTGTTGCCGCTCTGGGTCGTGCGGGAGCTACATGGGGCCGTCCCCGGTACTTGTCCAGCGACTAAGGACGGGCTGGGAGCGGAGATGTGCTGCCTTGCGTCGCATGCCAGCCGGCTTCCGGGATTCCCATGCGTATGCGCGCCGGCCAACTAATGCGCTCTTTGAACCAGAAGTGCACGTCACTTCTGGGGGTCTGGAGGAGGACGCGTCTGGCAGGAAATTCGAATTATAAGCAGTGTTCCAGGATTGGTGCTGTGCCTTGGATGTCTGCCCCATGTACGTGGAGGGGCACCCGTAGGGTGCCAGCCAGCAGGACCGGAGTAGCAGCAGAGACAGCAGCAGCAGGCAGGCCTCTAAGGCTGGCTATTCCAGTAAACAACGCTCCAAGGATGATAAGAAGGAGAAGGGCTCCAAGTCCACTGCTGGGGCTCCACCTCCTGAACCGGTACCTGTCAGCATCAGGGGTAAGTTCTGTGTGCATGATCATCTACTGTGCTGATCCCCCACTTTCTCTCTCTCTTTATCATCAATCTATCATTCTGACCCAGGCAAAAAAGAAATCAGAGAAAAAGAAATATAAGCAGTGTGCTTTGCGTATACAGCCCCTGCCAGATGACTATGAGAAGCGGTTGTGCCGCACCTGTATAGCCCAGACACTGGACGAGGAGGCCCCTATACATACAGGTGACCTTAAGACCTTCATACAGGATGAGAAGCGGTTGTGCCGCTCCTGTATAGCCCAGACACTGGACGAGGAGGCCCCTATACGTACAGCTGACCGTAAGACCTTCATACTGGATTTGACCAGGACTTTTGCCCCAGATCCTACAGCCCTGTTTGCCGACCCATCACCATCAGTCTCCTGGTGTCAGACAATGATTCCCAGGAGGAGGGCCTCATTCGTTCATCCCAATCAGGCTCCTCTTCGGAGGATGAGGGTGGCTCCTATTTTTCCATCCAGGAGACTTACGGTTGGGCGAAGTCGGTCTACTACTATGGGGATTGTAGAAAGCAGAGAATCGAAGTCTGCGCAGGAGGTCATGTTTGCTGGATGATGTCAGAAAAACAGACGCGCTTTTCCTGTTATTGATGCCAATAAGACCTAAGTCAAGTCTGAGTGGGAAAAGCAGGAATCCAGGGTTTTTCTACCTTCCTCTTCGAAGTGGAGGTATCCCTTTGAGGAACACAGTAGTCCCCACCAATGATAGCTGATGGGGCGTGGTATACATGACGCTCTAGCATGCCCCAGGTAACTCAAATACCGTGCCTGTGCCCCGATTACACACCGCCACCATAGGGGTTATACCTGCTTATTTTTCAGCACGTCTGAAAGACAGGTATCCAAAGAGACAGGAAGGTACAACCTGTATTACACGCCACCACTTCGCGGTGTTTTGATGGTAAAAGGTACAATTGTCTCCGACACCTGCCGGTTTGTACCTTTCGGTAGCGGCGTGTAAAGGTACCATAAAGGAGCACATGATTCTGGATAAATCGGGATTGGTTCAGTCATTTTCTTCAGCAATGGTTTCTTCCTTGGCCTTTTTACCATAAAGCTCTGCTTGCTTTAGTGTGCGGCGTTGGGTACTTGTTGAAACCATGAGTCCAGACTGTTCCAGATTGGCCTTCAGGTCTTCGGATGTTTCATGTGTTTTTTTTTTCCACCATTTGCATGAACCTTTGAAGACCGCTCTTGTCAATTTTACTCTATCCTCCACATTCAGGGAGGTACTTGACAATTCATACTTTGCAAACTTCTTAATAACATTGTACTCAGCTGAAACTGGGTTACCAAGGTCTTTGGAGATGGCCTTATACCCTTTGGAAGTCTTGTGTTGGCTAATAGCAGTTCTGATGTCCTCAGACAGCTCCTTTGCCTTCACTACTGTGACAAAGTAACAGGGCCTAGCATGTGGCTTTTTAAAATGCTGGTCATTATTCATTGGCTAATTCATGTCACACAGGCACCGATAATTTATCACAGGTGATTTTTATTTGTGATTTGCCACAGGAAAGTCAAAATGTGTTTCCATACTAATTTAAGGTAAAGGGTGCCAATATCAGTGTTACAGCAAGCTTTAGGTTTTTCTATATCTCCCTTCCAATGTTTTTTTTAAATTATCATTTGCTTTTTTGTATTTAACACGAGCCTGTATACAAAAAGCTGTTGCACTGGATTACCGTATATACTCGCGTATAAGCCGAGTTTTTCAGCCCAAAAATTGGCTGAAAAGTCCCCCCCTCGGCTTATACGCGAGTCACTATATACTGTATACACTGTATACAGTGTATACAGTATACAGCAGACCCCCCCCCCATATCAGTATACAGGCCCCCCCCTAGTGCAGCAATCTTGAAAAGGAAAACATTATCATACTTATCCCGCTGCCGCTGTCCCGCCGCCGCCTTCATCGCGCTCCTCCGGCTTCATCCGTCTTCTTCCGGCTTCCTCCTCTGGTCGGCGCAGGCAATGACGTCATTGTCTGCGCGCCAGAGGAGGAAGCCGGAAGACACTGAAGAGGGAGAGCGCGATGAAGGCGCGGCGGCGGACAGCGGCAGCGGATATATGAAATGTTTTCTTTCAGGATTGCTGCACAGGGGGGGCCTGTATACTGATATGGGAGGGGCTGCTGTATACTAATTCTGGGGCTGCTGTATACTACCTCTGGGGCTGCTGTATACTACCACTGGGGCTGCTGTATACTACCTCTGGGGCTGCTGTATACTACCTCTGGGGCTGCTGTATACTACCTCTGGGGCTGCTGTATACTACCTCTGGGGCTGCTGTATATACCTCTGGGGCTGCTGTATACTACCACTGGGGCTGCTGTATATACCTCTGGGGCTGCTGTATACTACCTCTGGGCTGCTGTATACTACCTCTGGGGCTGCTGTATACTACCTCTGGGGCTGCTGTATATACCTCTGGGGCTGCTGATACACCACTGGCGCTGTATATACCTCTGGGGCTGCTGTATACTACCACTGGGGCTGCTGTATACTACCACTGGGGCTGCTGTATACTATCACTGGGGCTGCTGCTGTATACTACCACTGGGGCTGCTGCTGTATACTACCACTGGGGCTGCTGCTGTATACTACCACTGGGGCTGCTGCTGTATACTACCACTGGGGCTGCTGCTGTATACTACCACTGGGGAGGCTGCTGTATACCACACTGCTGGGGGCTGTATACTTGTGCTGGGGCCCACCCTCGGCTTATACACGAGTCAATAGGTTTTCCCAGGTTTTGGGGGCAAAAGTAGGGGGGTCGGCTTATACACGAGTATATACGGTAATATTTTTCAGGAGAAATTCCACTATATGTACTTAAACTTCATGGGTGCTAATAATGAGGAGCAGGGACTGTAACACAACCTGCACCTTGGAAAGCACAAACAATCTTTGAAGTGAATCTATTAGCAGACTTCATTCCCCATGCTATGTATAGATCAAGTAGATATTCATGTGCTAAGGGGAAGGAATAGTGTAAATAGGGTCTTATCTGAGATATTAAGGGTTTGATGTGGTTGCGCTCACATGGAACGGTTGGCAGGTCACAACACCTTGATAGGCTTGGTAGGCTGCAGCACCTCCTGCTGAATATATTGCAATGAAAGAGAGGAATAGGAGTTATCGTGCGCTGACCCGACGAAGAAAAGGACCCAAGGGATTTCCCCCAGTTCCCGTTTATTGAGTCTCAACGCATTTTGTGAGTAACCCTCACTTCTTCAGGAGAATGGACATTACATGTACATACATTCACATCATATAAATACTGAAATCCAAATCACATGACGTCAACGTCAAAATGGCGTGAAATAAATACATTAAAAGTTGCTACAACTTTATCAATACCAAGACAATGTGTATACAACAAAACTTTAAAAATGATATAAATACAATAAAATCTACATTTCCATAAAGGCAAAGACATTGTAGTCTAAATCGCATCATATATTCTTGCCCTTATGTGGATAGAGCCATTATCTCATAAAATGGATGGTACACAATAATAGAATAAAAATCATTAAAAACTCCCTTTATTATACACATTATCTTGTTCAGGGGATTGTCCTATCGTCATAATGAAATTGTCAGATAAAATCAACTCCCCTCTATATCCATTTATGTTGTCATGTAGGTCTATGATATATGGATCCCAGCGGAATAAAACTCATCCCAAGTAATCATCTCAAAGTTGTGATGTCTCTCACCACACTACTTAACCATCATACCCCCGCTCAATCGGCTCCAAGGGTTATTCTACCAGACAGGCACCCGTTTGGATGAAATCCATGTGTCTCAACTGCAAAGGGATATTATTTATCGCTATCTGAATTGCGGTATCATGAAAACCGCGATCTTTCTCATGAGACATCTTATTGAACAAAGGTAGTCATATATCTCTTAAGGTACCGTCACACGCCGCAATCTCGGCTGGTGATGTGTGGCGATATGACGTGCGCGCTCACGTTTTTCGTGCCTTCCTAAGATCGCAGATGTTGGCGTCACGCGTCGCAATTTCACCCTGAAGCTAAGGCGAAGTGTCGCTCCGGAAATCGCCTCACCTACAGCGGAACAAATTTCGTATCATTCCATCGCCACTTCACAAGCCGCAATCTCAAAGGCAATGTGGGCGTACATGTTCAGCGCGGCGAGGAGAAAGGTGTGCCACAGTGGTCTACCTAGCGCCCCATACACGCTCATTGGACAACACAACTGCGTTACGATTGGTCAGCCTGCTCTGGAAGGCTGGCTAATACAAGACGCCATTGTCTATTGGAGTTGGTCACAAATACACGCTCATGTTGTCAATTGTGGCTCCTGCAACACACTTTTGAGGCACAAAGTGTCACACAGGAGCGGTCTTGTGCAGCACAGTGGATTACACTAAGAATGGCTAGGTGTGTGTCTGTAGGTGATGGCGGTAAGATACAAATAACACTATGGACATATGTGCCTGCATTGGTCCACGCCATGGCAGAGCTGCCATGGCTGAACTATGTGTGTGCACACTTGTTTGCATGTGTGTACTGAAGTGTACCTACATCCCCCACAAACACCATTGCATTCTCCATGTGTGTGGACACGTTCCCATGTGGCCAAACACATCATAATGGACATGTACACACAGTCACGGCATACAGTGTGGGTATTAGAAGACAATGCTGCATGGACCCATCAATACCATTTAACATATCACATAGCTTTATGCTGTGCAGAGAGGTATGTGCAACTGCCCTGTATAGAAAAGTAACGACAGACACCGGTAGTTTGGTTATGCTTTTTTTTTTAGTGGTACTTTTTGTGGTGTACAAAAAAAGGAATTCTAACAACACACACAAAAATATTACAAACAGAAGTGTCGACATCATACAAATAAATAAAAAATGATCATAAAGAATGGCCATACCCAAACATTTCAGAGTACAGATAATAAAAAAAAAAAACAACTAACTAATGTTTAAGCACCCAAAATAAACAAAACACTACCATAATCCCCCTGGTGCAACCACCCTGGAAGCCACCCTCCTCCTGATGTTGCTGTTTGACAACACCAACCACCCTACACCTGCTGGTGCTACCAGGCCACTGCCCCAGGGCCATTAAAGTAGGAGCAGTATGCGTCTCTGTTGCTCCTGGCATCTTGCTGACTCAGACCGTGGCTCAGCGGCTGGAGTGGCACCACACCATGGTCGGCAGCATGCCAATCCCCGGGACGGAGCTCCCCTGTTGTGGGGTCCACAGAATCCACATAACTTGCCGACGTGTATGATGATCGATCCCTGCGACGCAGGAAGTTATGCAGTACACAGCAGGCCAGCACTACTACATCGATAGATTCCAGTTTCATATGCAAAGGCGTATTTAAGACGCAGAATCTATTGGCCATGATCCCGAACGCATTTTCAACCACACGGCGAGCCCGGGATAGCTGGAAATTGAAAATGCGCTGCTCAGAAGTAACCGTGCTCTGGGGATATGGACGTAGTATGTGAGCCTGAAGTGGGAAGGCTTCATCCCCCACAAATGCAAAGTTTAGATGATCGGTCGTGACATCATTTGATGGCAAGTTCACAGCACCTATCCTTAGGTCTTCATCCAAGGAGCTGTGTGCCCATCTGAGACACGGCCGTTCATGCCAACGTCCACGTAGAGGAACTCATAGTGAGCATCCACCAGGGCCATGAGGACCAGGCTAAAATATCCTTTATAATTAAAATACAAGGACCCTATGTTGGGGGGGGGGTTGTGTGATCCTCACGTGCTTACCATCCAATGCACCTCCGCAGTTTGGAATTTGCATTCAATCAACAAAACCTCTGGCAACATCCATCCAACCAGCGGGGGTTGTTGGTAACTGCATGTAGGATGGAAGCAGACAACTCACAATGTCCTCACATGTCTCGGGCATCAGGCGGCTCAGCAGTGGCCGTGAGACTGCTGCAGAGTATTGCAGGTCTGTCCTGGAACGACCTGTTGCCAGGAACCTCAAAGTTACAGCCAAACGATCCACAGGTGGCACAGCCCGATGCATCAAAGTGTCCTGTAGGGCTATCAATGGCTTTATGCGTTCCAAGAGGAATGTGTAAGAGTCCTCGGACATACGGAGATAGCTCCTGAAATCATGCAGACTACTATCCTCCAGCTGATGCAGCAGGCGCATGTGACTCAGGTTGTCCCATTGCCGGAGCCAATCCCTAACCCACACACGCCGCGGTCTGCGAGCCTGCAACCTCTTAGCTCTCTCCTCCAGCCACAAGTCCTCTTCCACCAAGGCAAGAGCCACGATAACATCTCCATCAGGGTCCATGATGATCTCACCTACCAACCCCTGCAAAAGGGACAAAAGAAGACTATCATCAAAAGAACACGTTATCAGGCATCAAAAATAACCACTACCTCCTTCCCTACACATCTTCTAGCCAGTTACCCACATCCTAGCAGACTCTGCTCATATGGCCACCCACATATATTTGCACCATTGAACGGTCACAAACAACAATACACTGCCTCACAACAACACCTGTTATCACTACACCCATGGGCCTCCTCCACAACTATATCTATATCGTCCAAATTGTGACTTCATTACCATACCCCCATATAGCTGCCCATAATGTATATGTACTACCACAAGGCCTATGAAAATACAAAGCTCAACCACACAGACAGACGCTTGTTAACAATTAAATACAAGAACATGCTAAACGTACCAGAGCCATGTGCTACTGACAAATCACCATCCCACGCAGCTGACAATTGCATATTCATCATGTCCAACACACATCCCTGTTGTGTTGATAAGGCTGGATCTGCACAGGCAGACATTCCCAAGTCACATGGGCCATTCCACATCTTAGTATCCCCAGAATACTTCCATTCTGTCTGGTAAAGACCAGTACTATGTGCCCACATTTCATATGTTCCACTAAACTAACCACAGAGGCCTCCTTGGTACATGATCCTGTATGGCGAAGGCAAAATGGATTTTCAATGCTGAGGGTGTTTTGTGGCAAGGAAAACCATCCATCCATTTTGGACACACAATAGATCAATCAAACACATCATTAAAAACTACATACACCAGGACTTGGGCGTCTGCTACAGTACACAAGAACGATCCGTAATGCAAAGATGTATCAAACGCTATACATAGCCATATCACAAACCATGTGTGATCATTAGTACTTACTTAATGACTCAAGGCAGCAAGCATGCCGTAGCTCAGTTGTTAGGGGTTTTTATATGGTAACCATCCAATCACAGAGCATCTGCGTCATCTAATTCACGTAGCTGCCTGGGCTTTGCCACGTGCGACTACTGATTAGGCGCCTGTGCTGCCTTGTGATTGGTCATGTTGTGTTTAAAATGTGTCCAGCCAGGCGTGGCCTAGCCATGGCGAGGAGAGGAGGATGAACCCTGAGCTCCAGGTCCCCTCGCCTGCAATCGGCCCAAAATCATAGCAATCTTAGCAAATAACAAATATAATCATGCCAACCAAGTGCCAATACAACAGATCCAGCATCCGTACGGGCTCCCTGGCGATCCAATCCCACAGGATCACCCGTACTTACGGAGTGCAGGCCTACCAGGCCCAGGCAGCATGGGACCCATGATGGCAGACCCAGCCAAACAGGACAAACACAGTGAGGCAACACAAACGGACCCACAGGAGGACAAACGCAGCACCCAGGCATGGACCCCAAAGGAGGAAGAAACGAGGGACCACCACTGCTGCCCGACAGCCCCACACCGACCCAGCACAGCACCATCGGAGGTCGCCTATACAGCGCTGCCCTAGCTTCCCCAACCCAGGCCTCGGGCACAAACAAACCCACAGCAGCAGCCCCTCTGGAGGAGCCAGACTATCAGCTGCACTCCCAGGCATGGAACAGGTGGAGGTGAGAGTCGGAGCCCTGAGCCGAGCCAGCACAGCACCGCTGCGACCCCGCCGACACACTCACTGGAACCCGGCGGCTGCCCCTCCTCGGGAGCGGGGGTAGCCTGCGGGCGCCCCGGCGCAAGACACACTGCCGGGGAGAGCAGAGGCTCAGCGCAGTTTGTCAGCCCTGCCCCGAGCCGCCACAACGGCACAGGGAGCCGGCTGCACAGCGCCGCTGCGACCCCAGCGGCACCCGCACACAGATCCGCTGGCAGCCTTCCCCGGGGAGCAGTCAGCAGGCGCCCGGGCACAGGACTCACTGAGGGGGAGAGCGGAGGCCCAGCACAGACTGGCTGCCCCACTCCGAGCCAACACAGCGGCGCAGGGGGCCAGTCCCGCTGCGACCCAGCCGGCATCCTCACATGGTCCTAGCGGCGGCTCTCCCGGAAAAGCAAGAGAGGCCTGCACGCACCCGGACACAGGGCACATAGCAGAGAAGAGCGGAGGCCCATCACAGACCGACAGCCCCACTCTGAACCTACACGGCGGCACCAGGAGCCCACCAAGCAAGCACTCCAGGTACCCCTGCACAGGCCTCAGGAGCATACAGATTCAGCGACAGCCCCTACGGAAGAGCAGAAACAACAGACCGGCACCAAGATAAGGGGCACCCAGCAGGTAGAGGCCCCACCACACATGAGCAGTCCCAACCTCAACCACCACAGCAGCATTAGAAACCTTCTTCACAGCACCACACTGACCCCACCTCCTCAGGCCCTGGGCACACACAGCCACAGCGAGGGAACCTCTGAGAGAAGCGTAACCCACCAGGCCTCCCAGCACTCAAGAGGAGCCCTAGAAGACGCAGCGGCAGAAAAGAGAGACCGGACGACAGAGGTAACAAGCTCCCAGAGCCTGGCATCCCCACAGGCCCAAAACAGCACCCAGAAACACTAGGGTCCAGCAACTCCCTACCCCCAGACCCAGCCAGGGCTCAGAGCCCAGATCGAAACACGATCAGGGCCCCAACAGGCACCGACCCGGCTGTAGGCAGCTCCACCCCCCCTACTAAGGACCTACGGTACACCGACCCGCTAACACCCGGTCACCCTAATGGCCCTAATATACCCACCACAAACAGCACCAGCTCCCAAGGTCACCCAGCTACCACTCAGGCACCCGACGGGGTTTATGGGACGACCTCAGAGCCCGCATACAAGTGATCCCGACAAGGGAAGAGATGGAAGGGTTCGCCCTCAGGATGGAGGCATCCTTCAGGGCAGAAACAGCTGCCCTAAAGGGAGTAGTCCAGCAGCTAAAGGGTAGAATTAACTCCAACGAAACCATCACAGGGGACCTAACCAGCCACCTAAAGGCCCTAGAACACCAAGTAGCCACCCAATCAACTAGCTTTGAGCGGCTGTTAGACCAAATGGAGGACCTAGAAAACCGTGATAAGCGGAATGTTAGGGTCCGCGGACTCCCTGAGTCCGTCCAGACTAAGAACCTGGACCCCACCCTCCGCGGATTCCTCAACTTCATTCGAAACAAACCAGAAAGGACCCAGCTAGAGTTCGACAGGGCACACAGATCACTAGCCCCACCTCCACCACAAGGCGCTACACCCAGAGACATTATATTCAGGATCCACAACTACAAAGCCAAGGAAGATATACTGGCCAGAGCCCGATCCCAAGAAACCCTGTCATTCCAGGGCCACCCGATCCAAATAATGTCAGACTTATCCCGCCGTACGCTCCAAAAGTGCAGAGCCCTCAGACCAGTACGGGAGGCACTCTGCAGCAATGATATCCCGTATTCATGGGGCTTCCCCTTCCACCTTCAGGTCCACAGAGACGGGCAATCATTCTATGCCTTCCACCCGAGAGATGTCCCACGTTTCTGGAAAACCCAGGGATCCAAGGGTCTCCATCAACATCTCAGAATGGCCAGGCAGGCATACATGGACTGGGAGAAATGATTTGGGCACGGAGGGATTACAGACCACGGCGGGATTGGAGAGGGAACGCCAATAGTCGGGGGCAATAACCCCCAAAAACGCTCCCAGGTCCTCTACGACATGCATAAGCAGAAGACACAGATAGTGCTACTCCAGGAGACCCACTTTAAAACTGAGCCTATACCAAACTTCAAAAAAAAAAAATACTACCCGCTGTGGGTACACAGTGCCAGCAGTGACTCTAGATCGAGGAGAGTGTCGGTAGCAATCCACAAAAATCTATCCCACACAATCGTCGATTCCCAGATCGACCCGGGAGGACGGTACATTTTCCTTAAACTGCGCACAGCCAACTCCATCCTGACTGTAGTTAACTGGTACCTACCCAACAGGGACCAAAGCAAAGTCGGCAGGGCACTCCTTCTCGGACTTGCTGAATTCGCCGAAGGGACAATAATAATTGGAGGCGATCTGAACTTTACGCTACACCCCACCATAGACTCCACATCAGGCAAAGGGGCCATCCCTACCACGCGACTAAAGGCCTTCAAAAAACTCCTACACACCCTCCAACTCATCGACATACGGCGGATCCTCAATCCCCAAAGGAAAGACTACACATGCTACTCCAAAGTACACAACTCTTATAGCCGCATCGACATGTTCGTGGTAAGCCACAGTACCCTTGCCTGGAACCTCACGGCCCACATTGGGACATCCTCCTATCAGACCATGCCCCAACATTTCTGACCCTGACACTACCAGATAAACAAACAGAAAGCACTGAGTTGAAGAGAATCACCGCGCTGACCTCAAATGATGACAAATAAACAGAGTATACACCATTACTCTGTCATCATTTGAGGTCAGCGCGGTGATCCTCTTCAACTCAGCGCTTTCTGTTTATTTTATCTTCCCCTGCTGGGCACTGCTGCGACCTGAGGAGAGAGCTGTCAAAGTTGGTTGTGACTCATACAACCTGACCAGGTGAGTCTTTCCATAGAAGGGGGACACCTGGTGGCTAAACTAAGAGGATATCACTCTATGTGCGCTCCAACTATTTTATTCCTGACACTACCAGACACTTCCCAAAGACCTTGGACCTGGAGACTCAACAGTAACCTCCTGAAAGACAACAACATGCCTGACGGCGCCAAGAACGACATTGAGACATTCACCCAGGTCCATAAGCATGACCCAACCGTACAGCCCATCAAATGGGAGGCCCTGAAATGTTACTTGAGAGGGTTGCTCATAAAGCACGGGGCCTGACTCAAGCGAATTAGAACTGAGAAGATCACTGATCTTCTCTCCCAAATCCACAGCTTAGAGACGGCCCACAAACAGACGCTCGCACAGCAGACATACAGGGATCTCATTCTAAAAAGACATGAACTCAAGGGAATATTAAACAAAACCTTCAAGAGACAGGCAGAAAAAAACAAATGCAAGGAAACCAGGAATTTGCATACAATTTCATTACAATTTTTTGAATCAGAATTTGCATATAAGATCCATTATGAACACTCATTGGAGCATTCTACAGAATGATCCTATTCTGAAAAAAATCATCCCAGAAAAAACGGGTATAACATTCAAAAGAGATCCCACACTGAAAAATTTGTTAGCCCCAAGTAGATTAAGAGACGTGAGAAATATTATACCACACCCGAAGGTTTCTTCTCATAAAGAAGCCTTCAGATGCAATAATAGCAGGTGCTTGTGCTGCAAGATGTTAGTAGATAGAACCACTGCCTTCGGGGTGCACCCGGGGGATAAAACCTTCCAGATCCGATATCATTTTGACTGTCACTCATATGTTATTTACCTGTTGAATTGTGAATGCGGAAAACAATACATTGGTAAAACGTCACAACAATTACACAGTAGGATGAATTCTCATAGGTTCAACATAAAGGAAGGGTTAATGACACAGTGTTTCCCGACATTGTGCCATTGTTCATAACAAAAGGGCCAGAATAACCGTAATAACAATCAATTTTGTGCCACCTGAGTCCGCCAATAGAGATCAGATCTTTCCAGGAAAGAAATCTACTGGATTTACAAACTTAAAACGCTGAAGCCAGAAGGCCTGAATGAAGTTATGGATTTATTTAGGTGGGTATTGGTGTCCACCTATAATGGTGGGTTTACACGTCGCAATATCGGGCCGATATCGTAGCCAACGACGCGGGAGCGCGCTTTTTGAGCGCGCTTTTCCCGCCATCGCATCGCCGGTTTAGACAGCCCGATATCGGGAGACAACATCCCGACGATGTGAACGCCCCCCAACCCATGAACGACCATTTAACATGGGAGTGAATGGGTGACATGGCAGTACACATCGGAGTTGGGCTGTCAGACGGGACGATGCGGCTACAACCGGCATCCGATATCGGGCGGTTGAATAGCATGCTCATTCGACCCCCGATATCGTTTTGCCATTGTTCCTGCATCGTGTTGTACGTTCACACCGTACAACACGCAAACGATATCGGCTCCAACGCCCGAACCTCGTGACTTTTGGTCGGAGTTGGGTCGGAGTTGGACGCCGATATCGCGACGTGTAAACCCACCATTAGAGATATATGAGTACCTTTGTTCAATAAGATGTCTCATGAGAAAGATCGCAGTTTTCATGATACCGCAGTTCAGAAAGCGATAAATAACATCCCTTTGCAGTTGGGACACAAGGATTTCATCCAGATGGGTGACAGTCTGGTAGAATAACCCTTGGAGCCGATTGAGCGAGGGTATGAAGGTTAAGTAGTGTGGCGAGAGACATCACAACTTTGAGATGATTACTTGGGATGAGTTCTATTCCACTGGGAGCCATATATCATAGACCTACATGACAACATAAATGGATATAAAGGGGAGTTGATTTTATCTGACAATTCCATTCTGACAATACGACAATCCCCTGAACAAGATATAATGTGTATAATAAAGGAAGTTTTTAATGATTTTTATTCTATAATTGTGTACCATCCATTTTATGAGAGGTATGCTCTAGCCACATAAGGGCAAGAATATATGATGCGATTTAGACTACAATGTCTTTGCCTTTATGGGAATGCAGATTTTATTGTATTTATATAATTTTAAAGTTTTGTTGTATACACATTGTCTTGGTATTGATAAAGTTGTAGCAACTTTTAATTTATTTTTTTCACGCCGATTTGACGTTGATGACGTCATGCGATTTGGATTTCAGTATTTATACGATGTGAATGTATGTACATGTAATGTCCATGTCTCCTAAAGAAGTGAGGGTTACTCACGAAACGTGCTGAGTGTCAAACGGGAACTGGGGGAAATCCTTTAGCTCCATTCCTTCGTCAGGGCAGTGCACGATAACTCCTATTCCGCTCTTTCATTGCAATATGTATAGATCAAGAAAATAGATGAGAGATATCAATGTTTGTATTGATATGCAAATGAGGCTGCAGATTTGAAGCATCTGTCACTCCAGCTCTATTCCAACCCATTGCCACCTCCTCAGACTGCAATAGAATGTCTATGGAAAGGTAATGCTGGACATACAGTCATGGCAGAAAGTGTTGGCACCTTTGAAATTGTTCCAAGTACATGAAGTATTTCTCCCAGAAAATTATTGCAATTACACGTTTTGTCTTACACATGGTTATTTTGTTTGTGTACATTGAAACATAACACAGAGAAATAAAGGCAAATTGGACATAATTTAACACAAAATCCCAAAAATGGCAACCAACTTTCTTTCAAACATGTGACGTTCATTTGAACTCACGTGGCAAAATCACTTGTGAAACTAGATATAAAGGGAGAAGTTGCCTCAATCTTTGCATTGTGTGTCTTAAGCTCCCGTTACATGGCACGATGTTGGAACGATGTTGGCAACGATCTCGTGTGTGCGCGGTAGTTTCCGACATCGTTGGTGAGATGTCACACGTCAAGATATTGTGGACGACTCACCAACGATGTTGGGAGCAGGGATCGTTTGCACAACCCAGCGAACGATCCCTGCCCATTGCTGTGAATGGGTGAAGTCGTAAACGACATCGGTATCGCGGTGTCACACAAAATAATATACCAGGCTGGCTGATCGTTGATCGTGTGGTTTGAGAACATATTCTCAAACTTGTGATCAGCGATCCAACGATTTATCGTTACAACTTGCCAGAGTCACACGCAACGAGGTCATAACGATGCCGCTGGAACGTCTCCTAACCCGTGACGTATCAGCGATGTCGTTAACCATGTTGTGCGGTGTAACGGGCCTTTAGTCTGATTGAGATGCTGTGGCGTGACCTTAAATATGCTGTGGCGTGACCTTAAATACCGTATATATTTGTGTATAAGCCGAGTTTTTCAGCCCAAAATTTGGGCTGAAAAGTCTCCCCCTCGGCTTATACATGAGTCAATACGGGTGGGGGCTGTGTCCGGGGCTGTGGAGGCTGCAGGAGGCGGGGGGAGGCTGCTGTATGAGCGGCCCCGTCACGTGGGGCCGCTCATTATATATGCACTGCTTCCCCCTGTCAATCAGCGGCAGGGGGAAGCAGTTCATATATGCCCCCCAAATGCTGGCACTGTCCCCCCTTGTAAGGGCCCCCCCCCCGCTGGTTATATTACCATCCCGGTCTTCTGATCAGCGCCGCTCCTCGGTGCTCTGTCCGTCCAGCTACATCCGGGATCCCCGGCCGTCGCAGGCATATGACGTCATCGCGCGACGGCCAGAGATCCCGGATGCAGCGAGGACAGAGCACCGAGGAGCGGCGCTGATCAGAAGACCGGGATGGTAAGATAAGCAGGAGGGGGGTAGGTGCCAGCATTTGGGGGCAGCTGGGTACCCCCAGGGGGCTGCTGCGTACCCCCAGAGGGCTGCTGGGTACCCCCAGGGGGCTGCTGTGTACCCCCAGGGGGCTGCTGTATTACCCCTGGCGGCTGCTGTATATACTGCTGGGGCCTGTATACCACTGGGGCTGCTGTATACCCCCAGGGCTGCTGTATATACTGCTGGGGCCTGTATACCACTGGGGCTGTTGTATACTACCACTGGGACTGCTGGGGCTGCTATATACTACTGCTGGGGCTGCTATATACTACCACTGGGGCTGCTGGGGATGCTATATACTACCACTGGGGCTGCTGGGGATGCTATATACTACCACTGGGGCTGCTATATACTACTGCTGGGGCTGCTATATACTACCACTGGGGCTGCTGGGGATGCTATATACTACCACTGGGGCTGCTGGGGATGCTATATACTACCACTGGGGCTGCTGGGGCTGCTATATACTACCACTGGGGCTGCTATATACTACTGCTGGGGCTGCTATATACTACTGCTGGGGCTGCTATATACTACCACTGGGGCTGCTATATACTACCACTGGGGCTGCTGGGGATGCTATATACTACCACTGGGGCTGCTATATACTACTGCTGGGGCTGCTATATACTACCACTGGGGCTGCTATATACTACCACTGGGGCTGCTGGGGATGCTATATACTACCACTGGGGCTGCTATATACTACTGCTGGGGCTGCTATATACTACCACTGGGGCTGCTGGGGATGCTATATACTACCACTGGGGCTGCTATATACTACCACTGGGGCTGCTGGGAATGCTATATACTACCGCTGGGGCTGCTGTATACTACCACTGGGGAGGCCTGTATACCACTGGGGGGGGGCCTGTATACCACTGGGGGGGGGCCTGTATACCACACTGCTGGGGGCTGTATACCTGTGCTGGGGTCCACCCTCGGCTTATACACGAGTCAATAGGTTTCTCCAGATTTTTAGGGCAAAAGTAGGGGGGTCGGCTTATACACGGGTCGGCTTATACACGAGTATATACGGTAGGTGGTTCATGCTCGGGAAGTCTCCAATGTAACCACGTCACAATTCTGCAAAGATGAGTTGCTAAAATTCGTCCGGAGTGTTGTAAGAGACGCCATTGCCAGTTATCGCAAACGCTTGACTGCAGCTGCTGCTAAGGGCGGCCCAACCAGTTATTAGGTTTAGGGGCAATCACTTTTTTGCACAGGGCCCTGCAAGTATGGATTTCTTTTTTCCTTAACAATAAAAGCCTTCATGTATAAAATGCATTTTGTATTTACGATGTGTTATCGTTGTCTAATAATTAAATTTGTAGGGTTAACTGAAACATTTAAGTAGTAGAGAACATCTGGTCAGCAATCCCCCTAATGCAGTGCACAGTAATGTGATGGAACACCCAGCTAAATCTTCAATAGAGATACTGCCATCATGCAATAGGAGTCTTGATCGTGTCAAAAATGTATTTCCAAATAGTCACATGTCAAATGATAACGCGTTCCAGCTGTGACATCCTCAGCTTTTTTAGGGTACAGTTACACAGTACGATATCCTTCACGATATCGCTCAAACGTCATGGGGTTGGAGTTATTCAAACGACATCGTTAGGACGTCGTTGCATGTAACACCAAGATTTGATTACGATAAATCGTTGGATCGTTGATCCCAGATTTGAGAACATGTTCTTAAATCAGACGATTCACGATTAGTCAACCTGCTGCATCGTTCTGTGTGACACTACCATAACAATGTAATTCACGACTTCGCCCATTCACATCAGTGAACAAGTATTGTTCGCTGGGTCGTGCGAACGATACCTGCTCGCTGGTGCGTTGTCCACGATATCTATGATAACGATGTCAAAACGATGTCCTAACGACTGCGCGCCCCCGAGAACGTTTCGAAATTGTACCGTGTAACGGTACCTTTAAAAGATATAATGAATCAGAAAGACACATATACACAAACACACACATATACAAACATAATATATAAATATATATATATAGATATATATACACGGTAAAAATGTTTGTACCGTGTTAGTCAGTAGATAATAGTGGTCAGTTTTGGGAGGGAAAAGAGCAGCTGGGGGAAGTAAAATCAGAGTTCAGAGATAAGACACAGATCGTTTTATTGTCCTTTGATCAGTGGTTGGTCCAAGACTTGAAAATTCCTCAATAATTGTAGAAATACATAAATCCATGGGAGACATTAATTCCTGCTTTAAATGTGTTAAAGATCGGGGCGTGTCCTGGCCATGGAGGGAAGAGGAGGCTAACAGCTCGTCTCCTGCCCCACATGCTGCTAGCGACCTTACAAAACAGCTCATTACCCTGCAAAACAACCCCTTATGTCTACTAAGAAGAGGAGCACTCAGCCCAAGCAAGCATCGGGCTCCACGGCGACTCCCGCCGTATTACTAGATTCCTCAGAAGCACGGGTCGGCGCCATCCCCAATCTAAGATGGCGGAGGCTGCGGGAGGAGACGGTGCCCAGCACACAGCGGCGGTATCGCCGAACATGGACGTGAATAGGAGCCCCCCTCCGTTCGGAGAAGCGGCGCCACTACCCGGAGGAGACTTGGATAGTCACCCATACTCTGCTGCCGCAGAGTCTCGGGCTGTGGAGGCTTCGGAGACACAGGCGACTTCGGGGACGAAAGCAGGAGGAGGGGAATCAAAAGGTGAGGGAGCATATGACGGAGAGCCGGGAGACATGGAGAGGGGTATGGAGAGGGGCACGATGAGCTAGCCTCTGTGTGGGGAGAGGCAGAAAACAGTACCAGCACCCCACAGGTGGACTTACACAACATATACCCTGCAGGCCACAAATATTATGGGCCCCCTGTTCAAGTCTGCGCAGCTCAGCAGATCCATGCAAGGTCCCTAACACAGGCAGACGACACCCAGGCACAAAAAGACTTGGAGTTTACTACAAGGCACTTGCTGGCAGTTGAAGGGAATAGACCATGTGCCCAACATTTGACAAACCCTATTCCAAGTCCAATTATACTCCCTATACCATCAATGACCTCTGTGCCCCTCACAGGACACCTGGACCCTGCTTTCCCACCTGCAAACCTCGCGTCCCATACTCAATGGTCCCCTGACAGTGCCGTTTGGTCAGACTTTAAGGCACGCATTGCAGCCATCCCGACCAGAGAGGAAATTGAAGGCTTCATTCACAGGCTAGAAGCATCATTCAGAGCAGAAACATCAGCTCTAAGAGGAGATGTTCACCAACTTACAAATAGAGTATCCTCTACAGAATCCGCCTCTGACACTCTCCACAGGAGATTAGGTGCTCTGGAACAACGGGTCTCCCACCAAACATCCCGTATTGAATACATGCTCGACGCTATGGAAGATTTGGAGAAATGGGAACGCCGTAACAATGTTAGAGTGAGAGGAATTCCAGAGACTGTTTCACCACAAGATCTTGATACCACAATTCAGAGATTCCTAAATTCTGTCCGTCGCATGCCAGAAGACTCCCCTCTGGAGTTTAGATAGAATACACAGATCCCTGGGACCCGCACCAATGGAAGGAGCACGACCACGTGATATCGTTTGTAGAATTCATAACTTCAGATCAAAGGAAAGAGTACTAGCGGGTGCACGCGAACGTGAATCTTTATCCTTCCAAGGATCTCCGGTCCAGATCCTAGCAGACCTCTCCCGGCGCACTCTGCAGAAAAGAAGAGCTCTTTGTCCCCTTTTAAAGGTGTTGCGGGACCACGACATTCTATACTCCTGGGGATACCCCATCCGTTTACAAGTTAGACGAGATGGACGGTTTATTTCCATGTCGCACCCGGACGAAATACCAGGGTTCTTAGCCGAACTTAAGATATCTGTGCCGGATTTGACCATAACAGAGTGGCCATACTCGCCAGACTTTAATGCCCAGAGGCCACCTCCAAGGGAGCAACGCTCTAGATGCCGTAGACAAAGGGGTGGAGAGACAGAAGAATCGATAGAGGAGAAACACCCGATCCCTTCGGCCATACCTGATTACATGATATTGATGTGATGCGTTTTCTCTTTCTGTACACATGAGAATAACTGAGATCTCTACGTAGGTTTTACAGTGCTTTGTTTAGTATTATAAGAGATCTGAGTTGGGGTAAGGTACCCCTGTCAGCTTTTGGAGTTTATATCTTGAGCTAGAGCGTTAGTCATCTTATTCTTCCTAATTGGTAGATAAATAGTTATATATGTCAATATTAGGGTTATGTTTAATGCTGTTTAGTACTATGTGTCATTTCATGACTTTTTCCTCTGAAGGTCGCAGTAGGGGGGCATATAGACCTCGAGTGGAAAAGACACGTCCTACTTCGGGGATCCACATTCTGCTGGCAGGTGTGGAAGTCTAAATAAATACCCCAAGTCCACTGTAGACCAAGCTTTGGTTCCTATACTTCTCTGATTCTGCTTTTATTTCTGTGGTCCATTTTTCCCTTTTTTATTTATTTATTTATTTTTATTTTATTTATCTCTCTTCTCCTGTATTTTCTCTCTTTCCTCTCTCATTTAAATACCTCCGCTCCTTGCCTCCCCCTGCCCGTCCCGCCACCTAACACCTATTTAGCGTAATTTTTCTGGATACGATTTGAGTGCGCTTCTCCTTCTCCTTTGTAAGAGGTCGAGAGGGAGATTGGCAAGGGGAATGAAAGAAGAGCAAAGAAGGTAAGGACCCTTGGCCTGATTGTTGCGATACAGACGCCTCGGAAATGTCCTCTCTGAATGTTTTTACATTTAATGTTAGGGGGCTCAACGTACCCCAAAAGCATTCGCAAATTTTATACGATCTTCATAAAAAAAAGCACAAGTGGTTCTATTACAGGAAACCCACTTTAAATCAGGATCAGATCCAAACATTAGAAACCGTCACTTCTCAACTTGGTTACATAGCTCCAACCCAAATGCGAGATCCAAAGGGGTTTCTATTGGAATACATTGCTCATTTCCACATGTGGTACTGAGCTCCGAGGTAGACGAGGGTGAGAGATATATTTTTCTTAAAATACAGGTTGCCGCCTCAATTCTAACCATTGTAAATTGGTAACTTCCCAACAGGAATCAGACATTGGTGTGCCGCTCCCTTCTGAACAAGCTGGCTGACTTAGCAGAAGGCTCCATATTGATAGGTGGAGACATCAATTTTGCAATGGACCCTGGTGTGGATACTTCTTCAGGCAGAGGTACAGTCCCACTTAAATGCATCCGAGCTTTAAAGAATCTCCTCCACTCTCTCCGGCTCATAGATATATGGCGGGTTTTTCATCCAAAAGATAGAGATTATTCATACTATTCTAATGTTCACAATTCCTACAGTCATCTGGACTACTTTTTAGTTAGCCATAATATGCTCTCATGGAGCCCTCAGACTGACATTGGAGACATTTTGCTATCTGACCACGCTCCCGTACACTTAAAATTGACAATTCCAGACACAGCTCGGAAACCCTGGACGTGGAAACTCAACAATGAGCTCCTTAAAGATTCCATATGTGTAGCGGAGCTCAAGGATAATATCGAATTATTCTCGCAAGTCCATATGACAGACCCCACACCACAGACCTACAAGTGGGAAGCCCTTAAATGTATGATACGAGGAACTCTAATCAAACACGGTTCTCGTATTAAGAAAGCCAGGGCAGAGGAGATCTCCAATAAGATCACACAGATACATACATTGGAGGTCGCCCATAAACGCACATTATCTAGATCTGTCTTGTCCGAACTGACTCTTCGTAGACAGGACCTCAAAGATTTACTGGCCCAAAAATATAAAGCTTTCACGGACAGGACGAGAAATTATTATAGAACAGCTAATAAATGCGCAAGACCTCTAGCCAGACTACTCCACCCTAGAGTGAGTCAATCCTATATACCGAAGATTAGAGATAGGGGGGAGTGGATATGCACAGACCGGAGGAGATCCTGGAAGTCTTTAAGGGTTACTATAAGGAGCTTTATACTCTTAAGGGCAAATTTGCACACTTAGCCCCAGAAGAACTAACCAAAAAATTTAGGGAATATATTTCCTCTAACCAGCTTCCGCCTTTAAATGATGATGCTATTGCGTCTCTAGAGGTTCCAATCACAGGAACGGAGATTTTGGAAGCTATTAAGGCCACACCTCTGTCTAAATGTCCTGGCCCAGATGGTTTTACCCCATCTTTTTATAAAACTCTCCAGACTTTACTGTTGCCTCACATGCTGGACACTTAACTCCATCTCAGAGGGAGTTGGTTTTGCTCCACAATCCCTGGAGGCGCACATATGTGTCATACCCAAATCAGGGAGAGATCCAGTCTTGGCATCTAATTATAGGCAAATCTCTCTTTTAAATGTGGATGTCAAGATCTATTCCAAGACCTTGGCAGAACGTCTAGCCCCATTGCTTCCCTCAGTGATTAACATGGATCAGGTGGGCTTTGTCAAAGGCCGAGAGGCAAGAGATAATACTATAAGAACCATTCTATTGATTCAAAAGGCAAAACAATGTAACATTCCACTTAGTCTTTTATCAGTAGATGCAGAAAAGGTCTTTGACAGAGTCCACTGGGGCTTCATGAGGGAGGCACTGATCCATATGGGATTGGGTCCACAATGCCTGGCTCGGATTCTCTCCCTATATTCGGCCCCTTCTGCTAAAATCAGGGTAAACGGTAATTTGTGGTCTCCTATAGCCATACAAAACGGGACCAGACAAGGATGCCCATTGTCGCCATTATTATATGTGATTGTTATGGAGCACCTGGCCAACACCATCAGACGAAACCCCAATATCTCTGGTATACGTGTGGGAGATCTACATCACAAAACTGCACTTTTTGCAGATGACCTTCTTTTACATGTGACGAATCCCCACGTTTCTCTCCCATGCGTAATGAGGGAATTTGATTTGTTCAGCTCCCTGAGCAACTTTAAGGTCAATTACTCTAAGTCAGAGGCGTTAAACGTTTCCCTTCCTGTGGTTGAGCTCTCTTTATTGAAATCTAATTTCCCATTTAAATGGCGATCTAACAACGTTAAATACCTAGGAGTCCGGATCCCATCCGATCAGTCCAACCTCTTTCCTTACAATTATCAGACTCTTCTGACTGAAACGGAGTCGTTATTGATGACATATAATATTTTGAGGCTGTCCTGGTGGGGTCGTATCAATGTGATACGCATGAATATTCTGCCTCGCTTTTTATATATTTTTCAAACTGTTCCGACTACGCCTCCACATAGTTTCTTCTCTAGACTTCGCGCTAGTATATCACGATTCCTATGGGGTGGTCGTAGAGCGAGAATCAATTTTAAGACTCTAACAACTTCAGTGTCAAGGGGAACTGGTTTACCGAATTTTAAGGCCTATTTCCAAGCAGCGTCCTTAGTTAGAACTTTAGATTGGTGCTTTAGGACTGACATATAGAAATGGATAAGTATAGAGCAGGACGGTGTCCCGGTACCATTGAAGTACCTCCAGTGGTTGCCGTCGATACCGGAAACTGTGATGACCACTCTCACTGATATTTCTAAAACCACTTTACAAGCCAGGTCTCAGACGTTAGGTGCCTCAATTTGCGAAAAACAGTTAAGCCCATTGACCCCGCTATTCTCCAATCCATGTTTTGCACCTGGAATCGGTAGGAAGACTTTTATGGGATGGAAGAGAGTGGAGGACGTTCGAGTCGGACAGATATTGCACAACGGCGATTTGCCCCCTGTGGAGGATCTACGCCAGAGGTCACAACCAACAGTCATACAATGGTTGGAATATGCCCAACTCTGTTCTTTCCTATCTTCGGGACCCTACTCTTGTAGAGTTCGTACATACTTTGACCCCATTGAGACAATGTTCAAACAAAACTCTCCCCCAACTCATCCTATCTCGGAGCTGTATAGCTTGATTATGGAGGGAACAGCAAAAGGGACAAAACACAGGTTTCAGGTGGGTTGGGAAAGAGAACTGGGAAGAGAACTATCGGAGATGGAATGGAAAAAGAGTTTCCTATGCACACGTTTATTGGCTCTTCCGTGTGCATCACAGGAAAGAAACTACAAAGTCCTTTCCCGTTGGTATCTTTGCCCAGACAGACTACATAACATCTCGCCCAGTGTTTCTGATATGTGTTGGAGATGTGGGACTGCTGTGGGTAACATGATTCACATATGGTGGACCTGTTGTAAGGTACAGACTTTTTGGAGAAAGGTCTTCCGTAATTACACTATGATTACAGGGAAGCAAATTGAGGGCACTCCTGAGGTCGCCTTGTTGTCGATCCTGCCGGACATTCTCAGCTTTTGTGTCTCAGCCACTAGAGCTGTTATTCCTCATCTATGGATTCGGAAATGAAGAACATATTTAGAATGTAGGAACTCGCAGCGGGGCATTCTGATGGAATGGCCCATTTTAATGCAACGTAGATGGAATGGATTATGTTTCACGATTCCCCGGATGCTCTAAGATTGTTGGACTGAGGTGTTGTTGCTTATGGGTGGGATGGGGCGGGATACGAGGTGAGGGAGACACGGAAAATCACTCTCTTCTCCTACTTTAATTTACGTTTCCTTTATCCCCTGATTCGTTTTCCTCTTCTCTTCATTATATAACTGGCTTCTCCTGTCCCTTGTGTTCTTCCTCTCTTGTTGATTTTCTTCGGTATACTTATATATTTTTTTTTTTTTTTCTCTATCTACTTCTTGTTTCTTTTTGTCTTCTTCTTTTTCTCTTTTCTGTTATATAATATATGTAACTTGATGTGTGCTCTGAGACTGAGAGGATAGCCAGGCATGCAGAACCTGGACAATGCTTTATTAAGGTTATCATCACATAGGTCTGGCCGGAGGAAGTTATAAGGTCAAAATCCAAGTTTATAAGATTGAGTTCCTACTTTTTACTGGACACTAGTAAACTATATAGTTTGAGAAGTTCCTCCTCTGGCAGAGTGTCTAGATCAGGGGTGGGGAACCTTTTCTCTGCAAAGGGCCATTTGGAAATTTAGAATATCATTCGCGGGCCGTATAAATTCGCGCACCGGTACAAGGTGGCCAGAGGCGCACGGGTACATGGGGGCCAGAGGCGCACGACACACGGGTACACGGGGGCCTGAGGCACACGACACACGTGTACACGGGGGGCCAGCCTCCCTGTCTCCCCCACAGCCTCCCTGTCTCCCCCACAGCCTCCCCCCCACAGCCTCCCTGCCTCCCCCACAGCCTCCCTGTCTCCCCCACAGCCTCCGTCCTCCCCCACAGCCTCCCTCACAGCCTCCCTGTCTCCCCCACAGCCTCCCTGTCTCCCCCACAGCCTCCCCCACAGCTTCCCCCACAGCCTCCCTCATAGCCTCCCTCACAGCCTCCCTCACAGCCTCCTCCCTGTCTCCCCCACAGCCTCCCCCACTCCACAGCCTCCCTCACAGCCTCCCTGTCTCCCCCACAGCCTCCCCCACAGCCTCCTTCACAGCCTCCTTCACAGCCTCCCCCACAGCCTCCCTGTCTCCCCCACAGCCTCCCTCACAGCCTCCTTCATAGCCTCCTTCACAGCCTCCCTCACAGCCTCCCCCACAGCCCCTCCGCTCCACAGCCTCCTCACAGCCTCCTCACAGCCTCCCTCACAGCCTCCCTCACAGCCTCCCTCACAGCCTCCCTCACAGCCTCCCTCACAGCCTCCCTCACAGCCTCCCTCACAGCCTCCCCCACAGCCTCCAGCAAAACTTACCATTGAGCTGTGGATGTGGAGCAGGGGTGCCGGAGCCCGGAGGGCACATCTGCAGGACGCTGCCTGCGGGGAGTAGCTGCGGGCCTGCGGCAGCTAGCGGTGGGCGCCGCCATGTTCTTTGTGGCCGGCGCCCACTAACAGTACAGCCGCTCGGTGGAAGCTGAGACTTCAACATAATGGCCGCGGCTAATTGGAGACCGCGGCCATTGTGTAGAGGTCTCAACCTCTATTGACCGGCTGTACAGTTAGTGGGCGCCAGCCACAAAGAACATGGCGGCGCCCACCGCTAGCTAGCTGCCGCAGCTTCTCCTCGCCAGGGCCGGGCGGCGGTCGATCGCCTAGCTGTCGTCCCGGCCCTGGCGGGCCGGATGAGATAACGTGGCGGGCCGGATCCGGCCCGGGGGCCGGACGTTCCCCACCACTGGTCTAGATCAACCACCCCATAGGTTGTTGCCTGTATTTATAAAGTACGAGATGATACTAGAAGAAATATTTGATTTTATTGATTTCTATGATTTACATGTTTTTACGTTTTTATGTTTATACATGTTCTTCTTTTTCTCTGACACTATTGGTGTCTGGTTGTGATGCTTGTGTATTTTTATGCAATTTAAAATCTTAATAAAAATAGATTTAAAACTAAATGTGTTAAAGATCATCATCATTTTATATTCACACACTCCTGATTCTCTGTGATCTGAAGTTACATTTCAGAACTAGTATTTTAGTATTTTCATATCCATATTGTGTGATCAGGCCTACAAAAGTGTACAGGTAGATCTGTCCTTCTTTCCATTATTGTAGGGCGATGAGAGTTCATCCTAGTTCTGAGTTATTACCCCATCTAAATTACATACATGTTCCCACTCACACATTTAGTATATATAATTAAGTACACCACATTGGTTGTGGTGCAGCTGAAGTTACCTGCGATGTTGTGGTCCTGATTTGAGTTGGGAATCTTTATCTTGTCTGTTGTCATTATAAATGGACAATAGACAGGTTTTGCATCGGTTCTGGTTGCAGGGAAATGTTCCTTTTGGAGAGGACAGGGAGCTTCTGACAATGATGCTTTTTAGATTCGGGGGCTGCCTAAAACATAGAAGTGCGGGGGGGAAGGGGGTCTGGAAATATATATTTTAATCGGGCATCTTTTTGTAGTAGTGGTTGTAATTTCTGTGCAGTGCCTCTTAACACCTCCAGATTTGGATTGCAGGTGACTACGAGAGGAACTCTGTTGTTTTATTCTTTAGTTTTGTAATGTAGGAGATGATTCCTTGATATTCTGGTGGCTCTTGTAATTTGGTTTTCAATTGCTCTTGGATGGTAACCCTGATTCAAAAAGATTTTTCTGAGACCCTCAATATGATTGTCTCTATCTGTAGGGTTGGAACATATGCAATTGTATCTGATGGCCTGACTGTACACAATAGAGTTTTTTGTATGTTTTGGATAAAAACTGTCACATTGAAGATATGTTGGACTGTCAATTGGCTTCCAGTACAGGGATGTCTCTACTTCATTGTTCCGTAGCTTTATGAAGGTGTCCAGAAAGCCGATTTCAGTTCAAGAGTAGTTGAGTGTTAAGTTGATGGTGGGATGAAATTGATTAAAGCAGTGTTTCTCTACTCCAGTCCTTAGGACCCACCAACAGGTCATGTTTTCAGGATTTCCTTAGTATTGCATAGGTGTTAAAATTATCCCCTTTGCAGGTGATTAAACTAACACCTATGCAATACTAAAGAAATCCTGAAAACATGACCTGTTGGTATGTCCTGAGGACTGGCGTTGAGAAAAACTGGATTAAAGTGTTCATAGAACAGTCTTCAGCTGTTGCTCAGACTCCATTCAGATGACTAAAATGTCATCAATGCACCGGTAATAGGCCAGAGGCTTGAAAGCACAAGAGGATAAAAAGTCACTTTCAATCTTGGCCATGAAAAGATTTGCATATTGTGGTGCCATTTTGCTTCCCATTGTTGTGCCAGTCTCCTGTAAATATATGCTGTCTTCAAATGTAAATTGTGGGTGAGGATGAAGTTTATGAGTTTTACTACAGGATCAGCATCAATCCATGTTTTCCAGGAAGACTTTGCAGGCATTTAATCCATCCTGCTGTGGGATTTTGGAGTACAGAGATTTTGCATCCATGGTGGCGAGGATGGCTCCTTCTGGTACAGGACCTATTGCTGATAGTTTATTCAAAAGGTCAGTTGTGTCCTGAATGTAGCTGGATGTCCGTTTTACCAAAAGTTTCAAAGGTTGGAGAACACCTTCTACACATCCAGAAAAGTGTTCGGTGAGGGTGCCCACACATGAAATGATCGGTCTTCCTGGATTTAAAGATTTGTGCATTTTGGGAAGCATGTAGAATGTGCCTATTCTTGGACTTTCTGGTATCAGGTCGGAAGCTCCTAAGGATTTGTCAGGTAGACAAGAGACCAGAATGTTTAATTCTTTGTAGGAGCATTAAGGAATTTTCAAGTCTTGGGCCAACCACTAATCAAAGAACAATAAAACTATCTGTGCCTCTTATCTCTGAACTCTGATTTTACTCCCCCCAACTTCTCTTCCCCCTCCCAAGACTGACCACTATTTTTGCTTCACATCACCTATCGTATTTACTGCATTGTCTCACCCTATATATGTACATATATGTGTGTCTTCAGAATGTGTGTCACTAGGAGCCTGATGAAGAGGCCATAGAAAGCTTGCAAATATACATCTTTTCACTTAGCCATTAAAAGGTATCAACCACTGAGGACTCTCAGATTATATTATTTTTGATACAATATATATATATATATATAATTTAGAAAAGCTGCACAGCACTCAGCAGACCAGTGTGAACTGGTGCAAGCATAGGACGCAGAGATTAAACAAACTGAGTAAAAGTCCATGCAGCACACAGCTACCACCAATGATGCACAGTGCTAACAAGCCATATGTGTTTGAGGAAAAAATTCAAAAACTTAAGTTTTTTTCAAAAAACTCAATAATCTTTCTTTTAATCTGGAGTTCTTAGTACATACATTGGCCAATGTCTGCTTGCTCATCAACTACGACAGTATTGCTGGGAAAGGGCGGGAGGGTGGGCTTTTTGAAATCGCTGCAACATACAACACCTTGCTGTGGCCCCTAGAGGGATCCTAACAATGAATCTGCTCTCTGTGAGGTGCCAGCTCACTGTGTGCACTGAAGGGAGCTGTGTACGTGTGTCAGATCGCTTATTATTACCGAGCAGTCCGAGCATCTCGGCGGTACTCGGTGCTCGCCGAGCATCCCGAGTACCGGGATACTCGTGCGAGTACCGAGCAGCGCAGAGCATACTCGCTCATCACTATTAAGGATAACATTTTGGAACCTGCTGAAAAGCATCTTATGAAACCTTGATATCTGTATATGTAGTTGTATTGGTTGTCTATGCAGGTTGTATTGGTTGTCTATGCCTGTATTTTGCTACAATATGCTTCACACCATGTATCAAGTGTCTATGTTTATGTTCTGCTTCATATCCTGCGTAAACCAGTTGTGACCAGTTACTGTATGTATGCTAGAAGAATGTTCGAGAAAGAAGTCAGAACCATATAAAGACAGGACTAAATAGGACTACCTATGCGAGGACTCGGGCGCTACTGATTGCTTGAATGCTATAAACCTACGCCTTGTTGCTGCCTTCCTTTGTTTCATATAACGAGTTTGCTTGGTTAAAATACAAGCACTTCATTCCTGTGCGCCTTCTCATCGAGAAGTTTTATATCCGACTGTCTGATATCATTACTTTGTGCATGCACTTGATTAAGTTAATTTGATAAGGGGTAAGCAAATAGTTGAGAGTTGGATACCCAGGACCTCAACACCGGTTGCTTGTGCACCTTTTTATAACCACACATTTTCCTTCCACTCAACTTTACATCAATATGCTTGGATGACCTTTTGTGGCTTTTCCTCCTTGTGGCTTCCCAATGATTGTGTAAGCTACTGAAGCAGACTAAGGGTCGCTTCACACTGCGGCGTGATCCGGTCCGGTTCTGACCGGGAGGCCCCTGACAGCCGCGGACCGAATCTGCACACAGGACTGGGGGGCTATTATGCCCTCCGGTCCTGTGTGCAGCGCACGCAGTTCCCGCTGCTAAGTCAGGCCTGCGGGCGCCGCGGCACACAGGACCAGAGGGCATAATAGCCCCCCAGTCCTGTGTGCAGATCCGGTCCGCAGCTGTCAGGGGCCTCCCAGACAGAACCGGACCGGATCACGCCGCAGTGTGAAGCGGCCCTAAGGGACCATTTTAAACATTTATTAAGACCTAGCAGGTGTTGTGTGTCAATTATTCAAATTTTCTGAGATAATGAATTTTGGGTTTTCATAGGCTGTAAGCCATAATCATCAATATTAACAGAAATAAACACTTGAAAAGATCACTCTGTTTCGAGTAAGTCTAAAGGCCACGTTAGACGCTTCAATGTCGTGAAAGATATCGCTTAAGCGACCCGGTTTTTTGATCGCTTAAGCGATATGGTTTGTGTGTTGTTGCGTGTAACCAAGCGATCTTTCAACGGACAATCGCTTGTTTGGTGGAAGATGTATGAGCAGGACTTCAAATCAAGTGATAATCCTTTGAGCGATCTGCAGCATCGTGGTGTGTGACATCGCGATGACCGATCTCCCAGCGTCACAGCCTATGCTGGGAGCTACCATCCATGGTAAAGATCGGGTTACTAAGCACCGAATGGCGCGTAGTAACCAGATGTGTACCATGGTTACCAGCGATCTTGCTGGTCCACATTGCTGGTGAGTCTGTCTGTGTGACAGCTCACCAGCAATGTGAACGATGTTGTTAGTGATCACGCGTGCATGTGATCGCTAACAACATCGTTCATTAAGTTGAAGCGTCTGACGTGGCCTTAAGAGTTTCACTTTATGTATTGAATTACTGAAGTAAATAAACTTTTTTATGATGTTCTAATTTATCGAGATGCACCAGTATATTCTTATGTTGTCTACAATTGGTAATCATGTTGTGTAGAAAATAAATATCTTTTTCGGTGAGAGTACTGGTCTGTATTTCATAGGTGGAGGCAAGAAATAATGCGGTCGTAGAAGCAGTAAGGCACAGGAGAAATATTAAACAGATTATATGGTGACAAAGCTTTATTGTGCTTTATTATCCACAACGAGTTTCAATAGCGTCTTGCTATCTTCATCAGGTGGTACTTGTCAGCTACTTTCACTATTTGTCCCTGCAGCTTCCTAGTACATTCCTAAGCATCCCTGTCTGAGTTAAATGTGTAATTTAATAGTTGAAAAAAACCATTTTATAACTTACATTTCCCCATGTTAATGAGGTACCGTCTAGACCAATGTTTCTCAACTCCAGTCCTCAGGACCCACTAGCACGTCGTGTTTTCAGGATTTCCTTAGCATTGCACAGGGGTTTGAATTATCCCCAGTGCAGGTGATTAAACTATCACCTGTGCAATACTAAGGAAATCCTGAAAACAAGATCTGTTGGTGGGTCCTGAAAACTGGAGTTCAGAAACACTGGTCTAGACTGTGTGGGCATTCTTTCTGTGTTCCATGACGCTTTTTTTTTTTACCCATAATTTTTTATTGAAAACTTCAGATGTAATAAAGATACAAACAATTCATAAGTAATGCAATTTTAACAAGGCGTAGGACACAAGAGGAGCACACATATGGAAAAATCAGATGGATCATTGCAGGGGAGGGGAAGGGGAGGCAGGGGAGGAAACATGAGGGAAGAGTGGAAGAGGAGGGATCCTCGGGAGTGTCTATAAATAGTCATAACATGAGATAAACAAGAAAACAGAGACTTAAGATATTAATAGTGCAAATTTAGAAGATGCCCATAGATCTCATTAGTAGCCAATACGTTATTTTTGCTTGAGAGAGGACGACAACCCATTCATGGGGAATTTCATCTAGAAAAATAAGAGACCCATGGTCGCCATGAAAACCTTACACTTCCAGTATATGCATGGTGGAATGGGGGTCCCAAACTTACTTTTATACCATAGAGGAGCCATACTTAAAGCCGCAAAGGACTGGTGGGCAAATACACCCAAGTACTCCCTCACAATGCACAGGATATGAAATAGATGGGGCAGACACGTCATACCTGGAAGCAGGCCCATAGATTTTAGTATTTACAAAGAAGGGGGCAGTGCTTGTACATTTAGGTTATCAGGCCCACTGGGGTGTGATAACCACAGATGAAAGGCAGCATGGGACACGGAAAGAATGCCCACAGAGTATGGATGGTGCCTCATTAACATGGAGAAATGCAAGTAACAAAATGCTTTAATCAACTACTACTTCATCAAGTACACTTTTAGGTCAGACAGGGATGCTTAAAAATGTGCTAGAAAGCTGCAGGGGCAGATAGTGATAGCTTGGGGGTTGTAATTCTGTTTTCTATATTAGTATAACAAAATTTACAAATAACACATTCATCCTGAAAAATACACAAACCTTTCGTTTTCGTGTAGTCAGAACTTGAAACGGCTGGATTTGCTTTTTTTGTGGGTCCCATGCAACAGCTTCTGAGTCAAAGATACAGGATTTCACTGTATTTTTCTTCACCTAGTATAGAAGATCCAAAAACCTAATCAATGCACATCAAGTGATAAAAAAGAGCTCTACATGAGGAGGCATGGAAAACAAGAGTTAAATATATTCATGCACAATATTTGTACACTTACTAAACTGTGTAGGAGAATACCTGGGTATATAGCACTGATCAACCAATTACAACATTGCTATGCATAGAACACTTGAGAAATGAAAACTAGTACAAGGTTGAGCATATATTTTCATATGGGGCTTGCAGCCAACCCTTCTCCTTTACCCCCCACAAAAAAAAAAAAAAAAAAATTCGGGGGTATGCACACAGGTCCACTGACTGTAATAATACATACAGTCACTGTGTCATTTTTGGCCATATATGCTTAGTTGAAGGGGGCACCGAGATGTAGCCGTCAATCAAAACAAAGGAGGGGGCGGAGCCTAGCGGCATGTAAGCAGGACGTGTATCTGCTGAGCTCCCGCTTGCCGCCGAGGATTACCGGGATATAACCCCACAGAATGGCCGGAAACCGTCCCCGGAGCCACCTGGAGAGTGGGGGAACACAGTGAACTGAAAACCGCCGCTTCCTGGACCTCGCAATGCCCAAGAAAGGCCAGAGAAGAGTGACTGGTGAGGTGGGGGCCGGATTCCAAGATGGCGCCGCTGCTACAGCGCGCGCTCTGGAAGAGGCAGCTGCTGATAGTGTGAGCAGGAACAGAGAGGTGAAGGCTCGGCTTCAGCGGTTTGCACGGGCTGAGATGGCTGAGCAGAGGGCCCTTCAAGAGATGGAGGAAGTACGGGAGACTGTGACTGAAAACGGAGGTATGGAGCAGGGGGAGGATGAGGAGGGGGAGGAGGACTCCACGGCCACTGGAGATCAGGAGCAGCAGGCTGTCACTCCAAGCTGGGGGGACATGGTGAAACAAAATAAGCTCCAGCTCCAGACCCTGCAGCTACATATGCCAACAGACCCCACAATTAAGGATGTGCTACTTGCAGTTATGCAGTGTGGCAATGCCATCTCTACGGTGCTTACTCAGCTGGGGCACATGCAAGAATCTATGCAGACTGTGAAACATGATCTGCGAGAGGTTAAAGCTAAAACTGGCCATTTGGAAAGGAGAGTTGGTGCTCTAGAGGACTCGGAATCTAAGACTTTGAAACAACATAAAGAATTTAGAAAAGAAATGGATGCTGTATGGTCCAAGACGGATGACCTAGAAAATAGGTCTAGGCGGAACAACGTGCGTATTATAGGTATGCCGGAATGTTATGAAGGCAATAACCCCACAATTTTTATTGAAAACTGGCTCAAGGGGCTGGTAGGGACAGATATTTTGACACCTTTATATGCTGTGGAGCGTGCGTTCCTGCTCGTCCTCCCCCCCCCCCCCCCCCCCCCCGGGTTATGTCCCCAGGCCTGTGTTGGCTAAGCTCCTGCACTACAGGGACAGAGATAACATACTCAGATTCTCAAGGGAGCATCCCGACCTTATGGTGGAAGGATCCAGGGTGTCCTTCTACCCCGACTACTCGTCTGAGGTCCAGAGGATGAGGGCCAAGTTACTTTGACATCAAAAAACGTCTACGGGCAGTGGGCGTTAAATATGCCATGATCTTCCCTGCCAAGCTACGGGTTGAGGCCCAAAATAAAGTCCATTTTTTCCTGGACTCCATTGGGTCATGGAATGGCTGGACCGTAACGAGCAGCTGCTTCGACGAAACAACGAAAATTCTGACTGTGCCTGAAAGAGGCCCTGTCCTTAAGGGTCCATTGATATTATTTGAGAAAATTTGTCTCACTCTGCAATTCGCAGTTGAAGGTTGACTGGAGGGATGTTAATTACGTTCCAATGGTTTAGATGTACACAACCGGTTGTTGTGGCACAGGAGGGGGGGGGGGGGGGGGGGAGAGACTGTATTTGGCTGGTTGGTTTAGATTGCAACGTGCTGTGGGGAACTATATTGTTTTAAGCGGGTGGCGGCTAGGATATCAATCGCCAACGGACTGATGCGAAAGGGATTATCATCTCCCTGGTTTTGGGGTTTGGTTGGGGGGTGGGGGAGGATTCAATGGGTATGCTGGGTCTCATGTTATGTTTACGCACATGACCATGTCTTCTACCATTGCACGACGGACGTCAGTATTGATAATATTATAATTCAGGTATGGGAGAGTTTAAGATCATTAGTTGGAATGTCAGCGGGCTAAAGTCACCGGTCAAAAGGCAGGCTATATTTTCATTTCTGACCGACCAAAGGCCCACAGTGATTTGTTTACAGGAGACATATCTTACACCGGGGACGCTGTGCCTGTTGGACAAGAGGTTGATACAATGTGGTTACCATGCTACGTATTCGCAATACTCTCGGGGAGTTAGTGTCTTGATTCATTCGGGTGCTCAGTTTATATGCTATCGGGCGGTCACAGACGAGGAGGGACAGTTTGTTTTTTTGTATTGCAAAATAAAGAGAATTTTGTTTACGTACCGTAAATTCTTTTTTCTTTAATCATCAATGGGAGACCCAGACAATGGGGTTTAGGGCACTGCCCTCCGGAGGTCACACTAGGTACTACAAGTTTGTAGACACCGCCCCCTCCGCTTATAAACCCCTACCGCAGAGAACATCCTCAGTTTGGTTCATAAGCTGCGAGGAGACAAATAAACCACACCCGAAACGTCGGGAAGAAACCGTGTACAAACGGTCAACAACCCGGATAACACTGTCCCAACAGGGAACAGAACAACTGCAAAACATGCAACGGAACAACTGGGTGGGTGCTGGGTCTCCCATTGATGATTAAAGAAAAAAGAATTTACGGTACGTAAACAAAATTCTCTTTTTTCTGGTCATCATAATGGGAGACCCAGACAATGGGGATGTCCTAAAGCAATACCCCAGGGCGGGAAGAGTTCCTCAACAGACGGATAACACATGGTCCCCCTCAAAGGTGGGCAACCGCCGCCTGGAGGACCCGCCTGCCCAAACTTGCCTCCGCGGAGGCATGGGCATGCACCATATAGTGCTTAGAGAAAGTGTGCAGGCTGGACCAAGTGGCCGCCTGACACACCTGTAGAGCCGAAGCTCGATGTCGCAAAGCCCAGGAGGCACCGACAGCTCTGGTAGAGTGAGCCTTCAATCCCACCGGGAGAGGCAAACCAGAAGACCTGTAAGCCTCTTGAATGGGAGCCTTGATCCATCTGGCCAAGGTTGACTTAGATGCCGCGGACCCCTTACAGCGACCTGTCGTAAGGACAAATAATGAATCCGAACTCCGGAAGGAGGCAGTCCTGGACACATAAATGCGGACAGCCCTCACGAGATCCAGAGTATGGAGATCGCGCTCAACCTGATGAACGGGAGCGGGGCAAAATGACGGGAGAACAATCTCCTGGTTCAGGTGAAAAGTGGAAACCACCTTTGGCAAGAATTCTGGCCGCGGGCGTAACACCACCTTGTCTTGGTGAACCACCAGAAAGGGTGACTTGCACGAAAGTGCAGCCAATTCTGAGACCCTTCTCAGAGACGTAATCGCCACCAGAAAGACCACTTTCTGGGACAGACGAGACAGGGAAATGTCTCTCAGTGGCTCAAACGGCGGTTTCTGCAGTGTCGCCAGAACCATGTTAAGGTCCCAAGGGTCCAGTGGCCGCCTGTAGGGCGGAACCACCCGAGACACCCCCTGCAGAAATTGACGGACCCTGGGAAGGAGCGCCAAGCGCTTGTCAAACAGCACTGAAAGAGCTGACACTTGACCCTTCAGGGAGCCGAGAGATAAACCCAATTCCAACCCCGACTGTAGGAAAGCCAACAGTGTCGGTATGGATAAGGGCCACGGGGACCGGCCACTCGAGTCACACCAGGTAAAGAAAATCTTCCACGTTCTGTGGTATATCTTCCTGGAAACAGGCTTCCTAGCTCGAGTCATGGTGTCGACTACCGTAGGAGAGAAGCCTCTGGATGTCAACAGCCAGGCCTCAAGAGCCATGCAGTCAATCTGAGGGCCCTGGAATTGAGATGGAAGAAAGGGCCTTGCGCGAGTAGATCTGCGCGTTCCGGAAGAGCCCACCGGTGGCCGCCTGACAGTTGCCACAGGTCCGGATACCAGGACCTCCTGGGCCAATCTGGTGCCACTAGAATGGCTACTCTGCATTCCGACCTGATTTTCCACAAAACCCTGGGAATCAGAGCCAGAGGCGGGAACACATATGGTAGATGGAATCTGGACCAACTCAGGATCAGGGCATCCGCCCCCAGAGACTGAGGATCCCATGATCTCGCCATGTAGTGTGGCACCTGATGATTCAGCCGCGAGGCCATCAGATCCACGTCCGGAGTGCCCCATCTGCTGCAGATGTCCTGGAAGACGTCTGGATGAAGAGACCACTCTCCGGCGTCCATCCCCTGCCGGCTCAGGTAGTCGGCCTCCCAGTTCTCGACCCCTGGGATGTGAACTGCGGAGATCAGGCAGTCGTTGTCCTCCACCCAAGATAGAATGCGGTGGACTTCGGCGAGGGCCTGAGCACTTCTGGTCCCTCCCTGATGATTTATATAGGCGACGGCCGTCGCATTGTCGGACTGAACCCGAATGGGTTGCCCTGACAGGAACTTCTGAAACGCTAGGAGCGCCAGATAGACCGCCTTGATCTCCAGCACGTTGATCTGCAACGCCGACTCCGACGGAGTCCAGAGGCCTTGAGCCCTGTGGTGTAAGAACACCGCACCCCAGCCCATGAGGCTGGCGTCGGTGGTCACCACTAACCATGACGGTTTGAGAAAGGACCGTCCCCGCGACAAGTGACGGGGTTGGAGCCACCACTGCAAGGAATCCCTGGTTGGTTGGGAAAGTGCCACCAGCCGATTCAGAGAGAACGTCCTCTTGTCCCATCTGCGAAGAATCTCCAGCTGGAGAGGACGGAGGCGAAACTGCGCAAAAGGCACTGCCTCTATCGCAGCTACCATGCGCCCCACCAGCTGCATCAAGACCCGTAGGGATGATTGTGGTGACAGGAGGACTGCTTGCACTCCTGATTGGATCGCCATCTGTTTGACTCGTGGCAGAGACACTAGGGCTGAGTCTGTGTGGAAGTCCATGCCCAGATATGTCAGTGACTGGGTCGGAACCAGGGTCGACTTCTGGATATTGAGAAGCCACCCGAACTGTTCCAGAGACTTCATGGTTACCTCCAGGCTTTGCCGACAAAGGTGTTCCGATGGCGCCCTGACCAGCAGGTCGTCCAGATAGGGTATTACGGCGTGCCCCTGCACGTGCAGGAGAGCCATCATGGAGGCCATCACTTTTGTGAACACCCGCGGTGCCGAGGCCAACCCGAAAGGCAGCGCCACAAATTGGAAGTGTTCTTCCCCCACTGCGAATCTCAACCAGCGCTGATGAGCCGGTGCAATGGGCACGTGAAGATAAGCGTCTCGGATATCTATGGACGCTAGAAAGTCCCCCTGTGACACAGCTGCGATCACGGAGCGCAGTGATTCCATACGGAACTTCCGAACCAACACGTGATGGTTGAACAACTTTAGGTCCAGAACCGGGCGGAAGGAGCCGTCCTTTTTCGGGACAATGAAGAGGTTGGAGTAAAAACCCCGAAACCTCTCCCCGGAAGGCACCGGGACCACCACTCCGTCCCTGCGGAGACCCTCCAACACCAAGTGAAAAGCCTGAGCCTTTTCTGGGGATGGGACCGACCGATGGAATCGGGGTATCGGCTTTGACGTCAGCTCTATCCTGTAACCTCGCGAGACGACGTCTCGAACCCACTGATCTTGAACGTGAAGTAGCCACCTGTCCTGAAAACGAGACAGGCGACCCCCCACCTGTGGGGAGGCAGGAAGGGAGAGCGAGTTATGTAGAGGCGGGTTTGGGGGTGGCAGCCGCTGCCCCCGCCGGCTTCTTTGGACGACTCTTAGAGCGCCACTGAGAAGCGGGCTTGCCTCCTCGGTCCGTGCGAGCGGACGGTGCTGATGACTGTGAGCTGGAACGAAAGGACCACTGCTTTGGGTTCCTTTTAACGGTGTACCGTGGCTTAGGTTTATTCTGCGGGATCTTAGACTCAGCAGAATCCTTTATCAGCTTGTCCAGTTCGGTGCCAAAAAGCCTGTCACCAGAGAACGGAAGATTCTGCAGAATCTTCTTAGATGTGGCATCTGAGTCCCAAAGACGCAGCCACAACAATCTGCGAATCGCAATAGCATTGGCCGAAGCCACAGCTGAGCGAGTGGCAGTTTCCAAAGTCGCCGTCCTGGCGTAGTCCGCATAGGCCTTTGCCCTTTCGGTAAGCGCCAGGACCTCTGGACTGGACCTTGCCAGGTCAGTGATACCATCCAGGCAGGAAGTAATCGCTTGTAAGGTCCAGACCGTGGCAAAATTAGGAGCAAATGAAGACCCCACAGCCTCATAGGAAGACTTGGCGAGTTGCTCGACCTGTCTATCAGTCGCATCCTTCAACGAGGAGCTATCAGAGGCAGAGAAAAGGGAGCGTGCAGCAATCCTGGTCATGGAAGCGTCCACCTTCGGGGACTGCGACCACTCCTGAAGCACCTCCTGGGAGAAGGGGAAGCGATTGTCCTTGGGTTTGCGGACATAACGCCGCCCAGGATGTAACCTGGGAGCTCTAACCACCCTTCCAAAGTTAGTGTGGTCCATGAAGGAGCCACTTGGTCTAGCCTCCGGCCGCAGCCATTGATAGACCTCCTTCGGGTGTACCGTCACCTCCTCAGGGGGTGTCACGAGACGTAAGGTCTCGTTGATAGAGGACACCAAATCCTCCACCCCGTCTGGTGGTTCAGACACAGACACAGACCCGAGAGTCGAACCCCCATCATCTTCCTCACCATCAGAGGAACGCTCCTCCTCAGAGAGAGCCTGGAGCTCGGGTGAATCCTCACGACGAGCCCGCTTAAGGGGTCTCACAGCGGAAGAGGGAGACACCCGGGGGTAACTGGAAGGAGTAGCTGGGCCTTCCAGCCTCCTATTAAGTGCCTCCAGGGACTGCGACATGGAGGACAGCTGGGACAACAGAGATTCATTGATCTTATTCTGAGTTTCCCATGGCCCTGGGATCACCTGAACCTCAGGGTACAGCACCGGAGCTGCCGTCTCAGCAGTGTCAGACCGGGCCTCTGGGCGTCCGCAGTTATTGCAGGACCCCTCCACCATAGTCCCATTGCATGTAGCACAGGTAATGGTGGCATCTGCCGCCTTAGCAGCACGCTTCCTAACTGAGGACATCGCCACAGCAGGGGAAAATAAGCCAAATTGTGCAGACAAAACCGGGAATCCCGGTGGCTTACCGACCGCAGCGAAGCGGTAGGAGGAAGCGGTGTGTGGGTGTGACCTCCGCGAGAGCTTCCGGTCTCCCCTGGAGTGCAGACGCACGCTGCAGACCGATCCCAGCCGGGAAATGAGGGGTAAAGATGGCCGCCGACAGTGAAACCGTGGGCGGCGCCGAAAACACGCGGGAAGCACACACACACGCCCATCGATGACGTCACCGCACGGGCTGCTTCCCATCCTCCAAGCAGCCTCAGTATGAAGGCGCCAGAGCCCGCAGCGCGGGAAGTAATGTGAAATACATCACACAGACTGCGTGTACAAACAAACATCCGCAGCCTACAGCCTCAGCCCCTGCGACACACAGGGCGGTCAGCCAGGGTAACCCCAGCACAGGGTACCCTCCAGATCCGCGGACCCGAGAGTAACGCGCGGTCTGAGTGTCAGGACACATAAAGTGACAGACACTACCCCCAGGCACACAGGAGACACAGAGTGCCTCAGTGCCGGTCCGGTCTGTAAGCACCATTTAGGGAGGCCTCGGACGGGGGTTCAGCACCAGTCCGGAGTGTAAGCACCATTTAGGGAGGCCTCGGACTGGGCTGGCTCCAGTCCGGTCTGTAAGCACCATTTAGGGAGGCCTCGGACGGAGCGGAGCTGTGCAAGGCTCCCATCTCCCACTCTCCAGAGCCCCCCAGAGAGGGATGGAAAGGAGTGCAACAGCGTACCGGGAGAACACAAAGTGTCCAGGCTCTAGGCCCTCCGGTACCTCCACCTGCGTGTTCCACAAGGGTGAGCGGGGAGGCTGTCGCAGGTCCCGACAGGAACCATTTTACCTTGTCTTCAGACGCCATCACGTAAGTTGTGAGAATGCAGTGAAGTGCAAGCAAAGCGTGATCCTCCGAGCACACTAAGTTTAAAACTGAGGATGTTCCCTGCGGTAGGGGTTTATAAGCGGAGGGGGCGGTGTCTACAAACTTGTAGTACCTAGTGTGACCTCCGGAGGGCAGTGCCCTAAACCCCATTGTCTGGGTCTCCCATTATGATAACCAGAAAATATACGGGTACCAATGGTGTTGGTCTCTGTCTACCTTCCCCCGCCTCATAGTAGTAGGGTCATATACAAGATCCTTAAGATCTTGAAAGACTATCCGGGGATCCCTTACGTGCTAGTGGGAGACTTAAACAATATTTTGGACTCTCACTGGGACAGGGCTAACCATGCACCACTACGGCGGGAGGGTAATTGCACGCCCTTCGGGGCACTCACTCGGGAGCTGGCCCTCACGGATCTATGGAGGAGCCGCAATCCGGATGTATATAAATACTCGTGTTTCTCTTCCACCTATATGTTGCTATCGCGGGTCGATTTGGCCTTGGGTGATGGTCGGATGCTGGGACATATTTTAGCCGTTGACTACCTGCCTAGAACAGTGAAATGATGGGAGTGTAGGTGTGTCACGGTCCGCACTGCTCCAATGCAAAGAAAACTCACCCAGGATTACCCTGAGGAAGGCGCCAGATGGGACGCTGAAACGCGTAGGAGGAAGAAATAAAAGGATGGAAATCTGACTGATGATTTTCTGACTCTTTGGTGAGTTTTCTTTGCATTGGAGCAGCGCAGACCGTGACACACCTACACTCCCATCATTTCTCTGGATATAACCACTGGTTAGTGGTCGGTGGAGGTCCGGCAGCAGCTTGGAGAATCTTCAAACGCATTCAAACCAGTTGTGGGAATCACAACTGAATCAGGTGAGTGGTTCCTCAGCACCACTCCACATCTCTGAGTGTCACTAGTGATAGAGCACTATTGCGCCTCTTGTCCCCCACCCTCTTATATTTTTACAGTGCCTAGAACAGTGTCGGACCACTCGCCCGTGTCCATCTCGATTCGGAGGGCTGTGGGGATGGGACTTCGGCTTCACTTTGGAGGCTTAACCCATTTTGGATACAACTAGTGGACGGGGCGGACTTCTTTCTTGCAGAGATCCGGGAGCATCTTGAATTTAACTTGCATTCCACTTCTGATTCTACCGTCTGGGAGACTCTGAAGGCATATATAAGAGGCATGTATATCCGGGAGATATCTAAATTGAAGTCTAATACTAGGGCAGCCTCTCAGCTAGGATATAAAGAGTTGGAGGATGCGGAGGGGGCTCTTTCACTGCAGTTTGCTCCCGCAGCACAGAAAAGGGTGCAGTTGGCGCAGAGGAGGGTGACGGAATTGACTTTAGAGACAGCGTCACGTAAACTCATGTTCCAGTCTATTCAATATTTCGAAAATGCTGAGAGCGTGGGTCATCTGCTCTCAGTTATCACTACGGCACAGAGGGGTTCTTCATTTATATCAAGCTTGCGGGACACAGATGGGACTTTAGTTACGGATACACCGGGTAGTTTAAGAATCCTTGGATCTTTCTATAGGGGGCTGTATTCTTTCCACGCTAATTCGTCGGAGGAGGACATTGACACCTTTTTGAGACATGCTAAGCTCCCACGGTTGACGGACAAAGATAGGCGTCTATTGGATGAGCCGTTAGAGTTGGGGGAACCAGAGATAGCTTTAAATTCTATGTCCACGGGTAAGGCGCCGGGAGTGGATGGCCTGCCAGTAGAGATTTATAAAAAATACCAAGCGGTCCTGCTTCCAATGTTGTTGGAGGTCTTTAAGGGTAGTATGGACGCTGGGAGGCTACCTCCCTCAATGAGGGAAGCTATAATAACGGTATTACTCAAGAAGGATAAGGATCCGACACTCCCTGGGTCTTACAGGCCGATCTCTCTTCTGACGGTAGACATTAAAATACTAGCAAAAGTCTTGGCCACCTGACTTTCGAAGGTGAAGTCTTTGGTTCACCCGGATCAGACGGGATTCATGCCCCGTAAGTCTACGGCTATCAATGTTAGACGACTGTTTTTAAATATGCAAGTCCGGGCAGATAATGTGGGGGGGGGGGAGGGTGGTCCTGTCATTAGACGCTGCCAAAGCATTTGACAGCGTTGAGTGGAGATACCTCTGGGCCACGCTTCGGAGTATGGGGTTTGGTCCGGGCTTTATAGCTTGGGTTGGACTCCTGTATTCTAAACCGAGAGCTCGAATAAGGGCGAATGGGTTACTCTCTGATGCTTTTTTTCTATACAGAGGAACGAGGCAGGGCTGCCTTCTATCCCCGCTTTTTGCTCTGGCGGTAGAGCCTTTGGCGTCCAGTGTGCATCTTGATCCGGGCATTGAAGGGTTCAGGTATGGGGGACTGGAGGAGAAGATTGCACTGTACGCAGATGACCTGCTCATGTTCCTTGCGGACTCTGGTAGCTCACTGTGTAACACAATGCGGCTCCTTGACCTGTTTGGAGCGGTCTCAGGCTTGATTATCAACTGGGACAAGTCTGCGGTCCTCCCTCTGGATCGCGTTTCAGTGCCCATCAATACAATCCCTGTAGTGACACAGTTCAAGTACTTGGGTGTTATGGTATCTGACAAATTGACTTTGAGCGGTTAAATATTTCACCCTTACTGTCACGGGTCAAGCTGCAGGTAAAAGCATGGGCCAAGCTGCGCCTCTCTGTGGTGGGGAGAGTAAACTTGCTCAAAATGGTGGTCATGCCACAACTTCTTTATGTCCTTCAAAACTCTCCCGTTTGGCTGCCTCAGAATAGGTTTTATAAAATAAATGCGATTTTTAGAGAATTTATTTGGCTAAAAACCATGGTGAGACTTAAACTAGAACATCTACAGAAACCGAAAGATGAGGGAGGGCTAGCGTTACCTAATCCGTGGCTGTACTATATCTCCTCCCAGTGTCAACATTTGGTGGGGGAATTGGACGATATCTCTACTGAGGGGAGGGCTAGAAGGGGGATTCTGCAATACCTGGTGGGTAGAGGATCAACACTATCTGGTTTGGAGGCCGGGAAGTTCCAGTCATGGGTGGCGGGGCTACCTACAGTTAAGCCAATGGTTAAAATATGGGACAGATTAAAACAGATGAGAGGATTCATGCGGGAGATCACTGGCCAGGAAATACCTATAGAACCTAAACCATGGCTACTTCATATCTCGAATTCTGAAAATTGGAAGGGGATCAGAGCAAGATTCCGCCATATTGTTGCCATACTATGCAAAAAGATATTACTACGAGGCTGGCTGTCCTCATCCTGTCCGGTGGTTCCAGATTTGCTCCAGACCCTCAAAGCGACCATGAGAATAGAAAGGATGGAAGCAGAGAGACAAAAAGACCTAATGACAGGCAAATTCTTCAACACATGGAGGAACTTTATAATAACAAAATTGTCGCTGGAGGAACTGGAGCAAACAGTCTCGCCGTTCAGGCATTCTACTTGGTATCTCAGTGAAGATTTGAAAGGCACGTTGGGAGCACTTAAGATATAAGGGAATCTAAAATATCACTATACATTGTCTATACCAAGGGTACACACGCATTTGTTTTTAAAATGTTATGATTATGCTGGGATCTTATCTAACATGAACTGGCACAAGGACGAGAGGAAATAACCACTAACATCACTTAAAGAGAACTTGGTCTACATGATTAATTTACACAAGACAAATATTATTGTTTGGGAGGCGGGAACAGGGAATGATACGAAGGGAGGGGTGTTTGAGGGTTTGTTGAAAAAAGCTAATTCACAATGTCTTTCGATATTCTTTGTATTATGTTGTGATATGTTATGTCTGAAACTTCAATAAAAAAGATATTTAAAAAAAAAAAACAGATGAGAGGCATCACTGGTCTGACCAAATACTCCCCTATCTGGGACAATTCGCATTTACCACAACTGCGCAAGCTTTCTGGATTTGCACAGTGGAGGCGGATAGGCATATGGTGGGTGTCGCAGTTGACGGAGGGTGGAGTGTTCAGATCGTTTGAGACGGGATTTCCCGTTATCACACAATATGTTTTTTCAGTATTTGCAGCTGAGGCATGCCTATTTCTTGCAGACCCGGACACAAGACATGTCTGTGCACCAGGATGCTGTGGTTAGCAGGCTGGGCATACAGGCACCCAACCAGGGGTCTGACATCTTTTATTTATGGAGCTCTGCTGTGTGTAGATCAGTTGAGACATCCAATCAAGGCATTGACGAAGTGGATGCAACAGCTGGGTCCCACTACTGGAGATCAATGGGATTTGATACTTCAGATGATTCCCAGACTGTCCTTAAGCAAGCCTGCTCGTTTGTCTCAGTTGTATCTTATATACAGAGTATACCGGACTCCTAAGTGGCTCTTCGTTCTGAATCTGCGGTCGGACTTGGGATGTCCTAAATGCGGTATGGATGACGCAGATATTCTGCATATGATGTGGATGTGCCCCTGTCTGCAAATTTTCTGGATTCTAGTGCTCAATTTAATACATTTGACTACGAGACAGGATATTCCCAGAGACCCGGTAGTTTGTGTGTTGGGTTATGTGGAGGAGGTGGGGGGGGGGGAAATGAGTGCCTTATGGTGGGTTTACACGTTGCGATATCGGCGTCCAACTCCGACCAAAAGTCACGTGGTTCGTGCGTTGGACCCGATATCGTTCTTTTGTTGTACGGTGTGAACATCCAATACGATGCAGGAACGATGGTAAACCGATAATCGGGGGTCGAATGAGCGTGCTATTCAACCGCCCGATATCGGATGCCGGTTGGAGCCGGATCGTCCTGTGTGACAGCCCAACTCTTATGTGTAGTGCAACTCACCCATTCACTCCCATGTTAAATGGTTGTTCCTGGGTCGGGGGCGTACACATCGCAGGGACGTTGTATCCCGATATCGCAACGTGTAAACCGCCGATGCGATTCTGGGAAAACCGGGCACAAAATGTGCGCTCCCGCGCCGTTGTATACGATATCGGAACGATATCGTGACGTGTAAACCCACCATTAGGGTTGCAGTGGCCAGGATGCTGTTTGTCGCTAGAAAACTTATAGCCTCATATTGGATTTCGGACAAAACTCCCTCACGTACTGAATATATTAATAAAATTAATTTTCTGCTATGCCGGGAAAAGGCTATTTACATCAAGAGAGGTTGTCCTAATATATTTGAGAAGATTTGGGCGGGTTGGTTGGATGCCCCGGGCTTTACCCTCAGGGAATTTGTAGGCGCAGTGACTGCTGTCAATATTAACATGTTTTTTTACCTACTTTTGATCTGTTTTCATTTTTCTGCTCTGCTTTCCTTCTTATGTTAGATGTATTCCGCGTGCTTATAATAGTGTCGGCATATAATTTCATGGTATGGTAAGGAGGGAGAGTGGAGATTGAGAGGAATCAAGCAGGTGGGAAAAGTGCACTTACAGGGAATCTGTCACCAGGTTTTTGCTATGTAACCTGAGGATAGCATAATGTAGTAGTTAAAAAACAATAACTGTGCTTCTCTTATTTGTGTGTGAGCTATTCTTTACTAGAGATGAGCGAGTACTAAAATGCTCGGGTGCTCTATGCTCGGGCCGAGCATCCCAAGATACTCGTGTACTCGGCCCGAGCACCGAGCCCAATGTAAGTCAATTAGTGACAGGCTCTGCCCACAGACATCCGGCTATAAAACGAGTGTTTCTGGGAAAGGGCGGGAGGATGGGCTTTTTCAAATCGTCGCAACATACAACACCTTCCTGTGCCCCCAGAGGGACACTAACAATCAATCTGCCCTCTGTGAGGTGCCAGCTCACTGTGGGCACTGAAGGGAGTTGTGTATTTATGTCAGATCGATAATTATTAGTGAAGAGTCCGAGCATCTCGACGGTACTCTCCGAGCATCCCGAGTAGCGGGATACTCGTGCGAGTAACTAGTAGCGCCGAGCATGCTCGCTCATCATTATTCTTTACCTAAACTGAAGATTTATTACCAGTGATTACCATTACAGGACTAAAATGTCTTGTGCACAGAAGTTTGACATGCCCCCTGCTACGAGTGACACCTCACAGTGAATGCACAATCCCTATAGAGAGAAAAACAAGAGAAGGAGGTACCTCCCTGTGACGGACTTGACGGTAATGTGGGATTAAGGAGCGGTGAATTTCGCTGCTCACCTTATGAGGTTGTGCAGCCTGTACAACCTCGGTGTTGGGCCTGTAACACCAGATTTTGATGGCCGCCGTGTCCTCGGCTCTGCTACGGCTTCCCTGTGCGCTGTCCCTCCCGTCTCCGATCACGTGAGTCCAGTCACATTGGCGGAAGAGATCTCACCGCATGTCCTGTGATCGTTCTTTGCAGTGTGCACCCTGCTGCTCCGGGCCGCAAACTCCAAAGGGAACGTGTGCATGAAAGGTTTAAACAATTGCAGTCACTATTCAGGGGCTTGGGCAGGGCCGTATCTAGGAGGGGCTGGCAGAGCATAAGCCCCGGGCGCTGCTGGGCCCTATCCTGCAGCACCCGTGGCCTCCACTGCCAGGCCGGCCGCATATTGCGCGCCCCCATCCCCCCCACAATGAGAGCAGGCATTCATCTCCACTTGCACTCTGTGCTGAGAGGACCTGTTCTGATGTAAATGGAGGGGACAAGTCAGGAGTCACATGATCAGCTCCTCCGTGTATACAGGACTGAGGACGCTGTTGTGCTGTTTGTCATAAGGTGGATAAGGTGAAGGTTATGTGTGGGGTTGGGAGGGATTTACAGTGTGGATGTAGCAGAGCTGTGTATGTACGAGGTGTATGAAGCGGAGTGTGTACAAGGTGTACGGAGCGGAGCAGAGTGTGTACGAGGTGTATGGAGCAGAGCAGTGTCAAGTGTGTTCGAGGTGTATGGAGCAGAGTCGAGTGTTTACGAGGTGTACGGAGCGGAGCCGCGTGTGTACAAGGTGTACGGAGCAGAGCCGCATTGCTGCCAGAATAATGTCTATCCTTCCCTCTCTGACAGACCAGGTTGGGTTTGTCCCAGAAGAGATATAGATTTGTTGGAGATAATGGAGACTAATAAACTCTCCGGTGTACTGCTGTCTTTTTTTTTTTTTTTTAAATCATGTGATATTTATTAAACATGTCAAAAATACACCGTTCAAACAACGATACAATTGTCATTTTGTTTTCTTTTTAAAACAGAAAATCCCCCAAGATAAGATTCCCCCGACAATCTCTCATTGTTCCACAAGGGGGAGTATCGTGTCAGAGAGGTTACTCCTCTAAGTAATTTCAATTTCCCCCAAATATTTTGCAGCAAGAGCATAGTAGTACAAAGCCGCCCAACCGCCCCCATCGATCCGTCCTCCATACTCACCATCAATGGACTTCTACCCGTTATATTTTCCTGAACTTTTTGAATCGACAGGTGTGTTGCCCTCTGTGTCCACCCACTGACATGTTGACCCTGTGCCGCTATGTAATATATATACGGATTCGGCAAAGCCAATCCCCCCTCATCTTTTGGCCGCTGAAGCAATTCCAAACGCAGACAGGCTTGCTTCTGTCCCCAAATCAGGCTCCGGAATAGGGAGTTAAATTGTTTAAACCGCCCTTGGGAAATTGATATTGGGGTATTATGCAGGATATAGAGCAGTTTAGGCATTAAAATCATTTTTATCAAATTTATGCGTCCCACTACCGATAAGTGCAGCTTATTCCACGCACCCATTTTTCCTTTTATAATTCCCAAGACTGAATTCAAATTCAAATCTAAATAGGCCGTAATCTGAGTCGAAATCCATATACCCAAATATCTGAATTTGTCCACCAGCTTGAGGCCTCCCGTCTCCACAACAGACGACATCCCGGCATCCAACGAGAACAACGTAGATTTATGCCAGTTGATTCGCAGGCCAGATAATGAGCCACATAGCTCTTTTTAGTGAGACATCCGAGTCTTCCAAGAATAACAGAATATCGTCCGCGTAAAGCGCCACCTTCTCCTCAATCCTTCCATACTTAAAGCCCACTACTTCCCTGTCGCCTTTTAATTTAGCAGCTAATGGCTCCATTACAAGTGCAAATAACAGTGGGGACAACGGGCATCCCTGTCTAGTGCCCCGCTGAAGAGCTATTGGGCCAAACAACGCGCCATTGACCCGGATTCTAGCTATCAGTTGGGTGTACAGCAGACGTATCCACGGGAGGAGTCGCGGTCCAAAACCCAGATATTCCAGGACCCTCCACAGAAACTCCCACCTTACACAATCAAATGCCTTATGGGCATCTAGCAAAGCTAAAACCCTCCGACCCGCATTGTCAGCTGGTAATTGCATATTAAAATACAATCTCCATAGATTCACCACCGTGGATCTACTAGGCATGAAGCCCAATTGGTTTGGGTGTATTAGTGTAGTGACAACACCAGTTAGCTGGTTTGCCAAGACATTCGCCAATATTTTAACATCTGTGGACAGCAATGAAATAGGCCAGTATGATTCCGGAAGTCTCTGATCTTTACCCTCTTTAGGTAGCACCACGATGACCGCCTCTCTCATGGACACAGACAGCACACCCCCCCTCCCTGGACTGCTCCAAAACCTCCTGAAGCCGCGGAGGCAGCACATCCTCTGTTTATATAATTCCATCGGGAGTCCATCTGAACCCGAAGCCTTATCATTGGCCATAGACGCCAGTGCAACACTCAGCTCTTGGCAAGTCAACATGCTCTCAAGGCTGTCCCTATCCCCTTCTGACAACTTGAGCATTTGCAGACTCTCCAAATATGTAGTGATATGATCAATGTCGGCTTCCGCACCAGAGGAATATAGCTTCCCATAAAAATCCAAAAAGGAGGATCCAATGTCAGCGGTATCCATAGTCAGAACCCCATCACTTTTATATACGGAATACACAAAGGGGGCCTTCCTCTGCACCGAAGCCACCAGTGACAACATATGTCCCACTTTTTCCCCCTCTTCATAAAAGGCTAACTGCCTAAACTCATTGCTCTTCATTGCTTTATCGAGCTGGAATTTATCCACCGACTTCTGAGCTTCCCGTAGCCAAATCTCAGTCTCCCTAGTGCCCCCTAAAATCAGATCCTCTTCTGCCCATTTTACTGCCTCCATTTTCTCCCGTTCCACCTGTCTTGTCTCAGATTTACATATACTAATCTCTTTAATAAGCAGTCCTCTTAGATACACCTTCATGGCATCCCAGAGAATCAGTGGTCCCACAGTCCCTTCATTAATTACAAAAATTTCCCCCATATCTTTTTGTATCTGGCCCATATTGATATTGCGCAACCATATTGGGTGTAGCTTCCCCCCAACCGTGTCTGCCTTGACTGAACATATATACAGATCGGTTTATGGTCTGAAATGGCTCTAGGAAGACACTCCACCTTCAGCACCTTCGCATCCGTAATAGCATTTCCCAGAGCCATATCTATGTAAGACAGTGCATGATGAGCGGCCGAGTAACAGGAAAAGCACCGCACACCTGGGTTCCTTTCTCTCCAAATATTTCTCAGTCCTATCTCTTGGATAAATGTACCAAAAGACGTTGTATGACTGAGTCCTAACTGGGTTACTCTTATACTTATCCCAAAAATCGTCTTGCACATTGTTTAGGTCACCTATTAATAGAATGGGTATCTCCCCCAAATGTCCCGTCCACTCCATGACTTCTGTAATTTTTTTACTCGAATAGGGCAGTGGGATATACATTGCTATAATTGCCATTAACAGCCCCTGCACCTTGCACACCACTATGACATACTGTCCCTCCACATCCAAACATGACTCCATAACTTCAAATTTCGTGTACATAGGGATTAAAATAAACACCCCTCTCGAATAAGAGGAATACATGGCATAGACTGAGTCTTGTATCCACCTCTTCTGTAAGAGCCCTAGTTTTTCCTTGACCATGTGGGTTTCTATCAGGCAAATTATGGCAGGATTCTGATCAAGTATGTATTGAAGAACCGCCGCCCTCTTAGTGGCATCTGATAGCCCTCTAACATTCCAGCCGAGCACTTTAATAGGAGCATTCAATAGTCCCGACGTGCCCATCTATACCATACTCTGAATATCGTCACTTGCTGTCTAGCCTTCCCACCCTCCCCTCTCCATACCCACCTCCCTCAACTGTCCCATCCCATCCCCTCTGTTTACGCTGCTCTCGAATAGAGCGGGTCTCAAAATCCTAGTGCCCATAACCTACCATACCTCATACCAGCACATCATCTTCTTCCCTTCACCCTCCTCCAGCCATAATGAGCACATATCAACCTAATATATCCACCAAAATTGACATCAGTCTTTCACATTATATTAGTCATTCCCTCCCACGATAGTACCACCCCCTACCAACTATAACAGATTAACCATTTAAAACCTGTAAATCAAGTTAGAAGAAAAGAAAAAAAGAAAAGATTCAAAAATTATCCTTAAGGCAAATGTCTCAATGCAACAGTACATCCATCTCTGCGGACGACCAATATTCTTCCACATCTCCGTCTAACATGGGGTCACCACACTGGATCATCCTTTATCTATAGGGACTCTCATCATCCATCTCCTGCTCTGAGCCTCTTAGCATTAATGTCCAACCACTGAGACACCTCCTCCGGCGTCACAAAGAACTGTACTTTACCCAAAGCGGTGACTCAATATAGCAGGGAAAAACAGAGTATTGTACTCCCAGTTCCCGCATGTGTCTCTTGAATCTGAAAAACTGCATCCATTGTTTTTGTACAATAGGGGAGTAGTCTGGGTAGATTGCGATACTCTGGCCATCACGTCAGACCTTCCACCTCCCGTGTCTTCCTCAAAATAATGTCCCGATCCCTATAATTTAGAATCCTGGCCAATTTCGTGCGAGGCTCAGACCCTGGTGGCTTCGGCTGCATCAGGACCCTGTGAGCACTTTCCACCGCAAAAACTTTTGTCAAGACGTTATCACCAATTTTCCCCCTTAGCCAAGATTCAATAAAGGCAGTGGGGTCTCGTCCCTCTGCCTTCTCAGGGAAGCCCACCAGACGGAGGTTGTTCCTACTTGAACCATTTTCAAGGTCATCATTTTTTGCTATCACTTCAGCCAATTTTTGAGCATATTTTTGTTCAGATTTTTGTAACTTAGTGACCTGATCTTCTGCTCCTCCAACTCTCTCCTCCACAGCAGACACACGTATATCTGATTTCTGCAATGCTAATGTTAGCAATGTCCCACTGCATCTTCTGCACTTGAACTGCAACAGTATTAAGTGTCATCTTCACTGATGAGACCAGGGAGAAAACATCTCTCAGAGTAGGTTCCTCTAGTGCCTCCTGCACCTGCTGCTTCCCCTCCGTCCCCTCCACTCCTGAGGCCACCATATCCTGTACCTCATCTTCCCCTCTGAGCTGGAGTCCACCTCCTCTGTCCGGTCCCGGTCTTCCTCAGCACTCGCACCCACCTCATTGGTATTGCGGGAAAACTGTTGCAGCTTTGCAGCCACCGACATCCTCCTCCTGCACGTCACGTTTTCCCTCTCTGCCTCCAGGCGTGCTGCGGCGCCATCTTGGGAGTGACCGCCGCCTCCCGCTCCCTGCGGCGGAGCATTACCGCTTCTCCGGGGTTTCCAACGCTAACCACCGGCTCCAGGAAGTATTCTCAGCCCGGCCAACTGAAGTTGCATGTGGATTTAAAAGAATAAAGAGGATAATAGGACCGTGCTCGGCGGGAGCTCTTCTCCCTGCGTCTTCTCACATTCCCCACTAGGCCATGCCCCGTACAGCTGTCTCTTGACGCCAAGAAAGTGTTTGACAGAGTGCACTGGGGTTATACGGTGAGGTTCTGGATAAGTTTGGTTTTGTGGGAGATATTAAAAAGGCTATATTCGCCCTATACTCTAATCCTAACGCAGTGGTGACTGCGTCTGGCTTCACCTCAGACTGGTTTATGATATCTAATGGCACCCGTCAGAGCTGCCCTCTCCAGCCGGTTATCTTTGCTTTGCTAATGGAGCTACTGGCAAAGGTTCTTAGAACTAATCCAAGCATACATGGAATCCATCTGGGAGATACGGACCAGGTGGTGGGATTGTATGCAGATAATGTGATATTATCTCTCACCGGCAAGGAGGGGTCCCTGGTAGGAATCATGGACACCCTGGCTTAATTCTCCAGAATCTCATATTACAAATTAAATGCCACAAAGTCTATCATATTCCCCATAAACATTACACCTTTGACAAAGGAGAGAATACTAAAGCAATTTTCCTTTAAGTGGGATTAACGTATTTGGGAATTAAAACTACAAAATTTGAATATCTAATTAAGTTGAACTGTGAATCACTGATTTCGAAAGTTTGGGGGGACTTGGAAAGGCAGACCCTTCTTCCACTGTCCTGGGTTGCCAGAATACAAATTGTAAAAATGATGCTGCTGCTACCTAAGATTACCTACTTGTTCAGATGTCTACCTCTCCAATACCCATCTAGACGGATAGGGCTCTTACAATCCCTACTTGGTAAGTTTATTTGGAAAAACAAAAAACCAAGAGTGGCGGTCAAGGCTCTATATTTCCAATATTCACGTGGTGGAATGGGTGTACCAAATCTATCTTTGTACCACAAAGCTGCCAAAGGATTGGTGGGCTGGGGATCTTAATTATAGATGGCTCCAAATAGAAAGACAGTTTGCTCCCCACAGGTCTACTAGACTTTTGCTAGAGATCGAGCTACTGAAGCCCCTAAAGTCGAATTTTCCTTACATACGATATCCTCGTTGATTTCTTATTGGAACACTTTATAGAACACTGACAAAATCCTTATTTAAATATATTTCTGTAAAAGCGATCGCGCACACATCCCTGGGTTGTCTCTAGACCTGTGGGTGAAATCAGGTGTAAGCATGCTTGACAAACTCTTAGATGGCCCTGTATTCCCCTCCTTTGCAGATTTGACCTAACTTTACAAAATTCACAAAACATTCTTTCATCAGTACCTCCAAATCTTAATTTTATCCAGTCGTGTACATTTCCTGCTTGGTGGAGCCCTGATCCATCAGACATGATGCAGAAATACTTTAAAATGGAATAACCAAATGAACATGGATTGTCTCTGTTCTATAGGACTCAATTTACCAGTGAAGTCAGTCAAACTCCGTTATATGACTGTCTCAGAGGAGGCACTCTTTTTCTCATCCACCCCCGAACACTGGTGGACTGCAGCCACATTTACTCAAAGGTCCTCCTCCTGCATTTATCATCTAGAACAACTAAAGAAAATACATATGAACTGGTATCTGATCCCTTTAAAAATTTCAAAATTTAACAAAAAATATTCCCCACTATGCTGGAAGGAATGTGGTAAAAAAGAGGATCTGGGTCATGTATGGCAGTGGTGCCCCAAGTTAGGAGAATTCTGGAATCGAGTGGCAGACTTAATCAGGACCTTGATAGGTTTTTCCCTTTAATTTTAGAGGGGCCCCTGGCAGTCTTAAATATTGGGATATACCTTCTTTCCCCAAACTTCATTCCAGTGATATCCCATGTGTTGACAGAGGCCAGTCAGAGCATGGCAAGGCACTGGAGGGAAGCTTCTACCCCCACACAGGAGGAAATCATTGGTAGGATAAATTCCCATTATCTACATTAACGTTGTTTGGTTCACTCAATAAAGCAAAAAGAACAAGTCAGTCGCTAGTGGGAGATTTAGAATATTTCTGGATTGGCGATATCTCACACTTAGGAAGGCTTTAATACATTTCCTGATTGATTCTAGTCTTCTCATAATTAGATAGGTATACAGAAATGTTTAAAACAAAGCTCCTAAAGCTTATTCCTCCCCCCCACTATCCATTAATTTACCTCTTGTGTCCAATCCTGGCTGACTCTTTCCTTGTGTGGTCTTTTATTTCCCTCACCTGTCCTAAAATATCCAGTTTGGAATTGGTTTACACTGGTGGCGATTATTTGGACATGACTGTTATATTGATATAATTGTTCAACAAGTTATATTTGTTATAAGATTTATTTGAATAAAAAAAATTATTGTAAAAAATACATATATCTAAAAGGACTAAAGAGAGGATTCCACAGTTATCTTTATCTTCCATCCAAAACAATTCAATTAATTCCCAATACCAATAGTTTTAAGCGAGCCTTAAAAACACATCTCTTTAGACTGACCTATCACCTCACCTTACTTGTCTAACTATTCCTATCCTCCCTTTTCCAAATCTGGCCTCTCATGTCATCTGTCTGTACCTGCAGACTGTCTGTCTTTCCCCCATGCATAATATAGCACTTTATCCATACTTGTACAGATCCTGACTGATAACCGATTCATATAATTCCTATACAAACAACCCTGGAGTCAGGCCAAAATAATGATCAAAGTGCTCTTTATTAAAAATCACTGCATAAATACTGCATTAATAGTAATGCCAAGGCGGCACACGAGACAGGTGACCACATGAAGAGTTACATACAGCATGATAGCTAAATACATTGCTTCACATAAACAATAGCCAGTGAATGCCCCAGAGTCTGGGTACACATCATACATGTACGCAAAAAGTAAACCGGTAATCAAATCATGAGTCAATAGTTGTATTACCTGTCCGTGGCCACCGCCCCCTTACGCGTTTCGCTAAGGCGTCTTCCGAGGGGGGTGACCATGGAGCGAGAATGGGATCCTTATATACAAGAGACCGGAGTCGCGGCGTCTATCATCACTTCCGGTGGACAGACCGGAAATGACGAGTACCGCTACGTCACCTCCGTTGTCGATTCTGTTGCTAGGGAACCTTCAGTGAGCGCAGCAGTCTGTTAGTGACGCGGAACGTCACTTCCGCCCTTACTTTCAGCAAGCGGAGTCACATGACCGCGTCCTGCCACATGACCTCACAAAGGCATGTGATCAGAATCACAAGCAACACCCACATCTGTCATTATAGGAAGGAAGCCACATAAGGGCGCAGAATTATCCACCAGCTCTACAAAAGGCGAACAGCACAAAGTCTGTCGCTACATAGTTATAGTGTAGAGCGAATCGCCACATGTAAGCTCCCAAATTCCACACCAACAAATATAACAGCATGGAGGTGCACATATATATCTATTGGAGAAACACAGATTTCATATTAGAGATATCATTGGCTATTGTTTGTTATGTGAAGCAATGTATTTAGCTAACATGCTGTATGTAACTCTTCATGTGGTCACCTGTCTCGTGTGCCGCCTTGGCATTACTTTTAATGCAGTATTTATGCAGTGATTTTTAATAAAGAGCACTTTGATCATTATTTTGGCCTGACTCCAGGGTTGTTTGTATAGGAATTATATGAATCGGTTATCAGTCAGGATCTGTACAAGTATGGATAAAGTGCTATATTATGCATGGGGGACAGACAGACAGTCTGCATGTACAGACAGATGACATGAGAGGCCAGATTTGGAAAAGGGAGGATAGGAATAGTTAGACAAGTAAAGTGAGGTGATAGGCCAGTCTAAAGAGATGTGTTTTTAAGGCTCGCTTAAAACTATTGGCATTGGGATTACCGTATATACTCGTGTATAAGCTGAGTTTTTCAGCCCAAAAATTGGGCTGAAAAGTCCCCCCCTCGGCTTATACACGGGTCTATACAGTATGTGGTGTGTGGGGGCTGTGTCCGGGTGCTGGGGAGGCTGGAGGAGGCAGGGGGAGGCTGCTGACAGAGCGGCCCGTCACATGGGGTCGCTCATTAGATATGCACGGCTCCCCCCGCCCATCACAGCGGCAGGGGGAGCCGTGCATACAGCCCCCAGACGTATACAGGCCCCCAGTGGGGTATACAGCAGGCCCTCAGTGGCACTCGCCCCCCCACACTGTGCAGAGCCCCCCCTCCCGATGCATTATCTTACCATCCAGCTGCGTCTTCATCACCGCCGGTCCTTCCATCCATCCTCGGGCGCTGTATTCGGCTCTCACGTGACCCAGCGCGATGGCGTCATCCGACTGCGACCGCCGGGTCACATGAGACCGGGAACGCAGCGCGCGAGGATGGACGTGAGGACCGGCGGTGATGAAGACGCGGCTGGATGGTAAGGTAATGCATCGGGAGGGGGGGCTCTGCACAGTGTGGGGGGGCGAGTGCCACTGGGGGCCTGCCTGTATATACCTCTGGGGGCCTGCTGTATATACCTCTGGGGGCCTGCTGTATATACCTCTGGGGGCCTGCTGTATATACCTCTGGGGGCCTGCTGTATATACCTCTGGAGGCCTGCTGTATATACCTCTGGAGGCCTGCTGTATATACCTCTGGAGGCCTGCTGTATATACCTCTGGAGGCCTGCTGTATATACCTCTGGAGGCCTGCTGTATATACCTCTGGAGGCCTGCTGTATATACCTCTGGAGGCCTGCTGTATATACCTCTGGAGGCCTGCTGTATACACCTCTGGAGGCCTGCTGTATACACCTCTGGAGGCCTGCTGTATACACCTCTGGAGGCCTGCTGTATACACCTCTGGAGGCCTGCTGTATACACCTCTGGAGGCCTGCTGTATACACCTCTGGAGGCCTGCTGTATACACCTCTGGAGGCCTGCTGTATACACCTCTGGAGGCCTGCTGTATACACCTCTGGAGGCCTGCTGTATATACCTCTGGAGGCCTGCTGTATATACCTCTGGAGGCCTGCTGTATATACCTCTGGAGGCCTGCTGTATATACTTCTGGAGGCCTGCTGTATATACTTCTGGAGGCCTGCTGTATATACTTCTGGAGGCCTGCTGTATATACTTCTGGAGGCCTGCTGTATATACCTCTGGAGGCCTGCTGTATATACCTCTGGAGGCCTGCTGTATATACCTCTGGAGGCCTGCTGTATATACCTCTGGAGGCCTGCTGTATATACCTCTGGAGGCCTGCTGTATACCACACTGCTGGGGGCTGTATACCTGTGCTGGGGTCCACCCTCGGCTTATACATGAGTCAATAGGTTTTCCCAGGTTTTGGGGGCAAAAGTAGAGGGGGGTCGGCTTACACAGGCCGGCTTATACACGAGTATATACGGTAATTGAATTGTTTTGGATGGAAGATAAAGATAACTGTGGAATCCTCTCTTTAGTCCTTTTAGATATATATATTTTTTACAATAAGTTTTTTTGGAGGGCCTTTTATGTTTATAAGGGAGTTTTTTTTAAACTATTGTCTTTCTGTTTTTACAGATTCCTGTTGTTTCCCTTAAGATACGTTATGGATATTAGAGCCAGAGACCAAACTTGGCTATCTCGCATAAATGCGTTTTTTAATGGTGATGCTGGTGTGACTGCATCTACTAATAGTGGGCAAATTGAGATTAAGAATACTTTAAAGGTCCTTTATAAAAAGAGACTTAGAATGTGGTGGAATAAAGCCTCGCTTGAAAACCATCTAAGAATTTGGTACCTAGGGGTCTTAGGGTCAGGATTTTACCCTCTTTTCCTGTTGAGGACTCTGTCTTTCGGGGGAAGTGGGAGGAAGCCAGTAATATTTGTTCCCGCATGTTTATTGAACTACTAATTGGTTTAAATAAGAAAAGTCTAGATAGTCTGGAAACTGAGATTGATCTGAATCAGAATAATTTAAAAGAGTTGATTTCAGTGGAGGATATGGAAACCTTTAAGTTAGAGGTACAGGATAATAAGGCTAAGAAGTTCCAGCGGGACTTACACGACTATAAATCCCATACGGTTTACAAGTGGAAGCAGACTAGCGGTGGTAATAATCAGAACCTAGGGGATACTTCTGTATCTTTGGTAGCCTCAACCGACGATGAAGGTGAAACATCTAGTGGTAATCAGAGATATCCTGCACGTAGAGGAAAACAGAAAAGATTTTTCGCAAGAGATACTGGGAAAAGGAGAAGGACTGTAGTGGTAAAACCCTCCACATCTAACCTTCAGGTAATCAACCTTTCGGATAGAAATCTCACGAAGGATCAGATAGAAGTACTTAGTCTGGGCCTAACGTTCTCCCCTTCCTGCCGTTGTGATTGTTTTGCAGCAATAAAGGACTTGCACTTATTTGCCCGAAAATTAGTCCTTAAAAAATTGCATGAGAAAACAGAGGGCAACAATCAGTCTTGGAAAACACAAGAATTAGAGGCGATTGAAGTATTAGAAGAAATAGGGGAAGAGATGGATAGAGATAAACCAAGGGGTAAGTTTCGTTTTCCAAAAACAAAAACATTTCCAGCCTTAAACCTGTACCCAAATATTGGCCTTTTTGTCAAAATGGTTACGAAGGAATTCCGGCGAATTCCAAGTGGGAATTTTGGTGAGAATATCTCAGAAGGTCAGAGGAGGGCCATCAAAGAACTTAAACAAATGAGAGATGTGCTCATTAAAGCCTCAGACAAAGGCGGAAATGTTGTTATTTGGCCGATTAAGCTGTTTGAACAGGAGGCAATGCGCCAATTGGGAGATGGATCCTGTTATACCTCCCTGACTTTTAATCCTACTTTTTCTTTTCTTAAGGAACTTCAGGCACTGGTGGAAGAAGCATTTACTTTGGGCACTATCAGCAGGGAAGTCCGAGATGGGTTGGTTCCCGTATCACCGAAGACAGCCTGCTTATACTTGCTACCCAAGGTACATAAATGTACACAAAATCCACCCGGACGCCCTATTGTGTCGGGGATGGGTAGTCTATGTGAGCAGATGGGCAGGTATCTTGATCACTTTTTGAAACCTATGGTGGAAACATTGCCGGATTATTTGCGTGACACCAATGATTTCCTCAATAAAATTGAGGGTGTGGTGCTGGAGGAGGATATGTGGCTTGTGACAATGGATGTAGAGTCTCTCTACACTTCCATACGTCACAAAGATGGGATAGAAGCCACAGAGATGTACATATCTATGTCCGACTTGGACACTTCTCTGACACGTTTCTTGGTGAGTTTACTCGAATTTGCGTTGTCACATAATTTCTTTGTGTTCCGTAGTAAACACTACCTCCAGAAACAGGGTAAGGCAATGAGGGCGGCATTTGCCCCCTCATATGCCAACCTGTTTATGGGGGCATGGGAAAGGGAGATATTTGTGACCAATCCCACTGAGTTGGGTGATAAAGTGGTGTTGTGGACACGCTTCATCGATGACGTTTTTGTCATATGGCAGGGTCAAGAACACGATCTGCTGAAATTCCAGGAGGAATTGAATGAGAATTCACGTAACATCAGACTGACCATGACGAACAGCAAGATGGAAGTCGACTTTCTGGATGTGAAAGTAAAGAGAGGTGAGGGTGGCCACTTGGTGACTGACCCGTTTAGGAAAAGTACGTCGGGTAATGCAGTACTTCATGCTACTTCCACACACCCATCCCACTTGATCAGAGGGATTCCCGTGGGACAGTTTCTTCGTGCCAGGAGGATCTGTTCCAACGATAATCTGTTTCACCAACAGGCCAACGAGTTGAGAAACAGATTTTTAGATCGTGGATATTCTGGAAGGATGGTCCAAAAGGGATATCGGAGAGCAGCCCCTAGCTGAGAGAAACTCTTTACTGCAATCAAAAGATAGGAAGAGTCAAGAAAATCAGGTGAGAATGATCACTGGGTTCAATAACCAATGGCAGAAGGTGGAGGGGGCGTTAAAGAAATTTTGGCCACTGTTGACGTCCGATTTAGGGCTAAAGGAGCATATACATGGATACCCGACGGTAACATACAGAAGATCGCCTAACCTTAGAGATATGCTAGTACATAGTCTATATGAGGGACCCAAGAAAGAAGGACTATTTGGTACTAAGGGACCTAGGTGGGGCTTTTTTCCATGTGGGAAATGCGTTACATGCCCAAATCTAATACGTGCCACTGAATTCTATTCATGTGATGGGTCCAAAAAATTTCTGATCATTCAAAACATCAACTGTAACTCCACGGGTGTAGTGTACTATGCCACATGCCCCTGCAAGATGGTGTATATTGGCTTGACCTCTAAACAACTAAAAGTGAGGATTAGAGAGCATGTGTTAGACATCATAAAAGTGGAAAAAGAAGACGACTTTTCCCTCCTGAAGCCAGTAGCCAGACATTTTAAAGGGATCCTGTCACCCCCAAAATACCTCTAAAGCTATTAAAAGCTGTCCCTAGAGCATAGTAACACTTACCCTACACTCCTTTTAGCTCCTAAATGCACCAAGTGAAATTGAAGATAAATATTATTACAGTACCTCATTAGGGATGATAATGAGTGACTATGCTATTCATAGTCACCCTGGCAGGCTCTCCCACTTCATGATATCACGCCTCCATAGGCGTGATCTTCTAATCAGATTAAAATAAGCGCCTCCCCGCCGCTCTGTGCGGTCTCAGCCGGCCTGTAGTGGGGCTGGGTGACGCGAATCGTGTCATTTCTGGCGCCGGGTGACGTAGTACACCCGCGCCGCTTTGTTAGCTTCAGAACGCGCACTGCACATGCGCATGCGCAGTGCGGGTCTTGAAGCTAACAGCGGCGCGGGTGTACATACTCTCTCTGGACAGGGAGTGTGGAGCTGCACAAAACCACAATCAGCTGACACTCCCGTCCAGAGAGGGAGAAGCCGTTCAGGGTCACTGCTCCAGCCTCTTCTGAGTCTTGACCAAGAGACTCGCATGTAACTAGGAGAGTGTGTTTCCAGCCTAAGATCATCTGTCAACCATTGGAAATTTGCCTTCCTGATGTTTAGTGTCCTTGTAGCCCCTCTACTACATATCTTATTAAAGGATACTTAAAAACTTATTATTTTATGATCACTATTACCCAAGTGATCTCCAACCCATATATTTGATATGCGGTCCGGCATGTTGGTTAATATTAGGTCTAGCAGTGCCCCCCTTCTTGTTGGGTCCTGAACCAGTTGTGAAAGGTAATTGTCTCTTATAGTTATCAAAAACCTATTACCTTTTGCTAGAACTGCAGGTTTCTGTTCCCCAATGTATTTCAGGGTAGTTGAAGTCCCCCATAATGACTTCTCCCTGAGTCGCTGCTTCATCTATTTGCATTATGAGGATATTCTCCTCCTCCTTCCATTATTGTTGGGGACTTATAACAAACCGTTATCAGTAATTTATTATTTTTTCCCCCTCCCCTCATCTCCACCCACAGAGACTCTACATTTCCATTAGATTCACCTATATTATCACGCAGGATGGGTTTTAAGAATGATTTTACGTATAAACATACACCTCCCCCTCGCTTATTTGTATGGTCATTTCTGAACAGACTATAGCCCTGTAAATTAACAGCCCAGTCATGGCTCTCATCCTGCCATGTCTCCGATATCCCCACCATGTCATAATTATTTTCCAACAAAATCAATTCTAATTCCTCCATTTTGTTGGTGAGGCTTCTGGCATTAGTGTACATGCACTTTATGCATCTCTGTTTACCTCTATTCCTTCCTACTATATTGACTGTTCTAACCCCACCCCCCATGCCACCCCCAATTTTATTACTTGTGCCCAGGTTACTATTTACACTATCTTCCCCTCCTGTACAATGAATACCCTTTCCCACAATCCCTAGTTTAAACACTCCTCCAACCTTCTAGCCATTTTCTCCCCCAGCACAGCTGTACCCTCCCCATTGAGGTGCAGCCCGTCCCTAGCATAGAACCTGTAGCCAACAGAGAAGTCGGCCCAGCTCTCCAGGAACCCAAACCCCTCCTTGTTACACCAATTCCTGAGCCACTTATTTATCTCCCTAATCTCCCGTTGCCTCTCTGGTGTGGCACGTGGTACAGGTAGTATTTCAGAGAATACTACCTTGGAGGTCCTTGCCTTAAGCTTGCAGCCTAATTCCCTGAAATCATCTTTAAGGACCTTCCACCTACCTCTAACTTTGTCATTTGTGCCAATGTGCACCATGACCTCTGGGTCCTCACCAGCCCCTCCCAGTAATCTGTCAACCCGATCAGCGATGTGCCGGACTCGAGCGCCAGGTAGGCAGCACACTGTTCGACGATCCCTGTCTTTGTGACAGATTGAGTAGTGACTCACTACTAACATTTAAGAAGGGCCTGGATGCCTTTCTTGAAATCTAGAATATTACCAGTTATATATGCTAGATTCTTTGATAGGGCGTTGATCCAGGGAATTAGTCTGATTGCCATATCTGGAGTCAGGAAGGAATTTTGTTTCCCCCAATGTGGAGCTTAGTGTTGCCACAAGTTTTTTTTTTGCCTTCCTCTGGATCAACATGTTAGGCAATGGGTTGAACTAGATGGACTTAAAGTCTTCCATCAACCTTAAAAACTATGTTACTATGTATTGTTTGCACAGAGATCCGTGCTCCCATCCCTCAGACACATCTCATTCACATGCATTGGTGGCAGAACACCTGGCACTTCATAATCATGCTTGGCTCTGCAGTGTGATCAGTGAGGAAAGCAAACTCATTACGTCTCACACCGAGAAGCCCGCTGGAAGCTATCGTATGGGCATGTTCCTATTCCCCTTATATGTTGCTGATCAATTATAATTGGTCATCCGCATGCGCGGGAAGAGGTACACACCCCAGCAAGGAATCTGTTACAACCCCCTCAAAATTATAACCTAAAAACGTAACACTCCAATATAGTCACATAGGAAAGCACAAATTAAAAAATAAAAAACTTGTCTTACTCAGCACTGCAACCACTATTCCATGAGAGTTAGTGTAAGGTGCTTAAACTTGTAAAATGCCCTCTTTAATTATTGTTTAAACCTATATATGGAAATGATTATCATTATCTATTTCATATAATTGGTTACTTATTCATCTTATAAAATCACTGACTTGTGCAAGCATACCCAGGTAGAGTGATGCCGTTTTTACAGCAAAGAGTGGTCATATCAAATATTGATTTCATTTGGACTTCTCATTTATTAATTCACTTCACATTAACTATTTGAAAATGAATATTCACATTTCTATTTTCATTTCTTTTAACTGTCGAAAATGTTTGCACAGTAGTGTATATACGCGTGTGCATACAGATATGCATCAACCAGATCTCTGGCCTGTGGGCCATATCCGGCTCGTGGACTGTGATAGTCGCACCACCCATGAATTGGGGGGAGCACAGGTGCCACAATCCCCTGCCTGCTGTCAAAATTTAAATATCAGCATTACCAAGATGCAGATATGTTACAATGTGCTTGCGTGGGTGGAAAGGGGTCAATGGGTAATGGGGACCATCATGCTGTGGGAGGTACACTGGCTGAAAAACAAGAGCAGTATGATTTGCTGAATTATACTAATTTTTATCACAAAAACCAGCCAGTAAATTATGATTTTGATTAGCTGCTACAGGAAAGGAGCTAAAAATATATGTTACAACAAGCCTGTTGAAATATTTATTCCTAGTAGCAGTTAGTCAGCCTACATAATTCTGCTCAATATTAAGGAGAATCTGTGTCCAGGTTTCGGTTCTGTAATCTGAGAGCAGTAGGATGCTGAGACAGATAAGCTGATTTCAGCGCTATGTCACTTACTGGGCTTCTTGGTGTACAGTCATGGCCAAAAGTTTTGAGAATGATACAAATATTAATTTTTACAAAGTCTACTGCTTAAGTTTTTCTAATGGCCATTTGCATATACTCCAGAATGTCATAAAGAGTGATCAGCTTAACAGCAATTACTTGCAAAGTCAATATTTGCCTAGAAAATGAACTTTAACCCCCAAAACACATTTCAACATCATTGCAGTCCTGCCTTAAAAGGAGCAGCTAACATCGTTTTAGTGATTGTTCCATTAACACAGGTGTGGGTGTTGATGAGGACAGGGCTGGCGATCAATCAGTCATGATTAAGTAAGAATGACACCACCGGACACTTTAAAAGGAGGCTGGTGCTTGGTATCATTGTTTCTCTTCAGTTAACCATGGTTATCTCTAAAGAAACACGTGCAGCCATCATTGCACTGCACAAAAATGGCCTAACATGGAAGAGTATCGCAGCTACAAAGATTTCACCTCAGTCAACAATCTATCGCATCATCAAGAACTTCAAGGAGAGAGCTTCCATTGTTGTCAAAAAGGCTCCAGGGCGCTCAAGAAAGACCAGCAAGCGCCAGGACCGTATCTTAAAACTGTTTCAGCTGCGGGATCGGACTACCAGCAGTGCCGAGCTTGCTCAGGAATGGCAGCAGGCTGGTGTGAGTGCTTCTGCACGCACTGTGAGGTGGAGACTCTTTGAGCAAGGCCTGGTTTCAAGGAGGGCAGCAAAGAAGCCACTTCTCTCCAGAAAAAACATCAGGGACCGACTGATATTCTGCAAAAGGTACAGGGAGTGGACTGCTGAGGACTGGGGTAAAGTCATTTTCTCTGATGAATCCCCTTTTCCATCGTTTGGGACATCTGGAAAACAGCTTATTCGAAGAAGAAGAGGTGAGCGCTACCACCAGTCTTGTCTCGTGCCAACTGTAAAGCATCCTGAAACCCTTCATGTGTGGGGTTGCTTCTCAGCCAAGGGAATCGGCTCACTCACAGTCTTGCCTAAAAACACAGCCATGAATAAAGAATGGTACCGGAATGTCCTTCAAGAGCAACTTCTCCCAACCGTCCAAGAGCAGTTTGGTGCCCAAGAATGCCTTTTCCAGCATGATGGAGCACCTTGCCATAAAGCAAAGGTGATAACTAAATGGCTCAGGGAACAAAACAGAGATTTTGGGTCCATGGCCTGGAAACTCCCCAGATCTTAATCCCATTGAGAACTTGTGGTCAATCATCAAGAGACGGGTGGACAAACAAAAACCAACAAGTTCTGCCAGAATGCAAGCATTGATGATGCAAGAATGGACTGCTATCAGTCAGGATTTGGTCCAGACGTTGATTGAGAGCGTGCCAGGGAGAATTGCAGAGGTCCTGAAGAAGAAGGGTCAACACTGCAAATATTGACTTGCTGCATTAACTCATTCTGTCAATATAACCTTTTGGTACTCATAATATGATTGCAATTATATTTCTGAATGTGAGATAAACATCAGACAAACACAAATAAAAACTAGAGGGCAGCAGATCATGTGAAAATATCATTTTTGTGTCATTCTCAAAACTTTTGGCCATGACTGTAGATTTGACAAAATCTCTGTTTTCTCTGTTACAGATTTAGCAGTTCTTTGAATAGCCCCGCCTATTCCAATCATTAGCAGAAAGTTAGTAGTCAGTGGTAGGGCAAGGTTACAAAGAGCAGGAGGGCTACATGGCATAAGGAAAATTCTCTAGTGATGATCTGCGGATAAAACACTTATGTTATTGAAACTACTAATAGCAGCCCAATGAGTGACACTTTGCTGCAATCAGGGAATGTGCGCCTATATCATGTAGCTCATCGATTATTCAGTGCAAAAACCTGCTGACAGATCCCTGTAAGTGATAAAATATTAAAATACAATTTTATTACTATAAATCTGCTAATATTGGTCCATCTCTCCACAACAGCCACAGTTGCATGTGGCCTGTTGAAAAAATTGCCCACCCTTGATAAAGACACATAAATCATGCATTCCCAGAGTAGATATGAAAGCATATTTATATCAGAAGGAAGAAGAAAGATACCAAATCCTTCAGTGACCCTACTACACATTTTTATTTACTTTTTTAAATGTATACTCCACTGAGGACATTTTATTTTTTCATAGAATTCTAGGCAGATTCACCCAGAATTATCCTCATAAGGACTTATTAAGTTTAGTTAATTCCAAGAAGACTCCTTGGAGGTGCCGTGCACCACAATTGGAGTAAACTGGAACACTATTTATCCACCATGGGTGCTGCTGACCATTTTCTAGAATTATGCTTATGTCTGTGGCCAACTATAAACACTACAAGGGAACAGAGCAAATGAAAGAGGGATGGTAAAGTGGAAGGAAAGTGATTACCTGTGGAATCCTGCCCACTATATCCGGATATTTGGTGGTGTTGTTTTCTTGGTTCCTGCTGTAGACATGAACGTCACCATTCTCTAGTATGTGAATCTATGAAGGGGGAGTTATACACGAATTTAGATTTCGTAATGTATTTAAGCGCATATGAATTTATTCATTCACTTGCTTAAGGCTACTGTCACACATTTGTTTCAGTCAATGCATCCATCAAAAAGGAACTGATATTCTTTCAGGTGTCATCCACTCCTTTTCTATTCAGTTTTTAAAAAAGGAGAATTTTGTGTACTCACCGTAAATTCCTTTTCTCTTAGCCTCTAATTGGGGGACACAGGACCGTGGGTGTTATGCTGCTGTCCACTAGGAGGCGACACTAAGCAGATTCTGCAAAAGAGTTAAGTGGCTCCTCCTCTACAGCATATACAGCCTAGAGCAGGAAGTGCTTCCCCAGTTTTGTGCTAAAGCAGTAGGAGAATTAACAGAAGACAAGAATCACAGTAAAATAAGGCCTGTTAAGTAAACAGGAAGCCACATAATAACAGTAAGGTAAAACGTGTAACCGAACAGGCAACTACGTAATAACAGTATAAGCAGGCCTGTAAAATAAACAGGCAACTATATAACCTCTCAGGAGTAAGATGAGAACCTAGTTACGGCCCGAAACGGGCAACAGGGTGGGTGCTGTGTCCCCCAATTAGAGGCTAAGAGAAAAGGAATTTACGGTGAGTACACAAAATTCTCCTTTTCTCCTTCGCCTCATTGGGGGACACAGGACCGTGGGACGTCCTAAAGCAGTCCCTGGGTGGGAACAGCAATGGAAAATCACTACTGATAAAAATAACAATGCACCTACAGGTGGGCTACTGCCGCCTGGACGGTACGGTGTCCCAGACTGCATTTGCCGAGGACTGAGAGCACTAAAGCGCTTGGTAAGCCTGTGCATGCTGACCGCGTGACTACCTTACACACTTGTTGTGCTAACTCCTGGTGCCTAATAGCTCAGAAGCCCAGTAGGTTTCGGTGGTCATAGTAGAATGTGCTGTGCCCGCAGCCGGAAAGGATACAGCACCATGGAATGGTTCTGTATAAATAAAAAGTATAAGAATAATATCATTAATGATATATGTATGTATTTTTTTTTTTTTTTTTTTTTTTAATAATGTAATAAGTACCCTGGAAGGTGGATTTAAGCCATCTGATCAAAGTATCTGTAGAGCCCGGCCTGCCTGCTGCGTTATCCTTCTGGGAGAAGAAAAAGAGGTTTCTAAAGGAAACTGTTCTGGGCGAGGATATGTGCAGGGCTCTGACGGAGCTCTAGAAACGTCGAGCCTTCTGGCCCGATGAACTGGCGGGACTTAGCGCCGTCAGAAATATATATTCAGGTAGGTGGACAAAAAGGACACCCCCAACGTGGGAAAAAACCCAACTGGACGTAGGGCAACCTTGTCTGGGTGGAAGACCAGAAAAAAAGGTGATTTACATGAAAACGCTGCAAATTTAAGACTCTGCGGAGAGAGGTAATTGCCATCCAAAAAACAACTCCCTGTGTGAGAAGACGAAGGGGATTTTTGTTCATGGCTTAAAATGTGGGTAGCGTACAGCCGTGAGAACGAAGGTCAGGACCCACGGTTCTAGTAGACTTTGATTGGGCGGAACAGGTCGGCAAAAAACTCCTTGAAGGATGTTACTTGAGGCCTGGTAGCAAGACGTTGTTGAGAGAGAATGAAAAGGGTTGAAACTTGTCCTTTGAAAGGACATAAGGACAGTCGTGAGTGTAGATCCGATTGGATGGAATTACGAACCCTTGGGAAGGAACAGTGCTAAGGTGAAAAAAACCACGAGAAGGAAAAAGATTTTCCATATTGATGGGACATCTCTTCTGAAACCGTTGTCCGTGCTCGGATTGAGGTCGCGACACCATTCTGTGAGCACCCGAGTCTCCAGGGTCACATCGTCGAATTTAGAGTCGATGAATCATGATGGTAAGACGGCCTTGAGGGGGCAGGTCTGGACAATCCAGTAGGTGTCATGGCACGTCTACTATGAAGTGGACGAGATCGGCATACCAATCGCGCTTGGGCCAGTGTGTGGCCACAAGAATGAGTTGCTGACAGTCCAGTTTGAATATCTTCACTAACTTGGGATAGTGGAAACCTGGAGCAAATGTAGTGGAGTTGGAATTGGGTCCAGTCCAGGACCAGTCAGTCCGCCATCCATGACTGTGGGTCGTGGGACCCGGCTATGAAGCTAGGAACCTTGGCAATGAGGTGTGACACCATTACGGATACTTCAGAAGTTCTCCAGTGATGTCAGCTTTGTTTGAAGACATCTGGATGTAGGAACCCTAATCTGAGGTAATTTCTCGGCGACGGAGGAACTGTTTTTCCTAATCATCTACAAGCGGTAGAGTAACAGCCGATAGTACTGAGTTCGTGAATTCCGCCCGCCTAGTGAAGAATGTGGTAAACGTCCTTCATTGCCTGGGAACTGCGGGATTCGCTCTAGTGAATCGACATATGCCACAGCCGTGGCATCATTAGCCTGCCTTCTGAAATTGGCGGGCGGCCAGAAGAAGAGATAAAATCTTCAGTGTTGGGAATCTCGCCCAAATCTCTGAAAGGATGGGTATTGCTGACCCGATCAGGACCAATCGTTCCGAGTGTTGAGATGGAGGTACAGCGCACCTCATTCTGTCTGATTCATGTCGGTGAATAGTACCCTTCAACTTGGTAGAAGAAAATACTTCCCCTGCGTACTAGTGAGTGGCTGAGTCACCGCAGGAGATACTACATGGCTGGTACTGGAAGATGACACCTCCTGATAACTGATCGTATAATCTTATCTCATGACGTGAGCATGGATAACTGGGGAGGCCTGAGGAGCAGGTGCATCAGAGTAATGGCTACCTGTGCTGCAACCGTCCTGCCTCTGACCGTCATGTCAGCTCTGGAAGGCCTGAGTTGAAGGAGAGTGTGGACTTCTAGTTGAAGTGCCTATTCTCGGAGAAGTCTGATTATGGAAGTATTGAAACCGCCTTCCGAAAATACTAGAGACTGCAGTGAAAATTGGTGTAGACTTGTGGAGGATGACCAGCCAAACAAGTCTTAAGAAAGTGTTCACCGTAATAGAAACGCTGCGTTCTTAATTTCTGAAGGTCGTGCGTTGATGGGTAAATTGTCCAGGCATGGAAGATTGACCACGTCCCTGGAACGCAGGAAAACCAGGCGACTGCCGTAACCTTTGTGACCTCTTCAGGAACTGTAACAAGCGTGGACGGAGGCGCCACAATTAGGATGGTCCTTGCAAAATGTAAATATGATAAGTGGCTGCAAGGGAAAACATGCAGGTATACATCCTGTATATCTAAGGGTACAAGGTATTCTCCGTGTTCCCTGGAAAATTATTATGGCGCGGAGAGAATCTGTGCGGAAAAATCTGTCCCAGGCATTTTGTCTAGCTGTTTCAGTCCAGCACAGGACGTACCGCACGTACTTGGTAGGGACTACAAGGAAATTGGAATAGAATGTTTAAGCACGCTCTGCGTGTAGCACCGACATATGACTCCCTCAATTAAGGGGCCCGTGATGTGAGTTTGGATGGCCGTTTGCGATCGCTACATGTGCGTTGATCGAGTTTGTGTCCATCTAAACGATGATCCGCTAAATTAATTCCCAAAAGGTTGGAATCTGGATTGCTGACGGCGAGTGAGACACCGTCTGGTGCTGTGTTCTGTTCAGCAGGACTGTGTCCTAGGGGGAACCGTGTTTCATAGGGTACTGCACGAAACATGCCACGGAGTCCCAACTAACAAAACTCCCTTATGGTAAATGGGGCGCTGAGGGTCCCATGGGTACGGTCTTGCGTCCCGTGAGACACAGTTAAATGTTCGAAGTATCGAGCTTTCCTAAATATGTTGTCCTGGTGTCCTACCAGAGATGCATAAAGGTCCGAGTCTGTGTTTGAATTGCGAAAACCCATCAGACGTCAGAGCCATCATCCTGCTGCATGCCAGTTTCCCATAAACTGCGACATAGCTGCAGACGGAATGACTGTCTATTTAGATGTAGCATTATATGCTCTGACAGGTACTGGCATCAGGGCTGACACGGTGTAAGGAAAAACCAGACCGTGCCTTATTAGTGTGTCACCCGCACTAGGCAGAGGAACTCTGCTCGCTGGTTGAGTGTCATAAGAGGGACACCTCTGATGTGGTATGACCATAGGCGAAGTCGTGTCAGTGCGACGACACAATAAACACATTACGTCCATAGTGCATCCAGTGGATCACGTCTCCCTGTGCGTACTTGAGAATAATCTGACGCCTGTTTTCTTCACTGACATTATCTATAGCTGTTGAAAATAAGGTTAACAGGAGCACAGAGTATGTCAGGAGAGCTCTGTTAGGGGCTGCACACTCATTGAGGACAGCGTCGTGCAGCGTTTTATACCCAACCCAGGTCCCCTCTGTGGGGAAGGGGGGGGCCAATGCGTTCGCTGGAACTCAGCGCGCTAAGGATTAGAGATGGGACCAGTGGCGAATCCCTGTACAGCGATTGAGGCCCCAGCCTGGCAGAGTGAGCACCACCGATAGTTCGGAACGCTCCGCAGTGACATAGGAATAAACAATAGAGGATTGAATTGTCTCCCGTGTTACAGGCACAGCATAGATGGAACATGTTCTGCGATGTTCTGCACTGCCTGTGAGGAGCATTGCACCAGCTCTCTGCAGCCATTTATGACAGAAACAGGAAGGGATTGAGTTGCCTTCTGTTCTATGAGCACAGCGAAGATGGAACATGCAGTGCAAGTTCCATACTGCCTGTGTGCATATTGTACCAGCACTCTGTGTGTATGACAAACAACAAAGGCTTAAGGTTGTTCTGGCCTGAGAGCGCAGCATAGGTGAAAGCATGCTATGCAGTGTTCCTTAGTAAAATCGTTCACATCCTGCTATACCAAGCAGGGTGTAAAGAGGGCTGTCATGGCGATTTCTGCACTGCTTGTCTGGAGGAGGAGGGGGGCGGGCCAGTGAAAAAAACGCGGGCCAGCAATGGAAAGGGCGCGCAGGAGATCGCGCGATGCGGCCAGAGAAGTCTGACCCGCCCCCTTTGTGATGCGGCCGGGGCGTGGAGCACCCGCGCCGACATCAGCAAAAGGGCGGGCGGTAGGCGGGGAGGGGCGGTACTAGTAATGGTAGGCCGGAGCCGGGGCCTCAAGTTAATGGCGGCCCCGGGAGAGTGAGGGGGCCGGCGCGGAAGTCCACAAGCCCCGCCGGTTCCGCAGTGCGGGAACGCCGCCGCCAGGCTGCCAGTGAGTCTCGCCGCCCCGGAAGCCTCCCGCTGCCACAGCAAGGGGGCACAGCTAGGAGGTACTGGGGAGCTTTGTCAACCCATGTCCTGGCCCACAGTATTGCTGGGGATCGCTGCATAGTGTGCAGGGTGCCTACAAAAGGACAGAACAGCGTGTCCTCAACCCAAGGCCCCTGTATGATAGGAGAGATGGGGAGGGTGATCTGGCTCTTTGCAGCAGAGGCTGTGAGCAGCCTTGGGGGGCCCTGCATCCGAGGAAATAGCTATGGAGCAGACAATGCTATGGAGGGGAGGGCACCTAAAGGTGGTATCTCAACCCAAGTTCCCAGTCAGGGGGAATGGGGAGGGCGTCCGTTCATCCCATACTTTCTGGATGTTACCTGGTGCCGATAGGGAGATGTCTCCATTCCTCCATGGGAGCCGAGGGCCCCCTTTTTGCCGGTTTTCTTCTCCTCTGTCTTGCTGCTTGCGATGGGGACATGGAGCATTGCTGCGACCCAGAGCCCCATCTGTGGGGACTGGGGAGGAATGCGGGCCTCAGAACCGGCAGGTCTGGAAATCGCTTTAACCCTGCACCTCCAACAGTGGAGGGCCGAGAAAGGAATAGCCCTTATCTGACAAAATAGCTCAACCCAGAAGCTCAACTATGGAGTCTGGGGAGGTATCTGTGGTCGACATGTCCCTTCAAAAAGTAAAGATGCAGCTTCAAAAAGTAAAAATAATGAAGAGATAGTAAGAACGTGTGCCTCCTACAAGACACTAAGCAAAAACTGGGGAAGCACTTCCTGCTCTAGGCTGTATATGCTGTAGAGGAGGAGCCACTTAACTCTTTTGCAGAATCTGCTTAGTGTCGCCTCCTAGTGGACAGCAGCATAACACCCACGGTCCTGTGTCCCCCAATGAGGCGAAGGAGAAAATTAAGACAGTAAACTATCAATTTTTCTAATCACAACTTAGAAATGGTTCAGTTAAAATCTGGTAGAAAAAAAGCTGTCTTTACCCATTATTTACAGATCCTCACAGACATGAACGGTAAAGTCTGATCCACAAAACAAACATACAAATAGGATGCCTCGATTTTAGCAGAACAGACACTTGGAGTGACTAAAATCAGTGCATGCGTCTCAGACTCCCTGGATTAGCGTGCTGTCCACATTACAGAAACGCACCCTAATGTGCTTAGCTATTATTGTAACTGATGATATGGATACCTGGGCGCGCTCTCCATCGTACTTATATTCGCAGGTAAAAGCAGCTTCATCAAACCTTTTTAACACTTCACCAACACCCTTTGTAGGATGTGCCAACATGGGTTTTAAAGGCACCCCTTAAAGAGGAAAGAAAAGATTTAATAAGTTCTCAAAGGAAAAAAAATGAACTGCAAAAGCATATTCTCAAATATCTGCCTGATTATTACCTGGTGTAAGCTTACAGTGCTGAGGAAGCTCTTTAATTCCATGCTTCAAGAGGGCAGCAATAACCAGATCATAGTTTGGAAGCTCACTAGCAAAAACAGAGGTGGAGAGGTTTTCAGCCCGATAAATATTAGGAGAACCCATCAACCCGATTTAACACTATAGGGGCACAGACAGAAGGCCATGTAACTCAGAGGAGGATCGCATAGCAGTGCGCAGACTCTCCTGACCCGAGCATAAGAGCTTCATATATTTCTATGCAGCTGACATGCTCAGGTCAGGGGATCCAGCAGCCAGTCCAAGCACTGTGATGCTATTCTCCTGTGACTTATACAACAGTGTGACTGTGCCTTAAAGTAATGTCACTGTGATGCTGATTAACGAGCTGTGGTTGTTGAATAATCTTCCTCTTAAGTTTCCATCTGATGACTTCTTCTGGGTATTGATGTGTATCAGGCTGGGAGTAGGATTTTCTTTTCTTCTCCACTCCTTCGACTGCCACCTCGGTTTCCTTTAAAGGTCACTAACTATTCAATGACCTGCTTCCTTTTTGAAACTCCATGCTACCATCATTGCGGTGGGCAGCTCGTGAGCAGTGCATGACCTTTTCATTGAAGCTGACATCTTTGTGCTTGTGCCGCCTCCTGCGCCATTTTATTACAGGCAGTCTGTAGAATGACACTTTACTTGGTCTACAATAAAATGGAACCAGATGCGGCACGAGCGCACAGAGAGATTTCAGCTTAAATTAAAAGGTCTGAAATCTCAATCTGTGCATGTGCTGTTTCAGTACTATTTTATTGGAATTCTGCAGACTGGATGCAAAAATCACACTGTGCACGCACAGCCTCATTACAATGATGGCAGCAACATGGACCTGTTAAAGAAACAGGAAGCAAGCCGAGGGGCGGAGAACAAAAGACAACCCTACCCCCAAGTCCTGTCCCAATGCACAGAAGATCTCATCAGATGAAAACTTTATGGTGGGGTTACACGTCCCGATATCGCCACGATATCGGAGGCAACGCCGCGGGAGCGCGCATTTTTTGAGCGCTTTTCCCGATATCGCATCGGCGGTTTACACGCTGCGATATCGGGAAACTACGTCCCTCCGATGTGTACGCCCACCAACCCAGTAACGACCATTTAACATGGGAGTTAATGGGTGAGGTGCGAGTACGCATCGGAGTTGGGCTGTCACACGCAGCGATCCTGCTACAACGGCCTTGCGATATCGGGGAGTTGAATAGCTCTGCTATTCAACTCCGATATCGTTTTGGCATCGTTCCAGGATCGCGTTGTACGCTCAAACCGTACAACGCGCGCCCGATATCGGCTCCAACTCGCGACCCACGTGACTTTTTGTCGGAGTTGGGTCGGAGTTGGACGCCGATATCGCGGCGTGTAAACCCACCATTAGAGGAGAATTATTCAACAACCACAGATCAGATTCCCTCACTGCTGATTTCTATTTAATCAGCAGCACAACACCATTATGACCCTGGCTTTAGTTTATAGTGATAAATCCTGCTGACAGGTTCTCTTTAATGAAATGTAAAACCACTTTCATATATACTGTTTCTTAATGCACTAAAGCTTACAAGTGTATGCAATCGAATTCAGTGACAAGTACTCATTGTAGCCATCTCTGTAACATATATTAGACAATTCAGATGATATAAGATTGAAGATCTGAATATTTGTATGATTTCACATTTTATTCGCAAATGATTAATGCAATTTACAGAAGAATCTCACCAGTATGTCTGCTTCAGAATCATGGCGTTCTCTTCAATCCAAGCTTTTTTGGCATCTGTACTCATTCCTTTTGAGGCATCTAGTACGGCATTTGGAAAAGCTGAAGATAAGATTTAACATAAAAACTCTGGTTGTTGCTATTTTCTACCCCACTAGGATTTTAAATGATAACAGTGCATTTGAGAAAAAAAAAAAACACATATGGATATCCAATGCTGTCAGCAGATGATGTTTGTGTATTGGATGGGGATGACCATAAAATTTGGTAGTTGTGTTAGCCCTGATAACTCTGAAGGAGGTTGCACTTTCCCTTTCGATTGTATAACACATACTTTCCTGCACACATCTTGTTCAAATATATTTTTATTAAGGTATTTCAGAGCATCCTCTCATAATACATTTGAATTTAATTTCGCTTTAAGGAATAAAGAACATAAAAAAATATATCCTGCACACATCTTAACCCTCTTTGATGTGCCAGAAGTCAGCACCTGAGTATACAGATGTTATTCTCTAACTAGCTGTGAGCCCGACGCGATTGCATCGGGATTCTAGAATCTGTGTATAGTTTACTCAGCATATTTCAAATATGGCGGCATAGCGGCCGCCGCTATTCCGATTATTCAGCGCGCTGAAGGCGGCAACCATTCAGAAGAGCGCCGCGCTGTATGACGCCATACTTCAAATACATGGAATATTTTGAGTTTCACATTTACCACTGTAAGTGAGGCGCTATTCTCATTGGTCGCTGTGTGCTGGCGGCACCATTGAGAAAGCGCCTCGACTGTTCCATCGTTAAATGTGAAATCTGAGTTCCATTCTACCACTGTAAGTGAGGCGCTATTCTGATTGGGTTTGCGGCAGCCACGCGACAATAAGAATAGTGCCTCACTTTCATAGGTATAATGTGAAACTAATGACGTTTCTATTCTATGGGAAGTGAGGCGCTATTCTGATTGGTTGCCGCAGCACACAGCGACAATGAGAATAGCGCCTCACTTGCCATAGAGATATAATGGACGACTTTGAGTTTCAAATTTACCGCTGAAAGTGAGGCGCTATTCTGATTGGTCGCCAGCAGCACACAGCGACCAATGAGAATAGCGCCTCACTTGCCATAGAGATATAATGGACGACTTTGAGTTTCAAATTTACCGCTGAAAGTGGGGCGCTATGCTGATTGGTCAGCGCACCACACAGCGACCAATCAGCATAGCGCCTCACTTCCCATAGGGATGCATAGCGGGGGTTAGAGGAATTTATGGCCGGGCCCTTGGTTCTATTTTCGGGCACGGCGCTCGGCGCTTGTCGGTCGTCACCGGGGCGGGAGCCCTGCAACGGCTCACAATGGCCGCTTCGCCATAGATAGATATAGATAGATAGATAGATAGATAGATAGAGATAGATATAGATACATAGATGATAGATAAATAGATAGATATAGATAGATAGATAGAAGTAGATAGATAGAAAGAAATAGATACATAGATAGATAGATAGAAATAGATATAGATAAATAGATAGAAATGGATAGATAGATAGAAAGAAATAGATACATAGATAGATAGAAATAGATACATAGATAGACAGATAGATAGATAGATAGATAGAAATAGATACATAGATAGAAATAGATAGATAGAAAAAAATAGATACATAGATAGATAGAAATAGATACATAGATAGACAGATAGAAATAGATAGATAGATAGGAAATAGATACATAGATAGAAATAGATAGATAGAAAAAAATAGATACATAGATAGATAGAGATAGATAGAAATAGATAGATAGATAGAAAGAGATACATAGATAGATAGATAGAAATAGATACATAGATAGATAGATAGAAATAGATAGAAATAGATACATAGATAGATAGAAATAGATACATAGATAGATAGAAATAGATACATAGATAGATAGATAGATTGCGACCGTACAACCACCGACCACAGCCGAGCCCCGTGGCCGAAAATAGAACCAGGGGCCCGGCCATGAATTCGATGAAACACCGCTATTATTCTCTATGGGAAGTGAGGCGCTATTCTGATTGGTCGCTGTGTTCTGCCGGCGACCAATCAGAATAGCGCCTCACTTCGCATAGACATACATAGCGGTGTTTCGGCGAATTTATGGCCGGGCCCTTGGTTCTATTTTCGGCCACGGGGCTCGGCTCTGATCGGTTGTTCCACGGGGCCGGAGACTCGCTTCGCGGCCATTGCTCGCGCCTTAGCAATGGCTCGCAATTATTGCGAGCCGTTGCTGTTGCGCGAGCAATCGCCGCTAAGCGGCCATTGCGAGTCTCCGACCCCGTGGAACGACCGAACAGGGCCGAGCCCCGTGGCCGAAAATAGAACCAGCGGCCCGGCCATCAATTCGCCGATACACCGCTATGTATCTCTTAATGGGAAGTGAGGCCCTCTTCTGATTGGTCGCTGTGTGCTGCCGGCAACCAATCAGAAGAGCGCCTCACTTCCCATAGAGATAGAATGGACGAAAAATCGTCCATTATATCTCTATGGGAAGTGAGGCGGTATTCTGATTGGTCGCTGTGTGCTGGCGGCGACCAATCAGAAAAGCGCCTCACTTTAAGCGGTAAATTTGAAACTCAAAGTCGCCCATTATATGTCTATGGGAAGTGAGGCGCTATTCTGATTGGTCGCCGTCAGCACACAGCGACCAATCAGAAGAGCGCCTCACTTCCCATAGAGATACATAGCGGTGTTTCGGCGAATTTATGGCCGGGCCCCTGGTTCTATTTTCGGCCACGGGGCTCGGCTGTGGTCGGTCATTTCACGGGGCCGGAGACTCGCAAAGCCGCTTTGCGGCGATTGCTCGCGCATCAGCAACGGCTCGCAATGATTGCGAGCCATTGCTAAGGCGCGAGCAATGGCCGCGAAGCAAGTCTCCGGCCCCGTGGAACGACCGATCAGAGCCGAGGCCCGTGGCCGAAAATAGAACCAGGGGCCCGGCCATAAATTCGCCGAAACACCGCTATGTATCTCTATGGGAAGTGAGGCCCTCTTCTGATTGGTCGCTGTGTGCTGGCGGCGAACAATCAGAAGAGCGCCTCACTTCCCATAGATCTGTGAAAGAAAGAATGCGCATATAGGGTCTTATCTCAATTAAAAACTCTCACTTGTCGATGTGGAATTGCTCACCTTAGTCAGTTGTGAAACCCACAACTGGTAGAATAGCGTACAGGCAGCTGCTGCAGGGACCGCACTCTCAACGGTGACCGTGGTCGTAATACAGAATCCTGGACAAAGTGCTTCGGTGTCCGCGCTGCTGCTCCAAAGAAACACAGACACGGGAATGTCTGGTACAGCTACAGCCTTTATTTTCCTCCTACGCGTTTCGGAGCCTCCTCCCGAGCTCCTTCCTCAGGGAACATCACCATTACACTGAACAGTTACACTTTTATAAGAAAAAAGGCGCCAAAAACATGATGGAAATTACATCAGCAAAAAGGGAGGATCTACCCATGACGTCACAATGTTTACAAAACAAATTGCCGTGACAGCCGATGAGAGAGATATCAAGATAAGCATAGTGTGTGTATTAATCAAGTGCATAAATCACATATAATATAGATGGAAAAAAACAGGGCTGGATAATCGTTTGGAGGATTTTGAGTCCAATAATACTTTGATTTAATATGCCCTGGCATATAGCACACCTGGCAGAGAGACTATAAATATTGGTCACACATCATTGTTTTATTTCTGTGGGTTTGATTCCACACAAGAACCTTTCTGTTCTTTTTTTCTTCTCCCATTTTCTTATATGGCTGTGAGTTTTGTTCTGTTTTTTTCCATCTATATTATATGTGATTTATGCACTTGATTAATACACACACTATGCTTATCTTGATATCTCTCTCATCGGCTGTCACGGCAATTTGTTTTGTAAACATTGTGACGTCATGGGTAGATCCTCCCTTTTTGCTGATGTAATTTCCATCATGTTTTTGGCGCCTTTTTTCTTATAAAAGTGTAACTGTTCAGTGTAATGGTGATGTTCCCTGAGGAAGGAGCTCGGGAGGAGGCTCCGAAACGCGTAGGAGGAAAATAAAGGCTGTAGCTGTACCAGACATTCCCGTGTCTGTGTTTCTTTGGCTTTGGAGCAGCAGCGCGGACACCGAAGCACTTTGTCCAGGATTCTGTATCACTTCCCATAGAGATAGACTGGACGAAAAATCGTCCATTATATCTCTATGGGAAGTGAGGCAGTATTCTAATTGGTCGCTGTGTGCTGGGTAGTAGGTGGGGGGTAGTAGGGACCAGGGTAGTAGGTGGCGGGGTGGTTGATAGCGGCAGGGGGGGTAGGGGTGGCTCCGTAGCAGTGTACGGTGAGGGGTGGCAGACGGGGCAGAAGAGAGGGGTTGCTCCGGAGCCGCTGCTGTCACCGCTTGGTGAAACAGTGCTCCGGAACAAACCCTCTCTTGTGCCCCGTCTGCCTCCCGTCGCCGCCGCGGGGTTCAGGCGGGCACAGCGGGGTAGCGCGGCGGCGAGGGTAGCGGGGCGGACAGGCGGCTGGGCATGGGGCTGTAGTATACCATAGCGGTGTACACTACAGCCCCATGCCGGCGGCGAGGCGAGGGGAGCGGGGCAGACAGGCGGCTGGGCATGGGGCTGTAGTATACTATAGCGGTGTACACTACAGCCCCATGCTCAGGGGGGCATGTTGGTGGCTTTGTTCGCGGGGCAAGGGCTCGCAATGTCCGCTTCGCGGGCATTGCTTAGCGGCCACGAACAGAGCGCCGGAGAAAGTGCCGAGCCACGCAAACAAAGCCACGGAAGTAGCGCCGGATGCGACGGAAGTCGCTACGGCAATTATATAATAGATAATGGCCACTTTACACACACCAACTTATCTGTTCAACTTCTGAACAACTTACTGGTTGCAGTGAAATCATGGACACATTGCTCCATTTGTACACAGCTACAAAATGGAGCAATGTGTCCATGATTTCACTGCAACCAGTAAGTTGTTCAGAAGTTGAACAGATAAGTTGGTGTGTGTAAAGTGGCCTTAAGAATTACAGTCAGCCAATGCATGAAATGATCAGGCCCCACACTATAAATGACACGGTGAATGTTGGCGGCAATGTGATTAGTGACCGCTCCTCGACACAACTGCTCAACTAATGCACTGGATTCACTTATAAACCACCTTCACAATGACCATCTGTGAAATGAGAACACAGGCTGTACACAATTGCACCTCAACCAGTTCTTCATCTATGTATGTGCATGGATTACTCTTTTTTTAATCCCAATTGTTTGGCATTTGTCCCCATTTCAGTCAAGGAAAGTTTTATTTCATATAAGGCTCTGTGCACACGATCAGTGTTTGCAGCGTTTTGGACGTAGCGTATTTCAGCTGTGTCTATAACGCTTTGTTGTACAGTACAAGCACAGTGGATAGATTTATAGAATTCCTGTGTCCACTATGCTCGTTTTCTCTGCAGCATAACGGACATGCAGGGTGGCTTCCCGGCTTAAAGCACGTCAATTTATTGATGCGGAGCCTGAGGCAATCGAAGAGTAAATGGAGAGAAAAGCCGCTGCCTCGCAAACGCTGACTGTGGGCACGGGTGGCTGCGTTAACCCACGGTGATCACTTGTGCACCTGCAGGAGGGGAGACACTGCATCCAGGATGAGCGTCTCCGGATCATAGAGACTAGTGCATTTTGCAACTTTTTCCATGTAGACATGTCACTGTGAAAATCCAGACATCTGAACAGTCCAGTTGCAAAATATTGGAGAAATTTGATCTATTGGCTTGTCTCATAAGTCCAATATGTTAAAACATAATATTTATTTCATACTAGATGGGGGCATGATGCTGTAGTATCGGGAGGACAGTGATGTAACGATGGGTCAGGATCTGTGGTGCTGGGGGCGGCAGCTGTTTTGCCCCCCATGTTCTCTCCTTTGACCTGTCACCCCCCGTGCGTTCTCCTTTGAGCAGTCTCCCCTCGTGTGCTCTCTCCTTTAAGCAGTCTTCCCCTTGTGCACTCATATCTGATCCCATGTGTGCTCTCTACCTTATTGTGGTTTGTCTCTCTCTCCTGTGGTGTCCAAAGATGTAAGTGTGCATGCACTCACCGGGTCACGCTGCCTCCATTATTGCAAACCCAGGTCTTCAAAGATGGCGGCCGCCTGAGCAAGTGCACATGTGCGCCGGGTATATGCATGTGCACTTAGTCAGGCAGTGATGTGTCAGCGTTGGATGGTGGCGGCACCGCTGGCAGTACTGCACACTGTGCCAGTACCACCAGTTGGCTCCATATTTGCATACCCATCACTTGGGTGTGCGTATATGACAGAGGCGCATGAGAGCACAGGACATTCCGACACCGAAAGTGACAGATGGGATGGCGCAGTTATGTAACTAACCCCTCTCCTTCCCCCGTGCACTCTCTGCCCATCGTGCGCTCTCTGGGCAGTGTGATGCGACTGCCGCCATCTTTGTATACCCCAAGTATCCAAAAATCGCAGCAGCCTGAGTAACTGCACAAGTGCATACTTGGTATCGGACAAAACGTGGTATCAGGACCGCGCTGCTGCCAAAAAATCCAATCCAAATTAATCATCACAGCATATGGTGGTTTATTTTACATGTTTCAAGGCAACTCTTCGCTTTTTCATCAGGAAATACACACCAGTTACTTGATGAAAAAGTGAGGAGACGCTTTGAAACGCTTAAATTAAACCACCATATGCTGTGACGATTAATTTGGATTGGATTATTTGGCAGCAGCATGGTCCTGATACCATATTTCCCCGATACCCTGTATAACTGACTTGCCTTGGTGCATGAGTTTTCTGCGGCAGCTGCTTTTAACGCTTTAATTTGGTTGTGAGACACAACCTTACAAGGTGAGCAATAGGTCCTTTCGCCATCGGACATGGATGCATTGCGGGACACTCGGGGGACAGGTTAGAATTTATTTTTTATTTTTAACAATTCCTTTATTTAATTTCACTTTAGCAGTGTATGCAAATAGTGTATGTACATACACTGCTAAAGTGAAATTACGGGAGCAGAGCAGCTTTATTGTACTGAGCATGCTCAGGACACTAAAACCGAATCCGGGAAGTGATTCGATTTTTTTCTCGGATCCGGCACCCATAGACTTCCATGCTATGTGCGCCGGATTGCCCTGGGGTTTGTTTCTGTTCGGTTTTTACACCGGAGCCCAAAATTGGGGTTGGGAAAAAACTAGATAGAAAGGAATCCAGAACTGAACTGGCAGAATCAGATGGCCATTTATGCATAGGGATACATGGAAGACAAAACAGGATCCTGTTTTGTTATTTTCAAAACGGACACGACAGGATCCCAAAAACTGTGGTGTGAAGCCAGCCTAACAGCCACAACTGCGCACACTACCCGTGCATTTACCGCACTCCTGATGCAATTGCATCGGGCCTATTTCTAGTAATAACATAATATTCTGAAAACCAGGATATATTTTGCTTCTATATTTTTCTTTTGAGTCGTTAAAAAAAAAAAAACACCATACAGTGGGGGGAAAAATTAGTCAGTCACCAATTCTGCAAGTTGAAATGTAGCTGGGCCTTTCACCATGACAATGATCCCAAGCACACTGCCAGGGCAACAAAGGAGTGGCTTCGTAAGGCGCATTTCAAGGTCCTTGAGTGGCTTATACAGCCTTCAGGCCTCTACCCTATAGAAAACCTTTGAAGGGAGTTGAAAGTCTGTGTTGCCCAGCGACAGCCAAAAAACATCACTGCTCTAGAGGAGATCTGCATGGAGGAATGGGTCAACATACCAGCAACAGTGTGTGCCAACCTTGTGAAGACTTCCAGAAAACCTTTGACCTCTGTCATTGTCAACAAAGTACGGAGATGAACTTTTGTTATTGACAAAATACTTATTTTCCACCAAAATTTGAAAACAATTTCCTTCCCAATCAGACAATGTGATTTTCAGGATTTGTTTTCTCATTTTGTCTCTCATAGTTGAGGTCACCTATGATGTCAATTACATGCCGACCTCATATTATTAAGTGGGAGAACTTGCTTACTACATACTTTTTTCCCCACTGTATATACATTTTGTATTTTGATGTCCCCATAGACAGTGATTCCCTAGAACAAATTGCCAATGTAATCTCACCACTTGGAAGGTGGACTATAGGAAAAAAGAAGCTATAAAAGGACAGATGATGATGCTCCTCTTTCTCAATAATACCCTTTTATTTTTATCTACAGCACCTGCATCAAAAGTTGACTTTGGCCTCACCCTACGGTCTTACTGAATTGATTATGGTCAGGAACCGCAGCCATGCTTTTGATCATTAGATAAGAATACTTACAGCTCCACATTGCAGTAACATTTATGGCATTTGATATATTAATGCCAATACTCACATTGACCTGGTGGCGTTAAGGAAACGGCTTGAGCAATAGCTGAAAGAACAGACAGCTCTGCCAGTCCAATTCTGAGTTTTCCTCCTAGAGCTCTAAACAGAGACACAAAGTAACAAAACAAAAAAAAAACATAAAAAAAAGACAAATCGAGGAATAAAGCAAAATATAAGAGGCTCCATCAGAAAACACATACCTGGCTATGTAACGTGCTTCCGACTGCCTGCATGCCACAAACAACCCTTTAATGATATCAATCTTTTTGTTCATAACCTGCAATAAATTAGAATTGGCAAATGACTCAACCATTAAAGGGGTTTCCCACTGATAAAGTTCATTTTATAAGTTAATTTTAATCAACATATCTTGGAATAATAACTTCCACAATTTGATGTGTTTAAAAAAAAAAAAAAAAAAAAAAAAAAAAATCCTGTGCCGAGATAATCTTATATACCATATTTTGTGGATTATAAAACGCACCCCAAATTAATAAGGTGACAAAGGGAAAAAAAGGAATTTTTAATATTAAAATGGGGGTCAGTCTTATAATCCTAGAGTCCATGTTATAGTTGTGTGCAGTTTACCAGGGGTGAGGCACAGTGGCGGTGGAGCGGGATCACAGAAAACAGGGTCAATCCCTGCAGGAAGTTAGCGGCGGCACAAGTGGGGCCATGCTGTGGGTCAAGGCTGGGAGGTGGGAGTGTTGCAGCGGCGCAAGGAAAGCGCCATTGTTCTCCTGGCAATGGAAGTGATGGACTTCAGGGATATGGCTGCAGAAGCATTGCATGTGACGCACACCAGGGGCCAGGGTTACTCCCGGTTTAGACAGGCGATTCTTCTCCTTCCTTGTCACGGGTGGACCGCGCCTGCCGGTAGTGGGGCCCGGTGTAGTGCAGATCAAAATTAAGGACGTCTTACGGGAACAGATTAAAGGGGGTTTAATTTGTTTTCTTCGTGACGCCACCTATGAGTAGATTCGGTAAGGGCTACCGACGCTGCGGAACCTCCCGGGGTGATGGACAGCAGCAAGATGTTACGCTCCCCACAGGCTGAGCGGTGATCCCCGGGGGCTGGAGCTGCTCAAGATGTTGTGCGGCAGCTGCGGTTACCTTTAGTTAATGACGGACAGTTCATAAGGAGACACGGACACAGATAGTCTCTGCAACGGTTCTTTACTGTAACCAGCAGGCAGTACATGGCTTACAGTGGTTGAGTAGAAGACCGGGTGGACTCAGCAGTGATAGTGCTCCTCAGAGATCCGCAGTGTACCTCCTTTCTACCTCCTTAGCTTCTCTTGCCAGCGTCGCCCAGGAATACCAGGTCGGGTACGGGGAGGCTGCTTCAATGCCCTATCCATGATGTACGTTCTGGATTCTTTGGGGAGCCTTGGGTCCCTCAGTGGGTACACCGCTGGTTAGACGACTGGAAACTGGCTGGTGGTGGGGTGCTCCTATAAAGCTGCTCCTCCACGGGGCTGGTTCGCGTGGCAGAGGTGAACTGCTGCCAGCTTCGGTACCAGTGAACCGGCTGTAAGTTGTGGGCACGGGAGTCTTTTGGGAACCCGTGTAGAAATGCCCATTCCCGGTGGTTAAGGCCTCAGGTGCGGACACCCGACCGGTGACGGCCCAGGGGCCCGCACGAGGTGCGGAGCCCCCGCTCCTCTCCAAGTTCTGTCTTCTAGGTTCTAGATCCTTGGCTCGACTTTGTTCCAACTCTCTAGATTATTGTGTGTTCTACTTCACTACCCTAACACTCCACCCACCAGGACCTATGATTGGTCCCCTGTTCTAGGTGTTGTATGTTGGGTTGGATCTCAGAGTTAACTATTGCACTGCTTTGTCAGAGAATATTGCGGCTGCAATACTCCCTTGTGACGCACTCGTTGCGGGGCGCCACACCCCCCCTTGGTTAAATCAGCTTGTCCCCAAGCGTCAAACTACTCACGTTACAGAGGTTTTTACATTTTTATACATATATGACACACTTTTATTAAAATAGAAAAACAGGTAAAGATATGCTTTGGTGATATAAGCAAAGAAACAGGTAATCACTTTGTGCGGACCCGGCGGGCGGTCGGCTGTACTTTAACTAGAGTCCAGGCTGTAGCCGCAAGATCACACGGTCAGTGATTAACGGGAACAGAGTCATTGATGAAGTTCAAGTTTTAAAGTCACTGGCTCTGAGGGTGATGGCGCACCCGGATAGCGAACCACCCATCTGCACAAGCATAGCGCTCGTAGGTGATTATATCGCCCCGGTATAGGTCGCGATCGGGATGTCCTCTTGGCAAGTTTGACTCAACGTCCCGGCGCCCACAAACACCTCCTCATTCAAACCCACCTCCCAAGCGAACCCCCACCCGGTATTTAAGTTAAAGGTGGAAATTCTACCTTCACGGCGGAGTTCATCAGGCAGCGGCGGCTGGCGGCGAGCCTCGGCACGGGCCTGCATATTGGCGCGTTCTCGGGCTTGCCACTCCTCTCGTCGTTTCTGGCGTACATCTCCGTCGTTACGGCTCGGGGTGTAGAGATGAGTAACGGAGCTGGTGGTTTGGCGGGAAGCTTGAACTTGGCGGGCTGTCTGTATCGGAACCCGGTGGAACGGCACAGGGGAAGGTGTCGGCAGTGCACCCGACCAGTGTACCCGAGCTGTGTGTCCGGAAGGAAGTTCTTTGTTGTCTCCCCAAGCGAACCCGATGTCGAAATCCTCAGCGGTGCTGTGGGTCTCGTCGTCATCCTCTCCGACCTCTTCCTCGATGACCACATCAGGCTGCTCGATGATGAAAGACGTTAAAGCTTGTTCCGTTGTACAACAGGGCGGTGGTGCTGCGGATCCTTCCGTAGGGACGTCCTGCAGGGCTTCCAGGCTGCCTGCCTCTTCATCTGTTTCCGCAGGTAAAGGTGTTTCAATCCCGGTTGCCCGGGAGGCCTCGGCAATGGCAAGGGAAGCCTCCGGTACGGGGATAAAACAGGCGACTGTCTCTGTAGTGGTGAAACATGTCGCGGGTTCCTCAGTGGGAACCTGGTAGAGATCTAATTCTTCCATGGAGCGTGTTATGAGCTCCGGCTCAAGAACGGAATCGGTTGCGATGTTGGTCGCTGGAACGGGTCGAGTTGCGGCCTCCACCGGAATGACACAGTCTATTGGCTCAGGTGACGGAGCAGGACAGGTGGTAGGCGAGGGTGAGGCGGTCGAGAAGCTGGTGACGTCGTCGGGGCTTGGAGAAGCTGTACCCGGTCGGCTCTGCTGCATCGCATGGTGTAGTCGTCTGCCTAGGGTCGCGCTCCAGCTACGGATCGTCCATTCCACTGTCTCTAGTAACCGCACCCGGAGGTCTTGTAGAGCCTCTAGCCAGAAGTCGGGGCTGCCATCTATGGTAAGGGCAGGATCCGGACCCGGTTGGCTGACGGCTGCTCTGGCCTCCGCCTCGACCTCCCGCATCAGGTCTTGGAGTCTCATGCTGGCCATTCTTCTTTGGAGGGAAACCACACCCGATCAACCGGTAAGACGTTCTGGTTGAGCTGGTCAAGAATTCCGTCTGTGTGTCTATGTATGACACTCCCATCTCCTCTGGGCTTTTGTAGTCCAATCGTGGGAAAAGTCTTTGGGGTCCGCCCCCATGGTTGATTCGAGCAATCAGGGCGGACAAAGAGTTTGGCGCCTTTTGTCTTTAGCCCTCCCACAATGAGGGGGGGGGGTTGACTCACTCCTGGGCTTCACGTGGCGGCTTCTTGTGGCGGGAACGCCATCTTGGGCGCCATCTTGACCCAATGGTGTAAAGGCGGGAGAGTTCTTTTTAGGACGAACAAAGTCCAATTGTAGACAATAAAGTCCAGTTTAAGCACAATATACCCGTTGGGTAACGGGCCTGCTCGTATCCTGTTCGTGACGCCATTTTCTGACGCACACCAGGGGCCAGGGTTACTCCCGGTTTAGACAGGCGATTCTTCTCCTTCCTTGTCACGGGTGGACCGCGCCTGCCGGTAGTGGGGCCCGGTGTAGTGCAGATCAAAATTAAGGACGTCTTACGGGAACAGATTAAAGGGGGTTTAATTTGTTTTCTTCGTGACGCCACCTATGAGTAGATTCGGTAAGGGCTACCGACGCTGCGGAACCTCCCGGGGTGATGGACAGCAGCAAGATGTTACGCTCCCCACAGGCTGAGCGGTGATCCCCGGGGGCTGGAGCTGCTCAAGATGTTGTGCGGCAGCTGCGGTTACCTTTAGTTAATGACGGACAGTTCATAAGGAGACACGGACACAGATAGTCTCTGCAACGGTTCTTTACTGTAACCAGCAGGCAGTACATGGCTTACAGTGGTTGAGTAGAAGACCGGGTGGACTCAGCAGTGATAGTGCTCCTCAGAGATCCGCAGTGTACCTCCTTTCTACCTCCTTAGCTTCTCTTGCCAGCGTCGCCCAGGAATACCAGGTCGGGTACGGGGAGGCTGCTTCAATGCCCTATCCATGATGTACGTTCTGGATTCTTTGGGGAGCATTGGGTCCCTCAGTGGGTACACCGCTGGTTAGACGACTGGAAACTGGCTGGTGGTGGGGTGCTCCTATAAAGCTGCTCCTCCACGGGGCTGGTTCGCGTGGCAGAGGTGAACTGCTGCCAGCTTCGGTACCAGTGAACCGGCTGTAAGTTGTGGGCACGGGAGTCTTTTGGGAACCCGTGTAGAAATGCCCATTCCCGGTGGTTAAGGCCTCAGGTGCGGACACCCGACCGGTGACGGCCCAGGGGCCCGCACGAGGTGCGGAGCCCCCGCTCCTCTCCAAGTTCTGTCTTCTAGGTTCTAGATCCTTGGCTCGACTTTGTTCCAATTCTCTAGATTATTGTGTGTTCTACTTCACTACCCTAACACTCCACCCACCAGGACCTATGATTGGTCCCCTGTTCTAGGTGTTGTATGTTGGGTTGGATCTCAGAGTTAACTATTGCACTGCTTTGTCAGAGAATATTGCGGCTGCAATACTCCCTTGTGACGCACTCGTTGCGGGGCGCCACACATGCCTAGGCAAATGGCCAAGAGCAGAGATCTCAATCTATGCATGCACCATGTTCAAAGCCATTTTCCCCAAAGTCCACTGCATAGAAAGCAGCATACGCACAGATTGAGACCTCAGCTCACCGAGATCTTAATTTGCACATACTCTGCCTCTGCAGTCATTCTCCTGAAAACACGGTGTGTCCCTACTATGTAATGTGTATTGGCCATGTCTTACCGTACAGGGACGCGGTCTGATCATACCACATCTCCTGGGCTGGGGAGGATGTTAAAAAAAGAAAAAAAAAAGTAATTCTTTGAGATAAAACATTTTTTAAAAGCAGGAAGGCATAAAAAAATAAATCAGAATTTAACAAGGACAATAACATATAAGAATCCTAATACTGTGTAATGGTCTCACTGTTAGGACTCCAATGTTTATACATGTCCAGTGCTGAAAAAATACAATCCCAGTCTACTGAATAGACCTGTGTGAGCATGTGATGAGCATGTAGGTCTCACATTGAGAAAGAGTGAAACAATATTCAAAGGCTTGATAGCTCCTTTAGGTTGTGTGCACGTTGAGTATTTGGTAGCAGAAATTTATGCACCAAATCTGTATCTCGGGTAGGAAAAACGCATCAAAAACGCAATTTCCAAAGCGTTATTTAAGCACTTGAGGTGGAGAAATTCTGCACGAACTGATGTGCTTGCAGATTTATTTCTGCAAGAAAAGAAAAAGCCACGTGCACAAACCTTCAGAATTCTGACTCTGATGACATAAGTATTTGCAGAGTTTTATTACACAACTAACAAAAAACGCATAATAAAATGCCCTGTGCACACAGGTATATAGTGATGAAAATAGGTTATATTCCTAAAAATTGTGTTTGAGGAGAAAAAAAAATCAAGCTTACAGATGAAGAAAAAAAAAAAAGATATGGGTTTTAGAATGAGCTGATAAAAAGAGTAAGATACCGTATTTTCCACACTATAAGGCGCACCGGATTATAAGGCACACCATCAAAAAAGGGCTGCTAAGCCGTCTTGGTCCACATATAAGGCGCACCGGAGTATAAGGGGCACCTTATTACCATAAATAAAACAAAGCTCAGACCCCCCCATCATCCTCCACTATCCATTTGTAGCCCCCCATCATCCTCCACTATCCCTCTGAAGCCCCCCATCATCCTCCAGTATCCCTCTGTAGCCCCCATCATCCTCCAGTATCCCTCTGTAACCCCCATCATCCTCCGCTGTTCATCTGCAGCCCCCCATCATCCTCCATACACACAGTCAGACAAACACACACCCCCATACCCACACCGCGTTTCCCCGAAAATAAGGCACACCTTGTTTGTACCCGTCGTCCCCGCTGTCCGGTGCCCGCCGCTGTATTCTGTATGCTGCAATTTCAAAACTGGGCCAGCAGCCGTGCAGCTCTCAGCCCAGGAGCCCAGCAGCCAATCACGGCACAGGAGCCCAGCAGCCAATCACGGCGCAGGAGCCCTGAGCCAAATTGAGGCTATGGACTGATGTCAGCTGGCCTCAGATTGGCTCACGGTTTTTGTGCTGTGATTGGCGCAAGGCTCCTGGGCGGAGATCAGCACACAGCTCCGGAGCGGTGATTGGCTGCTGGGCTCCTGGGCTGTGAGATGCGAGGCTGCTGGCCCGGTTTTGTAATAGGAAAATGTGGCATACTGAATACAGCGGCAGGCACAGGACAGCGGGGAAGAGTCACAGCTGCATGCCCTGATCTTGTGATCGGTGGCATGCTGATTAGCAAAAGGAACAAGGTATGCCTTCAGGGAAAGAGCCGTATATAAGGCGCACCGCACTATAAGGCGCACTTTTGATTTCAGAGAAAATCTTAGGCTTTTAGGTGCGCCTTATAGTGCGGAAAATACGGTATATAAAAAAAAAATTAACATTCATGGGAGTCAAAATAGGCTCACAGGTAGAACCTGAATTTTTTTTTAACCAAGGAATTGATATAACTTTATTTCACACTTTGCATGTACAGTAGACAAAACACCAATTATTTTTTTATGGAGGGGCAACGGTAGAAAGTTGTATTTCTCCTGGCACCAAATTTTTAGTGCTTGTAATTTTTTTTCTTATCAAATTCTACAGTGCTGTGCAAATTAATTGGGACAAAGCAAGTCTTTACTTGTTTTTCTTGCATTAGTTTTACTATTGCTGATAAGTGTTTTATCAGTTCTTGGTGTCGTTTACCTTTTTCTTCCACATTTCCCTTTTCGTTTTGGAGAAAATTATCCAGTTTCATTGAGTGTGCAAATTATTCTTGAAATGGTAGATTTTCCAATACCAACGGTAGAAGCTATTTCTCTTACAGTCAGACTTGTATGTTCATTAAGAGTAATAATTCTAGACTTCTTCCGTGGATTAACCTCCATTTTTACAGGCACGAATCACACAGACAAAAAGTACAGTAAACCACTCCTCACAGAAACAAGCCCTCAACTGAAGCTGAGGGGGCAGCTAGCTGTTATTTTCTGACTAAAACCACTCAAACCACATTTTGTTACTCAAGGTTGTACACTCACACCTGTTCAAAGCAGTTAAAACTGGTTTGAATCACTGATTGGTAACCCCAACTTACGATTTTACTTAAAAATGCTTTATCCCAATTCATTTGCACAGCACTGTATCTAAACCATCTTCAATGGTAGGCGACTATTTGGCCGTGTCTCTGGGCCTACAGGTCTAAAGCCATTACGCACCAGTGCTTGTGTAAAACTCCTCCTTGAGTGCTGCAGTACCGACTGACACAAGCACAAAGGAAATTAGCCATCTATCATCTCAGGGGAGTAGCTATTATTCACAGGGACGTAACACTATTTACAAACAGCTCTGTGCCCATAGGTTTATGCTGATGCATGTGTCAAAAAGCCTTATAATAGTAATTTTAAAATATATGTGCACTAAAATGTGTTCCAAGTCAGTCATAGGGTAGATGTATGACTTGCAAGAGTGCAATGCGAGACAATCTTACATTGCACTCGGCCTAATATTCGCCAATGAGGCAGCTCAGATCTGTAAGTTTTTCTTCAGGCCTAACCCAACTGAGGGAAACAATGGCAGTATGCTGTGATGGTCAGCGAGACTCAGATCCCTTACACCCATACAAGTCTGTGGGTGCAAGTAAAACATTGTACTCCACTGATGACATACAGGTGCAGTGCGATATACACAGAGACAAGCAATGGAGGAAATGGTGATTTTGATCTCTGCCTCTTCGCACCTGTGATCCGAGAGCAGCAGCAAAGCCTGAGCAGAGTGTCATTAGCATATCCCTTTCGATGCTGTACACAAGTGTGACTCTACGCATACATGTAAAGCTGCTAATAGACCAAAGTCAAAATCCACCTGGACAGGAATAATAAGCTGCTGTTACTTGTACTGCAGCATCCTGAATCTTACCTTTACAGTTTCCCCTCATACAATCATGGATCAGTGGTGATAGATCTGCAGTATTTGACCATCTCATCTTTAGGGTCCTCCCTCATACAATCATGGATCAGTGGTGATAGATCTGCAGTATTTGATCATCTCATCTGTAGGGTCCTCCCTCATACAATCATGGATCAGTGGTGATAGATCTGCAGTATTTGACCATCTCATATTTGCGGTCCTCCCTCATACAATCATGGATCAGTGGTGATAGATCTGCAGTATTTGATCATCTCATCTGTAGGGTCCTCCCTCATACAATCATGGATCAGTGGTGATAATAGATCTGCAGTATTTGACCATCTCATATTTGCGGTCCTCCCTCATACAATCATGGATCAGTGGTGATAGATCTGCAGTATTTGATCATCTCATCTGTAGGGTCCTCCCTCATACAATCATGGATCAGTAGTGATAGATCTGCAGTATTTGACCATCTCATATTTGCGGTCCTCCCTCATACAATCATGGATCAGTGGTGATAGATCTGCAGTATTTGACCATCTCATCTTTGCGGTCCTCCCTCATACAATCATGGATCAGTGGTGATAGATCTGCAGTATTTGACCATCTCATCTTTAGGGTCCTCCCTCATACAATCATGGATCAGTGGTGATAGATCTGCAGTATTTGACCATCTCATCTTTGCGGTCCTCCCTCATACAATCATGGATCAGTGGTGATAGATCTGCAGTATTTGACCATCTCATCTTTAGGGTCCTCCCTCATACAATCATGGATCAGTGGTGATAGATCTGCAGTATTTGACCATCTCATCTTTAGGGTCCTCCCTCATACAATCATGGATCAGTGGTGATAGATCTGCAGTATTTGATCATCTCATCTGTAGGGTCCTCCCTCATACAATCATGGATCAGTGGTGATAGATCTGCAGTATTTGACCATCTCATATTTGCGGTCCTCCCTCATACAATCATGGATCAGTGGTGATAGATCTGCAGTATTTGATCATCTCATCTGTAGGGTCCTCCCTCATACAATCATGGATCAGTGGTGATAGATCTGCAGTATTTGACCATCTCATATTTGCGGTCCTCCCTCATACAATCATGGATCAGTGGTGATAGATCTGCAGTATTTGATCATCTCATCTGTAGGGTCCTCCCTCATACAATCATGGATCAGTAGTGATAGATCTGCAGTATTTGACCATCTCATATTTGCGGTCCTCCCTCTACAATCATGGATCAGTGGTGATAGATCTGCAGTATTTGACCATCTCATCTTTGCGGTCCTCCCTCATACAATCATGGATCAGTGGTGATAGATCTGCAGTATTTGACCATCTCATCTTTAGGGTCCTCCCTCATACAATCATGGATCAGTGGTGATAGATCTGCAGTATTTGACCATCTCATCTTTGCGGTCCTCCCTCATACAATCATGGATCAGTGGTGATAGATCTGCAGTATTTGACCATCTCATCTTTAGGGTCCTCCCTCATACAATCATGGATCAGTGGTGATAGATCTGCAGTATTTGACCATCTCATCTGTAGGGTCCTCCCTCATACAATCATGGATCAGTGGTGATAGATCTGCAGTATTTGACCATCTCATATTTGCGGTCCTCCCTCATACAATCATGGATCAGTAGTGATAGATCTGCAGTATTTGACCATCTCATATTTGCGGTCCTCCCTCATACAATCATGGATCAGTGGTGATAGATCTGCAGTATTTGACCATCTCATCTTTGCGGTCCTCCCTCATACAATCATGGATCAGTGGTGATAGATCTGCAGTATTTGACCATCTCATCTTTAGGGTCCTCCCTCATACAATCATGGATCAGTGGTGATAGATCTGCAGTATTTGACCATCTCATCTTTGCGGTCCTCCCTCATACAATCATGGATCAGTGGTGATAGATCTGCAGTATTTGACCATCTCATCTTTAGGGTCCTCCCTCATACAATCATGGATCAGTGGTGATAGATCTGCAGTATTTGACCATCTCATCTTTAGGGTCCTCCCTCATACAATCATGGATCAGTGGTGATAGATCTGCAGTATTTGACCATCTCATCTGTAGGGTCCTCCCTCATACAATCATGGATCAGTGGTGATAGATCTGCAGTATTTGACCATCTCATATTTGCGGTCCTCCCTCATACAATCATGGATCAGTGGTGATAGATCTGCAGTATTTGATCATCTCATCTGTAGGGTCCTCCCTCATACAATCATGGATCAGTAGTGATAGATCTGCAGTATTTGACCATCTCATATTTGCGGTGCTCCCTCATACAATCATGGATCAGTGGTGATAGATCTGCAGTATTTGATCATCTCATCTGTAGGGTCCTCCCTCATACAATCATGGATCAGTAGTGATAGATCTGCAGTATTTGACCATCTCATATTTGCGGTCCTCCCTCATACAATCATGGATCAGTGGTGATAGATCTGCAGTATTTGACCATCTCATCTTTAGGGTCCTCCCTCATACAATCATGGATCAGTAGTGATAGATCTGCAGTATTTGACCATCTCATCTGTAGGGTCCTCCCTCATACAATCATGGATCAGTGGTGATAGATCTGCAGTATTTGACCATCTCATATTTGCGGTCCTCCCTCATACAATCGTGGATCAGTGGTGATAGATCTGCAGTATTTGATCATCTCATATTTGCGGTCCTCCCTCTTACAATCATGAATCAGTGGTGATAGATATGCAGTGTATGACAGGCCTTAGTGGGTGGGCTACAGTTAACACAACAGGGTTTGGCCTGTATATCTCTATATGTAGCTGAAGTTACTTACAGCGTTACCAGTCATCCTGCCGATTTCTTTCAGTTTGTTGAAAACCCTGGGACCATGAGCTTGGGGGGTGTAAACATGGTTCTCTGATTACCACGACTGCTTTCAGCAACAAGCCCCAGATCACCCTTCTCTTGAGCTTCAGCCTTAATTTTGTCTAACTGTCGTCCTGGGGAAACACGAAATTTAAATAAACCTGAAATATTAATCAGAGTCACCAGGAATCTGTGAGCAACATAAAGTAGCAGCAGAGACTCGAATTACAGCAATGCGTCCCTTACTAGGCTGCATGCTGTAGTTTTGATAAAATCAGTTATTATAGAGATTATCATTAGAGATGAGTAAACCTGCTGCCATGAAATCGTCCATATTCATGGGCTCTGTATGACTCCACCTGTACTACTGATTGGCAGCTTTCTGCCTATGAACAGTTACACAGAAACTATCAATCAGTGGTGTGGGGGCAAGGTTATACAGTGCAGCACTCAGAACAGGTAGATCTGCAGTCGATAATACAGCTGCTTGTTCCAGTTTTCATAAAATCTTTCAGTGATATTGCTGGAATTAGGGTCTCTGTCCCTACATCACATTGTTCTCAAATTAGGTGGCAAAAACCTAGGGAAAGCTTCCCTATAAGTTTGCACATACAAAAGAATCATTTGACTTTTACAGGATTTATACCAGATACATTCATGGGTGAGTTACCATTGTAGAGAAATGGACAGATTATTTTTTTAGATTTCATCCAAATTATGTATGTTTAATTTGTATTGTTTTTTTCCACTGAGGAGGTAAAAATAAATTGGTCACATGGTTTTATTGAGGTTATTAGCAACAAATCCGTGAGAAATTGCAATATAGAAGCAAACTGGAAGCCTTCAGAGTACGGGTGCCTCACCGATCACCATAGACTTGTATGGACTAGTCAGGTTGGCAAATCGGATCAGAATTCGACGTGCTAATGCTCAAGGATCCATGATTATAATGGATGTGTGTGAATACATCCATTCTACTCTGACTATGTGCATACAGCCAAAGAATCAGGCATCAAGCTTGTAGTACCTTTTTTACTTGTATTTTTCAGATCTACTCTGCTCCAATTTATGACTTCAGATCACATAAAAGATGAGCTGAAATTTGACAGTCCTAAATAAGCTTGGATTAGCTCAGAAAGACATAAATTAGGCTGCCTTCACACTGCATGATTTGTACACCCGTGTGGTTTCTTGAATTTCAAGGTCCACACGGACAGGCACTAATCTGTGCCAATGGATGCCAACTGATGCCCATGGACCGTTTTTTTTTAACTGATCCGTCATCAGTTAGCAGAGATAGGGGTGGGAGGAGCTGTACCTTGCTTCACAGCATACTCAGTACAGAAAAACAAACAGATCCGTTCTTCACAGATCCCGTGCTCCATAGACCCCCATGTTATTTGACAAGGACCGCTACGAACCAGCGTGTGTCCATTTGTGTCCGCTTTTTTCAAGGCAGCCCAAAAACGCAATGGTCTTTAATTAGATGAAAAAAACTGACACAAACAGATCTGTGACAAAACTGACACACACGGATGGCCATATAAGACCAGTCAGTGCCTAAAAAGATACACGGGAGGCCAAAACGGATCCGTGGCTATCAGTTTTAAAACGGATAGACACGGATCGCAAATCATGCAGTGTGAATGCAGCCTTACAAACACTGTCAAGAACAAGCTGTCTAACTACTCCATTAACCCATTTTACAGTCATCAATGTGAACACCAACAAGTAGCCTGGAAAATCAGTGCAAACATTTTAACCAAACCCAGTTTTAAGCATGTTTAAGACAACACTGATCAGTGTATCAGGTTGCCTCAGGCACAGGGAGCTCCAAGCTGTCATAACAGCTGTGATCTTATCCGATAACACAGAGTAGAGCCATCAAATAAGATCACAGCTCTGTGTGTGCCGACAACCTGGAGGTACCCATGCCTGAAGTAAATAGATACACTGATCAGCTGTGAACAATGTGTAGTTCCTGCCCCACTCCCTTTATATAGCAGTATTCATGTGTGGAGCTGAAGACGGATATGCCTAACAACCAGCATGTGTCAGGTTTAGAAACACTCTAGTGGGGAAATCTCCTGGAAGGTTTTTGAAATGTTTTTTTTCCAGATTTAATTTCAGTAGATTTGAAGGTTTATTATGATCACTTGCTCTACATTGTTATTGAATAAATATTTAAAGGGAACCAACCACCCCAAATGACCCCCCCGGACTATTAATATGGTTCCCTACACCCAGCACATACATGTGCTGCAAGCTTTTTTGCTAAAAAAAAAAACTGTTTTTTATAAGTTAAGATATATAGCTTTTGAAAGTTTATAAGGAAAGGACGGATGGGCGTTACTTAGCTCCTTCTAAAGCCGAGATTCTGCTGCCAGTCATCATCCTGTCCTGGTCACAGCAGTAACGGCCAGCCCTTTTTTCAGCGTCCCAGGCTGGTGCACGGGATGTCATGCCCGTGCACACGTCATCAGCTACAGCCGGGTCGCGAGCGCGCGCTCTGACTTCCTGCGCTCAGCTGTGGAAGTCAGAGCGTGTGCTCGCGACCCGGCTGTAGCTGATGACGTGTGCACGGGCATGACATCCCGTGCACCAGCCTGGGACGCTGAAAAAAGGGCTGGCCGTTACTGCTGTGACCAGGACAGGATGATGACTGGCAGCAGAATCTCGGCTTTAGAAGGAGCTAAGTAACGCCCATCCGTCCTTTCCTTATAAACTTTCAAAAGCTATATCTTAACTTATAAAAAACAGTTTTTTTAGCAAAAAAGCTTGCAGCACATGTATGTGCTGGGTGTAGGGAACCATATTAATAGTCCGGGGGGGTCATTTGGGGTGGTTGGTTCCCTTTAAACAGTGGTTACATGTTAAGAGTTTGTGGGATATATTTATGGCAAAAAGGGTTGGTAGCAAAATAAGAAAAACAAAAAAAGCAAGTACACACACCATCAAGATGCAATGATTGTAATGGTTGGAGATGCCCTTCTATGACACACCAAGAACCCTAACAGGATTTTGAATCACTTTTCAGTTTTGTTCTGCGTCATTCCATTGTAAAGATACTCACACTTCAGGCTTTTGGAGCACACAGCAGAGAAGGAAATAATGTATATTTGGGAGGCACTGGAGCTAACCTGTTGGTGTCAACTAACCCTCTAGGGGTAGTTGTGGTAGCGCTGCTGAGGATGAAAGAGTGAAAACCGTGCACAATTGTTTCACTAGGTGTAGTTTTAGTAATGAAGAAGGTGTAATGATCTAGCGCATACCAGAAAATATATATATGCTACATCTACAATGTAACAGTCTATCAAGTACAAACACAATTTTAACGTTTAAAACTATTTATTTGTATCAACTTGTAATAACAATAATGATTTAATCCCTTGCTGATTTTAGAAGTTTGCCCACTGACAAAGACATGAACAGTCTATAATTTTAAGGGTAAATTCATTTTAACAGTGTGAGAGTATCAAAAATAAAATCCAGAAAACTACATTGTCTAAACTATATAAGTATATTTGCATTTTGGAAAGATAAGTATTTGATCCCTCTGGCAAACAAGATTTAATATTTGGTGGCAAAACCATTGTTGGCAAGCACAGCAATCAGATGTTTTTTGTAGCCGATGATGAGGTTTGCGCACATGTAAGGAGGAATTTTAATACACTTTTCTTTGTAGATAATCTATAAATCATTAAGATTGTGAGGCTGTCACTTGGCAACTCAGCTTTAGCTCCCTCCATAAATGTTCCATGGAATTATGGTCTAGAGGCTGGCTAGGCCACTCCATGACCTTAATGTGCTTCTTTTTGAAACACTCCCTTTGTTGCCTTGGCTTTATGTTTTGGGTCATTGTTGTGCTGGAAGACAGCCACGACCCATTTCTAATGTCCTGGCGGAGGGAAGGAGGTGGTTGCTCAGGATTTTACAGTACATGACTCCATCTATTGTCTCATTAATGCGGTGATGTAGTCCTGTGCTCTTAGCAGATAAACACGCCCAAAACAATGTTTTCTCCACCATGCTTGAAATTGGAGGTGAAATTGGAGGTGGTATGCTTTGGGTCATAGGCAGCATTTCTCTTCCTCCAAAAACAGCGAGTTGAGTTAATGCCAAAGAGCTGAATTTTTGTCTCATCTGGCCACAGCACCTTCTCCCAAACACTCTCAGAATCACCAAGGTAATCGTTGGTAAACTTCAGATGGACCTGCACATGTGCTTTCCTGAGCAGTGGGACTCTTTGAGCACTGGAGGAGTTTAATCTATTATGGCATAAAATGTGTTTCCAGTGGTTTTCATGGAGACCGTGGTCACAGCTGCCTTAAGATCATTAACAAGTTCCTTGTGTAGTTTTAGGCTGATCTCTCACCATCCTAGAGATCCTAGATACCCCACGAGGTGAGATTTTGCACAGAACTCCAGATGGATGTCGATTGACACTCATTTTGTATTACTTCCATTTTCTTAGTATTGCACCAACAATTGTCCCCTTCTCACCCAGCATCTTAATTATGGCTCTGTAGCCCATTCCAGCCTTGTACAAGTCTAGGATCTTTTCCCGACATCCTTAGAAAGCCCTTTAGTCTTGCCCATGTTGTAGAGCGGGGATCTCCAACTATCGGCCTATAGGGCCGCAAACATGTAATGTTTTCAGGACTTTCTTAGTATTGGAAGGATCACCAATTCAGGCGATTCAATTATCACCTGTGCGATACAAAAGAAATCCTGAAAACCTGATCTGTTTGTGGTCCTCAAGGCCTGGAGTTGGAAATCCCTGTTGTAGAGGTTAGAGTCGATTAATTGAATGTGTGGACAGGAGTCTATTAACCCCTTAATGACAGAGCCAATTTCCACTTTAATGACCAGACCCTTTTTTGGAATTCTGACCAGTGTCCCATTAAATGAAAAATGGCAATTGTTAGCGGACACCATGTTGCATATAGAGAACCCCTGTGTGCCTAAGCATTAGAGCTCCCCCACATGTGACCCTATTTTGGAAACTAGACTCACAAGGAACTTATCTAGATGCATAGTGAGCACTTTGAACCCCCAAGTGCTTTCAGAAATTGACCTGTAAAAATGAAAAAGTACTTTTTTTTCCACAAAACATTTCTTTTTCATTTTTACGGACTAATTTGTGAAACACCTGGGGGTTCAAAGTGTTCACTAGGCATCTAGATAAGTTCCTTGGGGGGTCTAGTTTCCAAAATGGGGTCACTTGTGGGGGAGCTCCAATGTTTAGACACACAGGGGCTCTCCATACGCGACATGGTGTCCGCTAACATTTCCAATTGTTAGTGGAGACCATGTCACTTACGGAGAGCCCCTGTGTGCCTAAACATTGGAGCTCCCCCACAAGTGACCCCATTTTGGAAATCGGACCCCCCAAGGGACTTATCTACGGTAAATGCAGAGTGAGCACTTTAAACCCCCAGGGGCTTCACAAATTCATCCATAAAAAGGAAAATACTTATTTTTCACAAAAATATTCTTTTAGCATCAATTTTTTTGTTTTCACATGAGCAACAGGATAAAATGGATCCTAAAATTTGTTTGGCAATGTCTCCTCAGTACACAGATACCTCAGATGTTTTGGAAAACCACAGTTTGGGTGCAGGGCTCGGAAGGGAAGGAGCGCCATTTGACGCTCCAAGTGGAAAATTAGCTGAAATTGTCAGTGAACACCATGTCACATTTAGAGATTCCCTGATGTGCCTTAACAATGGAGCTCCCCCACAAGTGAGATTTTGCACTGATGATATAGGGCTCTGCTGTATTTTTGGTCACCAGCACAGGTGCAACAGACATGTACAGGTTCCCACCCACCCCTAGCTGCTTAGTTATACCTGGCTGGTAACCAAAATACAGCAGAGACCTTTTTTTTTTAATTATTTCTTGAAATAATTAAGAAAAAAAAAATTATGTAGACTTCGCCGTATTTTTAGTTTCCAGCCAAGTACAACTAAGCAGCTGGGGGCCGGAATCCACAGCATGGAGAGGCCCAAGCGTTCTGGGCCCCCTACGCTGCGAATTGCAGCCCACAGCCACCCCAGGAAATGGCACATTCATAGAAGCGCCATTTTCTGGTGCTGTATCCGATTCTTCCAGCTGCCGTGTAACGGTGGCAGACTGGGTAATAAGGGGTTAATGGCAGCTTTTTGGCAGCTGGCACTAAGCCCGAGATTCATAATGTCTGGCCAATATTAGACCGGGCCATTAGGAATCTCTAGTAAATAGTAAAGAATACACAAGTCAGAGAAAAATATTTTTATTTTAAAAAAAATAAAACACAAACACGTATTTAGACTCCATGTTTATTATTCTGCAACGTCCGACATAGTCCAGTGGGCGGTGATGTCTGATGTAGTCTAGTGGGCGGTCCCACAATGATTCTCAGTGTTATAGCATATGGGGGCATCCCCCATATGCTATAAGAGCAGGCACCCTTCCCAGGGGAATTGTAGGTCATGAAGTCTAAGTTCATGAGCCATCATGATACTTGGGTCACACAGGGGTTAACTGATCTTCATGATAATTTGTGAAGCAGATCACTCTCCAATATTGCCCATAAGGCATGTTCTGGACCCACCTGGGAGGTGTCCACTATCAAAGCTAAGGTAGCTATTGACATCTACCGGTGTGAAATAGGTTGATGTGAACACTCCCCCCAGGCCATCGATTTGCACCAACAGGTGCAAAAATTGGAGACGAGGTGGATACAGAAGCTGTAAATGATAGTCCCCAATCATTACTATTGAGTTTATCAACTAAAACCAATGCCTCTTCTTTAGTAGCTCTCCATATAATGAACAAGTCGTCTATGAAACGATAGTACAACTAACCTAACTTTTGCCAAATCAGACTGCGCAATGAGGACGGACTCGACAGCACCCATTGGCTATTATAGGGTTAATTTGCTTTCAGAACAAGTGGTCCAATCACAGTTAGTTCCAAACCAATAAATGTAATTTCCAATATGCTGTCCTTCATACCAACTGATGAAGACAGTTTGCTCTATTGAAAGGTGTTGTGGCCTTATGGAGGATTAATAAAGGTCTGCTAAACCAAATATATTATCTCCCTCCTTGCATCTCTCTAGCGCTCCATTGTTCGCTTCTATAACCTTGTCATACAGTTAATAGGGCTTTTTTTTGGTGACTGACTAAGGCACAGGGTTAAAATTTCCCCCCAAAACATAGTGATAATATGTTCCTCGGTCAAATGGGGTGTTTGTGCAAAATTCGGTGATTGTAGATGCAATGGTGCAGATTCCTTTAGTGGATATACACACACTCCGCTTTATACACCAAATTGTTATGCAATTTGGTTTTAAGTGTCATAGGGTTCTTTTTTTGTTTTCTTTTTTCAATGAAACCCATTGATGGTAGTGTGTCTCCGGGTTCTTTGGATCATGGAAATCAATCTCAGATACCTGTGATAATTAGTTTGGCAGGTGAGTCCAATAAAAGGAAAACTGGATGTTCCACAATATTGAGCAGGCCACAGTTTTCAAATAACATGGGAATGAAAAAGGATCTATGTGCTGCCGAAAAGCAACAAATAGTGCAATGTCTTGGACAAGGGATGAAAACATTAGATATTGCACGAAAACGTAAGAGTGATCATCGTCGAAAACGTAAGAGTGATCATTGTACTGTGAAGAGATTTGTGGCTGATTCTGAGCACAGATATGTTCGTGCTGATAAAGGCAGAATGAGGAAGGTTTCTGGCAGGCAAGTTCATCGGATTAAGAGAGCAGCTGCTAAAAAGGCCTTACAAACCAAATAGATATTTGAAGCTGCTGGTGCCTCTGGAGTCCCTCGAGCCTCAATGTGTAGGATCCTTCAAAGGCTTGCTGTGATGAAAAACCTACTGTTTGGCCACCCCTAAACAGTGCTCACAAGCAGAAACGGTTGCAATGGGTCCAGACATACATGGACTAATTTTCAAACAGTCTTGTTTACTGATGAGTGCCGAGCAACCCAGGATGGTCCAGATGGATGGAGCAGTGGATGGAGTAGTGGATGGCCACCATGTTCCAATAAAGCTGTGACGTCAGCAAGGAGGTGGAGGAGTCATGTTTTGGGCCGAAATCATTGGGAAACAGCTGGCAGGCTCCTTTAAGGTTCCTGAAGGTGTGAAAATGATCTCTGCAAAGTACTATATATAGAGTTTCTGACTGAGAACTTTCTTCCATGCAACAAAAAGCAAAAACCTGCCTTCAGGAGCAAAATTATCTTCATGCATGACAATGCACCATCTCATGCTGCAAAGAATACCTCTGTCATTGGCTGCTATGGGCATAAAGGAGATAAACTCATGGTGTGGCCACCATCTTCCCCTGACCTCAACTCTATAGAGAACCTTTGGAGTATAATCTAGCAAAAGATCTATGAGGGTAGGAGGCAGTTCACATCAAAACAGCAGCTCTGGGAGGCTATTCTGACATCATGCAAAGAAATACAAGCAGAAACTTTCCAGAAACTCACAAGTTCAATGGATGCAAGAATTGTGAAGGTGATATCAAAGAAGGGTTTCTATGTTAACATGTAACTTGGCCTGTTAGGTTGTTTTGGCGTTAAATAGATTTTTATTTCAGTGAATATGACGACCTAATGCTGCAAATTCAACAAATGAGCATTTTCAGTTCTTTCAAACATATAAAAATGTTTAGAAACTCTACTAAGCCTAATAATTTGGAACACTGCATGTAGAGTTTTTTTCATTTTGAAGATTATACTGTTATCATTGGGAGGTTTCTTCAATAAAATTTGATATATATGTGGCGCCCTGCCAATGCAGGTAACCACATATCTCTCTGCTGCACAGCTGGGTTTGCACAGCAGGTACCACTACAAACAACACTTTCCACCCCGGCACAGTAGGGGGAGCTCAACCTGCTGCACTTAGGCAGGATCCCCTATAAATACTGCTGCTGGGGGAGGAGTTAGTCAGAGTGTAGCAGAGGCTAGAAGACCTGCAGGAAGGTTCTGGTGCTGGTGCCACGAGAAGGCACAGGCCAGAGACCGAGGGGAGCCCTTCAGCGTCCCACCAGCCTAAATGGGACTGAAGGCAAGGAAAAAAGAAGTAGAATCAGCAGCAGGAAACAGGCAGCTTCAACTGTTAGCTCGTTCCAGAGAGAGAAGCCGGATATTGGGGATCCGCACCAGTGGAGAACTACAAGTCCCACAGGAAACCCTTGGGCACCAAAGAAGCTATAGCTACCCGGTCTCCTGAGAGTCAAAGCAAGGGAGCCAGGTGCAGTGGCCACTGCAGAAACCAAGAGAAGGTTGTCCCACAGACCGCACAGGAGGGAAGGAGAAACAGATCAGAGAAGAGAGTGGAGGCAAGTCCTGATTTAATAGGCTGTGCTTCAAGGAATACAAAAGGGAAGGAAGCCTTATACCCACTCGCTGTGGGAGCCCACTGTGCAGCCCAGCTACTCGTCAGTGCTTGGGACCATTTGCCTGAATTCCATCAGTAAAAGGTAAAGAGACTCTGCTGCGTGTATGCCTTCTTTCTACTCCCTCACCGTGCCCCTCCATAGACTCTTCCTATCCTCCCAACCGACCCAACTCTGCTGCATCCTGCCCAACCTCACCACTCTGCCCTGGAGATCCTAGTCCTGCCTGCGGGGACTATTCCATCATAGCAGCAATTCCACCGACCTCCAGAGGACTGTAGCAGTGCTGGTGAACCCTCACCAGACACAGCAGGTGGCGTCACGAAGACAAACTGTCAATACTCCCTGTAAATACCCCTTTTTCACTGACCCCCAGGGCTACAGCCTCAGGCAGCCACCCGTGACATCCCAGACCTCAACCGAGCCCTGAGTACCCTGCCCTGGGCGAGTCACAAATTGGCATCACGAACAGGATTCCGTGCCCTGTATCACCGGGTACTGTGTGCCGTTTAACTGTAAAGTGTGATTGTGAAAAGTTCAGCCGCCATTACTGCACCGAAGAGCGGGAAGAAAGTGGGTGTGCCAGCCACAGGGCGCGAAACTGAAGCCCCGCCTCTCGCTCAGCCGAGCATTCCCGAGCGCTGCGGTCCGGAAATCCCTGAACTGTTAACCCTTCAGCAACTGGCTGTAATTAACTAGGGGGCATCCAACATGTCGGCCTCCTCCAGTGAAGACGAGGCGGCGTATGCTGCCCCCAGGCCTATCCCGGACCCTCGATGACTGCCTCCGGTAGCATTGCAAGTACCTCCGATGCTTCGGGCACCGTCGTCCCGATAATGCCCATGTTGTTCCCATACATCCCAGGGGTAAGTGGTTGCCCCAGTATGATGGACGCCCTGATACACTCAATGAGTTTAAGCAAAAGATTGAGGGTGTCCTGGACATGTATGCTATGACTGGCCAACAACGTGCTACGGTGGTGCTTGGACAGTTAACTGGGGCAGCAGAAAAAGAGTGCGTCCTGGTCTGTTGCTGAACGCAGATCAGCCTCTGCTATATTTGATAAACTGAGAGCTGCCTTTGAGGAGTGTAATGAAGCTGACATCCATATCCACTTTCATCACTGCTACCAGAGGCCGGAAGATGACATAAGAGCTTATGCCTGGCGCCTGGAGAGAGCATTGCGTGCCCTCATACATGTCAGCCCTGCCAGTGCACGAGATGAAAACAAACTCCTTATTGAACAGTTCACCCGGGGCTTGCTATCCCCTGAGGACAGTAAAAATGTGCGCTGGTGGTCATTAAGTAATCCAGATGCTCATTTTAACACTTTAAAAGAAATGGCCATCAAGGGGTTAAAGCCAGTAGGAGACCCATGAAGCTGCAATGAAACGGTGGTGTGATGGTGAGGTGCAGGCTGCTCCAAAATCTGTACCCGTAGCTGCAGCCACGCACAATATACAGTCTGCTCAGCCTGATAAATATGATTCCCTGTGGGCTGAGATGCGGGAGATGAATAAAAACATCTCCAAATTAATGAACGCTATGCAGCTACAGAAGAGCCAGCAACCAGCGCCAAGACCCCAAGCCAAGCCTCAGCCGCCGATCCAGCTTGCCGACAGCCCGGATGACGTCTCCAGGATGTGAGGGAAGCAAGTTACAGCCTACAGAGGATGGAAAACCGACCGCTACAGCTCCACTGGGGAGCCCATCTGTCGCAGCTGTGACCTCGCCGGTCATCTCGCCAGACGCTGTCCTTTAAACGGGCAGTCCCTGGGGGCCAGGGCCAAACCCCAGGACTAGACCAACAAGGCCCAACCACCTGGTGCAAGACTTTCATCGGACAGAGGCCGTTCCTGTCCATTGTATTGGATGGCATCCCGCTACCTGCTCTACTGGACACCGCATCGCAGGTGACCCTTGTCCCCTATATCCTTTATAGAAAGTATTGGGCTGATGCTGAACTGAAACAGCCCGAGGTAGATATTTCCCTTTATGCAGCAAATGGAGAACCACTTAATGTAATGGGGGTTAAAGAAGTGCCCATAAAGGTGGGGAAGGTAGAGTTACAAAATCAAGGGGTCCTTGTAGTAGCAGAAGCCACTAATGCAAATGATCCTTATGTTGTCTTGGGTACCAATGTTGTTAGCAATTGCATGGAGGAAATTTTGTCTTTGCTTCAACAGCTTGCTGAAACTGCCAGGCCTGGTCAGAGGAAGATTATCCAGCATGAGATCAGAGCCATCTTACACCAACAGGTAAAAATCACAGGTGGTGAAATTGGTACAGCACGGGTGACAGACCTGATACCTATTGTGATATCCCCAATGAGTGAAATGATGGTATGGTGTCGAGCAGCTATAGGTCTGAGAGGGCAGGACTTTCAAGCGTTAGTGGAGCCCGTGAGCAAAGAGCACAGACCTACACTGTTGACAGCCAGGGGGGTAGCTAATGTACACAAAGGAAGAGTACCAGTTCGCATCTTAAACTGTGGCAGTGAAGAGGTTAAACTACCCAGATATACCACCGTTGCCAAATTATACACAGTCAGTAACAACGAAATTCAAGCAGCGCAGCCCGAACCCCACGAGGAAGGGGCAAAAACTGATCAAACAATTGGGCTGCTGGAGGACTACAGCAGCTCCATGTAGGAACTGACACCACTCCTGTGTATGAAAAGCAAGGTGTATACCGAGTAGCCCAAGAATTTGAACAAGTTTTCAGTAAGCATCCACATTATTTTGGTAGAATAAAAGGGGTACATCATCACAACCCCACAGGTACACATCCACCAATCAAAGAACGGTACAGGCCTATTCCACCTGCACATTATCAAAAAGCCAAAGAAATGTTACAGGACATGAAAGACGCAGGGGTTATACGAGATAGTTGTAGTCCCTGGGCAGCACCATTAGTCCTAGTAAGGAAAAAGGATGGCAGTATGAGGATGTATGTAGACTATAGGCAGATAAACCGCATAACACACAAAGATGCTTACCCGTTACCACATATAGAAGAGTCACTAGCTGCGTTGAAGTCTGCCAACTACTTTTCCACCTTAGATCTCACTAGTGGGTATTGGCAGGTGGCCGTAGCCGAAGAAGACCGAGAGAAGACGGCATTCGCAACACCTATGTGAGTTCAACACCATGCCCTTCGGATTATGTAATGCACCCGGATCCTTCCAGAGGTTGATGGAGAGTTGCCTGGGGCACAAGAACTTCGAGACGTGATCGTGTATTCCAAGACCTATGAAGAACATGTCACCCATCTAGGAGAAGTGTTTGAAGCTCTGGCTAAATACGGGATGAAGCTGAAACCATCAAAATGCCACTTGTTAAAGCCAAGAGTGCAGTATCTGGGACACAGTCAGTGCTGAAGGCGTGGCCCCTGATCCAGACAAGGTGACAGCAATCAAAGAATGGCTTGAACCCAAAACCATCAAGGAGGTACGTCAATTCCTGGGTTTGGTGGGCTACTACCGAAAGTTCATCAAGGAGTACACCAAGAAGGCTGCTCCTCTGCAAGACCTGCTAGTAGACCAACCCATGAAAGGCAAGCCAAAGGATTCTCCGTGGAGATGGGGTAAAGAACAAGAGGAATCGATCCAGATGATGAAAGAAGCCCTGACAGGAGAAGAAATCCTAGCTTACCCGGACTACAACCTGCCATTCCTGCTGTATACAGACGCCAGCAATGTGGGACTCGGAGCCGTCCTTGCCCAAAAGCAAGACGGCAAGGAGAGAGTGATCATCTACGCAAGCTGGAAGTTGTGACCCACAGAGAGCTGGAGTTCCTGGCCTTGGTCTGGGCCATCACCGAGAGGTTTAAACACTACCTAGCCTCTAGCAAGTTCACTGCCTACACCGATAATCCGCTCACCCACCTGGAAACTGTAAAGTTGGGAGCCATGGAACAGAGATGGATGGCTAGACTCTCCAACTACCAATTCCCCATCAAGTACCGGTCTGGGCACCAAAATGGAAATGCGGATGCCTTATCCAGAATGCCTCACTTATCTGAAGGAGGTGTAGATGAAGATGAGCAGGAAGAAGTGGAGTTACCTGCTTTCCATTATGTAAGAGAAACCTCATGCCAGCAGACCCATCGAAACCTCTTTACTGAAGCAGTGAACCTATTATCTCACTTTGACTGGGAGAAAGTGCAGAACCAAGACCTAGCTGTCGGTCTAATTAAACAACTGATAGCACAGGAGTCAGCGAAGCTGCCTGCAGACCCTCCGTCTGATGCTAAACATTTGTGGAATGAGCGAGGTAAACTGTTTCAGTACAAAAATAAGTTATGCCGGCGGTATATAAATCCAAGCACCCATGAACAGGTGTGGCAAATCATCGTGCCAAAATCAGAGGTTCCCATTGATCTTAGATGCCTACCATAACAAAACTGGACACTTCGGGTGGAAGAAGCTGGAATTGCTGCTCAAAGGTAGATTTTTCTGGCCAGGTATGAGATCAACCATAGAGAAGTGGTGCAGAAAATGTCAAGCCTGTACCCTGAGAAGAAGAGGTGTGCAGAATCAGAAAGCTCCACTCAATCCAATCATAACAACACAACCATTGGAATTAGTCGCCTTGGATCACATGAAACTAACTCCAAGTAGATCTGGCTATACATTCGCCTTGACAATGGTGGACCATTACTCAAGATTTCTGATGGTAACCCCTGTGAAAGACTTGATAGCTGCAACTGCTGCGAGAACCTTCCAAAAAGTCTTCTGCAGACCGTTGGGATATCCAGAGCATATACTCATTGATCAAGGACCAGCATTCGAAGCAGAGATTTTTCAAGAGTTTTGCAAGATGTATGGGTGCAAGAAGATTAGAATGACCCCGTATCATCCTCAAATTAATGGACTCTGTGAAAAAATGAATAACATCGTCATTGACATGCTGAAAATTCTCCCATTAGAAGAAAGGAACCAATGGCCTGAGAAACTCCCTGACTTAATCGACATGTACAATCACATCCCAGTGCAGTTCCACCAATTGTACACCAGAATATTTGATGAGAGCTCATACAGGATAATTACCCGTGGACTTAGAAATTGGTGTAGTAGATCCTGAAGCAGATCAAGCCATCTCCAACTGGAACGTCCATCGGCAAAAACAGTATGCTAAAGTCCAACAAAGTGTCGAAAGTAACCTGGAAAAGTCCCGTGCAAAACAAGAGAGGGATTACAACAAGCGTGCTCCAGCAGAAATCATACCACCAGGAAGTTTAGTTCTAAAAAGAAAAAGAACCCGCAATAAGTTGGATGACAAATGGGAAAGTGAACCTATGATCTGCTATATTATGTCCATGACAACAACAAAATCTGTATGGTCAGTAAAGATGGTGGGAAAACCAGACAAACAGTATTCAGAGATCATCTTAAGATGTGTCCTTCAGATTGGGAAGATCAAGAAAATTACAATCAACCCATTCAGTTCGAACCCGTTCCAGAACCAATCCCAATTCCTGAGCCAAAGAAGAAAATGATACAAACTGACCTAGGAGAATTCCCTGAAGATTGGCCTCAAATCGATGGAGCCTTCATCATCCCTGTAATCAACTTCTACCAACCCCAAGAAGAAATCCCAAGGAATCAGGAAGAAATACCCGTTGCAAGAGAATCTGAGGATGCTGCAATCGGTACACCTGCTAGCCCAGTAGTGAGACTAAGGCAACACAAACTCACCTGAACCACCTACCCCAAGCTCAACACCCCTAAACACTTCACCTGAGACAGTGACACCCGTAGTGCGAAAATCACATAGGAGCACATGAGGTCAGCTGCCTTCTAGGTTTGGAGAATGGGTATAAGGTAGAATACATTTGAAAGTGTAAATAAGAAACTGTAAACAAAAATGTAAATAGTAGTGTAAAGAAGGGTAGAGGAACTGGGCCCAGTCCCAAGCATATTAAGTTAGAAACAGAAAGTGCCTGGGGCAGGGAGGGACCAGGTCTCCTAAGCCGAGACACCCATAGGGACCCCTGTTTGTCACCTCCCTACCATCCTCAGATTTTAGCCATAGCATGAAGAAAGAATTTATCTGTGCAGCAGACACCAAGGTCAGGAGATAACCAGCTTGTTCCCCTCCTCATAACATTTTATAGTTTCGAACATTCTCCTATGTTCCGACGTCCTCAGGGACATTTTAGTAACGGTAGTCTGAGCTCGTTGAAGTCTCTCCTCAGCCTGTGTGGAAGGGCACAGAACCAGGGCCGCCTTCTCAAGTTCCCTAAACAACATCTGATCCTTCTCCCTAGTTGCTGCCTTGACCAGGGAGATCTCTTGAATACACAGACCCCTGAGGAATGCCTTCATGGCTTCCTAAACAGTGCCAATGGCTGCCGTCCATTTATTGATCTTAAAATATTCCTCCAGCTTTCGCTCCATATGTTTCCCTGCACCTATAAGCTGCAGCCAGAAAGGGTTCAATTTCCACAAGGGTCTAACGGTGGGCAGGGACTCCTAATTTTGAAGTGTTGCATACATAGGGGAATGGTCCGACACTGTTCTACCCAAATGCCCAGCCTGCTCCATCCATCCCAACATTTGCTTGTCCCCCAGTGCTAGGTCGATCCTGGATAACGAAGAGAAGGATGTTGAAAAACATGAGAATTGACGTGTGGTCGGGTGCCGGACCCTCCACAGGTCAATCATGGCTGTCTCCCTCAGCAACGAACCAAATGGAGTACAGTTACCCGCTTGTCGAAGATCCTCCCCTTTACCTTTATGCCAGTGTGAATCAGGAACATTATTAAAGTCGCCCATTATTAAATAAGTGACACTCGGCAGGGCCGCAAGCACTTCCACTACCTTGCGGATCACTATACTACTGTACGGGGGACGGAATATACAGAGACACAAAGAGCATAACCCTACCATTAAATTTAAACAGCAAGCAAACATACCGTCCCTCAGAGTCAGTGAACACCTGTAATTTTTGAAATTGTACTCCGGAGTAAACCAGTATGCTGACGCCTCTCAAATAGGCAAATTGGCATGGTAGTGGACCTGGATCCAGCGTTTACATAAAGTGCAAGTTTTCCCTGGGACCATATGGGTCTCCTGCAGACAGATCACAGTCAGTTTTGCTTGACGCAGGAATACCTCTTGCTGTTTAGCACCAGATGCCAGGCCTCTAACATTCCAGCTCACAATTTTAAGATTACTTGTCATTATATTGCAGATCAGTAAACATTTCAGAATCCTTACCAACTAGAACATTTCCCCAATACATGGTGTCCAAAAAATTAACCCCCACCCACCCCTTCCTTTCCCAAAACAATAACATAGCAAAATCCCATCCACATGGTAAACCCTTGCCAGCAAGAAAAGGTGGGCATAATTTGTCCGTTACCAGCCCCCTCCTCATAGAGTCCACTCCTGAACAAATCCCTACACAGGGACCCAACATGTCTTCAACAAACCACAACATGTTTTTCAGAAAAAAGTGAAAGGAGACAAAATCTCGTCCTGTTAAAAGAAAGGAGAAAAGAAAAAAGGAAAAAGAAGAAAACTTTTCTGTCTGAAATCAATGGTATAGAGACACACTGGAGAGTTCAATGAAACAATCCACCATCACGCGCACACGGCCATTAGTCCTTGGAACCTCTTGCCTTCTCCAGTCTCAGCTGTTTCTCATTGTAATCCAGCCAGCGGAGTGCCTCTTTAACTTCAATAAAAAAGTGGACAGTTATCAGCGGACGACCAGGGGAGAGAGGGAATGTAGGGCGCCCGCTCTATAGCATACATGCAAGGCAGCTTGTCAGCACCAATTCTGTCCAGAAGCCATTGTTGTAAAAATTCTGTAGGGGCATTTCCCTCCACTTTCTCTGGCACACCAACCAGCTTCAGGTTATTGCGCCTGGACCTATTCTCCAGGTCATCCGTTTTGGCATGAACAGCGGGCTGTTGCCATACGCTTATAGTCTTTCTCAGCTTTGGTTGTGTAATCCTCTACAGTGCTGACCCGTGTTTCCACTTCACCCATCCTATCCTTTACAACATGTTTGTTATGCTGCATTTTGGACATGTCAGCCCGAAAGCTGCTCAACTGAATCACCATGCTGGTAATAATGGAGTCACAGTGGATAATTGCCCAGAACACATCTGTCAGGGTGGGTTCTTCTGGGATTAGTAGTTCACCCAGTTTCCCCAGCTGCATTTCCTCCACTTCTGCACACTGTTGTGGGTCCCCCTCATGCAGGCTGATTTGGCTGCCCGCCTCCCTCCCCACTCCAGCATCCTCCTCTCCCCAGTCTCTCCCTCTCCCTGCTCATACCTCCGCTCATCCTGCAGATCTCCGCCATCTTCAGCATGGATCCGGGAACCCCCAGGCTGCCTCACATATCGCTGTTTAGTTTAGAAGTAGCATCAGGCCTCCGGCTCTCTCTGGGGCCCTCCCCCCTCCCCCCTCCTCCGTCTCCACACTAGGACCAGTGCCATCTTGGCCCTTCTTCTCCAGACCCCCAGCAGGCTTTCTCACACTTCTCCTGCCAGTCATGAAGGTCGCAGCTGCAAGCTAGTGAACCCCAAGGGTCTCCACACCTCAGGCACGGCAGTGGTGGGTCCAAGCAAGTTCCCCGATGTCTCAAATTGGGTCCTTGCAATGTATAGTGCAGGAGCTGCTCCTAGAAACAGCCGATCACATTGTTCTCCAGGACACGCCCTCTCCTTCATCAAATACGGGGTGCGTCTTATAATCAGGTGCGTCTTATAATGCGAAAAATACGGTATTAGGTATTCTACCTCTCGCTGTTAAAATTAAACTACTTTTAAAATTATAGACTGTTCATGCCTTTGTCAGTGAGCAAACTTACAAAATCAGCAAGGATCAAATAATTATTTCCTTCACTATATGTAAGACTTTTGCAGTCCAACTGGACATTTCTTCAGTCCTTTCTGGGCGTGTGCATTTTTAGCCCTTCCTACCAGACACTGCCAATAACAACTCAGCAGCCTCAGATTGGTAGACCAGCTGCTGAGCTGCAATTGGGGAAAAGCCGAAAGCAAAACCCCCCAGTTGGACTGCAAGCAGAGATTTCACATATGTGTCAGAACACAAATGTAAATCTCTCAGCAAGGCAGCAACAAAGCACAAAACACAAAAGAGCGTCAGAATCAGGGGAGCGCGGAGACTTTTACAAGTTATTTTACTCAATTTTTTGGAGCAATTGCCAAGTCCACTAAGAAATTTAGGGCAATTATAAAATTTGCCATATTAAAGGTTTATTCCCAAAATAATAATGTGGTCTTAATGTAGACATATCCATTTATGCCAGTATAACTTATCTTTAAATCTGCCTCATTTTGCACTTATTAGGGCCCTTTCACATCAGCGTTTTTTTCAAATCGCGGCTGACCGCGTTTTTTTTTCGCGGCCGCACCTGCCGCAAGTGCAAAACCGCACTTGCCGCACCTGCCGCAAGTCCGCCTATACTTTGCATGGCAAAAACCGCAACCGCGCCGCAAGTGCAGCCAGTATGCGGTAATCGCGGCAGATGCGGTTTTTTCACCGCATCTGCCGCGATTTGAAAAAAAAAACGCTGATGTGAAAGGGCCCTTAGTCCCCTGAGGATGCCCCTCTGGGCTCCATTTACCCTCCAGCTGCCATTGGAACTTATCCTATAGTAGCTTCAGTGCTCTGGGTCGAGTCTAGGACTAAGCTGCCTTTATGATTGGCATTTGTCATGGGAAGCCATGGAGCCTCACCCATTACAGTGCAGCGAGCTCCTATCACAGAAGCAGCAATGTGCATGCATCAACATGGTAGGCTATGGGTTGAACTAGATGGACTTAAAGTCTTCCTTCAACATTAAAAACTATGTTACTATGTATTGTACTGCAAGATAGGGCTGTGTATAGAGGGCCTGAAAGGTTAAAGGGGTACTGCAGAATGGAACTGTATACAGGGGGTTAAAAGGAGAAATCTAGTACAAGATAGGGCTCTATATAGGGAGACTGAGGCACTTGCTTGTTTCCTGCTGTGCCCGTTACCTACTGCTGAGACACAAGTGTAGTGAAACTACAAATGCTGCCATATTGATGCATATTATTGCAACTACAGAAGCGGTCTTGTTGGAGCGCTGTCATGTACAGTATTTTCGGTATGCTTCACACATGGTAAATATCTTTTGCATTTGACTGCCTTTTCCTTATGGTGCATCACATTTCCCAGCTTTGTTTTCTTGTTTTTAGGTTTGTAGAGTTATCGCTTGCTACTCCTGTGGGTAGCGAAAAGGAAACACTTCCCATGTAACAGTTCCGTGGGTTTATTTAAGATTCCATAAACCACGAAACAGGAAAATAAACATGAGCCTTCCTTGGCTTTACAGCAACTTAAATCATCCACACAGGACATAGTCCATCTAGATCACAAGGTATGCCAGCACAGGGTTTAGATACAGCCTTTTAGAACCCTGTGCTGGAATACCTATTCCCCACCCCCATCAGCTGTACATAATACCAACTGTTTGCTCTGAAATTGTTCACACTCTCCAATTTGCTCTGAACATTTAGAAATGCAATTACCTGTTGCTTGTGCAACAGCTTTCATTAATATTGTCTCTCCAATACCAAGCTCAAGACCTTCATAGGCGGGACCCAGGCGGTTCAGACATAGATAAATACATGGAAGGAGATCCCCCGGAGTCAAACAGATGACAGAGCGCAGAAAATTACTCAATGTTTCTATGTTTTTTAAGCTAAAATGGAAACAAAAAAAATATATTTAATATAACAGTTACAAATATGTAGCGGTGGTTCCAAGTGAGAAAAAATAAATAAGTGACAGGAGATTAAATTAGCTTGTACCTTTCCATTCAGGACAATTTTCATAGAAAACAGTCATGTACTCTTGAAAAATAAACATTTTTGGTTATTCAATGACAGCATTTTTATCAACTTTTCCCTTTGAACGTCCTCTCAAATTTTTAGTTTCTCCAGCCTAGTAGTATAAGATACATCATAGCAGCTAGTCTTCAAAGTATTCACATTTTCCACGGTGCACATATACAGAAGGCTATACAAAGCAGTACTGAGCAGCGTGGCATGTGTGCTGGGGTGGACGCCATATTCAGAACTGCTCTCTCTGAGATACGATGTAAATTAGGCAATACAAACATTTGTTCCATGTGGCCCATGTGCTTTATTTCTCATCTACTGACTACCTTTGAACATTGTCACTATAAACCCTGCATTGACTTCTGCCATTTTAATATTTTTGGTGGGAAGTTGAGACATGCACCAGCAAACTTTTTTTTTCTTTTTTCTAGGTTGGCTCATTCTTTATGTCATGCTCCTTTCTGTAGAATACACTTTAGATAGGGTGGACCTCCAATGTTTTGCTGATTGAGGGCTTGCTCTTTGTTGCCTAATTGAGAGAACCATTTGTACATCAGCATGATGTTGGCAGGGACACTGGTCGACAGAGCAAAGTTGAAGAGAAGCCTCCACTCTTATCGCAAGATCAGCATTGCCAACAGGTGCGGTCTGTGACTGTTCAGTGTCTGAAGAATAGCGCCAAGCACGACCAGCAGGAAAGTAGCAACTACTTGCCAGTTAGTGCTTAGGCACATTTTATTTTTTGGAAAGTCGAAGATATATCCTTTAAAGGTGTTGCTCACATTAGCATTAAGTTCATGACTCCACCCTCAGGACACTGAAAAACAATGATGCAAAGAGAAAATCAATACTCTCAAAAAAAGGGGATTTTTGTGTGTACCCACCATAAAATAATTTTCTATGAGCCTCTAATTGAGGGACACAGGACCATGGGTGTTATGCTGCAGTTCACTAGGAGGCGAAACTAAAGGGCCCGTGACACGGGGCTACATCGCCGAAAATTACATCGGTGACGTAGGGGTGTGGCCTATCGGCAGCGACATCGCCCATATGTCGCCTTATGTAAAGGGGCGATGTCGGCGCCGCCGGGAGCAGTGCTCTGAAACCAGGCGACCGATCTGGCGCGATGTGCACACATCGCCCCATGTAACCGGCCGCCGGCGACCTGTCAGGAGATGGGAGCTATAGGCTCCCATTGTCCTGCATCGCCACTGGGGTTTTCAGACACCCCGGTGACGATGCCGCCTGACAGCTCGCCAGCGCGGGGCTGGAGATTTTGCCCCGAGTAAATGAGAGACAGCGACGCTGGCAGGGTGCTAAAAACGTGCACGCACCCGCCAATCGCCGCCGACATCCCCAGCCCCGTCGCCTTGTGTGATGGTACCTTAAGAATCTGAGAAAAAAATTAGTAATTCCTCCCTTGCAGTATACACCCCTGGGTAGCACAACCTGAACCAGTTGAGTGACCAAAGTAGTAAGAGAGCTAAAACTTAGGCCTATAAGAAGGTAACTCAAAGAATCCAAAAAGAGTACCAAACGGCCCGGAACGGACAACAGGGAGGGTGTTGTGTCCCTCAATTAGAGGCTCAGAGGAAAGGATTTTACGGTGAGTACACACAAAAATCCCCTTTTCTCACGTCGCCTCATTGTGGGACACAGGACCATGGGATGTCCTAAAGCAGTCCATGGGTGGGTATACAGAAAGAAACCTGGAACAAAAAACAAAACAGCCTGCATGCAAGACCTCTGTTCTACGGATAAGGAACCGCCACCTGCAAGATAGGTCTACCCAGACTCGAGTCTGCCGAAGACTCAGTATGAAAATAGGGTCTTATCCAAATATCAGGATGTGTATATTCAATATGGAACCACTCACCTGGTTCAGGTGTGTGGAACACAACAACCATATAGCATAGTTCCGAAGAACTGCAGCAATCCACGATAAGAAGCAATGGAAGTAAATCACAGGAGAAACCCGGCTTAACAGATCGCGCTGTTCATATTTATCATCAAGTGAATAACTCCACAGAGAACATGAGTCTCACCCAATACTTTATTCTTTTTAAAACTCAGTTTTAAGAAGAATTAAGTATTGGGTGGGATTCATGTTCTCGGTGGACTTATTCACTTGATGATAAATCTGAACAGCGCGATCTGTTAAGCCGGGTTTCTCCTGTGATTTACTTCCGAAGACTCAGTATGGACTTTGTAGTGTTTTGCAAAGGTGTGCAGGCTGGACCAGATGGCAGCTTTGTATACCAGCTCAGCGTGTTAAGTGCGCTTTTAACCCAACTGGAATGGGCATGTTCCTCAATTGATATGCTTCCTGAATGGTAGACCTAATCCACCTGGCCAATGTGGCCTTGGAAGCTGCCATGCCCGTCCGGCGGCCCTCCGGAAGGATGAAGAGAGAATCAGACTACCGAAAAGGCGCTGTCTGAGAGATCTAATACCAGAGAACTCGAACTAGCTCCAGCGTGTGCAGAGCCTTCTCCACACGGTGCACCGCCTCTGGGCAGAATGAAGGAAAGGAGATCTCTTCATTTAGGTAGAAGGAAGAAACTACCTTGGGAAGGAATGACGGTACTGGCCGTAGCACAACCTTATCCTGATGGAAGACCATGAAAGGAGCCCTGCAAGAAAGGGCTGCCAACTCAGAAACGCGACGTATAGAAGTTATTGCCACGAGAAAAAAAACCTTCCAGGACAGGACAGGGAGATCTCCTTCAGAAGCTCAAAGGGGAGGTCACTGAAGGACATCGAGGACCAGATTCCTGACCTGAGGTTTAGTAACAAGACGTCGTTGGAAAAACACAGAGTGCCGAAATTTGACCCTTGAGGGAAGCAGACGAAAGCCCGGAGTCCAGGCCGGATTGAAGGAAGCCTAGAATTACTGGGAGGGAAAATATGAGAGGCGAATGATCTCAAGCTCTATAACCAGGAGAAGAAAGCCTTCCATGTGTGATAGTAGATGCGAGCCGAGGCGGGTTTTCTAGCACTGATCATTGTTTTGATGACCTCTGAAGAGAAACCCAATTCTCAACAGCCACGCCATCAAATTCAGGGTCGTCAGATATTGGTGGCATATTGGGCCCTGAGATTGCACGTCCGGGCGGTCTGGAAGATGTCAGGGCTGTCGGCGACGTGCCGCACTAGATCGGCGTACCAGGCATGCCTGGGCCAGTCTGGGGCTACTTGCCTTCTGCCTGGATCTTCTTCACCATTCTGGGTATTAGGGGCAGAGCGGGAAAGATGTAAGGTAGGTGAAACTGAGTCCAGGTTTGGAGTAGAGTGCCCGCTCCTACCGACAGTGGATCATGGGATGGAGCCATGCAAGTGGGCACCTTGGTGTTCATTCGCGAAGCCATGAGATCCAAGTCCAGGGTTCCCCAGCGATGACATATCTGTTGGAAAACGTCTGGATGTAGAGCTCATTCTCCCGATGCAATGCCGTGACGGCTGAGGAAATCCACCGACCAATTGTCGGCCCCCGGAATATGCACTGCTGAGATCACTGACTGGGTGGATTCGGGCCAGTGAATGGGTTCTACCTCGCCCATGGCATGTCGGCTGCGGGTGCCTCCCTGGTGATTGACATATGCCACTCTTGTTGCATTGTCTGACTGGACGCAAATGTGCTGACCTGCTAGGAGATGATGAAAAGACTAAGGCTAGGAAAATGCAGAAAGAAAAAGAAAAGGGCGCATGTGTAGACACACAGGGCTATTTGTATAAATAAAAAGTGCCAGTGCACTCACCTATAATGGTTGTGTACGTCTACACAACCAAGATTAAACGTGTGGGTGATGGGGCTCCGGGTCGCCTCTTTCTATTAGTGCTGCTGTCCTGCCGGTGTTTGCGTTCACAAATCTGTGCTCCGCGATTTTCACGTAATCCTACCGGACCGGATACCGCGTCACCGCAGGTGCTCAGTATGTTTATCCCGGTAATTAGGTAACCACAGGTCCTCAACACTCCAGATGTTCCAGGCTGCTCCTGCCGCTTTGGCTCCGTAGAGAGAGAACTCACATAAAAACAATAGTACAGCGGTCTCAGGGAGCGCCAAAGGAATACTGGACAAATTAGTGAATAAGAACCGACCTTTATTCTTCCTCCAATACCACTGCCACAACGCGTTTCAACGGTCTAAGCCGTCTTCATCAGGTGGGGTTTACCCCACCTGATGAAGACGGCTTAGACCGTTGAAACGCGTTGTGGCAGTGGTATTGGAGGAAGAATAAAGGTCGGTTCTTATTCATTAATTTGTCCAGTATTCCTTTGGCGCTCCCTGAGACCGCTGTACTATTGTTTTTATGTGGGAAGGCTAGGAAAATGGCTCGAATCTCCAGGAGGTTGATTGGCAGGGAGGAGACCTGTGAGGACCACCAACTCTGCGATGTGTGGTAGCGGTAAACCACCCCCCAACCTATCGGGCTGGCATCGGTGGTGAGTACTGCCCAATGAAGTAAGGACCTTCCCTGTGACGGAAACTGGGTGCAACCACGAGTGGAGAGCCTGTTTGATGTTGGGAGACAACCGAAGGGTCCTGTCTAAGGTGAACGGGTTCCTGTCCCACACTGAAAGGAGGGCCATTTGCAGAGGCCTGAAATGTAGCTGGACAAAAGGGACCACTTCGATCGCCGCAACCATCCTGCCTAGGACTTTCATGCCCAGACGGATGGAGTGAAATGAGGGGCGAAGAACTCGGACTCCCTGACGCAGAGCCCGGGCTTTGTTTTGAAGGAGAAGTACCAACCCCGTGAGAGGTATCGAAAACCATCCCCAGGAAGGTAATCATCTGGTTTGGGACTGGGGAGGACTTGGCTAGATTGACTAGCCACCCAAGGCGAGAGAGAGTGCCCACGGTAATTTGAACGCTCTCCTTGCAGTCTGAAAAGGAAGGGGCTTTGATCAGTAGGTCTTCCAAATAGGGTAGGCCGACTACGCCCCGAGTGTGAAGGATTGTAATAAAGGTCGCCATGTCCTTGGTGAATATCCTGGGCGCCGTGGCGAGACCGAAGGGCAATGCGATGAACTGGAAATGGTCATCGTGAATGGCGAAATGCAGGTATTGTTGATGTGCCTGGGAAATCGGAGTGTGTACGCATCGCGAATATCCATTGAAGCCAGGAACTCTACATGCTCCATTGATGTAATGATGGAGCGAAGAAACTCCATGCGGAAATGGCGTAGCCGGACGAATCTGTTGTGGTGCTTCAGGTCCAGGATAGGACGGACTGACCCGTCCTTCTTAGGAACCACGAAGAGGTTTGAATAGAAGCCCTTGAAGCGTTTGCTTTCCGGAACTGGAATGATGACTCCAGACTGTAGAATGGAATCGACAGGCTTGAAAAAAACGCGAGCCTTTGATGGGGACCACAAATGGGCGGAGGGGAAAAAACGATTTGGAGGGCGGGATGCAAACTCAATGATGTAGCTGGAAGACACCAGTTCTCTGACTCACCTGTCTTCTACGACAGCGAGCAAGACGTGACGAAACAAAGAAAGGTGGCCACTGACTGAGGTGGTGTCTTCCATAGCTGAGGTCAAGTCAGGAAGAGGAGAATCTGTGGGATCTAGATCCCTTCGGTCTGGACTGTTTGGGCCAAGACTGCCAGGCCGTGTTTGGTTTGTGTGTGGACTGGCGAACCCCTGTCTCTGCGGGGGGAGAGGGCGACCTTTGCGATGGGTGGGAGACCGACCAGCCTAACTAGTTCCGAAAGGAACGAAAACGTACCTGCTGATGCAGCACAAAGGGGCATCTCGATGTATGTTAGGGAAGAGAGGTACTCTTAACCCTGGTGGCATCCGAAATTAGTTTGTCAAGCCGTTCTCCAAAGAGGCGGCCGCTAAGATATGGAAGACTAGTAAGGGATTTTTTGGAGGCAGAGTCCGCTCTTCACTCTCTGAGCCAAAGCGCTCTGCGGATGGTGATGGCATTCAAGGCTGCAATAATTGCGCAATTAGCTCAATCTAAGGACGCATGCATAAGATATTCTCCGGCTACTCAGATCTGGGCTGCTAGGTCAGCTAACTCGGGAGAGAGGGTGGTATCTCATAGAGAAGATTGCAGGGAATCTGCCCAGGTCATAATTGACTTAGTGACCCACACAGAAGCGAAGGATGGTGGGAGGGAAGAACCGGATACCTCGAAGACCGAGCGCGCCAATTGTTCCACCTGTCTATCGGTTGGGTCTTTAATGGAGGATCCATCTGTCAGAGAAAGTAAAGTTCTTGCCGCTAGATGGGATCTGGAGGGGGTCGACCGATGGAAAATCCGCCAAGGGTTGGGGCGAAGGGGTAGCGAGCCTGGATGACCTTACGGTTTCCAAATATTTTATCGGAGCGACCTCTGTTTCCTTAGCAGCTCCTGAAATTCAGGGTGATCCGCCAATAGTTTTTTAATGCGTTTGACCTTTTTAAATAGACGGAATGGGCTGGAGTCTCACAAGGTGGATTGTCTACATCAAGTGTCCAGTTGACAGCCATGATTAAATCCTCAGTGAAGGGCTGCTGAATGACAGTGGGCTCACAAGTCTGGCAGTGGGGAGTAGAGTGTCCGCTAGGCAGCTGAGTGCAACATGTAATGCAAGAGGCATATGAGACTGTGTAAGATTTGGTGTTCTTGCTGGTCTTTGAGCTAGGCATGGTTAGGCAGGTGATATATACATATGAATATATATATATGGCCAGTAAATATAGGTGCACTGCTTGGTACACTGTTGGGGGAAGTATGCAGAGACAGGGAGCAGAGCCAATAGGCTGAGCTGCAGCAGAGTAGGATCTGCTGAGCTCCTTACCCCAGACCTGGTCTAGCCTCCAAAACAGCTTTGCCCTGGTCCAGTGTCCCCCTGCCTGTGCACAGATGTCGCGGCGAGAGCCTGAAATCTGATGCTTGGTACACTGTTAGGGTGCTGCACGTACAGGGAGGAAGTGGGAGGACTGTGGGCAAAAGGGCACGCAGGAGATCTCGCGATAAGCTAGACACGCCGACAATGCTGCCGATGATGCAAGAGGGAGGGAAAGGGGGTAGGAAGGCGGTCCGGACGCAATAACGTTGAATCGGGGGCAGGCGGGAGGTCGGAGTCGCCAGATTGTAGGCCGGAGCTGGCAGCTCAAGTAAATCGCGGCCCCGGAAAGGTTGAAGGGCCGGCACTGAGGTACCGGGCCGCAGAACCGGTAGTGAATCCCTTATGTTGGGCCTATGTGCACCAGTACAGAGGGGGTGGGAGGTGGGGGGGGGTTGGGGTAGGGACCCAGGATGAGAAGTCTGCAAAACATGCCTGAATGTTTGGTGCACTGGTAAGGGATCTGCAGGGTCCATGGTGTGCACTGTGCTGCTAAGGGAACTGCAGGGTGCATGGTGTGCACCGTGCTGCTGACTATGGAGGGATAGGGGTAGTCTGTTGGTGGTTTTGGGAGAGCGGTACGAGAAGGCACCATCATGCGTCTAATCTTCATTCTGAGGGAAAATGATAGGAAAAAAAATTAAGGAAAAAGACGTGGGTCAGTAGACCGCATCTGCCTCCTACTAACACGAAGCTAAAACTGGTTCGGTTTGTGCCAGCCAGGGATGTATACTGCAGGGGAGGAATTACTCTAGATTCTACTTTACTTATTTACTTTTAGATTCTACTTAGTGTCGCCTCCTGGTAAACTGCAGCATAACACCCATGGTCCTGTGTCCCCCAATGAGGCGACTGAGAAAGCAGGAAACTGGATATAGAAAGTTGATAAAAGTCTGCACTGCTGTATGGTTAAAGATGGACTAAGGTATATCGATCGTGCAGGTAGTTTTACTTTACACATTTCAAAGTGTTTTCATCATTTATTCCTCAGGAAACCAAAGGATTGGAGTTCTGTGAAAGAAATGAGAAAAACACTTTGAAATGTGTAGAATAAAACCACCTGCATGATTCATATAATTTGGTCCATTTTTAAATCATACAGTAGCACAGACTTTTATCCACTTCCTATATCCAGTTTCCTGCATTCTCAATTGCCTCATGGCCAATTATTTACATATACACTTTCCCACCTGCTTATTTTCCTATCATCTCCACCCTTCTCTGGCTCTATGAAGCCAAAGCTGTCAAAGGGAGGGTGGAGACTGAGGGAAACAGGGATTTTTGTGTACTCACCGTAAAATCCTTTTTTCCAAGCTCATCTTTGGGGAACACAGAACCATGGGTGTATGCTTTTCTGCCACTAGGAGGTGACACTAAGTAGACATAAAAGTTAAGTCCTCCTCCCTGCAGCATACACCCATCCATTGGTGCAGTTAGTTAGTTAGTTTAGTACTAAAGCAGTAGGATAAGGCAGTAACGTAATAAGGCACAAGAGGCGTAAGCCAAGGTTCTGTGTAGCTTATTGGAATGTGACAGGGTAGGTGCGGTGTCCCCCAATGATGAGCTCGGAGAAAAGGATTTTACGGTGAGTACACAAAAATCCCTGTTTCTCCTTTGCATCATTGGGGGACACAGGACATGGGACGTCCTAAAGAAGTCCCTGGGTGGGAATTAGCTGAGTGGCGGTCAAGCATTATGCGCCAGCCGCTTACAGATGCGCGACTGCAGCTTGTAAAATTTTTCTTCCTATGCTTGCATCTGCAGAGGCCTGGGTGTGAATGTTGTAGTGTTTGGTGAAGGTATGCAAGCTGGACCAGGTTGCGGCCTTGTAAACCTGAGTTGCCAAGATCTGGTGTCGAATGGCCCATGAGGCGCCCACTGATCAAGTTGAGTAAGCCTTGATCCCTGCTGGGATTAGCCTGCTTTTGACGCGGTAGGACTTCTGGAATGCTGAGTGAATCCACCTTGCCAATGTGGATTTAAAAGCCGCCGTCCCTTTCTTAGGTCCTTCGTTGATGAAGAACAGCATTTCTGTTTTATGGAATCAGGCTGTTAGGGAGATGTAGCGTCTGATGGCCCGTACTAGGTCCAAGGTATAAAGCTGTTTTTTTGAAGCAGTGTACAGGAGCTGGACAAAAGGATGGCAGGACGATGTCCTCATTGAGGTGGAAGTGGGACACAACCTTGGGAAAGGAGGACGGTGCTGGACAGAGAACTACCTTATCCTTGTGGAAGGATATGAGTTGGGGACGACAGAATAGGGCGGCTAGTCCCGAGACACGCTTGATTAATGTGATTGCGACTTTCCATGAGAGATGGGTTAAGGATACTTCTTGCAGTGGTTCGAACGAGGAATTTTGTTGGGTGCCCAGAACTAAGTTTAGGTCCCAGACAGCCACGGTTGTCTTGTAGGGGGGCCGCGTGTGCAAGACCCCTTGGATGAATGTTTTGACCTGTGGTTTGGTAGCAATCCTGCATTGGAATAGAACGCTTAGGGACAAGATTTGGCCCTTGATGGACCTGAGTGCTAGGCCAGAGTTAATGCCAGTTGGAAGGAACTCCAAGATTGTAGGGATGGAAAGAAGGAGTGGGTTAGATTTGCGGTCTTTGCACCACCGGAAAAAGGTCTTCCCGGTGCGGTGATACATGCACGAGGATGTTGGTTTGTGGGCATTAACCATGGTGGTTATGACCTCTGGTGAAAAGCCTGCCTAGGTCAGGACCCAGGATTCAATAGCCACACCATCAAAGACAGGGTCCCTGAGTTCTGGTGACAAGTGGGGCCCTGGGTTAGAAGGTCCATTCGGTTTGGGAGTGGCCAGGGTGCATCGGCGAGGAACTGTACGAGCTCTGTGTACTGTCTTGGGCGATAAGTATTACTTGAACTCTTTCTGCTTTGATCTTTCTGATCACTCGCGGGATTAGTGGCAGTAAAGGAAAGACGTATGGGAGTCGCAATTGGCGCCAAGGGAGGACCAGCGAGTCCATTGCCTAGCGCTAAAGGATCCCGGGACCTGGTGACTTTTGCGTTCATTCTTGATGCCATGAGGTCTACGTCGGGGGTTCCCCAGCGCCGACAGATTTGTAGAAAAACGTCTGGATGTAGGGACTATTCTCCTGAGGCCAGTCCCTGGCGGCTCAGGAAGTCTGAGCCCAGTTGTCCACTCCCGGGATGTGGACTGCTGATATGACTGACTGAGTTTTTTCGGTTCAGTGTAGGATATGTTCCACTTCGCGCATGGCGGATTTGCTGCGTGTGCCTCCCTGATGATTGATGTATGCTACTGCCATTGCATTGTCTGACTGAATGCGGATAGGGCGACCAGCTAAAAGGTGGTGGAAGTGTTGGAGCGCTAAGCAGATCACCCATAGCTCCAGAATATTGATTGGGAATTGTGACTCCTGGGGCGTCCAGCAGCCTTGTGCCGTGTGTTGGCAATAGACGGCCACCCAGCCAAGTAGGCTGCCGTCGGTGGTTACAACTAGCCACTGAACTGCGAGAAAGGATCTTCCCTGTGTTAGTGAAGATGGCAGTGTCCACCAGGTGAGTGCCTTTTTGACTGGTATAGGACTGGATAGGCAGTGCTTATGGTCGAGGCTGAAGGGAATTTTGTCCCGAGCTGAGAGGAAGGCCAGCAGCAAGGGTCGGAAGTGTAGTTGAGTGAAGGGAACTGCTTCCATTGATGCTACCATGTTCCCTAGGACCCCCATGCTGAAGCGGATGGATTGAGGAAAACTGCAAAAGCATGCAAACTCCTTTGCGAATCGCCGTTGCCTTGTCTTGAGGGAGTATGACTAGCCCTCGTGCGGTGTCGAAGGTCATCCCTAGAAAAATTATTGTTTGGGCAGGCGTTGGGGATGATTTGTCTAGGCTTATGAGCCACCCTAGGCTAGAGAGCGTGTCCGCTGTTATTTGGACGCTTTTGAGGCATGTTTGGAAGGATGGTCCCTTGATTAGCAGGCTGTCTAGGTAGGGGAGGACAACCACTGCCCACCAATGGAGAATGGTCATGACGGCCGCTATGACTTTTGTGAAGACTCTGGGCGCGGTTGCGAAACCAAAGGGCAGTGCGAAGAATTGGAAGTGGTGTTTTGAATGGCGAACCGCAGATACTTTTGGTGCGAGGGATGTGGAGGCATGCGTCCTGTATGTCGATGGTTGCTAAGAACTCCCCTTTTTCCATTGACGCAATTACTGAGCGTAGCAACTCCATTCTGAATTGCCGGACTCTTACGAATTTGTTGAGGTCTAGGAAGGGGTGTACTGTTCCGTATTTTTTTGGGACAACAAACAGGTTTGAGTAGTAACCTTTCAACTTTTCGGTCTCTGGTACTGGAACTATGACACCGGTTTTGAGTAGTGAGTTGATGGCTTTGAAAAACGGGCGCGCGTTTGGTTTGGGGGGACGCGAGAGGAAAAAACAAGTTGGAGGCCGGGATGAGAATTCTATTTTGTAACCTGACGACACCAGTTCTCTGACCCAATTGTCATGCACGACAGCGAGCCATGAGTGGAGGTGGTGTTGGAGACATCTGCTTATTGTGTTGGTATCGAGCGGGTGGGGAGGGAGTCATGCGTTGAAACTTTGAGGTCTCGCGCCCACAGAACAGGTTTGTTTAGGGCGGCTTTTCCAGGTGGTATTGGTTTTCAATGAGAATAGGGCATTTCAGTCCCCGCATGTAGGCCGCCCTGCGTCTGTGCTAGTCATTGAGGTGGACCATCCCGATGTCCCGTGGGAGATGCGGGGTCGTGACTGTGGTTGTGGGCGGTGAAAGGGCCACTTGAGCCTTAGCTGGGGAAGAAATTTGCTTTTTCCTCCCGTGGTTTCGGAGAGGAGTTGGTCAAGCTTTTCCCGGAATAGGCGACCTCCTTGGTAGGGTAGAGTTATGAGGGATCTCTTAGATACGGCGTCTGCGTACCAGCCTCTGAGCCAGAGAGTTAAGCGCATGGATATGGTGTTTGCCGCTGCGAACGCGGAACAGTTGGCTGTGTCTATGGACGTAAGCACGAAGTATTCCACGGCCATTGAGAGTTGGTCGAGTAGGTCAGTTGCATCACTGTCTTGAAATAAAGCGCGTAGGGAATTTATCCAAGATACCGCTGCTTTTGCGACCCACGCCGTAGCGAACGAGGGTGAGAGCTGCTCCTGAGGTTTCAAAGACTGAGTGCGCCAGGTTATCTAATTGGCAGTGGTTTGGGTCTTTGATAAACGAGCTGTCTGAGAGTGTAAGTAGGGTTCTGTTAGCTAGGCGCGACACTGGAGGGTCAGCCCATTCTTTATGATGGTGAAGCAAAGGGGTATTTAGCTTCAATAGGTCTGTGACCTGCAAAGCGTTTGTCTGGGCGGTCCCAATGTTGTTGGATTATGTTCTTAAAATCATCGTGATTAGAGAAGACTCAATGAGAGCGTTTTGCCTTTGTAAAAGACACTGTGTACTCTGGAGCAGTGGCAGGGTCGTCATTTACTTTTAATGTTTCCCTGCTGGAGTGGGAGCGGCGACATGTGTTGTCACTGGCTGTATGGGAACCGGGAAGCGACTGCACTATTTGGGCTAGTGGGTCCACCCGTTGCGTCAGTGCCAGGGCCCAGGGAGGGACGTCAGATGTACTGGGTTCTGCGTCAGTGGTAGGCTGAGTGGGGCACTGGGGTTCACAATTAAGGCAGAGTTGCAATGAATGTCCCCGTGGGAGCGCAATCGGGCAGTTGGTGCATGATGCCTCGCCCCCCGTTTTGTTTTTGTTATTATTTGGGTGGTTTGAGATCTGCCATGGTATACCAGATTACAGCGAAAAAAGGGTACTGCAGTATACTAAGCGGTTTGCTTTGAAGGCAAAGGAGCAGACACTGGGCAGGAGGGTGAGAATCTGTAGGGAGGAGGGTATCCTATTGGAGCTTACCAGGATCCTGTGTCCCCTTGTCGTACGGTATGCTGAGGTGCTGGGCAGAGGAGCTTTCGCTTCAGAGGCACCGGACGAAAAGGGCTGTGGGGTGGTTGTGCACTGTGTTAGTAAGTGGCCTTTGTGCAGCTCCCCTTTGTGAAGGGGGGGGCGAGAGGGGAGCCAGGGGACGCCAGGTTGTAGTATAGGGCTTGTTTATGTACCTGGGGCTGCTGGTGTGCTTCACATGCAGTTCATTTGTCTCAAATTTCACGCCGCTCTTGGGGGCATGGTTTGGTGGCGTGACTATGCTGCCTGTGCCGCAGCGTCGCATCATTAAGGAAGCGTGTGCAAAGTTGCCTCTAGCCCTGCATCATAGCGGTGGGCGTGTCCAGATGCCATGATTGCCATTTACAGTGGTCAATCGCGGCCAGCCATGGCCGAGTGCTTCATTGTGCCCGCCCCTATGACGCGTGACAGTCAAGTGACGCATGCCAATCACGGCTGGCCTGGGAGGTGCTAGTGTGCAGGCCCAGAGTGGGGCTTTGGTTAATACAGGCTCCCAAGGGCGGTGCTGGGGCCTGCGGTACCGGCAGGCTGCGGTGCCGCATGTTGCTGACCCCTTCCTCTGCCGCACGCCCCATACACGCACCTAGATCTTACCAAAGGTGTGCGTCCCGGCATGGAGCCGCCGCAGAAGGATGGACACAGGACCCTGGGGAGGTGGCTGCCTGCAGCAGCATGTTCTTGTTGAGCATCATGTGGTGCTATGAGCTCTCAATCACCTTCTCCATGACTGGAGGAGGCAAGAGTTAAAATGCACCTTTTGCATCCCCACTGTTGTGCAGGGGGATGCAGTGAGAAGTGTGTGGTGTGGATCCCCTAGGTCCATACTTGGGGAATGCGACAGAGTTGGCCGGGGAGAAAAATTAGCACAGGCCGATCCTGTGATCAAAAGGGGAGATCGGAACCCTTATAGGGGACCGTCAGCCCTACAATGAAAAGGTGTTATAGGGGATGTCTGTTTCTCCTGCCCGTCTTGTGCGATCCTCCTTTTTGAGAAGAGCGCTGCCATAAAGGAAGCCGTTGCCCGGGCTAAATGAAGAGAAATGGAAAAAAAAAAAAGAAAATTAAAGGATAAATGTGATCTGATAAGCACACACCCATGGTCCTGTGTCCCCCAATGATGAGGAGGAGAAAACAAGCAAGTGGGAAGGTGTATATAAATGATCGCCCCACCATGAAGCACAGAGCATCTGTGCTTTGTTTTAACAGTAATTCTGCGCCGATAGTCCCTTTTAAGGGGAACCTAATGGATTGAAGTACCAACTATTCAGAAACAATACAATTTTCTGGCATTGTAAGAACCTTTAGATTGAAAGAACTCTAAAGAACCAAAGATTCTCCTCCACAAAAACTTTATTGATCCGACATACACATCAGATGAAATAATACATGCACATTTCGGTCAACAAATGGGTGTACATAAAGGCTTTGTTGGCCGAAATGTTGCACATTTTTTAATTTATCTCGTGTATTTTGGTATTGACAATGTTTTTTGTGGTGCAGAATCTTTGGTGGCTCATATTTTCCTTAATTTATTGTAATTTTACAACTACATGGAGGATTTTATCAAATAAGCACGGAAAGTAAAGGCCCCGTTACACCTAGCGACATTCCAACGATCTCGACAACAACACGACCTGGCAGGGATCACAGAAATGTTGCTAAGTGGTCGCTGGTGAGATGCCACACAGGCAGATCTACTCACCGATGCGGCGAGCCCCGACGGTCATTGGGATCTGTCACTGTCACGGGCGTAGCATGGAGATCGTTGGTCGTTTTCCCTGCCACACTCACCGATGCAGCATGCCCAGCGGGAGAAATACAATGAAAAAATGTCCCAGGCCATTCCGCAACGATCAGCGATCTCACAGCCGAGGGCCGTTCGCTGCTACGTGTCACACGCAGCGATATCGCTGGCGAGGTTGAAGCAACATCCACAGAACCTGTGACGTTATGGAGATATCGTTAGCGATATCGCTACGTGTAACGGAGCCTTGAGAGTAAGAACCTTTATTGATTACTTAACACAGCAGCCAAAACTGTAAGTCTTAGGGTACAACTTCTTTTTCTTTTAAAAAAAAATAAAAGAAAACTTACCGAGCCGACTCATTTTCTATCAACTCAAAAGTACGAGCAATAGCCAAATATGGGACCCTAAAACATGAAATGTTACTCAGCAAAATCATCATCACACATTATAAGAAAGGAAGACACATTAATACTATTTAGTGCCAAGTGTAAGTAACCCCTGTTTTAGAGGCAGCATCAGTGGAACAACTATCTGTAAGGTGCTCTAACCCTGCTATTCTGTTCGGGTGTACTATACACTTATAATGTTGCGGTAATTTTTGACCGGACCTATTAAAGTCTTGATTTTTATCTAATTTAAGTGTTTTATTTGAATACATGTTGCATTATTATACTGTACTGTATGCGAACGTGGTTGTTCATAAACAAATGAAATAAAAAATTTCAAATTTGGTCATTTTTGTCCGAACAAAAAAGCAGGGTTAAAGCAAATATCCATCATGCATAGCCTGCATGCATATCAATGGGAAAATTAATTATTTTAAGGTACAAATGGATTTTTAGTAAGAATTACAAAACTTGATGTTGTCAAAATAAATGTTCACCATATATTTTCTCTAAGTACTTATGAAAAAAAAACGCAATTAATCTGCAGATATGGGGTTAATCAGCAAGTTAATAGTTTTCTGAAACCGCAGCACTAAGTTGTGTGTCCGCAAGTGTGAACCCAGCACTTAGTGCAGCCGCAGCACTAAGACTGGGTTCACACTTGCGGACACACAACATTCTGCGGAGGGGATCCACAAGCTGAGTGCAGCCTCCGCAAGCCCCTATGTTTATAATGTGAGCGCACGGTGCTGCGCTTGACTGCGCATGACCGTGCGCTCCCATTCATTTACCTGTGTGATGTGTACGCAGGCAAATGCCTGCGCACAAATCTCACACTCTCGTCCGCACCAGGAATGCGACATGTTGCATTCCTGGTGCGGATGAGTGTGTGTGATTTGCGCGCAGGCATCTGCCTGCGTACAAATCACACAGGCAAATGAATGGGAGCGCACGGTCTTGCGCAGTCAAGAGCAGCACCGTGCGCTCACATTATAAACATAGAGGCTTGCGGAGGCTGGACTCAGATTGCGGATCCCCTCCGCAGAACGCTGCGAAGGGGTCCGCAAGCGTGAACCCAGCCTAATAGCCTTGCTGCCTGGAGGAAATTAAAATTATTCCTTCCGGCAGCCTCAGGTTGTTATTCATAGAGGTGCAGCTGGAAAAGCTTCCGTCACCCTTCAGTACATGGTGAACAGTGGCTGTAACCACATCCCAGCACTGAGTGACAGTCGGCTCTGCACAGATTTACTCCTGAGGTGGCTGTCCATGCCGGGGTGTGGTTAGAGCCGCCGCTCACCAGGTACTGAGCGGTGACTGAACTGCGCCTCTATGACTGAAAGCACAAGGCTTCAGGGAGGTATGAAGTTCATTTCCCCCCGGCAGTCAGGCTTTCATAGCAGTGGCCAAGTAGCTTTAGAATCATTACCTATTTACTTGCAGATTAACCTCATATCAGTAGGTTAAAGGGACTCTATCAGCACAGAACAACTGTTCACACCCAGCGCTTGAGCATTATAACGAGGCCACTCATTTAAGTAATACACCTTCTCACCTACTTGTTTGATATGTCTACTCCTTTTCTGTACTTATGATGCCAGAGCTGTCTATCAATGAAGAGGGGAGGGTTGAGATTGAGGGAAGACAAGCATGTGGGAAGGTGTATATAAATGATTGTACTTTGTTTGAATAGTCATTATGTGCTCAGAGAATTCCTTTAATAGCGATTTTTTTCCTTCAAAGGATTATTTTCAACCAAGATCTTTGCCAGCATAAAGCTGTCCAGTCTTTACTTCGGTGTTAGTAGGCGGAGCCAAGCACTCTTCCAATAATCATTGTTTCGGTCAAAGCTTCTAGAAATACTGTGACACATTAACAGATTTGTCAACACTTATTTTTAAGTCTACACGCTTATAACTATTTGTACCTAGAGACAAAAGGACCATTGAACAAGCAAATGACTTGAAAAAGGGATTAGGACAAATGCTTTGGAAAACAATGGGGATTACATATTTATTGTGCACGACTGATAAAAAGTCAGGAACTAATAAAGAAGGAGAGATGAAGAATTGATGTATACAAATCAATGGGTTGGAAAATGATGGCTGGCATGTCAGTAGTTAACTCCTTAGCTTGGAATGAACAGTACAGACCTAAGGTTTGGACACACCTTATCATTCAAAGAGTTTTCTGTATTTTCATAACCATGAAAATTGTAGATTCACACTGAAGGCATCAAAACTATGAATTAACACATGTGGAACTTAACAAAAAAGTGTGAATCAACTTAAAATATTATTTACACGTCGCAACATTGCATGCAGTTTCACTTGCAACTTACTGGTTGCAGTGAAATCATGGACACACTGTTCCATTTTGTTGCCGTGTACAAATGTAACAATGTGTCCATGATTTCACTGCAACCAGTAAGTTGCAAGTGAAATTGCATGCAATGTTGTGACGTGTAAAGGTACCTTTATATTCTAGGTTCTTCAAAGTAGCCACCTTTTGCTTTGATTACTGCTTTGCACACTCTTGGCATTCTCTTGATGAGCTTCAAGAGGTAGTCACAGGAAATGGTTTTCACTTCACAGGTTTGCCCTGTCAGGTTTAATAAGTGGGATTTCTTGCCTTATAAATGGGGTTGGGACCATCAGTTGTGTTGTGCAGAAGTCTGGTGGATACACAGCTGATTGTCCCACTGAATAGACTGTTAGAATTTGTATTATGGCAAGAAAAAAGCAGCTAAGTAAAGAAAAACGAGAGGCCATCATTACTTTAAGAAATGAAGGTCAGTCAGTCTGAAAAATTGGGGACACTTTCAAAGTTTTCCCAAGTGCAGTTGCAAAAACCATCAAGTGCTACAAAGAAACTGGCTCACATGAGGACCGCCCCAGGAAAGGAAGATCAAGAGTCACCTCTGCTGCGGAGGATAAGTTCATCCGAGTCACCAGCCTTAGAAATCGCAGGTTAACAGCAGCTCAGATTAGAGACCAGGTCAATGCCACACAGAGTTCTAGCAGCAGACACATCTCTACAACTGTTAAGAGGAGACTTTGTGCAGCAGGCCTTCATGGTAAAATAGCTGCTAGGAAACCACTGCTAAGGACAGGCAACAAGCAGAAGAGACTTGTTTGGGCTAAAGAACACATGGAATGGACAGTAGACCACTGGAAATCTGTGCTTTGGTCTGATGAGTCCAAATTTGAGATCTTTGGTTCCAACCACCGGGTCTTTGTGCGATGCAGAAAAGGTGAACGGATGGACTCTACATGCCTGGTTCCAACCGTGAAGCATGGAGGAGGAGGTGTGATGGTATGGGGGTACTTTTGCTGGTGACACTGTTGGGGATTTATTCAAAATTGAAGGCATACTGAACCAGCATGGCTACCACAGCATCTTGCTGCGGCATGCTATTCCATCCGGATTGCATTTAGTTGGACCATCATTTATTTTTCAACAGGACAATGACCCCAAATACACCTTCAGGCTGTGTAAGGGCTATTTGACCAAGAAGGAGAGTGATGGGGTGCTACGCCAGATGACCTGGCCTCCACAGTCACCAGACCTGAACCCAACAGAGATGGTTTGGGGTGAGCTGGATCGCAGAGTGAAGACAAAAGGGCCAACAAGTGCTAAGCATCTCTGGGAACTCATTCAAGACTGTTGTTAGACCATTTCCGGTGACTACCTCTTGAAGCTCATCATGAGAATGCCTAGAGAGCGCAAAGCAGTAATCAAAGCAAAAGGTGGCTACTTTGAAGAACCTAGAATATTAAGAGACATTGCCAGTTGTTTCACACTTTTTTGTTAAGTAAATAATTCCACATGTGTTAATTCATAGTTTTGATGCCTTCAGTGTGAATCTACAATTTTCATAGTCATGAAAACAAAGAAAACTCTTTGAATGAGAAGGTGTGTCTAAACGTTTGGTCTGTACTGTATATATGCACACTCATCCAGACTCTGGTGATTAGTCTCCTTGGCAACAAACTGTAAACTATGTAAAATAAAAGCTAAGCAAAAGAATGACATGTAGACAGAGAGAATAAAAACACATTTGCAATTTACTTTCTTTTTCTAAGTATACCAATTTCTTAGCACAAGAATATTCCTTTAATGCTTGAGTGAGTTACAAAAGTCATTTTTGTTTAAAATGTTTTAACATTGGTGAAAAGTGGCGATAGGTGCTGTGTTTGACAGCACCAGTCTCTGTGGGGACCCTTTGTTCACAGCTGATTGGCAGAGTTCGGCTCCATCTGCAGCTTTACAGGCAGACCCTGACTGTCAGGCTAGGGGCATACAACCATAGATTCTCTCATTTGAAAGAATCGGGTTTACTATGCTATGACCAAACTATGATCAGAGTTCGATCTAAGTGTCAGCTTTAGTGTGGTCAGATACTCTCAGATGAAAAAAATCAGGCCACAAAGTGGAGACCAAGATGGAGAACAAAATTTCTTAATCTTCTCCAATGTGCTAGTCCACAGAAATTAGACTGTACTCGGATGACATCCAAGTGCAGTGCGGTGCTTTCCATGCACACATAGACTTTAAATGCGATTTGTTTTTCACGCAGACTCAGTATGAGAACATAAAACGCTAATAAGGACTGCCCCATTACAAGTCATTGGTCTGAATGCTATTCAATTAAATAATTACTGGATAGAGCTTGTCCGATAAATACAGTAGTGTGAGCAAGCCCTTACAGCCGTATTTGCTGTGTGGGGAGAGCTCAGTCTCCAATCTCATTTCATACAGCTACTCTTGACTTGCATTGATCCAAAAGTAGAATCTTCCATAATATGAAACTCCGACTTCCATCTTCAAGACTTCACTTTTGCTAAGCCCGTTCTCTGGAAACACTACCCCCATGAGATACAATCAATATCTACCCCACATATTTTTAAGCATGCTCTGGACCTATCACCTCATCAATCTAATGGTTTCCTGTGCCTTCTTCCAAATTTTCCACAGAATTTGACCCCACTTATTCATATGGTTCCACATCCTTCATGCACCCAATAGCACTTGAGGCACATACTTTATATAAAATCCCCCATTATAAATGATGGCTGGACTATCCATAACGAGCATGTTTTACTTTTTATGCAGCCCTATTTCTTCATAAATTTTAGCCTGCGAGCAGAGCGCTCGCTCCTCCTGTAACTGGTAAACTGTGTGTTACTTTGTAATGTCTTTACAGTGTCACCACTCAGCTGTAAAGTGCTGTGGAATGTGTTGGCACTAAAGAAATCTAAAAATATTATCACGGATAAGGGTATAAACTGGTCAAATATTATTAGACATTGATAACATGAATGCTCCCTTCCATACAATGAGTTGTTTTTATAAGTACTTGTACTTGCCAGTTATGGGGGAAGGTTCCTAGCTGCAAGATTCATGTCTTGTTCATAAATACTAAACTTAAAAAAAATCAGTTATGTTAAGCACAGTATAATCAAAATTAAACACTTACATTTGACCAGTGTTCCAGCAGGCATCCTTTATGGGATGATAGCCACTTTTGGATGGATTATAGTCAGTCTCTTTCTGTGAAACATCTTGCTTCGAGGTACCAAAGAAACTGAAAGTGAATGGTTCATATTCAATAGGCATCTGAACAGTATAAGTCAAATTATCAGTGCTCAACACATTACAGTCCATCTTTAAAAAGTTATAGGAAAAGAAGCTGTGACTGAGGTAGCAGCTAGGATGAGTGGCTACAGGACGGCCAAGAGCAAGAGGACTTGTGTCCTGCGTCTGCTGCCAACATCTTCACCCGTGTCAGATGGAGAGTTTAATTTTGAAAAGTATTTGGATGACACGTTTTTTTTTTTGGTTTTTTTTTTAAGTTGAAGGTAGACTCCATCTAGTTCAACCCATAGCCTAACATGTTGATCCAGAGGAAGGCAAACAAAAAAAACCCATGTGGCAACACAAAGCTCCACATTGTGGGAAAAAACTTCCTTCCTGACTCCATAAACAGCAATCAGATAAGGTCCCTTTAGCAACGCCTTATCAAAGAATCTAGTATATACTGTATTTTTTGGACGATAAGATCCACTTTTTTCCCCAACAATTTTGGGGGAAAGTGGGGGGTGCGTCTTATGGTCCGAATATAGGACCTGTGTGACTGTGGGGCTGTGTTGCAGGGAGCTGCGGCTCTTGAGCGGACTGTGAGGAGGCTGCGGGGGTCTGCTAACGCAGCAGGAAGTCACATGCTCCCGCTCATTTAACATGCACAACACCTGCCGCTGTCCATCAGCTCAGTGCTGAAGCAGATATGAGGGGTGGCGAATGGATGCAGGGCATATTAAATTAAATAAAGTGCTCCCTTCCCCATCATTAGATATGCCCCCCCCCCCCCATTGTCCTGGATATGCCCTCCCTACCCCCGATGGTGACTGAGCTTCCCTGATGTCCCCCATTGTCCTGGATATGCCCCCCATACTGCTGCACAACAAAAGAAACTATGTAATACTCACCCATCCGATGATTGCCTCCGTCTCTTCTGGTTGCCAGCACTCGTGGCCCAAGTCCTTTTGCATTGCCGAGGTAAACCACCATGTGATCGTCACGGCAGAGTGACATTATCACTGCGCACATGATCGGTTACCTCAGTGACGCAGAAGGACTCAAACCACAAGTGCTGGCAACCGTAAGAGATGGAGGCAATCGTCAGATGGGGTGAGTTTTACATAGCTTGTTATTTTGTTGTGCGGCAGCATGGGGGCATATCCAGGACAATGGGGGACATCGGGAAAGCTCAGTCACTATTGGGGGGAAGCTTGGCACAATTGGCGGGAGAGCATATCCAGGATGATGAGGGAGAAGGGGGTACATCCATGATGGGAGGTAATGATCCTGGATGGTGGGGCTATATCCCAGGGTGGGGGACTATATACCAGGATTGGGGGCTGTATACTCTGGATAGGGGCTATATACCTGGAGGGGGCTGCATACAAGAATGGGGGGCTGTATACCAGGATGGGGGGGCTATATTCCAAGATGGATGGCTTTATCCCAGGATGTGGAGCTGTATCCCAGGATGGGGGGCCATATCCAGGATGGGGGATGCAATATACCAGAACAAGGGGCCATATTACAGATGGGGGGGCTATATACCAGGATGGGGGGCTATATACCAGGATAGGGGGGCTGTATACAAGGATGGGGGGGGCTGTATACAAGGATGGGGGGGGGGGCTGTATACCAGGATGGGGGGCTGTATACCAGGATGGGGGGCTGTATACCAGGATGGGGGGCTATATTCCAAGATGGGGGCTGTATCCCAGGATGGGGGCTGTGTCCCAGGATGGGGGGTAATATCCAGGATGGGAGGCTATATACCAGGATGGGGCACTGTTTCCCACAATGGGGATCCATATCCAGGAAGGGAAATGCTATACACCAGAACGAAGTGCCATATTCCGGAGGGGGGGCTAAATCTCAGGATGAAGGGCTGTATCCCAGGATGGGGGGCTCTATACTACCGTGTTTCCCCGAAAGTAAGACAGGGTCTTACATTCTTTTTGTGGCCAAAAGTGGCACCCTGTCTTACTTTCGGGGGGGGGCCTTACATTGGAGGCCCCACCATCCATCCATCCACACACTGCAGCCATCCATCCACACATTCCCACACATACAGACAGACACATGCATACACATATATACACATATACACACACCATACACACCACACACACCACACACACACATAGCACCGCTTCTTACCGGGTCCGGTGTGGGGTCCCCGATGGTCCTGTGCTGTCCTCTGTGCTCCGGTCCGGTCCCCGAGATGATCCGCTGCCGTCCGCCGGGTTCCGGTGCCGGTCCTAGGCTCCATGGTCCCTGCTCTTCCGGAGTTCAGGCCTAGCTCCGCCAGGTCATAGTGTGGGCCAATTAGCATAGCGTCGCTCAAGCAAGCGTCATCGGGCGCTTGCCTCTGACGTCAGCGCCGCTATGCTGATTGGCCCACACTATGACCTGGGCGGAGCTAGGCCTGAACTCCGGAAGAGCAGGGACCATGGAGTCTAGGACCGGCACCGGAACCCGGCGGACGGCAGCGGATCATCTCGGGGACCGGACCGGAGCACAGAGGACGGCACAGGACCATCGGGGACCCCACACCGGACCCGGTAAGAATGTGTGTGTGTGTGTTGTGTGTGTGTGTGTGTGTGTGTGTGTGTGGTGTGTGTGTGTGTGGTGTGTGTGTGTGTGGTGTGTGTGTGTGTGGTGTGTGTGGTGTGTATGGTGTGTATATATGTGTATGCTTGTGTCTGAACATGTGTATGTATGTATGTAAACCCCCCCCCCCGTGTTTCCCCGATAGTAAGACCCCCCCTCCCCCCTCCCCTGCCTTACATTCGGGGGGGGGGGGGGGTCTTACATTAGCAGACCCCCCGTCCCCCCCCCCCACCCTGTCTTACTTTCGGGGGGGGGGGGGGGGGGGGGTCTTACTATCGGGGAAACACGGTAGGATGTCGGATGCTATATACCAGAATAGGGGGTCTTATTCCAGATGGGAGGGCTATATACCAGGATTGGGGGCCATATCCAGGATGGCGATTATATACCAGGATAGCGGGGCCATAAATTACTTGGAAGGGGCCCAGGATGGGGCATTACTCACTTAATTGTCAGCAGCACAAACCTCCCCCCTGAACAGTGCATTATAACCACATTTTTTTAAATAATTTCTTTTCCTCTATTTTCCTCCTCTAAAATCTGGGTGTGTTTTATAGTCCGAAAAATACGGTATAACCGGTAATATTATACTACATACTAGAATATCTAGGTCCTTCTTAAATGTTCGTAGTGAATCATTTATTACAGCATCAAAAGGTAGAGAGTTCCATAGTCTCACTGCTCTTACAGTAAAGAATCTGTGTCTGTGATTATGACTAAACCTTCTTTCCTCCAGACGTAGAGGATGCCCCCTTGTCTCCGTCTCAGGTCTAATAGTAAAAAGATCATTAGAAAGGTCTTTGTACTGTCCCCTCATATTTGTAAAGTCATGGCCAAAAGTTTTGAGAATGATACCAAAATGATATTTTCACATGATCTGCTGCCCTCTGGTTTTTATTTGTGTTTGTCTGATGTTTATATCACATACAGAAATATAATTGCAATCATATTATGAGTACCAAAAGGTTATATTGACAGTTAGAATGAATTAATGCAGCAAGTCAATATTTGCAGTGTTGACCCTTCTTCTTCAGGACCTCTGCAATTCTCCCTGGCATGCTCTCAATCAACTTCTGGACCAAATCCTGACTGATAGCAGTCCATTCTTGCATAATCAATGCTTGCATTTTGCCAGAATTTGTTGGTTTTTGTTTGTCCACCCGTCTCTTGATGATTGACCACACGTTCTCAATGGGATTAAGATCTGGTGAGTTCCCAGGCCATGGACCCAAAATCTCTATGTTTTGTTCCCTGACCCATTTAGTTATCACCTTTGCTTTATGGCAAGGTGCTCCATGCTGGAAAAGGCATTCTTGGGCGCCAAACTGCTCTTGGACGGTTGGGAGAAGTTGCTCTTGGAGGACATTCTGGTACCATTCTTTATTCATTGCTGTGTTTTTAGGCAAGACTGTGAGTGAGCCGATTCCCTTGGCTGAAAAGCAACCCCACACATGAATGGTTTCAGGATGCTTTAGGGTATGTGCCCACATAGTGGTTTAGTGACGTTCAAACCGTCAGTAAACCGGTGGAAATTTGCAGGAGCCTAGAGTTCTGAGCTCTGAAGTCTCCAGCTGTTTTCCAGCGGTTTCCCAGCGTTTTTTTCAGCGTGTGCACAGCGTTTTTCAGTCGTTTTTCCCAGCGGTTTTAAAAGCGGTTTTCTATGGAGGATTTTGTTCATGGAAACGATCAAAAACCGCCGAGAAGAATTGACATGTTGTATGCTCCTAAACCGCTAGGAAACCGCTCAACCTCTGGCAGATCCGCTCACATAAACCGACTATGTGTGCACAGCGTTTTCTAAATTACATAGGGTTACTTGTAAGTCCTAACGCTGCTTAGGATTTACATAAATTTAAATAAAACCTATGCTAAACCGCCGGCGGTTTTCGCTACTAAACCGACGTTAAACCACTATGTGGGCACATACCCTTACAGTTGGCATGAGACAAGACTGGTGGTAGCACTCACCTCTTCTTCTCCGAATAAGCTGTTTTCCAGATGTCCCAAACAATGGAAAAGGGGATTCATAAGAGAAAATGACTTTACCCCAGTCCTCAGCAGTCCACTCCCTGTACCTTTTGCAGAATATCAGTTGGTCCCTGATGTTTTTTCTGGAGAGAAGTGGCTTCTTTGCTGCCCTCCTTGAAACCAGGCCTTGCTCAAAGAGTCTCCGCCTCACAGTGCGTGCAGAAGCACTCACACCAGCCTGCTGCCATTCCTGAGCAAGCTCGGCACCGCTGGTAGTCTGATCCCGCAGCTGAATCAGTTTTAAGATACGGTCCTGGCGCTTGCTGGTCTTTCTTGGGCGCCCTGGAGCCTTTTTGACAACAATGGAAGCTCTCTCCTTGAAGTTCTTGATGATGCGATAGATTGTTGACTGAGGTGCAATCTTTCTAGCTGCGATACTCTTTCCTGTTAGGCCATTTTTGTGCAGTGCAATGATGGCTGCAAGTGTTTCTTTAGAGATAACCATGGTTAACTGAAGAGAAACAATGATACCAAGCACCAGCCTCTTTTTCAAGTGTCCAGTGGTGTCATTCTTACTTAATCATGACTGACTGATCGCCAGCCCTGTCCTCATCAACACCCACACCTGTGTTAATGGAACAATCACTAAAACGATGTTAGCTGCTCCTTTTAAGGCAGGACTGCAATGATGTTGAAATGTGTTTTGGGGGTTAAAGTTCATTTTCTATGTAAATATTGACTTTGCAAGTAATTGCTGTTAAGCTGATCACTCTTTATGACATTCTGGAGTATATGCAAATTGCCATTAGAAAAACTGAAGCAGTAGACTTTGTAAAAATTAATATTTGTATCATTCTCAAAACTTTTGGCCATGACTGTACATAGTAAGCTTTACAGCTAGCTGTTTGCTATGGGAGTCGGAAGCTTTACAGCGAGCAAAAGCCACAAATATGACCTTATCAAAAATTAGATCTGGTCAGAAAAATGTAGGAGATGGGGGTTAATGCAATTATTTTTAATTTGGCCCACTAGATAAGGTTATACGATCAGCCAAATTTAAGAACTGGCATGTTATGGAGGGGGACAAAATTCTAGCGTTGGCAGCCTTAAAAACCTTTACTTACCTATAGGAGGTGTCAAAATCTTAGGGATAAAATGATTAAAAATAGGCTAGCCCTGAAAAAAAAATGGCTAAACAAAGTACACAGTAATGGAAACTGAAAGTGTGCCAATTGCTCTTTCCACTGTACAAACAATCCTGTCAAGATTGGAGACAGATGGCATCCTGTAAGAAATGTTATTTCTTGCAAAACAAAATTTATTGTTTATGCCAACTTGTGCACTTGTGGCCTATATTACATAGGTAAGATGACACGTTTGTTATATGTAAGATTCTGTGAGCACTTTAAACAGGACCTGTCACCAAACCAGGCATGGTGATCATTACATTATACAGTTGTAATTATACAGCTGTAATTATACATTAGATTATACAGCTGTAATTATACAGCACTGAATGCAGCATGTCTGCTGCATCCAGGCAAGGGGTCCACCAGCCCTTGTGCCCCCCTGTACCACGAGATAATAGACTTAGAAAACTTACATTGAGGAGCCAAATAGGAGGTGGCTTGTGGCTGGAGCCAAAGGGCAGATTCACACCCCCTGCATGTTTAATCTGCCCACCGCCGCCTCCCTGATGCCAATCATTGTCTCCCTCGCCTGCTGCATAGTACACAGAGCTTATTGCAGTGCTGGCCGCTTTGCCCCGCCTCCTGCGGTAGCGTCACCGCTTAACCATAGAGCAGGGCAGGGAAAGGTGGTGATGTCAGAGCAGGAGGCCAGCCGCCCCGCCTCCTGCAGTGATATCACTGCTTATACCCGCCCTGCTCTATATTAACCAGCGATATCGCTGCAACGTCACAGGTTTTGTGATTTAACAGTCACCTCGCCAGCGGCCTTGCTATGTGTGACACCTAGCAGCGATCAAGCCCCCGCTGTGAGATCGCTGATCGTTACAAATCATTCAGGACCATTTTTTGGTTGTTGCGCTCCTGCTGGGCAGCATGCATCGCTGTGTTTGACAGGGACAACGACCTCAATACTACGCCCGAGAGTGACAGTATCCCAACGACTGCCGTATCGTTGCTGCGTCGCTGGTGAAATCTGACTGTTTGACATCTCACCAGCGACCACGTAGCGATGCACCAGCGATCCCGGCCAGGTCAAATCGTGGTTGGGATCGCCGGAAAGTTGCAGCATGCAAAAGGGCCCTTACTAAATTTTATCTGGAAAAGGCTCCCCCAATTGATCAGTCATATAAAAGATTTCCATGCAGGTATAATCCAGAGGTCATTAGGCTCCTGGGTCTTAATATCACTAGGAGGCGATTTGCATAAAACACTCCTAAGGAAGGAATCCCAGGGGATAATTGAATTAAGAGTACTTGGACCTGTGGGTATGAACGATAAAAATGATCTTGCAGTCTTTTTGTAATGTTACCTATTGACCCCTGATTATAAATACTATAAAAACAATACAAAATGCAAATAAATTAAAGTGTTTTTAAGTTCTGATGACGTCTTCACAGTTTGCACTTCAAGAGGAAGTACTTTGATGTCATTCACTGTCAGGACCTGTGGAAGCGCTATCGGTTGTGAACAGCCGCTGTCATCCTTGTGTCTTTGCCTCCCCTCACTCACTTGTGTGTATTCAACCGAATATGAAATAAACAGAAGACAATTCTCAAATGGCGAGTGCTATTTTCTCATACTGTTACTTTCAACATTTGCCTGGACTGAGATTGAGCATTACCAGAGCGCCAGCTGTCTGTGGTTTGAAAAAGCAACGCAGTTTGCTATAGTGCATGACAGCCTGTTTATGAGCAGTGCCCGGATTTTCTTCTTCATCGATTATAACAGATATTTATAAAAAGGCATTTTGGGCATGGGACAACTTACTTATTAAACCCAAAACTTTAAATTGTGTAAAGAAAAAAAATATTCAAAAAGACAACTTCTGCGTTTTCCTTTACAATTACCACACCTAGTCAACTTCCCAAAATGCAATAAAAAGCAATCAAAATATTGAATACACCCCAAAACTATCAGTAAAACCTACAGTTCACCACAAAAAATATTATCCCTCATACAGGTACATAAAAAAAAAAAAAATAAAAAAGAGTCACGGGTCTCATTTGATGTAATGTTGCCAGGACATTTCACCACACAATGAACTCCCTAAAAAGGTAACTTAAGAGACAATAGTGCAATTACCCTTTTACCCCACTTGCATTGAAAATCGGGAAAGAAATTCCATCATATAGTAAAGTGACTGGATTACTTCAAACAGGGCCGGCGTCAGCGCCCAGCACACACAAGCAATTGCCGCGGCCCCACGCTGTCTGGCGCAGGACAGTGTCCCCTGCTCTGCACTTACACTGCTTCCTCCCCCTGATGGCTGTGGGGCAATGGCCACAGTATATTTGACCCTGACAGGGGGCCCGCTGTGTGCTGCCCCCACTCTTTGCTTTTCTTCCTAACCTGACGCTAATCACAGTGACCGGCTTTACTGAGACTGTACTGATCTGTATCTCCTGCACCTCCTGCTTCTACTGGAATAGATCAGAGATCGGTTGCCGGCTCAGTACAGCCCGTCACTGCGATCAGTGTAAGGTTAGGAGGGAAAGTGGAGGGGAAAGCACATAGGGGGACCCCTGTAAGGGGCAAATATACAGTGCCTAGGGGCCCACAGTCATCAAGCAGCATTTCAGCACATCACCTGACATGCTGGTGCAGAATTGAGGGGCACCAGTACTCTGCAGACTGCAGATCAAGAGCGCACCGTGCTCTGCAGATCAAGAGCGCACCGTGCTCTGCAGATCAAGAGCGCACCGTGCTCTGCAGATCAAGAGCGCACCGTGCTCTGCAGATCAAGAGCGCACCGTGCTCTGCAGATCAAGAGCGCACCGTGCTCTGCAGATCAAGAGCGCACCGTGCTCTGCAGATCAAGAGCGCACCGTGCTCTGCAGATCAAGAGCGCACCGTGCTCTGCAGATCAAGAGCGCACCGTGCTCTGCAGATCAAGAGCGCACCGTGCTCTGCAGATAAAGAGCGCACCGTGCTCTGCAGATAAAGAGCGCACCGTGCTCTGCAGATCAAGAGCGCACCGTGCTCTGCAGATCAAGAGCGCACAGTGCTCTGCAGATCATGAGGGGTTTGGGTTCCTGGAGAACGGGCCGACTTCTCTGTTGGCTACAGGCTCTATGCTAGGGATGGGCTGCACCTCAATGGGGAGTGTGCAGCCGTGCTGGGTGAGAAAATGACTAGAAGGTTGGAGGAGTGTTTAAACTAGGGATTGAGGGGGAGGTTATTCATTGTACAGGAGGAGAAGATAGTGTAAATAGTAACCAGGGCACAAGTAATAAATTTTGGGGTGGCATGGGAGGTGGGGTTAGAACAGTCAATATAGTAGGAAGGAATAGAGGTAAGGAGAGATGCATAAAGTGCATGTACACTAATGCCAGAAACCTCACCAACAAAATAGAGGAATTAGAATTGATTTTGTTGGAAAATAATTATGACATGGTGGATATATCTGAGATATGGCTGGACAAGAGCTATACAGGGTTATAGTCTGTTCAGAAATGACCGTACAAATAAGCGAGGTGGAGGTGTCTGTTTATACATAAAGTCATCCTTAAAAAGCATCATGTGTGACAATATATGTGAATGTAATGAAAATATAGAGTCCTTGTGGGTGGAGATAAGGGGAGGGGGAAAAATAATAAATTACTGATAGGGGTTTGTTATAAGTCTCCAACAATAATGGAAGTGGAGGAGAATATCCTCATAAGGAAATAGATGAAGCAGTGACTGAGGGAGAAGTCATTATCATGGGGGACTTCAACTACCCCGAAATTCATTGGGGAACAGAAACCTGCAGTTGCAGCAAAGGTAAAAGGTTTTAGACAAGTATGAGAGACCTTTCACAACTGGTTCAGGACCCAACCAGAAGGGGGGCACTGTTAGACCTAATATTAACCAAAAGGCCGGACCACATATCATATATACGGGTTGGAGGTCACTTAGGTAATAGTGATCACAAAATAATACGTTTTTAAGTATCCTTTAATAAGATATGTAGTAGAGGGGCTACAAGGACACTAAACATCAGGAAGGCAAATTTCCAATGGTTGACAGATGATCTTAGGCAGGAAACACACTCTCCTAGTTACATGCGAGTCTCTTGGTCAAGACTCAGAAGAGGCTGGAGCAGTGACCCTGAACGGCTTCTCCCTCTCTGGACGGGAGTGTCAGCTGATTGTGGTTTTGTGCAGCTCCACACTCCCTGTCCAGAGAGGGAGAGGCCGTTCAGAGTCACTGCTCCAACCTCTTCAGAGTCTCGTTCGACAGACTCGCATGTTACTAGGACAGTGCGTCCGAGCCCTTAGTGCAATAAACTGGGACGATATCCCGAGACATAAAAGTACACAAAGCAAATGGGAGACATTTATTAGCATCCTGAATAGGACCTGTGCACAATATGTACCCTATGGGAATAAACATGCTAGAAATAGGAGGAAACCACTATGGCTAAATAAGGCTGTAAGGGGTGTAATAAGTGACAAAAAGAAAGCATTTATGGAATTAAAGCAAGTAGGTAGTGATGAGGCATTGAATACAGAAAATCAAATAACATCTGTTAAAAGCAAATCGAGGCACCAAAGATTGAGACAAGAAAGACTCATTGCCAGAGAAAGTAAAAAAAAAATCCCAAAATATTCTTTAACTACATAAATCGTAAGAGACGAAAAAATGATTGTGTTGGTCCCCTTAAAAATAGTTTGGGTTAAATGGTGGATGAGGAAGAGGAAAAAGCCAATATGCTAAATGACTTTTTTGCAACAGTATTTACACAAGAATATTCCATGACAGACAATATGATCAGTGATAACAAAAACTCTCCATTAAATGTAAACTGCTTAACCAAGCAAGACGTTCGGCACAGTCTAAAAAAATCACTAAGGGGTACTTCACACATTGGGACTTTCCAGCGATCCGACCTGGCCGGGATCGCTGTAAAGTCTCTCTGCAGTCGCTTTATGAGCTGTCAAACAGGCAGACTCACCAGCGACAACTCAACCACCATACAGTTCTAACCACTGAGCGACCATATACTTTGCTAACTACTGAGCCACCATACTTTGCTAAACACTGAGCCACCGCGCAGTGCTAACCACTAATGCTAGACAGAAAAGAGAGCGCTCCCTGTGATAGGACCTTCCAGGAATAAGAATTAAGGGGGGCTGTTAGGCCGCTCACCTTGGGGGGTTGTGCGCCCCCGCACAACCCCGGATAAAGCCTCCTATGGAATTTATGTCCTCTGGTCGCGGTGTCCGGGTGGCGGCGTCCTATGTCGGTCCTGCGGTTCCTCAGCGTGATATCCAGAGGTCCTTCAGCTTATTAGGTGCTGCGATCCACTAGAGCAGCTCCTGCCGAACTCCCAGAGGAAGTGGTAGCAGGAAAAAAATAGGTTTTTTTTTTTATCGGCTTGTGGAGCGCTAAATGATAGCACAAGGGGCCAATAAAGGTCTGATTTTAGTTGACGCTCTGCTTGTGATTCATTTAGCGCTCCACAAGCCGATAAAAAAAAAACTATTTTATTACTGTGCAATGCTAAACACTGAGTCACCATACTGTGCTAACCATTGAGCCACCATACTGTGCTAACCACTGAGCCACCATACTGTGCTAACCACTGAGCCACCATACTGTGCTAGCCACTGAGCCACCATATACAGTGCTAACCACTGAGCCACCATACTGTGCTAACCACTGAGCCACCATACTGTGCTAGCCACTGAGCCACCATACTGTGCTAACCACTGAGCCACCGTACTGTGCTAACCACTGAGCCACCATATACAGTGCTAACCACTGAGCCACCATACTGTGCTAACCACTGACCACCATACTGTGCTAACCACTGAGCCACGATATACAGTGCCAACCACTGAGCCACCATAGAGTGCTAATCACTGAGTCACCGTATACAGTGCTAACCACTGAGCCACATTACTATTCTAATTATTGAGACACCATATACAGTTGCTAACCACTGAGGCTCCGTATACAGTGCTAACTACTGAGCCAGCGTATACTCTGCTAACCACTGAGCCGTCATATGCGCTGCTAACCACTGAGCCGCCGTATACTCTGCTAAGCACTCTGCTGTGGGCAGGAGGGCCACCCCCCACCCCCCCGCCCCTTCCTGCCCAAACCTGGCTGCTGTTCCCCGGCCCCCTCCAGCCCGCACCCGGCCGCTGTTCCTTGGCCCCCTCCTGCTCGCATCCGGTCGCTGTCCCCCTGGCCCCCTCCTGCCCGCACCCGGCCGCTCTTCACCGGCCCCCTCCTGCCCGCACCCGGCCGCTCTTTCCCGGGCCCCTACTGCCCGCTGTTCCTTGGCCCCCTCCTGCCCGCACTTGGCCGCTGTCCCCCGGCCCCCTCCTGCCCGCCCCCGCCCGTTGTCCCCTCCTGGACTCCGGCACCGATGCACACGGGTACTGCTGTAGGTTTCTACTATATAATTGTCTACTTCTGTCTGTCTGTAACGCAAAGTAACGCAAATCCTGCGTTGCTGATTGGGCGTGGGCAGCTGCCCACGCCCAATCAGCAACTGGGACAGCCCGTCTGCAAATTGGCACGGGATTTCAACCACGCTTCACTAATTGCTGGCAACCGACCGGGTGCAACCAATCAGCGATATTGGCGCAGGATTTAAACCCAGCTTCGCTTTGCATTATTCTAAAATCTTCATAAATAAACTACATACATACTCTAGAATACCCGATGCATTAGAATCGGGCCACCATCTAGTACATATACAGTTGTGGCCAAAAGTATTGACACCCCTGCAATTCTTTCAGATAATACTCAGTTTCTTCCTGAAAATGATTGCAATCACACATTTTTTGGTATTATTATCTACATTTTATTTGTCTTCATTGAAAAAACACAAAAGAGAATGAAGCAAAAAGCAAAACATTGATCATTTCACACAAAACTCCAAAAATGGGCCATACAAAAGTATTGGCACCCTCAGCCTAATACTTGGTTGCACAACCTTTAGCCAAAATAACTGCGATCAACCGCTTCCGGTAACCATCAATTAGTTTCTTACAATGCTCTGCTGGAATTTTAGACCATTCCTCTTTGGGGGGGAAGGCAGGATGGAGCCGGGGGGGGGGGGGGGAGGCAGGATGGAGCCGGGGAGGGGACGGACGCAGGATGGAGCCGGGGGGATGGGGAGGAACGCAGGATGGAGCCGGGGAAGGGGGGCAACGCCGGATGGAGCCGGGGAAGGGGGGCAACGCCGGATGGAGCCGGGGAAGGGGGGCAACGCCGGATGGAGCCGGGGAAGGGGGGCACGCCGGATGGAGCCGGGAAGGGGGGCAACGCCGGATGGAGCCGGGGAAGGGGGGCAACGCCGGATGGAGCCGGGGAAGGGGGGCAACGCCGGATATGGAGCGGGCCGGGGAAGGGGGGCAACGCAGGATGGAGCCGGGGAAGGGGGGCAACGCAGGATGGAGCCGGGGAAGGGGGGCAACGCAGGATGGAGCCGGGGAAGGGGGCAACGCAGGATGGAGCCGGGGAAGGGGGGCAACGCAGGATGGAGCCGGGGAAGGGGGGCAACGCAGGATGGAGCCGGGGAAGGGGGGCAACGCAGGATGGAGCCGGGGAAGGGGGGCAACGCAGGATGGAGCCGGGGAAGGGGGGCAACGCAGGATGGAGCCGGGGAAGGGGGGCAACGCAGGATGGAGCCGGGGAAGGGGGGCAACGCAGGATGGAGCCGGGGAAGGGGGGCAACGCAGGATGGAGCCGGGGAAGGGGGGCAACGCAGGATGGAGCCGGGGAAGGGGGGCAACGCAGGATGGAGCCGGGGAAGGGGGGCAACGCAGGATGGAGCCGGGGAAGGGGGGCAACGCAGGATGGAGCCGGGGAAGGGGGCAACGCAGGATGGAGCCGGGAAGGGGGGCAACGCAGGATGGAGCCGGGGAAGGGGGCAACGCAGGATGGAGCCGGGGAAGGGGGGCAACGCAGGATGGAGCCGGGGAAGGGGGGCAACGCAGGATGGAGCCGGGGAAGGGGGGCAACGCAGGATGGAGCCGGGGAAGGGGGGCAACGCAGGATGGAGCCGGGGAAGGGGGCAACGCAGATGGAGCCGGGGAAGGGGGGCAACGCAGGATGGAGCCGGGGAAGGGGGGCAACGCAGGATGGAGCCGGGGAAGGGGGGCAACGCAGGATGGAGCCGGGGAAGGGGGGCAACGCAGGATGGAGCCGGGGAAGGGGGGCAACGCAGGATGGAGCCGGGGAAGGGGGGCAACGCAGGATGGAGCCGGGGAAGGGGGGCAACGCAGGATGGAGCCGGGGAAGGGGGGCAACGCAGGATGGAGCCGGGGAAGGGGGGCAACGCAGGATGGAGCCGGGGAAGGGGGGCAACGCAGGATGGAGCCGGGGAAGGGGGGCAACGCAGGATGGAGCCGGGGAAGGGGGGCAACGCAGGATGGAGCCGGGGAAGGGGGGCAACGCAGGATGGAGCCGGGGAAGGGGGGCAACGCAGGATGGAGCCGGGGAAGGGGGGCAACGCAGGATGGAGCCGGGGAAGGGGGGCAACGCAGGATGGAGCCGGGGAAGGGGGGCAACGCAGGATGGAGCCGGGGAAGGGGGGCAACGCAGGATGGAGCCGGGGAAGGGGGGCAACGCAGGATGGAGCCGGGAAGGGGGGCAACGCAGGATGGAGCCAGCGGTGGACGGGAGGGGGCAACGCAGGATGGAGCCGGGGAAGGGGGGCAACGCAGGATGGAGCCGGGGAAGGGGGGCAACGCAGGATGGAGCCGGGGAAGGGGGGCAACGCAGGATGGAGCCGGGGAAGGGGGGCAACGCAGGATGGAGCCGGGGAAGGGGGGCAACGCAGGATGGAGCCGGGGAAGGGGGGCAACGCAGGATGGAGCCGGGGAAGGGGGGCAACGCAGGATGGAGCCGGGGAAGGGGGGCAACGCAGGATGGAGCCGGGGAAGGGGGGCAACGCAGGATGGAGCCGGGGAAGGGGGGCAACGCAGGATGGAGCCGGGGAAGGGGGGCAACGCAGGATGGAGCCGGGGAAGGGGGGCAACGCAGGATGGAGCCGGGGAAGGGGGGCAACGCAGGATGGAGCCGGGGAAGGGGGGCAACGCAGGATGGAGCCGGGGAAGGGGGGCAACGCAGGATGGAGCCGGGGAAGGGGGGCAACGCAGGATGGAGCCGGGGAAGGGGGGCAACGCAGGATGGAGCCGGGGAAGGGGGGCAACGCAGGATGGAGCCGGGGAAGGGGGCAACGCAGGATGGAGCCGGGGAAGGGGGGCAACGCAGGATGGAGCCGGGGAAGGGGGGCAACGCAGGATGGAGCCGGGGAAGGGGGGCAACGCAGGATGGAGCCGGGGAAGGGGGGCAACGCAGGATGGAGCCGGGGAAGGGGGGCAACGCAGGATGGAGCCGGGGAAGGGGGGCAACGCAGGATGGAGCCGGGGGCTGAAGGGGGGCAACGCAGGATGGAGCCGGGGAAGGGGGGCAACGCAGGATGGAGCCGGGGAAGGGGGGCAACGCAGGATGGAGCCGGGAAGGGGGGCAACGCAGGATGGAGCCGGGAAGGGGGGCAACGCAGGATGGAGCCGGGAAGGGGGGCAACGCAGGATGGAGCCGGGGAAGGGGGGCAACGCAGGATGGAGCCGGGGAAGGGGGGCAACGCAGGATGGAGCCGGGGAAGGGGGGCAACGCAGGATGGAGCCGGGGAAGGGGGCAACGCAGGATGGAGCCGGGGAAGGGGGGCAACGCAGGATGGAGCCGGGGAAGGGGGGCAACGCAGGATGGAGCCGGGGAAGGGGCAACGCAGGATGGAGCCGGGGGGCAACGCAGGATGGAGCCGGGGGGAAGGGGGGGAAGGGAGGGGAACGCACGATGGAGCGAAGGGGGGCAACGCAGGATGGAGCCGGGGAAGGGGGGCGGAGGAGGGGACGCAGGATGGAGCCGGGGGGGGGGAGGGAGGGGGGCAACGCAGGATGGAGCCGGGGAAGGGAGGGCAACGCAGGATGGAGCCGGGGAGGGGCAACGCAGGATGGAGCCGGGGAGGAACAGCAGGATGGAGCCGGGGGGGGGAACGCAGGATGGAGCGGGGGGGGGGGGGGGGGGGGGGGAGACGCACGAGTGGAGCCGGGGGGGAGAGAGGGCCGGATGGAGCCGGGGGGGGGGGGGGGGGGAGATCGCAGGATGGAGCGGGGGGGGGGGGGGGGGGAAGGGGAACGCAGGATGGAGCCGGGGGGGGAGGGGAACGCAGGATGGAGCCGGGGGAGGAACGCATGATGGAGCCGGGGGGAACACAGGATGGAGCTGGGGGGGGAACGCAGGATGGAGCCGGGGGGGGGGAGGGGGGGTGAGGATGGAGCCGGAGGAGCAGGATGGGGGCAGGATGGAGCCGGCGGGGGGGGCAGGATGGGGGGCACTCCTCCTGCCCCCTCTCTCCCCGCGGCCCCCACTCCCTCGGCCCCCCCCCGCTCCATCCTGCCGCGGGGAGCAAGGGGGAAGAGGGAGGGGGGGCCGCGGGAGCAGGAAGAGCGGATCAGGGCAAGGAGGGAGGGGGAGCGGGGGCAGGAGGAGCGGGGGGGCAGGAGGAGCGGGGGGGCAGGAGGAGCGGGGGCGCAGGAGGGGCAGGAGGTGTGGGGCGCAGGAGAGGCCGCCGATGGCGAGAGTGCAAGTATTAGCCCGCTTAGGGATACAGCCGGCTTCCGTCAGGATATGACATCATTTCGATGACATACTGACGGAAGCTGGCTTAGGGTTTTATTAGAATAGATATATATATATATTTTATACACACACACACACACACACACAGCAGTTCTACCATCTACTATGTAATGTGAGAGAGTTGACTGGTTGACTGCTCTCCAGGGCAACACAAACCTGGAAAAGCAATGTATCAAAACATCCGTTGCACTCAACGTTAAACCATGCCATATGAATCTAAAAATGCATTATAGCTAGTGAACTATGAAAAATGGAGACACCTTAGCTAGTAAATATGGTCATGCGTACAACTGTCCAGTAGGCACGTCGAGGCATGTCTCCTGTACTGGGTTCTAACCTGCCTTCCAACATGTATTGCAAATCTCAGCCTCACTCTGGATTAAAAATCTCTGTTGAAATGGGCGAACAGCAGACCTGCTAGCAGAGACACCACCTTATGGATAGTGGGGGTGACCCCATATTTTCTGTTACAAGGTATGAATGCAGGTTAGGACCCAGTGCAGGGAACATGCCTCGTCATGGCTACACGGCAGTTGTACGCATGGTATGTGTACTAGCTAAGGTGTCTCTATTTTTCATATTTCACTAGCTATAATGCATTTCTAAATTCAAATAGCATGTTATAACATAATATAATATTTATTCATTTATATAGCACTATTAATTCCATAGTGCTTTACATACATTTTGCAACACTGTCCCTCTTGGGGCTCACAATCTAAATATCCTATCAGTATGTCCTTGAAATGTGGGAGGAAACCCACGCAAACACGGGGAGAGCATGCAAACTCCTTGCAGATGTTGTCCTTAGTGGGAATTGAACCCAGAGTGTATCCACAAAAAGAATGACCATGTTCATACTTTTTGCGCTTTTGGACAGCGCTTTTCCATAGCCCACATTGTAGAATGGGCAAGTGCATCGGCAAAATTGCAGTATGTGAAAAAAACACTTGCTCAAAATAGCGTTGCATAAAATGGCTATTACGCAGCGTGTGAACGCAGCCTTAGCATTGAGTGCAGTTGACTGTTACATTGTTCAGTGTAGCACACCTTCCCCCACTAGTTATAAGGTGCTGTTGTCTCTGTTATCAGGTGTTCTGCTGGCCCATTTCAACATAAATTTTTATTCCAGAATGAGGCTGAGATTTACAATACAGGTATGAAGGCAGGTTAGGACCCAGTACAGGGGACACGCCTCAACGTGGGGACTGAGCGGTCGTACATAAGGCCATACAGTGGCAGAAATAAGTATTTGATTCCTTGCTGATTTTGTAAGTTTGCCCACTGACAAAAACATGAAACAGTCTGTAATTTTAAGGGTAGGTTCATTTTAACAGTGAGACATAGAATATCGAAAAATAAAATCCAGAAAATCACATTGTCTAAATTATAGAAATATATTTTGCATTTTTCACAGCAAAATAAGTATTTGATCCCTTACCAACCATTAGGAGTTTTGGCCAGTTAGACGCTCCTAATTAACGCGTTGCCTGCATTAACCCCTTCCTGACCTTTGACGTTATAGAGACATCACGAACGTCGGTGCGTTCCCAACCCATGACGTCTCTATAACGTCATGGCTTGTTTGCGGTCCTGCAGCTCCGGTGACTGGCTCAGTGACAAGTCACCGGAGCTGCAGGATCGCAAGGATCTATACTTTATCCCAGGGAACGTGGTTTAGCCCCCCGTGGCTAAAGTCGCTCTGATTGGCATTTGAAAGTAAACTGTCGATCAGAGCGAGTCAGAGCGATTCACCCCTCCAGATCTGATTGGAGCTCTCTGGAGGGGCGGATCAGCGGGTGCCCTCCCCCTCCCGCTCCAGGGATCATCAGGGCCCCCTGTCCCTCCCATCCGCCCACTTCCCCATCTATTATCTATCTGCCAGTCGGCTGCACCTGCCGGTGCACCCACCGGACAGCCTCCTCAGCTTCCTCCCCACCTCTGGAGCTTTGTGTCCTGGCCCCCTCACCTCTCCCGGCAGGCTGCACCCGCCGGTGCATCCACCGGTCAGCCTCCTCTGCTCCAGTGTGGGTCGCTCCTCCTCTCCCGGGCTCCTCACCGGTGGATCGTGTGTGAGGTAAGTATGGATGCGTGGATGAATGGGTGCATGGGTGGATGAATGGGTGCATGGGTGGATGAATGGGTGAATGGGTGGATGAATGGGTGGGTGAATGGGTGGATGAATGGTGGTGAATGGGTGGATGAATGGGTGATGATGGGTGGATGAATGGGTGGATGAATGGGTGGATGAATGGGTGGATGAATGGGTGGATGAATGGGTGGATGAATGGGTGGATGAATGGGTGGATGAATGGGTGGATGAATGGGTGGATGATGCGCGTGGTGATGCGCGTGCGTGGATGTGCGCGTGCGTGGATGTGCGCGTGCGTGGATGTGCGCGTGCGTGGATGTGCGCGTGCGTGGATGTGCGCGTGCGTGGATGTGCGCGTGCGTGGATGTGCGCGTGCGTGGATGTGCGCGTGCGTGGATGTGCGCGTGCGTGGATGTGCGCGTGCGTGGATGTGCGCGTGCGTGGATGTGCGCGTGCGTGGATGTGCGCGTGCGTGGATGTGCGCGTGCACAAATTAATATTGCATGGATAGATGTGTGCATGCATGGATAGACGTGTGCATGCATGGATAGACGTGTGCATGCATGGATAGATGTGTGCATGCATGGATGGATGTGTGCATGCATGCATGGATGGATGTGTGCATGCATGCATGGATGGATGTGTGCATGCATGGATGGTTGTGTGCATACATGGATGAATGTGTGCATGCATGGATGAATGTGTGCATGCATGGATGGGTGCGTGCATGCATGGATGGGTGCGTGCATGCATGGATGGGTGCGTGCATGCATGGATGTGTGCGTGCATGCATGGATGTGTGCGTGCATGCATGGCTCATTGCATGGATATATGCGTGGATGTGTGTGCATGCATAGATGTGTGCGTGCATGGATGCATGCGTGCATGGATGGATGTGTGATGCATGCATGGCTCTGTGCATGGATATGTGCGTGGATGTGTGCATGCGTGGATGGGTGCATGCGTGGATGCATAGTTGGATGGATGGGTGCATGGGTGGATGGATGGGTGCAACAAGGGATCAAATGTCCTCTTGTAGTCTCTGGGATCATAGTCATGGTGCACTGTATGACAGATCATTGCCATACAGTGCACCATAAAGGCCCCATTACACAGCACAACATTGAAATGATGTCGGCAACAATCTCAGGGGCGCGCGGTCGTTTTTGACCCCTCCTGTGCTGCTCTTCGCCCCCTTCCTGGGCCCCCACCCACCTCTGGAGCCCTGTGTCCTGGCCCCCTCAACTCTCCCATCGGGCTGCACCCGCTCATGCATCTGCCGGTCAGCCTCCTCTGCTCCGTTGTAGGTCCCTCCTCCTCACCGGTGGATCGTGAGTGAGGTAAGTATGAATGAATGGGTGAATGTGTGCATGGATAGGTGCATGCATAAGTGGATGGATGGACGCATGCAAGGATGCATGCGTGCGCCTGCATGGACTGATGTGCGCCTGTATGCTTGGATGTGCGCGTGCATGCGTGGATGTGTGCAAGGCCGCACCGTCCATTGGACAGTGTGAGCCCTGAGTATCAAGCGGCAGCAGCCAGGATGAGCGGCAGTGGAGAAGGGGGCGGCGCCAGCATCACAAATTAGCTTCCTGTGTGATTGGCACCGCCGCCAGCATCACCGAGTAAGATGCGCCCTCACTCCCTTAACTAATGCTGCAGGAGGGCGGCGGTGCTGAAGCCTGACAGCACCCCCCCTCCTCACCGAAGGCTGCAGAACGGCAGCAGCACTGGGACCCGACAGCACCCCCCCCCCCCAAACCTCACTTCGACTGATGGAGGGCGGCGGTGCCCCCCCACTTCAGCTGCGTGGAGTCTCAGGCAGCAGGAAGGCTGGGTGCCCCCCCACTTCGGCTGCGTGGAGTCTCAGGCAGCATCCACAAGCGTGGATGGTGCACGTGTGGATGGATGGGTGCAACAAGGGATCAAGTGTCCTCTTATTGTAATCTCTGGCATCATAGTCATGGTGCACTGTATGACAGATCATTGCCATAAAGTGCACCATAAAGGCCCAGTTACACGGCACGACACTGAAACGATGTTGGCAACGATCTCGGGGGCGTGCGGTTGTTTTTGACATCATTTAAACATCGCTGGTGAGATGTCACACGTCTAGATATCGTGGACAACTCACCAACGATGTTGTGAGCAGGTACCGTTTGCAAACCCTGTGAACGATCCCTGCTCATTGCTGTGAACTGGTGAAATTGTCCACGACATAGTTATCGCGGTGTCACACAGAATGAGGCAGCAGGTTCTGGAGTTGAGATAGTCAGGTTTTTCAACATGTTGGTAAACCTGTCAACTCCAATCCAACGATTTATTGTAGCAACTTGCCAGAGTCACATGCAACGAAGTCAGAACGACATCGCTGGTACGCCTCCAAACCCGTGACGTATCAGCGATGTCGTTAATGATGTCATGCCATGTAACGGGGCCTTAACTCTGACCCCAGAGACTGTAGGAAGAGGACACTTGATCCCTTGCTGCAATCTCTGTATGTAGCAGAGGCGATCGAGCGTCGTGGGACCTTCGTTGTGGACTACGTCGGAGGCGATCGAGCATCGTGACACCTTCATTGTGGACTACGTCGGATCTTTATACTAAAGATGGAGTCCGAATTTTTTTTTTTTTTTTTTTTCAAATAAAAAGATTTTTCTCTGTGTGTTGTATTTTTTGACTATTTACTAGAGATTCCTAATGGCCGGGTCTAACATTGGCCCGATAATATGAATCTCAGGCTTAGTGCCAGCTGCCGATAAAAAAGCTGGCATTAACCGCTTTATTACTCAGTTTGCCACCGGCACCAGGGCAACTGGAAGAGCCTGGGTACAGCGCCAGAAAATGGCGCTTCACTGAAAGCGCCATTTTCTGGGGCGGCTGTGGGCTGCAATTCCAGCCCCCAGCTTGCCAAGTTGTACCTGGTTGGCCAAAAATATAATTTTTTTTTCTAGAATTAGTTCTAGAAATAAAAAAAAATGGGCTTTGCTGTATTTTTGGTTGCTAGCCAGGTACAACAAGGCAGCTGGGGGTTAGTGGCAGTCTGTAGCTGCCAAGTTGTGCCTGGCTGAGTAAAAATATGGCAGAGCCCCACATATTTTTTTTCTAAAATCAGCTCTAGAAATTTAAAAAAAAAGGTCTTCGCTGTATTTTTGGTTGCCAGCCAGGTACAACTTGGCAGCTGGGGGCTGGAATCCTCAGCGTGGAGAGACCCAAACGTTGTGGTCCCCCCACGCTGCAAATTGCAACCCACAGCCACACCAGCAAATAGTGCAATCATTAGAGGCGCCATTTTCTGGTGCTGTACCTCAACTCTTCCAGTTGCCCTTGTGCTGGTGGCACACGGGTTCTCCATAAGCGACATGGTGTTCACTAAGGCCGGCTTTACACTGCGTGTGTGATCCGATCCGTGGCTGTCCGCTTGAGGCAGACAGCCGCGGACCGGATCAGCACACAGGACTGGGGGGCTATTAATGCCCTCCGATCCTGTGTGCAGCCGCACGCAGCTGCAGCCGCTGACAAGTCAGGAACACGGCGCCCACGGTCCTCACCTATCAGCAGTGGGAACTGTGTGCGCTGCACACAGGATCGGAGGGCATAATAGCCCCCCAGTCCTGTGTGCTGATCCGGTCCGTGGCTGTCTGCCTCAAGCGAACAGCCACGGATCAGATCACACACGCAGTGTGAAGCCGGCCTAACAATTTCAATGGAAAATTAGCTCCAATTAATAGCTGAAACCATGTTGCTTATGGAGAGCCCCTCCCTGTGTGCCTGAACATTTGAGCTCCCCCACAAGTGACCCCATTTTGGAAACTAGACCCCCCCCCCAAGGAACTTCTCTAGATGCATAGTGAGCAGTTTGAACCCTTCAAGTGCTTCAGAAATTTTTGTGAAAAAAAAAATTAACTTTTCATATTTATGGATCAATATGTGAAGCACCTGCGGGTTCAAAGTGCTCATTATGCATTTAGATAAGTTCCTTGGGGGTCTAGTTTCCAAAATGGGGTCACTTGTGGGGGAGAACCAATGTTTAGGCACACAGGGGCTCTCCAAATGTGACATGGTGTCCACTAACAATCTGAATGGAAAATAAGCTGAAATTGTTAGCGGACACCATGTCGCGTTTGGAGAGCTCCTGTGTGCCTAAACATTGGGGCACCCCACAAGTGACCCCATTTTGGAAACTAGACCCCCCAGGGAACTTATCTAGATGCATAGTGAGCACTTTGAACCCCAGGTGCTTCACAAATTGATCCGTAAAAATGAAAAAGTACTTTTGTTTTAACAAAAATTTTCTCTAGCCTACATTTTTTAATTTTCACATGGACAACAGGATAAAATGCATCTTAAAATTTGTTGGGCAATTTCATTTTGAGTACACAGATACCTCATATGTCATCATAAACCACTGTTTGGATGCACGGCAGGGCTCAGAAGTGAAGGAGAGCCATTTGACTTTTTGAATGGAAAATTAGCTCCAAAAGTCAAATAGCGCGCCTTCCCTTCTGAGCCCTGCCGTGCGCCCAAACAGTGGTTTATGAACACATATGAGGTATCGGTGTACTCAGGAGAAATTGTCCAACAAATTTTAGGATCCATTTTATCCTGTTGTCCATGTGAAAATGAAACAATTGAGGCTAAAATAACTTTTTTGTTATAAAAATTAAAATGTCCATTTTTTCCTTCCACGTTGCTTTAGTTCCTGTAAAGTACCTGAAGGGTTAATATTCTTCTTGAATGTAGTTTTCAGTAGCTTGAGGGGTGCAGTTTTTGGAATAGTGTCACTTTTGGGTGTTTTCTGTCATGTACACCCCTCAAAGGGACTTCAAATGTGATGTGGTCACCAAAAAAATGGTTTTGTAAATTTTGCTGGAAAAATTCAATTGCTGATGAACTTTGAACCCTTATAACGTCCTAACCAAAAAAAATTTTTTTTTCAAAATTGTACTGATGTAAAGTAGACATGTGGGAAATGTTATTTATTAACTATTATGTGTCACATAGCTCTCTGGTTTAGCAGAATAAAAATTCAAAATTTTAAAATTGCTAAATTTTTATTTTTCACAAATAAACACAAAAATTATCAACCTAAATTTCATACTAACATGAAGCCCAATATGTCACGAAAAAAAACATCTAAATCGCTAGGATCCGTTGAAGCGTTCCAGAGTTTTTATCTCATACAGGAACGCTGGTCAGAATTGACAAAAATGCCAAGGTCTTTAGGGTCAAAATAGGCTGGGTCCTGAAGGGGTTAAAGACAGCTGTCATATATTGTCATCTGTTTAAAGACTCCTTTCCACACAGTCAATTAATCAGTGACACTCTAACCTCTACAACATGGGCAAAACCAAAGAGCTTTCTAAGGATGTAAGGGAAAATATCCTAGACCTGCACAATACTGAAATAGGCTACACAACCATTAGTAAGATGCTGGGTGAGAAGGAGACAACTGTTGGTGCAATAGTAAGTAAATGGAAGAAATACAAAATTAGTGTCAATCCACATCCATCTGGGGTTCCATGCAAAATCTCACCTCGTGGGGCATCCAGGATCATGAGGAAGGTGAAGGCCACTTCACACACACAGATATCTGAGTCCAATATCTGAACAGTTCTCTGGTTGTAGTGAAATCATGGATGCATTGCTCCATGTTGTACACAGCCACAAAATGGAGCAATGTATCCATGATTTCACTGCAACCAGAGATCTGTTCAGATATTGGACTCAGATATCTGTGTGTGTGAAGTGGCCTTGAGAGATCAGCCTAAAACTACTCTAGGGGAACTTGTTAATGACCTCAAGGCAGCTGGGACCAATTTCTCCAAGAAAACCATTGGTAACACATTATGCTGGAATGGATGAAAATCCTGCAGTGCCTGCAAAGTCCCACTGCTTATAAAGGGAACCTGTCAGGCCGTTTATATTCCCCCAGCTATCACTGCTGGTACCTGTAGCTTTATAATACCAGTCTAATCATCCCTGTTTGAGCTCATAGTGTAATGTGAAAGAGGACAAAAAAGCATTTATACACTTAGGCCACATGCACACACTGAGTATTTGATGAGGTTTTTTACCTCAGGATCTGTAGACAAAACCAGGAGTGGGGAGCAATCAGAGGAAAAGTCTAATACAAACACCTGCACCACTTCTGTATTTATCACCCACTCCTGTTTTGGCTATAAATCCTGAGGTAAAAAACTCATCAAATACTCAACGTGTGCACGTGGCCTTCCATTTTCTTATGTGAATGAGGCAGTCAGTCTACATCTTGGAGGAGGTAGACTTTGGCAGGTTAATAGTTAACTCACCATTAACTTGCATGTCTAAAGGACCTGTGTGATGCCCCGATCATGTGACCACAGTGAGCGGAGCTAAGTGAGCAAACTCATATTGTGCGATAGGGACTTAGCTCCCCCTATTGTAGTCATATGGTTTTGACATCACATCAGGTCTCCAAGAATGTTCTGACATTCGGCTGAAATGTTAATTATTAACCTGCCAGACAGTCTACAGTCTCCAAGATGTAGACTGTACCTCATTTACATGAGAAATTTAAGTGTATAAATGCTTTTTTTTTTTCACCTTTCACATTACACTATGAGCTCAGACAGGGATGATTAGAATAATACTATGAAGCTGCAGGTACAGACAGTGATAGCTGGGGGGGATAAACCACCTGACAGGTTCCCTTTAAGAAGGCACATGTGCAGACCCGTCTGAAGTGCCAATGAACACCTTGGTGTTTCTAAAGACCCCGGTAAACGACACAACATTGAAACGATGTCGGCAATGATCTCATGGGCGCGCAGTCGTTTCAGAGTTCGTTTTGACACTGTTGGTGAGATGTCATACGTCTAGATATCGTGGACGACTCACCAACAATGTTGTGAGCAGGTATCGTCAGCACAACCCAGCGAACGATACCTGCTCATTGCTGTGAATGGTTGAAGTCGTGAACGACATCTTTATGGCGGTGTTAAACACAACGATATATCAGGTTGGCTGATCATTGATCATGTTTGTTTGAGAACACGTTCTCAAACCTGCGATCAACAATCCAACTATTTATCGTTACAACTTTTCAGAGTCACACGCAACGAGGTCGTAACAATGTCACTTGATAGACTCCAAATTAGTGATGTTTAAGCGATATCGTTAACGATGTCGTGCCGTGTAACGGCACCTTAAGAGTGATTGGGAGACGGTGCTGTGGTCAGGGGAGACAAAAATTGAGCTCTTTGGCATTAACACAACTCACCGTGTTTGCAGGAAGAGAAATGCTGCTTATGACTCCAAGAACACCGTCCCCACAGTCAAGTATGAAGGTACAAACATTATCTTTTGGGGGTGTTTCTCTGCTAATGGGAAAAGGACTACTTCACTGCATTAATGGGACAATGGATGGAGCCATGTACTGTAAAATACTGAGCGACAACCTCCTTAACTCCACCAGGACATTAAAAATGGATCGCGGCTAGGTCTTCCAGCGCAAAAATGACCCAAAACACACAGCCAAGGCACCAAATAAGTGGCTCAAAAAGAAGCACATTAAGGTCATGGAGTGGCCTAGCCAGTCTCCAGACCTTAATCCCATAGAAAGCCTATGGAGAGAGCTGAAACTCTGAGTTGCCAAGTAACAACCTCAAAATGTTAATGATATAGAGATGATCTGCAAAGTAGACTGGGCCAAAATTCCTCAAAATTCCTCCTGACATGTGCGCAAACCTCATAGTCAACTACAGGAAACATCTGACTGCTGTGCTTGTCAACAAGGGTTTTGCCACAAATATTAAATCTTGTTTGCCAGAGGGATCAAATACTTATTTCTCTATGCAAAATGCAAATAACTTTATATTTAGACATTATGATTTTCTGGATTTTATTTTTGATATTTTCTCACCATTAAAATTAACCTACCCTTAAAATTATAGACTGTTCATGTCTTTGTCAGAGGGCAAACTTACAAAATCAGCAAGGGATCAAATTCTTACTTCCCTCACTATATGTACTAGCTAAGGTGTCTCCATAGTTCACTAGCTGTAATGCATTTCTAAATTCAAATAGCAAGACTTAGGCCCCTTTCACATCAGCGGTAATCACTGATCGCGTCCGTTGCGGTGAAAAAAACCGTGACTGCTGTGATTACCGCTTAACGGCCGCACTTGCGGTCCACTTGCGGCAAGCCCCATGCAATGTCTATGGGGCTTGCGGTAAGTGTGCGGCAGGTGCGGTTTCGGCACTTGCCGCAGATGTGGCGCGGAAAAAACGTGGTCAGCCATGTTTTTTTTCGCGGCCGCATCTGCCGCAAGTGCCGAACCGCAATTGCCGCACCTGCTGCACACTTACCGCAAGCCCCATAGACATTGCATGGGGCTTGCAGCAAGTGAACTGCAAGTGCGGCCGTTATGCGGTAATCGCTTATGTGAAAGGGGCCTTAGGATGGTTACACACTTGCATATTTTGCTATCGGCTTCTATCTATTTTGAAATGGATGGACACTGATCCGTTTTTGTCTCCATTGATTTTCAGTGGTGATGGATTTGTCTTGTGTGTGCATCCAGTTATCACAGTTTTGTCACGGATTTATCTGCATATTTTTCACGTCCCCAAAAACGCAAAATGTTGCATTTTTGAGCTCGTATGAAAAGTATTCAAATGGATGCTCATGGATTCCTGACTATGCGTAATGGATTAAAATGGAACTCTATGGAAAATGGATCCGTTTGCTTCTGTATGCATGGATCAATTTTGATGGACTGAGCATGCTCAGAAGCAAGGTACAGCTCCTCCCACCCTTATCTCTGGTGACTGATGATGCATCCGTTAAAAAAACATGGCGTGGACATCCGCTGGCATCCGTTTGAACAGATCCGTGGGTGTCTATGTGTATCTAGGAAGTTGCATGAACTTCAGGCAAGCAAACAGGTTGCAAAACAGGGATTTTTGTGTACTCACTGTAAAATCTTTTTCTCCGAGTTCATCATTGGGGGACATCGGACCATGGGTGTATGCTTTCCTGCCACAAGGAGGGGACACTTAACTTTTATCTCTACTAAGTCTTCCTCCCTGCAGTATACACCCCACAGTAGGAGTAGTTGAAGGGAACCTGTCAGCTAGTTTATGCCTCCCAGCTATCACTGTCTGTAGCTGTAGTTTTATAATACTATTCTAATCATCCATGTCTGAGCTCAGAGTGTAATGTGAAAGGTGAAGCAAAAAAGCATTTATACACTTACATTTCCTTATGTGATGAGGCAGTCAGTCTCCAGCTTGGAGGATGGAGACTGTTTGGCAGGTTAATAGTTAATATTTCAGCCTTATGTTATAACATGTTGGGAGACCTAATGTGATGTCACAACCATGTGACTACAATAGGCGGAGCCAAGTCCCTATAACATTATGAATTTACTCGCTTAGCTCCGCCCACTATAGTCACATGATAGTTACATCACACAGGTCCTTTAGCCATGCAAGTTAATAATAATATTTATTCATTTATATAGCGCTATTAATTTACATACATCAGTAATGCTGTCTCTCTTGGAGCTCACAATCTAAACATCCTATCAGTATGTCTTTACAATGTGGGAGGAAACCGGAGTGCCCGGAGGAAACCCACGCAAACACGGGGAGAACATACAAACTCCTTGCAGATGTTGTCCTTAGTGTCCTTTGATGGGAATTGAACCCAGGATCTCAGGACCCCAGTGCTGCAAAGGCTGCAGAGCTAACCACTTGAGCCACCGTGCTGCCCATTTATAGTGAGTTAACTATTATCCCGCCAGACAGTCTCCCTCTTCCAAGGTGTAGACTGAAGTGTAAGTGTATAAATGCTTTTTTCACCTTTTACATTACACTGAGTTCAGACAGGGATGATTAGAATAGTATTATGAAGCTGCAGGTACACAGAGTGATAGCTGGGGGGACATAAACCACCTGACAGGTTCCCTTTAATCAGTTTAGTACTAAAGCAGAAGGAGAACGTGTTCACTTAATAAGGTACAAGAGGCTTGAGCCAAGGTTACGTGTAAGCCATTGAAGGCTGTTAGGGCGGGTGCGTGTCCCCAATGATGAGCTTGGAGAAAAGGATTTTATGGTGAGAACATAAAAATCCCTGCCTCTCCTTCGAATCATTGGGGAACACAGGACCATGACCAAAAGCAGTCCCTGTGTGGGAATTAGCTAGGTAGCGGTCAAGCATCATGCACCAGCTGCTTATAGTTGTGCGACTGCCGCTTGCAAAATTTTTCTCCCTAGGCTTGAGTCTGCAGAGGCCTGGGTGTGAATGTAGTAGTGTTTGGTGAAGAAGTGCAGGCTGGATCAAGTTGCGGCTTTGCAAACTTGAGCTGCCGTGGCCTGATCAAATGGCCCATGAGGCACCCACTGATCGAGTTAAGTGAGCCTTGATCCCCACTGGGATTGGCTTGTTTTTGACACGGTAGGACTCTTGGATTGCTGAGCGGATCCACCTTGCCAAGGTGGCTTTAGAGGCCACGATTCCTTTCCTAAGCCCTTCGGGGATGATGTACAGTGTTTCAGTTTTACGGAAGGGAGCTGCTCAGGAGATGTAGCATCTGAGAGTCCTTACTAGGTCCAAGGTGTGAAGCTCCTTTTCAAAGTGGTGTACTCATGCTGGGCAAAAGGAACATAGCAAGATGTCCTCATTGAAGAGGTAGTGGGAAACTACCTTAAACAAGAAGGACGGTGATGCACGGACAACCACCTTATCCATGTGAAAAGCTATGAGTGGGGAACGACAGGATAGGGCGGCAAATTCAGATACTTGTCTGATTGATGTGACTGCGACTAGGAAGGCGACTTTCCATGAAAGGTGGGTTAGGGATACTTCTTGCAATGGTTCAAACGGGGGGTGCCTGTAGGGCGCCCAGAACTAAGTTTAGGCCCCAGACGACTAGGGGTGACTTGTAGGGGGGGCCGCGTGTGCGTCACTCCCTGGATGAATATTTTGACCTGCGGTTTGGTAGCAATCCTGCTTTGGTACTTTGGAATAATATGAATAGGGTGGAGATTTGGCCCTTGATGGAGCCGAGTGCCAGGCCCGAGTTGAGGCCGGTTTGGAGGAACTCCAGAAGTGTGAAGATGGAAAATAGGAGAGGGTTACGGTTGCAGTTATTACACCACCGGAAGAAGATGCGCGAAGATGTTGGTTTGCAGGCATTAACCATGGTGGCTCGTATGACCTCTGGTGAGAAACCTGCCTGGGTCAGGACCCAGGATTCAACAGCCACGCTGTTAAAGACAGGGCCCCCAAGCTCTGGTGGCAAATGGGGCCCTGGGTCAGGAGGTCCAGTCAGTTTGGGAGCAGCCAGGGCACGTCAAAGAGGAGTTGTATGAGCTCTGCGTATCACGCTCGTCATGGCCAGTCTGGGGCAATGAGTATTACTTGGACTCCTTGCGCTTTGATCTTTCTGATTAATCGCGGGATCAACGGCAGTGGGGGAAGATGTATGGGAGTTGGAATTGGAACCACGAGAGGACCAAAGAATCCACTCCTAGAGCGAAAGGGTCCCAGGACCTGGCTACGAAGGCAGGGACTTTTGCGTTCAACGTTGATGCAATTAAGTCCACGTCAGTGGTTCCCCAGCGCCAAAAAATCTGTAGGAAAACTTCTGGATGGAAGGACCATTCTCCTGAGGCCAGTCCCTGACTGCTTAGGAAGTCTGCCGCCCAGTTGTCCACTCCCGGGGTGTGAACTGCTGATATGACTGAGTTGTTTTGGTCCATTGGAGGATATGTTCCACTTCGCACATTGTGGCGGTGCTGTGTGTGCCGCCTTGGTATTGATGTACCCACCGCTGTTGCGTTGTCTGATTGAATGCGGACGGGACTACCGGCTAGAAGGTGGTGAAAGTATTGGAGCGCTAGGCGGATCACCCGTCGCTGCAGAATGTTGATTGGGAGGTGTGACTCTTGGGGCGTCCAGTGACCTTGGGCCATGTGTTGGCGGTAGACAGCCCCCCAAGCAAATAAGTGGGCTGGTGTTGGTGGTCACAACTAGCCACTGGACTGGGAGAAAGGATTTTCCTTGCGTGAGTGATGACAGCCATGTCCACCAGTTAAGTGCCCTTTTGACTTGCGGAGATAGGCGGTGCGTGCGGTCGGTCTAGGCTAAAGGGATTTTTGTCCGAAGCCGAAAGGAGGGCAAGCTGCAAGGGTCCGAAGTGTAGCTGACCGAAAGGAATTGCTTCCATTGCCCCTCCCATTTTTCCCAGGACCCCCATGCAGAAGCAGATGGATTGGGGTGGTTGACCACAAAGAGTGCGGACTTCCTTGCGAATGGTCATGGCAGTAAGACTAGCTCCCGTGCGGTGTCGAAGGTCATCCACAGAAATTTTATCCTTTGGGCCGGCGTTGGGGATGATTTGTCTAAGTTTATGAGCCACCCTAAACACAAGAGTGTGTCTGATGTTATTCAAATGCTGCCAAGGTAAGCCTGAAAGGATGGTCCCTTGATTAGCAGGTCGTCTAGGTAAGGGAGTACGACACCTGCCTGCGAGTGGAGAATAGTCATGACGGCCGACATGACTTTCAATGAAGACTCTGGGTGCGGTTGCGAGGCTGAAGGGCAGTGTGACGAATTGGAAGTGGCGTTTTTGAATGGAGAACCGCAGATACTTCTGATGCAGGGGAAAAATGGGACTGTGGAGATATGCGTCTTGGATGTCGATGGTTGCTAGGAACTCTCCTTTTTCCATTGACACGATCACCGATTCCATTCTGAATTGTCGGACTTAATGACCTTTACAAATTTGTTTAGTTTGAGGTCTAGAATGGGTTGTAATGTTCCGTCTTTTTTCTGAACGACAAACAGGTTTAAGTAGTATCCTTTGAACCTTTCAGTCTCTGGAACTGGTGCAATGACGCCGATTGTGAGCAGCGAGTTGATGGCTTTGAAGAACAGCAGGGCGTCTGGTTTTGGGGGATGCAAGAGGAAAAACACAGGTTGGGGGCCGGGATGAGAACTTTATCTTGTAACCTGACACCAGTTCTCTGACCCAATTGTCATGTAGGACACGAGCCAAGAGTGGCGGAAGTGTTGGAGATGTCCGCCTATTGTGTTGGTGTCAAGCGGTGAATCTTTGGGGTTTAGTGCCCTTAGAGCGGGCATGTTTTGGGCGGCTTTTCCAGGTTTTGTTGGTCTTGAATGAGAACGGGGTATTTCTGTCCCCGTAGGTAGGCCGCACTGCGCCTGTGTTAGCAGTTGAGGTGGGCCATCCTGATGTCCCGTGAGAGGTGTGAAATCATGAATGTTGCTGTTGGTAGCGAAAAGGCCGCTTGAGATTTTGCTGGGAGAGAAATTTGCTTTTCTCTCTCGTGGCTTCGGAGAGGAGTTGTTTCAGCTTTTCCCTGAATGGGTGAGCTCCCTGGTAGGGTAGGGTTATGAGGGATCTTTAAGATGTGGTGTCCGCTTGCAATGCTCTGAGCCAGAGTGTTCTGTGAATGGAGATGGCACTTGCCACAGAGCGGCCACTGAGAGGAGATCAAAAAGGTCCATTGACTCTTGTGAGAGGTCGAGGTCTTGTAGGCTAGCGCGTAGGGAATTTAACCAAGATACCGTGGCTTTTGCGACCCACGCTGTCGCGAAAGAGGGTGGAAAGGCTGCTCCTGAGGCTTCAAAGACCAAGCGCGCCAGATTATTTGGCGGTCATTGGGGTCTTTGATAGATAAGCTGTCTGAGAGCACTAAGAGGGTTCTGTTAGCTAGGCGTGACACAGGGTGGGGGGGGTTCGACAGCTGCCGATCCAGCTTTTTCTTTATGTAGGTCTGACGCGACGGGGTATTTAGTTCCGATAGGTCTTTGACCTGCGAAGCACTTGTCTGGGCGCTCCCAATGTCGTCGGATTAGGTCTTTAAAATCAGGTTGATTTGAGAAGACCCGACCGGAGCATTTTGCCTTTTTTTTTTTTTTTTTTTTTTTCCAATAAATGTATTTATTAATTTCAAAAGGTCATAAGAAGAAAAAAAAAGGTAACAATTCAGATATAAAGAATTACATATTCGTACATAGTCTGGGGTATGACAGAAAACACGTTCCATTTCCAAGGCCGAGACCCCGGCAGCCATCTCAAAAGACCCTGATACATATAATTCACCAATTATATCACATCAAGATGTAGCTTGAAGCGAAGTGTAAGCCAGTTCTTGCTATTCCGTAGCCATCTAATTATCTCCGTCACCCCTGCAGACCATGAAATAAAAAAGAGAAAAAAGAAGGGGAAAGGTAATGAAAGAAGACATGAAAGGAGGGAACAGAAGGGAAGAAAAAAAAAAAAAAAGGGGAGGGGGTGGGAGGGAAGAGGAAACCTGGTTAATCTAGCTCAAGAAGGAAGAGAGGATCGCAACAACCATTCCGCAAACTCCGGGCTCTCCTTAAAAGAATGCCATAGATACCATGTACTCCCCCCGTCTGATCCGGTGCCATGATCATCGGCCATCAAAGACTCTATGCGACTCAGTTTGTTCATCTCAGCTATCCATTCCAGCATGGTGGGGACCTCCGTAGACCTCCAGTGTCTCGGAATGACAGCCCTAGCCGCCATTAAACAGAACCTCAAATTTCCCCTCTTTGCTGAGGACACAGCGGCAGGAACCAGAGACAGGAGAGCAATCTGGGGGGAAGGCATATGATAAATCCCAGACATCAGGTGAAAGGCCTCAAACACCTGACCCCAGGAGGGTTGGAGGAGACCGCACGACCACCAGATATGGAGCATAGAGCCCCTCTCTATCCCATATCTCCAACAAGCATCTGACACTCCAGGGTCGAGCCTGTGTAGGAAAGTGGGGCAACGGTACCAGCGTGTTAAAATTTTATAGTTCCGTTCCTGAGCAGCACATGAGACCGTCATTTTGTGGGTGAGTACAAACATTTTTTGACGATCAGTCTCAGATAAGGTGATGTGCAGGTCTCTCCCCCAAGCCTCCATGAATCCAAGAGGGTCGGACACCAACCCAGCCAGGACCAGAACATAAAACATGGAGACCACATGGGACGGGCCCTCAGATGAAAGCATCATCAACTCAAATGGTGTCGGAACCCCCAAGGAGATCCCTGAGAGATAATCTCAGATCTGGGTGAACTCAATCCATGAGAACGACACCCCCCGGGTCTGGCCCCGGAGCCCCTCCACACCAGCGAGCCCCGCCAGTCTGTCCGCAACCTGTCCCAGGCATACCCGGTCACGTGCTGACCAACACAGAAAGGTCGATCTAGTCATCGCAGGGGGGAATGTGGGGTTGTCAAACAAAGGACTCAGTCTACCCGGTCTGGAGGTCAACCTCAGTTTGCAGTTAATCTTGTCCCAATGTCTTATAACCGTCTGGGTGAGTGGGACCCATTCCGTCACAGAGGGACGCTAGGTCTTTTTAAGCCAGAGGAGCCAATACACAGACACAGGAGAAAGGAGACTCTCCAGGGTTACCCATTGTTTATGGGCACTATTAAACCTCCAGTCCACTAGCCTAGAAAGCAGAACCGCATGATAATATTTTTTGAAATCAGGGAGGCCTGCCCCCCCTTACTCTTAGGTCTAGATAAAATAGAGAAACGGATCCGTGGTCTCCTGCTCCCCCAAATAAAGTTGTTAACCACCGACTGTAGACGTCTGAAAAAACTATCCGGGATATTTATCGGGGCAGTTTGGAAAAGATATAAAAACCGAGGAAGGAAATCCATTTTAATGACACTCATGTGTCCAAACCAAGAAAGTCGAGGTTTGTCATATTTCGCCAAGTGCAGTATCGTCCTCCTCAAAAGCGGAACATAATTTAGCTCATAGATTTCACTCAACTCTGTGGGAATCAGTACACCCAAATATTTTATTGCAGAGGTTTTCCACTTAAAAGAAAAGGGCGCCGGAGTCGCGACACTAGGTCACCAGACAGGGATATATTGAGTACCTCTGTTTTTGAGTAATTAACCTTGAAATTCGAGATGTCCCCAAACTTCCGAAATTCCCTGATGAGCACCGGGAAAGCCATGAGTGGATTGGTAACATACAAAAGCAAATCATCAGCATATAGTGATAACTTAAAGTTATGCTGACCAATCCGTACTCCATCAATATCCGGTGATTCGCGGAGTGCCACCGCTAAGTGCTCCATGGCAATGACGTAAAGTAGAGGGGATAGAGGACAACCCTGTCTGGTGCCATTGTGTATAGCGATGGGTGTCGAGAAAATGCCATTTATTTTAAGTCGTGCGCATGGGGCCCTGGTACAAAGCGAAAATCTTATCAAGCAGTCTAGTCCTCAACCCTAACTGTGCCAAAGATGCTCTCAGGAAAGGCCAGCCCAGGCGATCAAACGCCTTCTCCGCGTCAATGGATAGCAAACAGGCTGGAACCCTTCTTGTGCGCAAATATGAAGTAAGGAGCAAGGTTTTCACAGTGTTATCTTTAGCCTCCCTACGCTGCACGAATCCCACCTGGTCATTGTGTATGACCTTGATGAGAGCTGGGCCCAGCCTGTTCGCTATGATCTTTGCGTAAATTTTCACATCGACGTTAATGAGGGAGATGGGTCGATAATTAGCACACATGCCGGGGTCTTTGTCCGGTTTGGGAATAACCACAATCGTGGCCATCAACGTCTGGGGAGCAAAGGGACATGTCGCTGAGATGGAATTAAATAACTTAACTAAAAAGGGTGACAGGGAATCAACAAAAATTTTGTAAAAGTTGGCTGAGAAACCATCCGGTCCTGGGCTCTTACCGCTCGCCAGTGCCTTAATGGTCTCCGTAATTTCTAATTCCGACATAGGACTCTCCAGAGCCTCAACCTCAGTCTCTGAAATAGGGGGAGCGGCGTGTCATGAACATACTCCTCCACCCTCGCGTGGAACTCCTCTGCGGACATATCTGCAAGCGGGCCCTTAAGATTATACAGTGAGTCATAATACAGCCTAAAGGAGTCTGCTATTTCTATAGGAGAGTGGACCGCCGCCCCCGACCTCGAGTTTATGGTAGGGATATATGTAGTAGGTGAGCAAGGATGTAAAAATCTCGCCAATGCTCTGCCCGGCTTATCCGAGTATTCATATAAATATCTATGGAAGCGATCTCGCTGTCTTGCCAGAGTAGTGTCAACTAGAGCACTCAATCTACTCCTAGCCTGCAAGAGGTCAGCCATAGTCTGCACATCTCTCGTTCTCTTGTGAGCTGACTCTAGGGTCTGCACTTGAGACAACAGTTCAGTAATAGTCGCAGCCCTGTTCCTCTTTAGTCGGGCCCCCTGCTGAATGAGAACTCCCTTCAATGCCTCCCACTGAAAGGGGAGGGCCGTAGAGTCGGTCTTATGTATGTCAAGGAATTCTGTAATTGCCTTCCGTACTGCCTGCAGACAAGAAGGATCGCTCAACAATCCAGGGTTCAGGGACCAGGTCTACTCCCCCCTGGACGAGCCCGGTAGCCGCAGAGACATCATCACCGGAGCATGGTCCGACCAGATTGTTACATCAATTCTTGTCTGTAGGTCAAAAGACAAAAGACCATGGCTCACCAAAAATTAATCAATCCAACTATGGGAATTGTGGACTGTGGAAAAATAGGTGTAGTCTCTGTCCGTGGGGTGCATGATCCGCCAGGCATCTACCAGTCTTAGATCAGTCAACACGCGTTTCAGGCTCTCCAGTTGCGAAGGGGGCACCGACGACCCGCCCGAGGAGGAATCCATGGCACGGTCCAACACCATATTATAGTCACCCCCCGCTATCACATATCCCTCTGCAAATGCAGCGAGATCGCGAAGGGAACGTCTACATGTCCGAGCCTGGTCCTGATTAGGCAGATAGAAATTAGCTATGGTAAACGTGTCATTAATAATTCTAATCTTGACAAACAAGAATCTGCCGTTTGGGTCTGACTTAGAGGCCAACACCTGAGTCTGTAGATTTTTATGTAATGAACCACCTCACCCACTTCACCGACCTTTTCATTCACTTTCAATCCTCAATCACCAAACAAGCACGCCCGCCTCGCAAGCTCTCATGCTCCCACCTGCTAACCCTCGGCCTACTCCTCCTCCTTGCCGGTGACATCTGCCCCAATCCTGGCCCCCCCTGCAACATCCCCACAACAACCTTCATCCCGCAACCCACCGCCAACCCTCGCAACCTCACCACCACTTGCTCTCACAACCCCACCAACATCAGACCCATTCCCCCAACCCATGCCCCACCTACCGCTCTACCCGCACACTCTGGAATGCCCGCTCAGTGTGCAACAAACTCCCGACATCCATGATCTCTTTATCTCCAGGAAACTGTAATTCCTTGGCCTCACCGAGACTTGGCTCACCCCCTCCGACACGGCCTCCCCTGCTGCACTATCCTACGGCGGCCTCAGCCTGTCCCACACCCCCCGTCCCTCTGGCAAACACGGCGGTGGAGTCGGCATACTGCTGTCCAACTCCTGCACCTTCAGCCCCATCCCCCAGCCCCCATCCGTCACTGTCCCCTCCTTCGAAGCCCACTCAGTCCGAATCTTCTCCCCCTGCAACCTCCAAATAGCCATCATCTACCGCCCCCCCGGACCCACCGCCTCCTTCCTTGACCACTTCACCACCTGGCTACTTCACTTCCTCTCCACTGACATCCCCTCCATCATCATAGGCGACCCCATTGACACTCCCCGCCCAGCCGCCTCCAACCTTCTTTTCTAGACCACTTCCCTAGGGCTCTCCCAATGGTCCTCCTCTCCCACCCACGAACAAGGCCACACGCTTGACCTCATCTTTACCCGCCCTTGCTCCCTCTCTAACCTCACAACCTCGGTACTTACACTGTCCGACCACCATCTCTTGACCTTCTCCGCCCTCTCCTCCCCTGCAACACTACCCCCTCTCCGCAAACTTGATCACCCTCGCCGAAACCTAAAAGATCTTGATCTTCCTTTATTCTCTGAATGACTCCTCCCTCTCACCGACCTACCCTGCGCTGACGACATTGACATTGCCACCACCCTATACAACACCACCATAACGAACGCTCTCGACCTAGCCGCCCCCCTCACTCTCCATGCTCCACGCATTAACAGGCAACCCTGGCACACCACGCTCACTAAAAACCTGAGACGGGCGTCCAGAGTCGCCGAGAGATGGAAAAAGTCTCACACCCCCGAGCACTTTGGTCTGTTCAAGCAATCCATCACTGACTTCAAGACGGCACTCGCTACCGCCAAGCAAGTGTTCTTCTTAACCCTTATAACCTCTCTGTCCCGCAACCCCAAACAGCTCTTCAAAACTTTCAACTCCTTACTTCGCCCACCTGCTCCTCCCCCTTCTCCCCTCATCTCTGCTGAAGACTTTGCGACCTTCTTCAAGGAGAAGATCGACAAGATCAGAAGCCGCTTCGGTCCACTATCCCCACACCTCCCCTTCCCACCTACACTGCTCTCCTCCTCCATCAGCCACTTCCCCCCCATAACTGAAGACCAACTCTCCTCCCTCCTGTCAAAATCACACCTCACCACCAGCGCCCACGACCCGTTCCCCCATCCCACCTCATTCCCAACCACACCTCCATTTTCATCCCAGCCCTCACCCACCTCTTTAACCTTTCACTTAGCACTGGTACCTTCCCCTCGGCCTTCAAACACGCCCTAATCACGCCCATCCTAAAAAAAACCTCACTTGACCCTACCTCTGTCTCTAACTATCGCCCCATATCTCTTCTCCCATTCGCCTCTAAGCTACTTGAACAACACGTCCACTCCGAACTGTCCTCTTACCTCTCCTCGTGCTCCCACTTCGACCGCCTACAGTCTGGCTTCCGACCCCTCCATTCCACCGAAACAGCCCTGACCAAAGTCACCAACGACCTACTGACTGCCAAGAACAAACACCACTACTCCATCCTGCTACTCCTTGACCTGTCTGCCGCCTTCGACACAGTTGACCACTCCCTTCTTCTCCGGATCCTCGAATCCCTTGGCATCACCCACCTTGCCCTCTCCTGGATCTCCTCATACCTAGCGGACCGGACCTTCAGCGTCTCCCACTTCCACACCTCCTCCTCACCCTACCCCCTTTCTGTCGAAGTCCCCCAAGGTTCAGTCCTGGGACCCCTACTTTTCTCCATTTACACTCTCGGCCTAGGGCAACTCATCGAGTCCCATGGCCTCCAGTACCACCTCTACGCCGACGACACCCAAATCTACCTGTCCAGCCCTGACATCACCTCCCTACTCTCGAAAATCCCTCAATGCCTTTCCGCCATCTCATCCTTCTTCTCTGCTCGCTTCCTTAAACTTAACATGGACAAAACTGAATTCATAGTCTTCCCCCCAAGAAATTCCACCCCACCTCCCAACCTATGCATCTGCGTCAACGACTGCGCCCTCTCCCCAGTCCCCCAAGCCAAGTGCCTCGGGGTAATCCTTGACTCCTCCCTATCCTTCAAACCCCACATCGAGGCCCTCACCACATCCCTCCGGCTCCAGCTCAAGAACATCTCACGGATCCGCTCCTTCCTCACCCACGACACCGCTAAAACACTCATCCATGCTCTTATCTCCCGCCTTGACTACTGCAACCTCCTTCTCAATGGCCTCCCGGCTAACTCCCTCACACCTCTCCAGTCTATCCTCAACTCCGCTGTCAGACTCATCTATATGTCCCTCCTGCTACTCCCCTGTCTCCCCCCTCTGCCAAGCCCTTCACTGGCTCCCCGTCTCCAAGAGATCCCAATTCAAAACACTAACCATGGCGTACAAAGCCATACACAACCTGGCTCCGCCATACATCTCCGACCTGGTCTCCCGATACCTACCCTCACGCAACCTCTGCTCCTCCCAAGAACTCCTCCTCTGCTCCCCCCTCATCACCTCTTCGCACAACCGAGTCCAGGACTTCTCCCGGGCATCTGCCTTAATCGAACTCCCTACTCGAACACGTCATACACTCTCCTACCCTGAGTAGCTTCAAGTGTCACCTGAAGACTCACTTGTTCCGTCAAATCTACAACCTGCCATGAGACCCAGGCGAACGCCCCATACCTGACATTCCCCCATCCTACTGTATCCTAACCCACCCCTCATAGACTGTGAGCCCTCGTGGACAGGGTCCCTGCCCCTCCTGTAACTGTACGTCCTGATCGCCTAGATTTAGTGTACTTGTTCTTGTCTCCCTCATCCTCATGTAAAGCGCCATGGAACCCAATGGCGCTATATAAATAAATAATAATAATAATGCTATGCTAACCCCCTTAGACTTGGTCTCTGGGTTACTAGCATGGAACCATTGTGTGTAATATCTATGACCAAGAGCAGGGATCTTATCCGTCTTAAAATGCGTCTCCTGAAGTAGGAGAACATCTACCCGCTTCTTGTGCATATGATATAACACTTTCGAACGTTTTGTCTGGGACATTAAATCCCCTGACGTTCAGGGAACAGAGCTGCAGATTCGCCATCAGAACCCCAGGTCTTATCCCACAGTCAATACCAGGACAAACAGAGCGTTAAGGAAAAAAAGAGGTAGGGATTAAGTAGAGAAGAGGAAAAGTACGTAAAAAAAAAAAGAAGAAATCAGAAACTTGATCAGACAGAGAACAGTAGTCTGTCTGAGGAACCAGGAGGCTCTAAGCCACCAGGTTCAGTGTAAACTTAACGAGTCAGAGAAATCTCTGAACAAGTGTGTCAATGACACGCCCTAAGGTGGGAAGTAGTCGGACACCGAGCAACCAGCTCGGCCCCCACAGCCAACATAACACAAAAAATACAAATGCAGACTTCCGGTTCCGGCTCCGGGATGATGGCAGCTTAGGAACAGAGCTCCGGAGACCGCGCCGACAATCCGTCAGCATCACCCGCACTGACGGCTCACAACAACCGCCCAGCAATGGAGGAGACACCCCGGGCACTGGGGACCCTAGATCGGTATGTGTTACGGAGCTCAAGGCGAGAGGAGGTGGTGAGCCCGCTCCAAAACAAAAAAGGCGGCCAGCAGGCAAAGATGGCGCCCAGAGGAGGAGATCGCGACCGCGCTCAGCACCAGCACCAGCCGGCGACCGCGGTCAGCGCTCCCCGGAACACAAACAGCCCCACAACATCACAGGGGAGAGATGAGGAGAAGCAGGGCGAAAATGAGTCCCGGAGGAGGAAAGAACATGAGGATGAAGACTCGGGCTTACAGACAGACGTGCTGGAGGTATGGAAAGAGGGCAAGTCACAGGGACAACAGCTGGGGGTGGCTGGAGACAATACACTAGGAGAGAAGACAGACACAATAGACAAATATCAAATTGATGTAAAACAACTGGCCAGAGAAATTGTCCCATACATAGTGGCTGATATAAAGACTGCCCTAAGAGAGACAGTAGCTGAAGCTGTAGCAGGGATTAAGCAAACCACAGAACAGCATGAGGAGCGCATACAGGAGGCTGAACAGTGCCTCTCAGAGGCCGAGGACAGACTTTTCAACATGGAAAGACACATAGCTGCACTACAAAAACACTCGGCTTATGCAGAGGAAAAAATGGATGATTTGGAGAACCGCTCCAGGAGAAATAACCTCAGGATGATAGGTCTCCCAGAATCCTTCATGCCCACCCAACTTGACTCAATATGGGAAGTCGATCTACCAAAAGCTCTGGGGATAAGACGCCAATGCCGGGTGGAAAGGGCGCACAGAGTAGGCCCCCCCAAAAAAAACAGAAGAAGGCCCACGACAAGTAATCGCCAGATTTCTGGATTATAAAGACAAAGAAACCCTACTAAGGGAATATAGATCCAAGTGTCTCCCACTACTAATACAAGGGCACAAGATCAGGCTGTATGAGGACGACTCTGCGGAGGTGGCCCGAAAGAGGAAGGCCTTTAGCCCAGCATGTACTATACTATTCAAAAGGAACATCAGATTCCAATTAGCTTTCCCAGCAATACTACGTTTCAGAGATGCCAAGGGTGACATGCACTCATTTGTAAACTGGAAGATGGCTATGAAATTTCTGCAACAATCACCAACACCCCCTCGGGGAAATCAACTGTCACCAAACTCGGAGGATCTGCAGCAGAACACACAACGACAGTCCTACGCAGAGAAACTATCAGTTGCCATGGGAAAGAAACCTAAAGCCAACAACGTCGGAGGTGATAGAAGACCCCGATCACAAGACGGGCGCAAAAACCATATTGAAAATGCACACACATCAGTTGCAGAGTTCTCTGACTAAAGATGGCCGTAGAACAGTACAACTTACGCCGTGGACTCTTAACAGATTTCCAATGGATCTGGCAGTTTCATAAGACCTAGCCGGGATCAACACTGGAACAGTCCCTGAGAAACAGCGCTACATGGCTTAGACCTCAGATATACACCTCATCCATAGAAAGCACTGGGAGAGAGGTGTATAAGAATGGCTCACAGTCTGAAGAATATTAACGACAAAAACTGTCAAGCCAATTTGCCTCCCCCACCCCCCTCCTTTTTTTTTCTTTTTGCCCTTCCCCACTCGTCTCGCTCCTGCAGTCCTTGAGACTTTTCGTTTGAGGGAGGAGCTAGAGCTGGTGGCGGGGATTGGGGGGGGGGGGGGAGAGGATGAGATCTTGGAGAGATTGTGTCTCGGACCCTCACCATATATTATATGCAGGATGACTGTAGTTCTATCAAGACGAAGAAATGTCGGCAAGTGTTACTCCATTCCAGAAATAATGACGAAGAGAGGACCGCCAGAAGGCGACTATTATAACTGGAGTCATAAGGCGTGGTATCCAACTGCTATCCGAGGAAATAGGGAAGTCAAATGGAAGGTTATTTCTTTGTTTTTCAAGGAGGGAGAGTGGAGAGAAGAGAAACTCCTTGTGTTTAGGGGAAGTTGAGTTTAAGGGAAATGGGTATGAACTTGTTTGTTAACTTTAATTATTGTTTTTATAAGCTGTTGATAATCATCAGATATGTACCTACAGAATTCACTCTTAAGTCATGCAATGGTATTTCACCAACAAAACTCAGGGGAGTCCATGTTAAACTCAGTTGCTACCGAGAGGGAAGTAGGGAAGGAGTACCGTAAACAATGCTGAGGGTGGTATCCTGGAATGTCAAGGGCTTAGATCCCCCAATAAACGCTATATGGTTTTGCGCCACCTGAAGAGATTGAGAGCAGATATTGCTCTCCTTCAGGAGACGCATCTTCGAACTCATGAACTAAAATATATGCAAAAACTATGGGCAGGGGAGGCCAGGATATCAGGAGTGCAAGAATGGAAGGCAGGGGTACTAATTCTAATCAATAAACATGTAGCTCACAGCCTTATCTCAATGTCACACGACCAAGAAGGGAGGTTCCTACATATAATACTGAAACTACAAGGTCAACAGATCAGTATTTACAACATTTATGCCCCAAACACCTCTAGAACCAGGTTCTTTGCCGACCTATCCACAGAGATTCTGAGCGATGGAAAAGCAAATATTCTGGTGGGAGGCGACTTTAATGAGGTGATGTCTGAAGACATAGATAGAACCAGGGCAGGCACGAGTAACATGACCCCGAACGTATCAATGAGTAATATAGGAAACCTAGCAAGTTTGACAAAGTCTTCGAGACTGATTGATGTGTGGAGGGTCCTACATCCACAGGAAATGGAATACACTCACTTCTCTCACCCACATAGCTCATGGTCGCGTATAGATTACTTTATGACGTCTGAGCAGCTATGGGGGAGGACAGAAAACGCAACAATTGAGTCAATGGTGATCTCGGACCATAGCCCGATATGCATTGACTTAATGGACACTCACCAACGAGGAGTGGATTTCTTGTGGAGATTTCCCACACATCTGGCCAGAGATGGGGACTTTAAAACCCAACTAAAGGAGTGGTGGTCTAATTTCGCGTGTGATAACGCCCAACATAAAGATAACCATCGTTTATATTGGGAGACCGGCAAGGCAGTACTGAGAGGCTTAATTTTAGCCCACACAACCAGACAAAGAAAGATTTTGAAAGAAAAATACACGACAGCTAGTGAGAGAGTATCGGCCACCTACAAGACTTACAGACGCACACACAGTCCGAACGACAAACAAGAATGGTTGGAAGCAAAGAATACATGTGAGGGTTGGGCTAATAAGAGAGAAGAAATGACGAGAGGCCAACTAGAAACAGATCTCAATAGATTTGGAGACAAGGTAGGCAGGTTACTGGCCAAACTAGCAAAAGGGCAGAGACTACCCACACCAATCCTGACGTTACAAAAAAAAAAGGGAGGGGATCTCACAACAAACCCCAAGGAAATAAACAACATTTTAGAAAAATATTACAGGGCACTGTATAGCGCACCTGACGTAACAACGCAGGGAGGAATAGAATGGCTAAATGACATACCCCTCACTGAAATAGATCTAGAAGAGCTTAACAGACCTATCACGGAGATAGAGGTGGACCAGGTTATCAGGAATCTAAACAATGACAAGGCACCAGGGCCAGATGGGTTTACAGGGGAATTTTTTTAAATCTTTAAAGAAATAACCCCGACACTGACCGGCCTCTTTAATAATATCCTATCAGGAGAACCCATCTCAGAGGCCATGAACGTGGCATATGTGAAACTACTACCAAAGGGGGGGGAGGGGGGGGATCCGGCAAACTACAGACCCATATCCCTCATCAATCTCGATCTCAAGCTCTTATCTAAAATCATGGCAGATAGATTGGCTAGAACCATGCCATTACTGATAGAAAACCATCAAACGGGGTTTATAAAAGGGAGATCTGCGGTCACCAATGTACGCAAGACTTTGCTGGCTCTGGATGCTGTACGAAACGGATTAACCCCAAAAGGGGGAGACCCAGCCATGGTCACACTGGATGCAGAAAAGGCGTTTGACAATGTCAAGTGGCCATGGCTGGGTATGGTCTTAGACCGAATTGGGATCCAGGGAAAGTTTCGCCAATACCTTCAATCCTTATATAGCAATCCTACAGCAAGGGTTCACACCCCAGGCTTTCTGTCTTCTAAATTCCCTTTGCAAAAAGGGACTAGACAGGGGTGTCCCTTATCACCACTTCTGTTCAACCTGGCCCTAGAACCCTTAGCACGTTTTATAAACAACTCTGGCGCCTTCGAAGGTATTAGAGTGGGAGAATCAACAATGAAGTCGGCCCTATTTGAGGACGACATCATTCTATTCATGAATAACCCAATCAGAGATCTCCCGAATCTGCTGAGAGACATAGACCGCTTTGGGAGATTTTCGGGGTTCAGGTTGAACAGGAGTGAATGCGAAATTTTGAGACTGAGAAATGGTGGGGGGGAAAGGGAGGGAGATGGGGGAACTGGGGATCCCGGTAGCGACCTCCGCAATAAAATATCTTGGATTGATGATAAGTAGATCCCCGGAACAAATATACTCCCTTAACTATGGCCCACTATTAGACAAGATCGAGAAAGAATTAAAGAGATGGGAGGGTCTTCCGCTATCATTGTTAGGTCGTTGTCACTTGATAAAGATGATAAGTTTTGCCCGGCTCCTCTACCCCCTTCAGACCCTACCACTGTTGCTGAAACGCTCAGATGTTGTAAGACTAAACAGAGCCTTTACTAAATTCCTCTGGAAAGGCAAGAAACCTAGGCTGAGACTGGGCATTCTATCCCAGGCAAAGGATAGAGGGGGAACAAACTTCCCAGACATCAGAGGCTATAACCTAGCTTGCTTGCTCAGACACGTAGTAGAATGGATCAAACAGTCGGAAAGGTACTCTGACAAACAACTAGAAGAAACTTACTGTGCCCCATGGGACAGGTATTCACTGCTACATACATCATATTCTAGCCTGCCACCGCATATAAAAACATCAGCTATATTCCGAGATACGATTGTGACATGGAAGACAGTTCAGAAAAAATGTGAACTACCATGGAAGGTGTCAAAATACCTTAATCCATGGGCCTTCCCAGATTTTAGAGAGGGCAGGGAAAATGCACTGTTTGAAAGGTGGAAACAAAAGGGAGTGGCTAAGGTGGGTGACTTAATACAGAGACAAGAGAAAAGATGGATGACAGGAGAAGAAGTCATTGAGGGCTTCAATCTAGGGGTAGGCCAACGACTCCAATATCTACAAATTAAATATCAAATTTTGAACAACCTCAGAGATATCTCAAAAGAAGTAGAACATAATGAATGGGATAAATTAGTGGAACTAGATGTAGACCAACTAACAATCTCGATAATTTATAGATCTCTAAGGGAAACCCTACTCCCAAAAGGCGGGTCAAAACCTTTTGCAAAATGGCGCAGATTTTTAAATCGGGAAAATGTGGAAGATGACATTTTGGCGGGATGGGATAAAGTCAGACATAATATATTAAACGAACAATGGCGTGACGATCAGTTCCGCATTATTCATGGTCTAATATATGGCTTTGATCTCCCACCATCAAGTACTAATCTAGATAGGAAAACCAACTGCCCTAAGTGTGCTAAAGAGAAGACGGATATGATACATGGATTATGGGGTTGCCATAGGGTCCGGGAATATTGGATCAATAATGGCGGGCAATGAGAGCGCACGGCGGTCTGCAAGCATCTGCAGACCGCCGTGCGCTCCATTATAAACATAGGGGCCGCGGTCTGCATGCAGATGCTTGCAGATGCATCTGCAAAACGCTGCAGATGCATCTGCAAGTCTGAAGCCAGCCTTAGAAGAGATAGGCAATACATTAGGTAAATTAGCCTTGTAGACATTTAAAGACCTAATAACAACATTGAAATAGCTAGTGTTATTGATGTAAATTGAGTGAAAGTCGAATTACGGAAGTAAATGGGATAGATCTCAACAGCTTATTCTGTGTTAGATTATAACAAACAAAAATTACCAAATGTTATGTAACACACGGTATAATCCTTTTATGTAATATTTTGTTTTCTTTGTTCATTTGAAAATCTCTAATAAAAATGATGTTTTAAAAAAAAAAAATACAAATGCCATAAGCCCTCCTGGATAATTACTAACTAGGACCTTAATAGTGGAGGGTAAGTATGTATAGATATCTAGGCCCCATCAATGGAGCGTGAACTGAGGCTAGTTAGGAAATACATATATGAATATACACATATTAATATTAACCCTCTATGTTTCACGCATACGAGTCCCCAGAGCATAGAACAATTAGCACAGCTTAACTGTAAACAAAACTCCCCTCCCCCCTCCTCCCCCCATTTAAAGCGAACACCAAAAGATCAAAAGTTCTGAGAACCTCGTTAATAACTTCACCATATAGAGATTCTGCTGGAGCCCACAAAGGTCATGTGTCCTGACTCACAGCTCCCGCGGAAGGGGTAGGAAAACCAAAAGACCCCCCCAAAAAAAGGGGAAACCTCAAACTTTCAAGGTATTGTAGAAAATCAAGTGTCCGCAGGATGACCAGAAGATCTGCGTTGGCGACGCCGACTTCTTTGCCTCTTATTCAAAGGCCCAACAGAGGGACCTCCAGTACGTCGCAGACCCCGTAGGCCAAAAGTGGACAGTTGCGGCCATTCACCTAGTTCCATCAATGGCAAGTCTAAGGCAGAAGTGAAGTCCAGCAGGTCCTCCGGTGATCTCAGTACAATCATCCCCCCCTCTCTCCTCACTTGGAGCTGGAAGGGGTATCCCCAGCTGTATGGAATATGTCTCTCTCTAAGCGCTTCCAGTAGGGGGCGTAGTGCACGTCTCTTAGCTAGGGTGATGCGTGAGAGATCAGCCAATAGCATGATTTCCGATCCATTGAAGTCAATGGAATCATGATCCCAGGCTTTAGACATGATGTCGTCTTTAATACGATAATAGTGGATGCGACAGATGACATCCCTTGGTCTGGCAGCATCAGGGTTTTTGGGACCCAGAGATCGATGGGCTCTATCAATCTCAATGTGCATATCCGCTTCTCTTCCCAGCAAGGAATTAAAGACACCATGAAGGGCTGACTCCAGGTCACGTGGTGCGACCGACTCCGGGAGACCACGGAGCCGAATATTGTTTCGACGATTCCTATTTTCCACCTCTTCCATCATATCCAGCAATAGGTGAAAGTTGTTTGAATGTGGCCTAGCCTGCAATGTGAGCAGACGTGTGTGCCTGGTCTCTCCCGCCGACACACACTGCAGGAGCGCCACAAAGCCGACAATTGTTCGGGGAACCGACCTACACACCCACGGAGAACCCTGCCTGTCAGCCTGGCGTCACAGGAGGGCGAGGTGACCCGCACACGGCAGCGGGAAGTCGGCGCCGGCAAGCCCTGCAAAAATCAAGATGGCGCTGAGGCGCGAGAGAAGGCAGCGTGGGCAAACGCTGTGTACACTAGGAAACTAAATGCTGCAGCTCGCCTGGAGAAATTTGCGAGGAGGGAGGCAGGGGGAGCAGCACTGGAGACATGGAGGGAGACCCTGGCACTGAAGAGGAGACGGAGGTGCAGGATACAGCTATGCAGGTACAAATGACTGTGATCCCTTACAGGGAGGACAGCAAGGGGCAATGCAGCATAATATGGAAGCTACACTGGGGGAGCCCTCATTGAGTGATATATTTGCAGTGGTGTCCTACTGCAAGCAAAGCCTCACCACTTTGACCCTCCAAGTGTCAGGAATTTCTGCTGAGATTACCAGCATTAAAGCTGAGGTGCGCACGGGGGAGGTGGAGGAGCGCGTAAGCACAGCCGAGGACAGTATTGTAACCATACAAGCAGCCCAGTCAAAATTTGATAAGCAGAATATTGAGGTTATGGCAAAAAATTACGATCTTGAGAATAGATCGCGCCGGAACAATATCAAGATAGTTGGGGTTCCGGAAAAGGCGGAGGGAGCCAACCCTACAGAATTCATTGAAAACTGGCTTTTGACTAAATTCGGAGCACATAATCTCTCTAAAGTCTTTGTGGTGGAAAGAGCTCATAGGATTCCACTCAAACCCCTGCCTCCAGGTGCTGCCCCCCAGGCCATGCTGGCCAAATTGCTTAACTACAGAGACAGAGATACGATCCTCCGTACGGCCAGGAACATCAAGGATCTGACAATAGACGGGCAGCATATTTCCTTTTTTTCGGATTATTCCCCAACGGTACAGAAATTACGCATGAAATTCTCAGAGGTAAAGAGGAGATTGAGAGACATGGGCCTGCAGTACTCCATGATGTACCCAGCCAGACTTAGACTAGTGGCGCTGGGCAAGATTCACTTTCCGCAATCCCCGGAGGAGGCTATGGACTGGATTGAGAAGAACGGAAGGAGAGTCCGGGAATTCAAGGACAGCTGAACGTTGACTGGAATAGTCCCTTTGTGCTTTTTTGGCATTTTTCTTTCTAATTGCAGGTTCTGTGAGACAATGGGATACAGCGGCAACTGCAAAATGAAAATGTGTAAAAAAAAAAATATATATTTTTTTTTTCTTATACATTTATTTACTTAAGGCGGGAGAGGCTTTTGGTTGAGAAAACTGTTATTTCTTGATAGACGTTGTAGTGTGACTACTTTGCTGGTGGCATAGGCTAGTATCATTCACCCACTCTCTGCTAAAGGGAGGTCGATAACAGAAGGGGTGGAGAAGTGGGAAGGAGAAGAGGAGAAGTTTATTATTGTTATACGTTTGCGGGTGGGGAGGGGGGTTACATGGCATTGATTTGGGGGGTAGGAGGGGAGGGGGGGTTCAGGAAAGACAGCATGCTAGTACTTTGAGAATACGAAATTGCATGGGAATGTTTAATTGGATACGAAATGGCTGAGAAAATTAAAGTCTTTAGTTGGAATGTGAGAGGTTTGGCGGACTGGGGTAGACGAGCAGCTATCTTACAGAATGTTATGTCTTTTAAACAGTCTATAATTTGCCTTATGGAAACTCACCTAGTAAAAGGGAAAACTGGTGTTTTGGCTAGAAGGTGGATTCAGAAAGGGTACCATGCCACTTATTCTGCATATTCAAGAGGAGTCTCAATAGTGATACATGCTACAGTTCCATTTGAGGAGGTAGAGGTCAAAATGGATAAGGATGGCCAATATGTTTTCCTTGTTTGTAAGATATTTGGGAAGATACTTTGTGTGGCGGCGGTTTATTTTCCACCGTCATACAATGGAGGGAAATTACTGGAGATTATTGATTTGACCAGACACTGGCCTGGAGTTCCGATCTTATTTATTGGGGATTTTAACAACGTCATGAATCTGAAGTGGGATAGGACGGGCAGGTCACATGGTAGTTTTGAAAAGGATGAGGATACACAGTTTGCTAAATTTATGGGAGAAATGGGTCTGATAGACTTGTGGAGAGTGAGAAATGCTGGGATAAAGTTATACTCTTGTTATTCCTCCTCTCACAACTCTATGTCTCGGATAGACATGGCCTTTGGAAACAAGCTGTTAGACTCTAGGATGACGGCGATTGTGTATTCGCCACGTGTAATATCCGATCACAAACCCCTGACAGTGGAACTACAAATGGGATTGAAGGGTACCGGACTGGGCAAAGAGTGGAAGGTGCACCCTGCTTGGTTGGAGAATTTAGATATGCAGACAATAGCGGAGGAAGTGGAAGAATTTTTCCAAAACAATGTGGGGAGCGCAGGGACAGATATGGTATGGGATGCTGCAAAAGCGTATATACGGGGGCTCTTGATACGGGACATATCCAGATGTAAAACCCAAAACAGAGAGGTGGAGGCTGAGACATTGGAGGCTTTGAGGAGGGCGGAGGAACGATTGGCAATGGAGCCCACTGCCGAAGCGCAGCAGTCAATGAAAATCGCACAAGAAGAGGTTGACAAAATGTTTATGGCCAATGCTGCTAGGAGAGTAGAATTCCAAAAAGCAGCTTTTTATAAAGAAGGAGAGAAAGTGGGACATTTGTTATCCACTATAGCGGCAGCACAAAGGAAGTCAAGCTATGTCTATGGGCTGTCTCGTCCTGACGGGAAACTGGTGACGGACTCGACTGGGATCCTGCGGGTGTTTGAGGAGTACTATTATGAACTTTACACTTCTAAATTGGGGGTCTCTGGGGAGATAATTGATAGATTCTTGGGGGAAACCATGCTGCCCAGACTTAGTGAAACAGATCGGGACACTTTGGAAGGACCACTGACATTGGAGGAATCGGAGGAAGCTATGGCTTCTATGAATAATAATAGAGCGACTGGGGCGGACGGCTTACCAATAGAAAAATACAAACATTTTGGGGAGGTGTTGTTGCCCAAACTGAGAGATGTCTTGTTGTCGGCATTGGAACAGGGACAGTTACCGACATCTATGAGAGAGGCGACCATAGTGGTGATACCGAAAGAAAATAAAGATCCCACATCACCGGAGTCATACAGGCCCATATCCCTACTGTCGACGGACGTCAAGTTGTTGGCTAAAGTACTGTCGAACCGTCTGACCAGGGTGATTGCGAGTGTTATACACCTAGACCAGACCGGGTTTATGCTGGACAGGTCAACGGCCATTAATTTGAGACGGTTGTTCTTGAATGTTCAAATGAAGGCAGACAATTCTGGACATAGAGTAGTGGCGTCTTTAGATGAACATAAAGCCTTCGACAGTGTGGAGTGGGAGTATCTTTGGTGAGTTTTACATCACATGGGCTTCGGTCCGTTTTTTACGGCATGGGTGCGGCTGCTATACTCCTCCCCGATGGTTCGATTAGGGTGAACGGAGAGAGGTCTAATACATTTAGCTTATCAAGAGGCACTAGACAAGGTTGCCCCCTCTCTCCGTTGTTGTTTGCCCTCGCCATGGAACCGCTTGTGGCAACATTCCGGCAGACGGATTCAGTAAATGGATTCCGATACGGATCGGTGGAGGAGAGGATAGCCCTCTATGTGACGACATTTTACAGTTTTTACAGGACTCCGGGGAGTCATTGACTAATGCCATAGACATCTTTGATAGATTTGGACGACTATCTGGACTGCGGATAAATTGGGAGAAGTCATGCCTGTTGGCGGTGGACAATGGGGGGAGTCCGGAAAGGGACGAGACGGCCCATACGCAATTAAAGACAGTAAAAGTGTTTAAATATCTAGGTATTAAGATAGCGATTCCAGTTACAGAATATCTGACCCTTAACATACAGCCCACGATAGGACTTTTGAAAGAAAAGGCGTTGACATGGAGGAAGCTGCGCCTCTCGGCGGTGGGTCGAGCTAATTTAATTAAAATGGTATTAATGCCAAAGCTGCTTTACATACTACATAATTCTAAAATATGGATTCCCCAATCAATATTTCAGCGCTTAAATGCGATATTTAGGGATCTAGTATGGGGAGGTGGGCAGCCGAGAATAAAATTAGAGACCCTACAAAGACCCAAGGAGGAAGGGGGGGATTGCCTTACCTAATCCATGGTTATATTTCCTAGCAGCACAATCCCAACATATAAGGGGATGGGCAGAGAGGGCAAGTAAGGGCTCATTGCAAGCAATACTTAAAATATATATCCATAGGAGACCTTTGGTGCAGGGATTGGAGATTGGTCTATTTGTGAAAGGTGGAAAGGTGGAAAGATGTGCCCGACTTTTGGACTCTTGCACAAGTTGTGGGGAGGGTGAAGAAAATTAGAGGGATTACTGGGATGACGTCATATACACCTATCTGGGGCAATGAGTACTTAAGTGAATTCCACAAACTTGGGGAATTAAAGGACTGGATACAAAAAGGGATAGTGTACCTTCATCAGCTGGTTGACCGCCATGTTCTCAAATCATTTGATCATTTAAAATCGGAGTTCCAGCTGACGGATAGAAATGGAGATCAGTATGTACAGATCCAACACGCCTACACAAAGCAGAGGAGAGTGGGGGATCTGTGTGTATCGAGAGATATTGTTCTTTTTAACAATCTTGTTTATTAAGATTTAACAGATTTTTCAGAAAATGAAACATAACATGGTATCACCCACCAACATGGTAGGTTAAACAGTATAATCGTCCAGAAGGAAAGAAAAATAAGCAAAGGTAAAAAGGGGGGGGGGGGGGGGGGGAAACAAACAAGGGGGGGTTACAGTAAATCACATTCCTCCCAAGGCACAATATTCAGACTTTATCAATCTTCCCGCGCATAGCACACGTCCCAATCCCAGACTACTAATGGTAATATAAACACCGTTATACACAGTTAACAAATATTGTACAACACTATTGCATATTGTCATATGCCATTAATCAAATTCAGATAAATCAGTGTTCAGCCAAGGTTCTCAAATACGGGAAATTCTCCGTCTAGCAGAGAGCGAGTGTGCCAATTGTAACTCATGCTGGCAATGAAAATTAAGTTTTTTAATCACATCAGCAATAGTTGGTGTATGCGTAGCTTTCCAAGTGGCTGCTAAGGCCAACCTAGCTGCAATAAAAATATGAGATACAGTGCCTCGAATATCATATGGGATATCTGACAATCCAACGTGTAGTACAGCCATAGCAGGGCCAAAATCAACTCGTATCCCTATCATTTTGAGGATTAACAGTTGGACCGTTTCCCAATACAGAGCCAGCCGGGGACATGACCACCACATATGACCCAAGGTACCCACTTCACCACACCCTCTCCAACAAAGCAGGGACTGATCCTTACTATAATGAACCATTTTAGACGGGTATTGATACCACCGCATATGTACCTTTTTTAACTGTTCCATGTGATTTAAACAAGACGAGATCCGCTTTATCTCTCCCAGGCCCTCCCACCAACCCCCTGGGTCAATGGTCCCTCCGATGTCTTTTTCCCAATGTACCATATATGGCAATTTATCATCAGTCTTAGGGTCATTTAAAACTCTATATAAGATTGAAACCCCTTGGGTCCAGACTCAGGTCTAAAAAAATATCCATTGGCTCTACCATTTGAGGGAGATTTAAAAAATTATGACTCCGGTATTGATCGGAACAAATGCCGGATTTGTAAGTATTGGTAAAAATATTGTCTCACCCCCGGGTACCTTTGGGATAACTGGTCAAACGGGAGAACCCCTGAGTTATCTAGTAGATCTTCAAGTGTTACAACTCCTGCTGTCGACCAACGGGAAAGGTTAAGATACGGTATATGAGGTTCCAAGGCATGAATAGAGATATTCTTTAAGGGGACCTTAACCAAAGGAGGCACAATCTGTCTCCAATAGTGTATAGTGGCTTCCATGGCAGGCAGGGTCAGGACATATGTACAGGTCTTAACCATTTCTGATTCCAAATACAGGCGGAGGGACGACCTGGGTGCACACGTCATTTCGATTTGTAACCATCTATGCTCTTTATCCATATTCCACCAGTCCCGTGCTCCCGCAAGAATAGATGCCTGATGATATACACGTAAGTTAGGAAGTCCCATACCTCCCATTTCATATGGATAGTACATCAATTTTGCGGCAACCCTAGGTCTTTTGTTGGCCCATATATATTTATTAACTGATCTCTGGAGAGACCCGATAAATCTATTGGGGAGGATGGTTGATTTATTACGGAAATAGTAAAGAATTTTGGGAAGAACTTTCATTTTAATTATGTTAATTCTCGCTATCCATGAGGAGAAAATGTTGATATTCGTTTAGTTCTAAGTGTACCTCCCGTGTTAATTTGTTAAAATTTGTTTCTACTATTTGGTGAGAATTTGTAAGGGTAATACCCAATTAAGGGATGCCATCCTCCATCCATCTAAAGGGGTAACTAGCTTCCATATGTAGCTGTGTTTCCAGCGGGACCGATACCGGAAAAACTAAAGATTTGGAGGCATTTAACTTATAATATGATATTCGGGTAAATTGGTTCAGTTCTGTCATAATGGCCGGGAACGAGGTCATCAGGCTGGTACAAGTTATCAGTACATCATCTGCATATAAGCCCAATTTATGCGTCATTGATCCAACCGTAATTCCAGCGATACTCGAGTTTACTCTAATCAGCTCTGCCAGGGGTTCCATACATAATGTAAATATTATGGGTGACAGGGGGCAGCCCTGTCTGGTCCCGTTTGTTATCCGAAAAGAGTCGGACAAAAAGCCTGAGTTTAGTACTCTGGCGCTGGGAGTTTTATACATGGCGGTAATTGCAGAAAATATGGGACCCTGCAATCCAAACTTTGTCAATACACTCCTCAAATATCCCCAGTGCACCCTGTCAAAAGCTTTTTCAGCATCAAGTGACAGGAATGCACTGGGGATCCTACTCAGCTCAGCAACCCTGATTAAATCCAACATCCTACGAGTCCCATCTTTTGTTTCCCTACTAGCCACGAACCCCACCTGATCTGGAGATATCAGAGTGGGTAGTATGGGATTCAGTCTAGACGCCAATAGTTTGGTAAATATCTTTACGTCATTATTTAATAGTGCTATCGGTCTAAAATTGGCAGGGCACGTCTGAGGTTTACCAGGTTTCGGGAGGGTGGTGATTGTTGCTTCCAAATTTGAACCTGCCACACAACCCTCTTCCCGCCATTGGGTGAATAACCGGAGCAAATAGGGAGCTAGGGTTTGTTGAAAGGTACGGTAGTATTCTATGGGCAACCCGTCAGGGCCCGGAGCTTTACCCCCTGGAGTGTTGTTAATAGTCAGGCGGATTTCCTCTATTGTAAAGGGGGCGTTAAGGAAGGCCAGTTGTTCTGCATTGACCTTTGGCAGACTCACGTCCTGTAAATATTGGTCTATCTCAGTTTGGTCTGGCTGGGGAGTGGAGGGATCTTGTTCCAGATTGTAAAGATCCGCATAATATTTTGCAAACATGTTTACAATATCTGATGGATTTCTGACAGATTCTCCCTTGGTATCCACTAAGTGGTCAATTCTAGACTTCACCTCTCTCCGTTTGACTCTACGTGCCAACATAGCCCCCGCTCTGTCACCTGTGGCGTAGAAACGGGTCTTAAACTTACGTAGATTCAGCTCATATAAGATAGCTGCTGCTCTGTCAATTTAAACCTGACATTATAGATTTCTTTTGTCAAAGAGGTAGAGGGGGAGGCCTTATTGAGAGATTCCAAATGTTGCAAGTGAGAGATTAGTAATTCTCTACTCGCTTCTCTTTTGCGTTTCAAAATGGAGGCTTGTTGTAAGACTGTCCCCCTAATCACTGCCTTATGTGCAGATCAAATCACTTCATCTGAAACTTCTCCATTATCATTTAAGTAAAAGTAGTTCGTCAGGTCTGATGTTGCCTTTGCAGCTACTGCCTCAGATACTAACAGAGAGGTATTAAGCCGCCACCGGGATGTTGGGTTAGTTTGGTGTAACAATGTTAGGGACAGGGATATAGGTGCGTGGTCTGACCACGTGATGAGACCTATGTTGGCAGAGATACACTTATGCATTGCTGAGTTATTTACTAGAAACATATCAATTCTACTATATGTTTTATGTCTTGAGGAATAAAAGTTGAAGTCTTTCAGAAGCATGGGAGTATCTCCAGAAATCGTGTAATGAGAATTCTTTAGTCAGGGGTTTCAGCTCTCTTCTGCGTCTGCCCCCCACCCCCTCCCGAACCATCCATGTCCCTGTCCATTAACATATTAAAATCCCAACAGATGATAGTGTCACCCTTCCCTTCATCCAACGTTTTTTGAAACACTGTTCTCAGGAATGGCTGCTGGGCCTCATTCGTGGCATATACTATCCCTAAAGTATGTAATACACCATTTAGGGTGCATACAACAATTAAAAATCGTCCCAAGGGATCCGTTATTTCTTTTATCAAGTGAAAAGCAATCGTATTTCTGACAAAGATACACACCCCCATTTTTTTGTGTAGAGAATTATTCGCAAAGAACATGCTTGGGAAGCTGTTGTGCTGTAATCTATAATTATCCGCCTTTAGTAAATGAGTCTCTTGCAAACATATTATGTCTGCCCGGGATTTCTTAACCTCTCTCCATAGCATTGATCGCTTTCCCGGCGAATTTAAGCCATTGACATTTAGCGACAGTATTTTTATACTCATAAGTAGTGTAATATTATTCTATTTACCCCACTTGCATTGAGAGTGTACCACCAAGCGCGAGGATATGTCGTATAAAAAAATACCCTGTGAAAGGAATGTGAAAGGCAAAAATAACAATATAAGCAACGTGATGAACAAGAACAATAAAAATGAAGAGAAAATAAGAAGGAGTGAAAAGGGTTCAAGGGCCCGAAATCACCGTTACAGTCTAATGTGTCAAAAAACACTAAACCAAAAAGGGAAAAAAAAAAAAAAAAAAAAAAGCAGAAGAAAAAAAAAAAAATATCTTCCCAAGGAAGAGTCACAATGGGCAGACCACTGTCTGCGCGGGGCACGTGAGGATCCAAAAGCAACCATCTCCATCAGTTTTCCTCACAGTTCAGGTACCTAAAAAAGGTAAAGCAATCCTGTGGACCATCCCAGTGTCCAGACCTCGTCGTCTCTCCAATTTAGGCTGTAAACCATTCTTGATCTATTCTCTTTCCCCTCGGTTGGCGCCTTGGCTCATAAGTAATTTTCCAGTTGGTCAACATTTCCTCCGCATGTGTAGGAGAACGGCATATCACCACTCGTCCCTCGTATGTTATCAATAATTTCACCGGATTGAAGCCACAGCGGTATCGGACATCCACATCCCTCAGCGCTTTACAGACGTGTGCATATTCCCTTCGTTGTGCTAGTGTAGCCATCGAGAGATCCGGGAAAATCTGCAGATCCCTCATCTCCTCAGGCAATGTAGGAGACTTTTTGATTTGGCGCAGAAAGGCCTCTTTTGTAGTAAAGAAATGTATACGAGCCAGCGTGTCACGGGGAGAGTCCGCATCAACATGTTTCGGTTTAGAGGTCCTGTGAACTCTGTCTACAAGCAACTCCCCAGATGTCATGTCCGGGAGCACTGCTTGCATATATTTATGTAAAAAGTCAGGCAGTTCTGCATCAGTGACCCCTTCAGGGATCCCTCTAATTCGGACATTTTGTCTCCTGGATCTGTCCTCTATATCTGTGAGTTTAGTAGTGACCCGTGTCAGCGTCTCCCTCAGAGCCTCATTTTCATCCACAAAAGCGTTAATAGTACTAGCATAGTCCGCCATCTTACTTTCCACATGAGTGGTGCGCTCCCCCAGTGATGAGATTTCTCCTTTCAGCTCCCTTAACATGACATTCATGTCTTCTCTCATGGATGAGCGCATAGAGGCCAAAAAATCCTGCATGTCTCCTCTTGTGAGTGGCGAGGAGCTGCGGTGCGAGGAGCTGTGATGTGAGTCTCCCGCCACTCCCGCCTCCCTCACAGTACCAGGAGAGGAGCGCGAGGAGCCCGAGGGAGACGCCGGCGCCATTTTGCCCGCGGCTTTCACTGTTTGTCCCTGGAGAAGAAATCAGGGAGCCTCTACGGGGAACACTTCTTTTGAGCGCGGCCTCGTGTCATCATGTGCACGGGACACTCAGGGAGGTACTCACACTCACTGGGGAGATCTGTGACGGTTCTGTGTGCTGGTAAGTGCTGGTTTCGGTCTGGGTGCACCGGAGCTCAAAGCTTAAGCGTCCGTCTCTCTCTGCTTGCAGGCCACGCCCCGAGAGATATTGTTCTTGATTTCATTTGCATGTCGGGAAGAACGAAAGGAGTGATTTCTACGGTATATGCGGACCTCCTTCATACATTTCTTTTGAAATACCCTGTGATGGCAAAGGGAAAGTGGGAGGCAGATGTGGGACCCATATCAGATGATACTTGGGAAACGGTACTGGAATACATCCCAAAATTGTGAGTTAGTGAACCAGGGAGAATGTCCCAGCTCCTACTCATTCACAGGGCATATAGATCTCCGGAATTTCTCTATAAAATAGGGGTACGTACGGATTCGGAGTGTCCGAGATGTGGATCAGAGGCAGCGGGGGTCCTACATATGATCTGGGGATGCCGAGACTTGCATCCTTTTGGATAGTAGTCCTTGCCCTGATAGAGGGAAAATATAAATGTGACATCCCACGAGACCCGGTAGTGTGCGTTTTGGGGTATGTAGAAGAACTTGGGATAGATAGTATTGGGAAGATAGCTGTTGCCCGCCTTTTATACATAGCTAGAAAATTAATAGCTAAATATTGGATTCAAAAAGATCCGCCTTCTAGACAAGAGTTTATTAGACAAGTTAATAATGTAGTAAAACTGGAAGAAAGAATTTATTTTAAAAGAAAGAACACCAAGTTCCAGGAGAGACTCTGGGCGCCGTGGAAAGAATCGTAATATCGATAATAGTTGAATGTTTCATTTGGTATTATATAAAAGGGATTAGGTACTGATATTAAATACTAAAAAGAATCAAAATTTCTTTAACATGCAATATGTAATGTATGTATATAATTTGGAACCGCTGTCTGGTTTAGGGGAGGGAAAGAGTTCATTCTTTAATGGGATAAGAGAGAGGGGGGAGGGGAGATAAAGAAACGTTAGTGGAATATTACACGAAAATGACAAAACGTAATGTACATGTGCTTTCTTTTTGTAAGATGTTAATGTTTCTAATAAATAAATCTGATTAAAAAAAAAAGAAAGTTGTTTGAATGGAGATCTAGAAGCTGTTGCTGAGACTGTACTTGTGAGGAGAGCCTCTCCACTGTGGCCTCCAATGTAGTAACAGTGTGGAGGGTAGACACATCCTCCTTGAGGGTCCCCAGCTCCCCTCTACACAATGCCTCCAACCTCTGTATGTAGCCCTCCATGTCTATTTTGGTGGGGATAGCATTCAGCCGTGCTATAAGGTCTAGGGCATCCATGGGGAGGTGTGCACAGGTCTCTGCACTCACACGCTTGGGGGAGAGCTGCTGGTCGCCCTGTAGATCCACTTCTATGGCAGACAAATTAGGCATGGGTCTGTTGTTAGAGGGGTCACCCTCAGTGTGAACAGCTCCTGTTAATTGTGGGGAACCTCCAAGCCCCAAAGACAGAAGGGTAGAAGCAGTAGAGGGAGCAGTAATGCTCTGAGTTTTCACTCCCTGAACAAGCTGGCTGGGACAGGAGGGAGAGGAGGAGGAGGAAGGGTTAACTCTCACCTTGGCTCCTTCCTTCAAGTCTCTGGCCCCCTGCATCTTCTTAATCACATCCCCTGTCACAGATAAGTCCTGGGTCCTCTCTGCAGCTGTAGATTTACAAGCAGTGCCAGAGCTGCTGCGAAGAGCCCCTGCATTCAATGAGGATCGCTTCCCCTGAGGTGGAGGGAGTGAGGGAGCAGGGCCCCCTGCCTCCATTGCTGCAGGCTTGGGTCTTTTTCCTGTGCTGCTGGGTGCTGCCAGGTATTTAGTGATACCTGCTCCTCCAGGGCCCACTGCAGGCTCCCGGGGTGCCTGGGAACGGAGGCCAGTCTTCCCTTTCATGTAGATCCAGTTAGGCAGGCAATAAAAAGCTAATTATATGCTGTGAGGGCCTTAGATAAGCAGAGCTCGTGGAGAGTGTGTCTTTACAGCTCCATGTCCAAGCCACGCCCCTCGCATTTTGCCTTTTTAAAGGACACTGTGTACTCCGGGGCGGTGGTGCGGTCGTCGTTGACCTTCAGTGTTTTGTGAATGGCCTCAATGAGGCTGTCAATCAGTGCCTGGGTGTCTGTGGTCTCTGGGTTATGGGACGACTCTGGCTCTGAGAGATCCCCTTCGGAGAGTAACTCGGGTTGGCCTTCAGGTGACGGAGAGCAAAATGTAACCTGCAAACGTGAGATAAATGCGCATAGGGTCTTATCCTTTTTTTAAAAGTTATATCGGTGTAAATTAAGAACTGCTCACCTGATTCAGTTGTGTCACCCACAACCAGTATAATCGCCTGTAAGATTATACTGAGGAAGGAGCTCGGATAGAGGCTCCGAAACGCGTAGGATGAAATAAAGAAAAAATCTGCCCAGTTAACTCTTCGTTTCCTGGTGATTCCTGTTTGGCAGCGCGGGCATTTCGGCATTTGTTCCTATTACAGGAGAGCAAAATGTGTCCCTTATGGGTGACGTGGTGGGGGAGTGTTCCTGGGGCAGACTTGTATGGGTCCATCTCCTGGTTGTCGGTTGGTGGTGCTGGCTATGGGAAGCAGGGAACGACTGCATTTTTTTGGCTAATAGGTCAACCCATTGCCAGGGCCAATAGAGGGATGTCAGATGTACTGGGTGCTGCATCAGTGGTAGGCTCAATGTGGCATTGAGGTTTGCAATTCAGGCACAGTTGCAAGCATGTTTTCGTGGAAGTCCAGTCTGGCAATTGTTACATGATTTGAGCTTTTAGCTTGAATTGGTACATGATGCATTGAGCCCCGTGTTGTTTTTGTTATTTCTTTTGACTGGTTTGGAATCTGCCATAGTGTACCAAATTACAATGAGATATGGGTACTGCAGTGTAACAAGCGGTTTGCTTGAAGGCAAAGAGCAGACACTGGTTGGGGAGTTGGATAAACTGCAGGAAGAAGGGTCTCCTATTGGAGCTTACCAGAGTCCTGTGTCCCCTTGTTCCTTGAGCAGCACAGCTGGGAAGAGTATCTTTCGCTTCAGAGGCACCGGAATAAAGGGCTCTGTAGTGCCAGCCCACTGTATTAATGTATGGGCTCCGGTGGCCCCCCTTGGTGGGAGGAGGGGGAAAGCGGTAAGGGCCAGGTAGCACATAGTAAGCTGAGCTTTATACCTAGGCTGTTGCAGTGGCCCACGTATGGTTCCTTTGTTAAACTTCGCACCATTTTGGGGGCATGGTGTTGAAATGTGGTCCTTGAGGTGATTGGCCGCAGCCACGTCATTAGGGGGATGGCAGGGGTGGCTTGTTGATAGTGACGTGGCCGTGATTGGGTGCGCGTTACGTGGTCCGCCCGCGTCTTCGGGGTGGTTGCGAGGACGCAGCTGTGCTGGTTTTGCCGAGATTGGCCGTTTCGGCTGTCAATCGCAGTTTTGGGCGTAGCTGGGGCAAGGGCCCAGACCAGGGCCTGGAGTAGAGCAGGCTCCGGGGACACGCTGAGGGACCTTCGATGGTCGTGGGTTGTGCCGCTGTTGGGGGCCATCCTTCCTCTGAGTTCCATGCCGCGGACGCACACCCCGAACTTACCAGTGGTGCGTGTGCCAGCATGGAGCCGCCTCGGTTGGATGTCTGGATGTCACAGGGCTGAATGGTACCATCTGTGGCCGGTGGCAGTGTGCTGGCAACAGCAACGTCCTCAATCACTTGCTCCTTGATTGGAGGAGGTGAGAGGGTTAGACTGCACTGCTTGCATCCCCAATGTGGTGCAGGGGGATGCAGTGGGGTATGTGCAACTGGCGGCTGCAAGTCCAGCAGGAGAAACCATCCTGTGGAGGTGGGAGAGCGGGGCCCTTCAGAGAGGGTGGATCCTCGAGGCTGCAAAACAACATGCCCTGGTGACTAAAGAATATAGCCCTTGCTAATTATAATCACTAATGAGTAAGTATTAAAACGTGTTTATGCACTTTCACAGGATGCTTTTAGGAGACAAAAGAAGTGTGAGATTAGTGATGGGATGCTGCAAGGACATGTTTTGCTAGCTTATGAGGCGTTTTGAAGGTGAAAGGATCCCTTTAACTTTTATCTCTACTTAGTGTCACCTCCTAGTTGCAGGAAAGCATACACCCATCGTCCGGTGTCCCCCAATAATAAGAAGGAGAAATATTCAAGTGTGAAACTAGCCTTAGGGTATGTGCCCACAGGAAGGTTTAGTGGCGTTCAAACCGTCAGTAAACCGCTGGAAATTCTCAGTTCTGATCTCTGAAGTTTCCAGCTGTTTTCCGGCGGTTTTCTGGCGTTTTTTTTCAGCGTGTGCACAGCGTTTTTCAGTCGGTTTTTCCAGCGGTTTTTCCGGCCGTTTTCTATGGAGGATTTTGTTCATGGAACAGATCAAAAACCGCTGAGAAGAATTGACATGCTGTATGCTGCTAAACCGCTCAACCGCGGGCAGATCCGCTCACATAAACTGACTATGTGTGCACAGCGGTTTCTAAATTACATAGGGTTACTTGTAAGTCCTAAAGCTGCTTAGGATGTACATAAATTTAAATAAAACCTATGCTAAACCGCCGGCGGTTTTCGCTGCTAAACCGTCGTTAAACCTTCCTGTGGGCACATATCCTTAGAGTGCAGCTGACATTTTGTTACATTGTATAGTGTTTCAGTATGCACCAGTACACATTGGATGAGTGCTGCAAGTCTTTTCTTATTTAAAACCTGGAAAAGCAGTCGTGAGAAGCAACAAGATCAAAATCACCTAACATCACAACCGCACCCAAGAGAAGCAGCTCCAGCTGTTACAGAAGAGGTGAGTTAATTGTTTGTTTGACCAAATATAGTAGGGTAATTTTCAGGTAGACAATTTTGTGCAGCCCCGAATGATGGTAGAAATTTCCCAACGGCCTCTGGCAGGTAAAAGGTTCCCACCAATCTTAAAGGGTTGCTAAATGAATCTTGGCAGTTGGGACAAATTGCATTGTGCATTGTCAACGGTCTGAACTCTGCGCTCCAAATGCCGATCTACAATGCTGCTTTGCCTCCGCTACATCGGGGGAACGTAAAGGTACCTTTACAAGCGGCAACTTTTCTAGGAATTTCATTGGCAACTTACTGGTTGAAGTGAAATCATGGAGACATTGTTCCATTTGTACACAGCCACAAGATAGAACAATGTATCCGTGATTTCACTGCAACCAGTAAGTTGCCAGTGAAATTCCTAGAAAAGCTGTCGTGTGTAAAGGTACCCTAAGGGCAATATAGCTGGCCTCTGCTACATTGGAAAAACACAGGGGCAGTTTAGCTGGCCTCCACCATATCAAAGGAGCGCACGGGCAGATATTTAACCAAAATTGTAACATTAGCCAGGAACCTGGAAAATAAGCCATAAGTAATAAGGAAAAAAAAAAATCAGAACGGCGAGGGTTTTCAACACCAAGTGAATTGCAAAGTTGCTAGTTGATACATGCACTTTTACTTCCACCCAGAAAACAACATGGGAATAACTGTTTAACATTTATTCCCATCAATGGGTTAATTCAGCAGCCAATAAGTCACACCCACTTTATGATCAGGTGTAAATCGTATCTAGCCTACGTAAAGCACCACTACAGCATTTTGTTTTTGTTTTACCATTTTATATCCAAATCCCCTTCCCCTGGTTTTACACTCACCCTCTGCCATCTTTATCTTCCATCACAGCTGCTCCTGTCAGTCTCCAGCAATTTGTGATTTGCCAGCAGCTCCAGTGTTACATGGAGTGCACTGTAGATCACCACTCACTATATCTCTATGGGAATCTCAAAGATGCATTGAGAGCTTGTGATGCAACGTCTGACTTGTGCACAGTCAAAAGTAATTGGAAAAGCCGCCAGAGGGTGAGTAAAATATAGGGGGCAGGGGACTACGATTTAAAATGCCACTCAAGTGTTGAAAACAAAAAAAAATGCTGGAGTTTTAATACACAGTGAAAATCACTCACAGGGAAAAAAAATTTTCCCCAATGTGGAGCTTAGTGTTGCCACATGGGTTTTTTTTGCCTTCCTCTGGATCAACATGTTAGGCTATGGGTTGAACTAAATGGACTTAAAGTCTTCCATCAACCTTAAAAACTATGTTACTATGTTACTATGTTATCCTTCTCCAGCAACCATCACTGGTTTCTATTAACCGAATTGATTGTATTTTACTAGATGGTGGCCCAATTCTAACGCATCGGGTATTCTAGAATACCTTGTAAACAGAAGTGAACTGCGTCACACTGACTGACAGCCTTATAGACAGGAGTGAAGTTCGTCACACTTACTGACAGCCTTATATACAGGAGTGAAATTCAACACACTGACCGACAGCCTTGTAGACAGGATTGAACTGTGTCACGCTGACTGACAGACCTCGTAGACAGGAGTGAAGTTCATCACAATGACTGACAGCCTTGTAAACAGAAGAGAAGGATGTCACACTGACTGACAGCTTTGTAGACGGGAGTGAAGTTCGTGACACTGACAGCCTTATAGACAAGAGTGAACTGCGTCACACTGACTGACAGCCTTGTAGATATATAATCACAAAGTCTCGAAAGACACGAAGGCGGACGTAAATATTTCACAATTTTTATTTTAGGAATACCTGACAACAAGTTTTATTCCATAAACAATTCCATAAATAAGAAAAAGGGGGAAGACATATAATTATCAGCAAACAGTGAGCTTCTGAATAATATCACAATAGCAAGATTATATATACTTAGAAGCAGTCTCTGGCGGTACAGATTAAGGGGTAGGCCACGTGACTGTGCGGTGGTTATGCAAGTATCGGAAAGTATCATTAATATGTATAAATATGGGCCAGTTTAATCTAAAGGGCTATCGGACTATTAGGATCACTGTCCCCTGAGGAAGTCTGAGGACGAAACGCGTAGGGGTCCAGGGGTGGCCTGAGTGTGACTGGGATAACATCTATAGCGGTATGTAATGATGGAATGTCATTGATATTTTGAACGGTGGTTCAGCCACTTAATTCAAATTGCACACCGTGCTTCTGATACTGTGACTGTGGTGTTGTACTGTTGAAAGCTGGTCTAGGTGCTAGTGGTATAACTCAGCAGTGGTGGAAAGGCGTGGAGCCTGACACTTACTGCTATATATCCTATTTAGCCCCATTGAGTAATATAAACTGGATACATGACACCATGAAACAGAGGCACAGGTATGCAATTTTTGTGATAGATCAGTGCTGATCCATTGTTGTGTGTATGTATGCCAAATATTGATCTTCTTTGGATGATTAAACTGGGTCAATGTTGAGATATTAGATCTTTTGTTGCAGTCAGAATGCTTGGAATAGATCTGGTCCTAGTGTGAAAGGCCCAGCTATATGCATACTGCAACAATCTTGATAGGGCTCTATCCTTGATCCTAATAGTCCGATAGCCCTTTAGATTAAACTGGAGCATAATTATACATATTAATGATACTTTCCGATACTTGCATAACCACCGCACAGTCACGTGGCCTACCCCTTCATCTGTACCGCTAGAGACTGCTTCTAAGTATATATAATCTTGCTATTGTGATATTATTCAGAAGCTCAGTTTGCTGATAATTATATGTCTTCCCCCTTTTTCTTATTTATGGAATTGTTTATGGAATAAAACTTGTTGTCAGGTATTCCTAAAATAAAAATTGTGAAATATTTACATCCGCCTTCGTGTCTTTCGAGACTTTGTGATTATATGTTGTATCCAGGTTGTATATTGTATGAGATATTGATGTATTGTAGCCTTGTAGATAGGAGTGAAGTGCATCACACTGACTGACAGCCTTGTAGACAGGAGTGAAGTTCGTCACACTGAATGACAGCCTTGTAAACAGAAGTGAAGGACATCACACTGACAGCCCTGTAGACAGGAGTGAATTTCGTGACACAGCCTAAGGGTGCGTGTACACGATCAGTGTACGCAGCGTTTTGGACGCAGCGTATTTGCGCTGCGTCCAAAACGCTGCGTAGTACAGTACAAGCATAGTGGATGGGATTTCAAGAAATCCCATCCTCACTATGCGTAAGCCACCCGCAGTGTGTTTGGAGCTGGGGTGCGGATTGCCGGGAGTCCGCTCCTCCGCAGTATGTTTATTTCATGCTGCGGAGTCGGAACGGCTCCCATCAGGTGACTGCAGGGAGAAGCCGCCCTGCACCCGCCGTACATGGCGAGTACAGGGCGGCTGCGGTCTCCCTGCGGCCACCCGCGGCTTCACTCAGGTCCAGAGGAGCTGCGTCCAACACGCAGCTCCTCCGGACCGTGTGCACGCACCCTTATAGTCAGGAGTGAACTGCGTCACACTGACTGACAGACCTTATATACAGGAGTAAACTGCGTCGCACTGACTGACAGACCTTAGAGACAGGATTAAGGGGTGAGGATGAGGAGGCTGTGAGGATGCAGGAGGCTATGAGGATGGAAAAGACTGAGGCTGTGAGGATGCTGTGAAGATGGGAGAAGATGTGAGGATAGGAGAGGCTGTGAGGATGAAGGAGGCCCGAGGGGATGAAGGAGGCCCGAGGGGATGAAGGAGGCCCGAGGGGATGAAGGAGGCCCGAGGGGATGAAGGAGGCCCGAGGGGATGAAGGAGGCCCGAGGGGATGAAGGAGGCCCGAGGGGATGAAGGAGGCCCGAGGGGATGAAGGAGGCCCGAGGGGATGAAGGAGGCCCGAGGGGATGAAGGAGGCCCGAGGGGATGAAGGAGGCCCGAGGGGATGAAGGAGGCCCGAGGGGATGAAGGAGGCCCGAGGGGATGAAGGAGGCCCGAGGGGATGAAGGAGGCCCGGGAGAGGAGCCGAGGGGATGAAGGAGGCCTGAGGGGATGAAGGAGGCTGTGGGGATGGAGGAGGCTGTGAGGATGGAGGAGGCTGAGGGGATAGGGAGGCTGAGGGGATGGGGAGGCTGAGAGGATGGAGAGGCTGTGAGGATGGGGAGGCTGTGAGGATGGAGGAGGCTGAGGGCATGGAGGAGGCAGTGAGGAGCCCGCATGCTGTGGGGACACTCACCGCCGCTCCATTCCGTTGTCTTCCTGGAGGGGATGATATCAGAATAGCGGCGCGCACCATATTTGAAATACAATGTGCGGCTTGGCGCGCGCAGCTCCTCTGATTGGTTGGCGCTGAACGGATGTGTAGCCACGCCTCCCTGACGAAGCCGCCTTTCAGCGGCGATACGCGTGGGATCATGGCGCCCCTGCCCTCTATCCACATTAACCCTTGGCGCTGGACTCCCTGACACCATTCCAGGTATTAACCTGTCAGCTAAAACATTGTTGCAGATTTTGGGCACGCAGCACCAGGGACAAACAGGCTTGAGTCAGATCAGCTTTACCATTGACCCCACTAAGGGATACTACTGCTCTTTACTATGATTGTGCCTGTTGTTGTTGTCCACTTAGCTGGGTGCTCACCTTGATATTGCCATATGTGTATGGTGTAGGTTGTCCTGATTAGTTGCCCAGGGGAATCTTATACAAGTCTGTTTTGTATTTACAGCAATGCACGTTTTCTGATCTTGTAAATCATATGATAACATTTATTGTCAGTTCCTTTATATGAACTTACTCAAATTTCCTATCGCCATGGCTTTGAGTGTTTTGTATTATGGATAATGTGCATCTTATCTGTGTATTAGAGGATGACTTGATATGTGTATCTAATTTTTACATATGCAGGGGTCCCATCTCCTTATGGACTGTGGTCTGTTGATGTTTTTAACTGTTTTTAGATTTTTGCTGTTTTGTCCTTAAATAAAAGCTTTATTCATTTTCATATATCTTATGGTGGTGTGCTGCTATTTGATTTGTCAATTCTTTCTCTATGACCATTGTATTTCAAATATAGCGCCATGGTGCGCGCCGCTATTCTGATTGGTCGGCACTGAACGCGGCGATCAATCACAATAGCGGCGCGCGCCATATTTAAAATTATTTTAAAAGTATTCTAGATATGACGCCTTGGCGCGCGCCGCTCCTCTGATTGGTCGGCTGCGGCGACCTATGAGAAACGCGGCATTCAAACCACGCACCAAGCCCCGCTACTTCTCTGATTGGTCGCCGCGGTCATCTCCCGGCTGGCTCGCCGCGGACCTCTGTGCGGCAGGTGGCCACGGCTGGCTCACTCACACTGTGCCCACCGTCGGGAGATCCCGCTGATCTCCCGACGATGGCCGCGGCTGGAGGTGTGTAATGTATCTCGGCGACAGCGGCGCCAATGTGCCGCTGTCACCGGGTTTCAGCTTGATGCGAATTTTGAATGCGCGTGGCTGCTTTGCATACACCCAGCTCATTGGTGGCCGCCAGAGGCAGCCACCAATGAGCGTACTGGTGCGCGATTTCGGCGTCAGACACGATTAGGAGATTATATAGTAGATAGCTGGAACTCTCAAAACATTTCGTCATTATACCCCGCTAGTATTACAATATGCACACACATTACTCAATAACACTTTGATTCTTACCTGCCGGTATTTTTTGACCCCTTTTTAGGAGCAGGAGACTTTTCTGCAGTATATTTTTCAGACTTTTCTACATTTTGTTCAGCCTTTACGGACGTACTGCTTAAATCTATTTTAAAAATGAAGAATGAAATATATTGTATTTACATGAAGCAGCAGTGTAATTACTGAATAGATGAAACTAACAAAAAGAGTAAATACATACATCGCGAACATATAGGAAAATGACCATGTAAATCTTTGGAGCCAGCAATAAGAACAGTGGTTTGTGACAGTGATGGTTAACCTATGACACATGTGTCAGCAGTGGCACGCTGAGGCGTTTTTGCTGACACGCGTGTCATGGCGCAGTTTCACCCGTCGCCCGGCGCTGATAAGAATAAGGTGACGCACTTGGCCCGTCTCCAGATTCTCCCACACCTTGATTAACACTGACTGCTTGAAATCACAATGTCAGTATCCGGAGTCGGTACAAGTGTGGCGCGAACTTTGCGTTAATGAAGCTGACAAAGTGTCAGCATCTGGAGGCAGGATGCTGACACTTTGATTGTCAACTTCATTAACGTGAATCACACAGCACAGTGACATCATCACTGTGCTGTGCTGTGACAGTCACATGATCACATGCAGTCTTTGAAACTTGGCACTTTTTGAATAATAAACACAGAGAATTTAATTATGTATCGTCGCTTTATAGATGACATAATTATTATTTATGATAATAGGGACTCTTGGGGTATTGAATTACTTCCTACTATAGAAGAAAGATCAGTGAACTTCCTTGATCTAAACATCTATATTGATGAAGCTGGAAAAATTAATACAAAAAATTTCTTTAAGAAAATAGATGCCAATGGCTATGTAGAGTAGACTATCACAGTGGGCATTATAAGCCATGGCTACGCAACATTCCCAAGAATCAATATTTACGCATCAGGAGAAACTGTACCTCTACTCGTGATTATAAAGAGCAAAGCAAAATTTTGCAGGGAAGATTTAATGACAAAAAAAGAGAATTTTGTTTACTTACCGTAAATTCTTTTTTCTTTAATCATCAATGGGAGACCCAGACAATGGGGTTAAGGGCACTGCCCTCCGGAGGCCACACTAGGTACTACAAGTTTGTAGACACCGCCCCCTCCGCTTATAAACCCCTACCGCAGGGAATATCCTCAGTTTGGTCCATAAGCTGCGAGGAGACACAAAATAACCACACCCGAAACCTCGGGAAAAAAACCGTGAACAAACGGTCCAACAACCCGGAATAAACTGTTCCAACTGGGAACAAGTCAAATGTGACAACATCCAACGGAACACTGGGTGGGTGCTGGGTCTCCCATTGATGATTAAAGAAAAAAGAATTTACGGTAAGTAAACAAAATTCTCTTTTTTCTGGTCATCATAATGGGAGACCCAGACAATGGGGATGTCCTAAAGCAATACCCCAGGGCGGGAAGAGTTCCTCAAAAGACGGATAACATATGGTCCCCCTTTTCAAAGGTGGGCAACCGCCGCCTGGAGGACCCGCCTGCCCAGACTTGCATCCGCCGAGGCATGGGCATGCACCATATAGTGCTTAGAAAAAGTATGCAGGCTTGACCATGTGGCTGCCTGACACACCTGTAGAGCAGAAGCTCGATGTCGCAAAGCCCAGGAGGCACCGACAGCTCTAGTCGAGTGCGCCTTCAATCCCACCGGGAGAGGCAGACCGGAAGAACGGTAGGCCTCCTGAATGGGCACCTTGATCCATCTGGCCAAGGTAGATTTTGATGCCGTGGACCCCTTACAGCGACCCGCCGTAAGGATAAACAAGGAGTCAGAACTCCGGAAGGAGGCAGTCCTGGACACATAAATGCGCACAGCCCTCACGAGATCCAGAGTGTGAAGGTCGCGCTCAACCTGATGAACGGGAGCGGGACAAAATGATAGAAGCACAATCTCTTGGTTCAGGTGAAAAGTGGACACCACCTTAGGCAAGAATTCTGGCCGTGGGCGTAACACCACCTTGTCTTGGTGAACCACCAGGAAGGGTGACTTGCACGAAAGTGCAGCCAATTCTGAGACCCTTCTCAGAGACGTAATCGCCACCAAAAAGACCACCTTCTGGGACAGACGAGAGAGAGGAACTTCTCTCAGCGGTTCAAACGGCGGCTTCTGAAGTGCCGCCAGGACCATGTTGAGGTCCCAAGGGTCCAGTGGCCGCCTATATGGCGGAACCACCCGAGACACCCCCTGTAGGAATTGACGGACCTTTGGTAGAAGCGCCAAACGTCTGTCAAACAGCACAGACAGCGCTGACACCTGACCCTTCAGGGAGCTAAGGGATAAGCCCAGCTCCAAACCCGACTGAAGGAAAGCCAACAGCGTCGGAACCGACAAGGGCCAAGGTGACCGTCTACCAGAAGCACACCAGGCGAAAAAGATTTTCCACGTCCTGTGGTATATCTTCCGCGAAACAGGCTTCCTAGCCCGATTCATAGTGGCCACCACTGTAGAGGAGAAACCCCTGGACGTCAGCAGCCAGGCCTCAAGAGCCATGCAGTCAATCTGAGGGCCCTGGAATTGAGGTGGAAGAATGGGCCTTGCGCGAGAAGATCTGCGCGTTCTGGAAGAGCCCACCTGTGTCCGCCTGACAGCTGCCACAGGTCTGGATACCAGGACCTCCTGGGCCAATCCGGAGCCACTAGAATGGCCACTCTGCACTCCGTCCTGATCTTCCACAGCACCTTGGGAATCAGAGCTAGAGGCGGGAACACATACGGCAGATGAAATCTGGACCAACTCAGGATCAGAGCGTCTGCTCCCAGAGACTGAGGATCCCACGACCTCGCCATGTATTGCGGTACCTGATGATTCAGCCGTGAGGCCATCAGATCCACATCCGGAGTGCCCCATCTGCTGCAGACGTCTCGGAAGACATCCGGATGAAGAGACCACTCTCCGGCGTCCATCCCCTGCCGGCTCAGATAGTCGGCCTCCCAGTTTTCGACCCCTGGGATGTGAACTGCGGAAATCAGGCAGTTGTTGTCCTCCGCCCAGGATAGGATGCGGTGGACTTCGGCCAGAGCCTGTGCACTCCTGGTTCCTCCCTGATGATTTATATATGCGACGGCCATCGCATTGTCGGACTGAACCCGAATGGGTTGTCCTGAGAGGAATCTCTGAAACGCCAGGAGCGCCAGATAGATCGCCTTGATCTCCAGCACGTTGATCTGCAACGCCGACTCCGACTGAGTCCAGAGGCCTTGGGCCCTGTGGTGTAAGAACACCGCTCCCCAGCCTGTCAGACTGGCGTCGGTGGTCACCACTAACCAAGATGGTTTGACGAAAGACCGGCCCCGAGACAAGTGACGTGGCAGTAGCCACCAATGCAGGGAATCTCTGGTCGGTTGAGAAAGAGTCACCAGCCGATTCAGAGAAATCGTCCTCTTGTCCCATCTGCGGAGAATCTCCAGCTGGAGAGGACGGAGGCGAAATTGTGCGAAAGGCACCGCCTCTATTGCTGCCACCATACGCCCCACCAGCTTCATCAACACCCGTATGGATGACTGTGGTGACAGGAGGACCTGTTGTACTCCGGAATGGATGGCCAACTGTTTGGCTCGTGGCAGAGACACCAGGGCTGAGTCTGTGTGGAAGTCCATGCCCAGATATGTCAGTGACTGGGTCGGAACCAGGGTCGATTTCTGAACATTGAGAAGCCACCCAAAATGTTCCAGAGACTTCATGGTCACCTCCAGGCTCACCCGACATAGGTGTTCCGATGGCGCTCTGACCAGAAGGTCGTCTAGATAGGGGATGACGGCATGTCCCTGCACATGCAGGAGAGCCATCATAGAGGCCATCACTTTTGTGAACACCCGCGGAGCCGAGGCCAGACCAAAAGGGAGAGCCACGAACTGGTAGTGTTCGTCCCCCACTGCGAATCTTAACCAGCGTTGATGAGCTGGTGCAATGGGCACGTGAAGGTAAGCGTCCCGGATATCTATGGACGCTAGGAAGTCCCCCTGTGACACAGCCGCTATCACGGAGCGCAGGGATTCCATGCGGAACTTCCGAACCAACACGTGACGGTTGAACAACTTGAGGTCCAGAACCGGGCGAAAAGAGCCGTCCTTCTTTGGGACGATAAAGAGGTTGGAGTAAAAACCCCGGAACCTCTCCCCGGAAGGCACTGGGACCACTACTCCGTCTCTGCGGAGACCCTCCAACACCAGATGAAAAGCCTGAGCTTTGTCTGGAGACGGGACCGATCGATGGAATCGGTGTGCCGGCTGAGACGTCAGCTCTATCCTGTAGCCTCTGGAGACTATATCTCGTACCCACTGATCTTGGACCTGGAGAAGCCATCTGTCCCGAAAAAGAGACAGGCGGCCCCCCACCTGTGGGGAGGCAGGATGAGAGAGCGAGTCATGCGGAAGTGGGTTTGGGGGTGGCAGCCGCTGCCCCCGCCGGTTTCTTCTGGCGACCCTTGGGACGCCACTGAGTAGAGGGCTTGTTCCCTCTGTCCGAACGGGCAGACGATGCTGATGGCTGTGAACTGGACCGAAAGGACCACTGTTTTGGGTTCCTCTTCACGGTATACCGTGGCTTAGGTTTATTCTGTGGAATCTTTGACTCCGCAGAATCCTTTATCAGCTTGTCCAGTTCGGTACCAAAAAGCCTGTCGCCAGAGAACGGAAGATTTTGCAAAATCTTCTTAGACGTGGCATCTGAGTCCCAAAGACGCAGCCACAATAACCTGCGGATCGCTATAGCGTTGGCCGAAGCCACAGCAGAGCGAGTTGCAGTTTCCAGCACTGCCGTCCTGGCGTAATCCGCATAGGCCCTTGCTCTATCAGTAAGCGCCAGGACTTCTGAACTGGACCCTGCCAGGTCCGCGATACCATCCAAGCAGGAGGTGATCGCCTGCAGAGTCCAGACCGCGGCAAAATTAGGGGCAAATGAAGACCCCACAGCCTCATAAGAAGACTTGGCGAGTTGCTCGACCTGTCTATCAGTCGCATCCTTCAATGAGGAGCTATCAGAGGCAGAAAATAGGGAGCGTGCAGCAATCCTGGTCATGGAAGTGTCCACCTTAGGGGACTGCGACCACTCCTGAAGCACCTCCTCAGGAATGGGGAAGCGATTGTCCTTGGATTTACGGACATAACGCCGTCCAGGATGAATCCTGGGCGCCCTAACCACCCTTCCAAAGTTAGTGTGGTCCATAAAGGAACCACTTGGTCTAGCCTCCGGCCGCAGCCATTGGTAGACCTCCTTCGGGTGAACGTTCACCTCCTCGGGGGGCGTCACGAGACGCAGAGCCTCGTTGATGGAGGACACCAGGTCCTCCACCCCCTCTGGTGGTTCTGACACGGACCCGAGTAATGAACCCCCATCATCCTCATCCCCCTCAGAGAGACCCTCCTCTTCAGAGAGTGTCTGGCGCTCGGGTGAATCCTCACGTCGAGTCCGCTTAAGGGGTCTCATAGTTGAGGCAGGGGACACCCTGGAGTAATGTGAAGGAGCCGCTGGATTGTCCAGTCTCCTGGTCAGTACCTCCAGGGATTGCGACATGGAGGACAGCTGGGATAACATAGATTCATTTATCTTGTTCTGTGTCTCCCATGGCCCTGGGCCCACATGGACCACAGGGTACAGCACCGAAGCTGCTGTCTCAGCAGTATCAGCCCGGGCCTCTGGGCGTCCGCAGTTATTGCAGGACCCCTCCACCAGTGTCCCGTTGCATGTAGCACAGGTAGTGGTGTTACTGGCCGCCCTAGCAGCGTTCTTCCCAGCTGAGGACATTCCCACAGCAGGGGGAATAAGCCAATCTTTCAAGAACAAACCGGTACAACCGGCGGCTTACCGACCGCAGTAATGCGGTGGAGGAAGCGGTGTGTGCGTGTGTGGCCTCCGCGAGTCTTCCGGTCTCCCCTGTAATGAGTGCAGCCGTGCACTTCAAGCAGATCCCAGCCGGGAAGTGAGGGGAAGATGGCCGCCGACAAATCAACTGTGGGCGGAGCCGAAAACACGCGGGAAGCCACACGCACGCCCATTAATGACGTCACCGCCTGGGCTGCTTCCATCTCCTCAGGCAGCCTCAGTAATAAAGGCGCCGAGGCCCGCAGCGCGGGAAAGTACCGTGACACAAAACACAATACTAAGGCTGCAGACAAAGTCTGGAGCCGACAGCCGCAGCCCCTGTGAGACACAGGGCGGTCAGCCAGAGTGGCCCCAGCACGGGGTCCACCGCCAGAACCGCGGACCCGAGGGTTGCGCGCGGTCTGAGTGTCCCAACACATATAGTGCCGACACTACCCCCAGGCACACCGGAGACACACAAGGTGCCTCAGTGCCGGTCCGGTTTGTAAGCACCATTTAGGGAGGCCTCGGACGGGGGTGCAGCACCAGTCCGGTCTGTAAGCACCATTTAGGGAGGCCTCGGACTGGGCTGGCTCCAGTCCGGTCTGTAAGCACCATTTAGGGAGGCCTCGGACGGAGCGGAGCTGTGCAAGGCTCCAGTCTCCCACTTTCCAGAGCCCCCAAAACAGGGATGGGAAGTAGTGCGACAGCGTACCGGGAGAACACTAAAGTGTCCAGGCTCTAGACCCTCCGGTACCTCGACCTGCGTGTTCCCTAAGGGTGAGCAGGGAGACTGCCGAAGATCCCCGACAGGGACCATATTACCTTGTCTTCAGACGCCATCACGTAAGTAGTGAGAATGCAGTGAAGTGCAAGCAAAGCGTGTGTTACCTCCGAGCACACTAAGTTAAAAACTGAGGATATTCCCTGCGGTAGGGGTTTATAAGCGGAGGGGGCGGTGTCTACAAACTTGTAGTACCTAGTGTGGCCTCCGGAGGGCAGTGCCCTTAACCCCATTGTCTGGGTCTCCCATTATGATGACCAGAAAAATATCCTTCAACTTTGGTAAAACGTGCCTATCAATCTGCCAAGGGAATGACCCAGAATGAGCTTATTGAATACAATAACAAGAGGGACATGGAAATTAAGAATGAAGTCAGCTTTATAACCATGTTTTCAGTACAACACCATCATATACGAGACATCCTACAAAAACATTGGAAGATTGTTCTAAATGATCCCATATTAAATAAAGTGGTGCCCCCCAAACCTATAGTCACCTATAGGAGAGCTCCAACTATAAAAAAATGTATTGGCCCCTAGTGTCTTGAGATCTCTCCACCCAAATAATAATATTGTGGAGACTATATCTGGAAAGAAAGGCTCCTATAAATGTCATAAAAGGGGTTGTAAATGCTGTCAAATAATAGGCCATAAAGTCACCACCTTCCATGCTCAAAACGATGATCAAAAAGAATACAAGATTGCATTCAGACTAACTTGCCACACTGATTATGTCATATACCTTATCCAATGTATATGCAACAAACAGTATGTGGGTAGAACTTCTCAGGAGTTACATAAACGATTAAATTCACATAGGTATAATATTAAAAAAGGATTGCCTCACCATGGATTGTCTAGACATTGTACGGAAATACATGGGGGTGAGATGAAGTTTACAATCACCCCATAGATCATATACCATTTAATAACACAAATAAATTAGACCGGCTGGCAAAGAGGGAGACTTACTGGATCTTCAAACTAAAGACCCTCCAGCGGGTGGTTTGAATGAGGTGAGTGACCTATTCTAATCACTCTAATAAAAATTGTCTCATTATGTGCACGTTACTAGTGTATGTGTATATATATATATATATATATATATATATATATATATATATATATATATTATATATATAATATATATAGAGGTATGATAGAATGGTGATACTATTTTTATCCCTCCCTGAGGTTGGTACCAATTGATACTGCTATTAGTGTATACAGTTAATGGTGAAGATATCATTCATGACTAGCTTTAAATTGTCTTAAGTGTGAATAGCCCTATAGCTTAGTGGATAATTGATTTTTTTTAATAGAATCACAAGTTTTGGAGTCCGGGGTTTGAACTTCTGTTTTTTTTTTTTTGTTTTTTTCTTTTGTTGATATAAAGGTATGGATAAAAGTTTTTAAAAAAAAAAAAAATTTAAAAACATTTTTTTTAAATTATAAGCCCATCAGATAATGGGGAATCATAATAGAAAACAGGTTCCCTTTTAATAATATTCAAATTCCTAATAGGTAGGTTCTCCCCACATATTATGACTGTAATAAGCTTTCTATCAACTCAAATAGCCAAGTGGTCTAATGCATGCCCTGTGAATTTATAGTTTTGGAAACGCCGGATCGAATCCCCTGTGGATCATTGTGCATTTTATACAATTTTTTAATTTTATGATTTAGAGAGGTTTTTATGTTTTTGTCATGTGCGGTGTGGTAATGTTATATAGATAATATTATTTTTTATTGAAATGCCTTTTAATGGATGTTGTCCACCCAGCGGGTTTGAGGGTGGCGTTCCTAGTGGAGCTACCTTCATACCTGAATGGGTGGGGTCATATAATGGATATATCTTTTTTAAATCCACAGTGGGTATGTTCTCCCTAGAAAAACTCAGTAAGTTTATGTATCTATATGAATGGCTTAGTGGTCTAATGAAGGCCCTATAAACTTATAGTTTTAGAGGTGCCGGATCGAATCCCATGTGGATCTTGGTGCATTTTTATTTAATTTGTGAATTGGAGAGTGTCTTTGTAATAGGTGTGATGTTTTAATAAATTATTTTCATTGATATGTCTTTTAATAGATGTTATCCACCCTGCATGTGTGAAGGGGGCGTTCCCACAGGAAACACCATCACAATTGAGGGGTGGGGTCATATAATGTTGTTGTGTGTATATATATCTTGTTAATACTGCTGCTCTTGATGCCCTGATGAAGTGATAACTGAGATCACGAAACCGGTATGCAAATTACCCATTAAACAGCGTTTTATCTATCCCTCCGTTTGTCTTCACTGGAGGTCAGTGCGGTGAATCTATGAAACCCAGCCTTTTCTGTTAACCCCTTTGGATGATCACATGCTGGCAGTCAGGAGGACGTCGCACACAGGAATCAGTGCTGCAAGCAGGGAGCGATGGAGATGAACGAGGGATAGGTCAGTCATATTTTTGTGTGTGTGCGCTAGGATGGGGGCCATATCAAGGATGAAAGGATAATGCACCGTGATGGAGGGGTGAGCTATATTCCAGTAGGGGGGCTATATCCAGCATAAAGGGCTATATACTAAAATGGGGACCATATCTAGGATGGGAGTAATGTACCAGGATGGGCGGGTTGCTATATCCCAGTATTTGGGGGGGGGGGGGGAATATATCCAGGATAAGAGGCTGTATGCCAGAATGGGGGCCCTATTCAGGTTGGGGGTAATATACCAGGATGTGGAGGTATATATCAGTATGGGAGCTATATCCAAAATTCAGGGCTATATACCAGAGTGGGGGCCATATCCAGGATGGGGGCAATGTACCAGGATGGTGGAGGGGGGCTATATCTAGGATGGGGGTAATGTACCAGGATGGGGGCTATATCCAGGATGAGGGGCTATATACCAGGATGGGGGTAATGTACAAGGATGGTGGGGAGGGCTATATCCAGGAAGGGGGGTATATATCAGTATGGGGGCTATATCCAGGATAAGGAGCTATATACCAGATTGGGGGCCATATAGGTGGCTTGTATACCAAAACAGGGGTCTTTATCCGGATGGGGGGTAAATAATGTACCAGGATGGGGGGGTAAATATCAGTATAGGGGCTGTATCCAGGATAAGGGGCTATACTGTATATCAGAATGGGGGCAATATCTAGAATGAGGGCAATGTACCAGGATAGTGGAGGGTATATATCAGTATGGGGGCTATATACTAGGGTGGTGGAGGGTCGCTGTATCCAGAATGGGGGATAATATTCCAGGATGGGGGGGGTCATTATATCCAGGATGGGGTGTATATATCAGTATGGGGGCTATATCCAGGATATGGGGCTAAATACCAGATTGGGAGCCAAATCCCGATATATCTCCCAATCGGATATATAACCCCATATCCTGGATATAGCCCCCATACTGATATATATGGGAGGATAATGTACAATGATGAAGGGAGGGGGGGGGAGATATGTATCAGTATGGGGGCTATATCCAGGATAGGGGTCTATGTACCAGAATGGGGGCCAGGATAAGTTTTTTATAACAGCTACAAATATCAGAAAATTATGGATTTTTCTAGAAGTGAAACACCACATGAGTTATGCCTGTTTTTTTGGTGAATTTTGACACACTGAGCTCTAATGTTTGACCATCACTGGCTTGGGAGATGATGTCCTGCTGTGGAAGTCCTCACCCCTATACCCGGGGACCCTGGCCCTAGTCAATCCTTATCATATTAACATCACTTGACATCTAGTAAGATTTTTAATACTTAACATGGTGGGGTGGCTTTTACATTTTTTTCATCAAAATAATGTCACTAAGTAATAGATTTTTATGCACTTGCAAATTATTTACTTATTTTAGGGTATTTGCTCATTTTTGTTTCTATTCTTTAGTTTTGCTGTTTTTAGGCCAGTGTGACCATGCACTTACATACTGCATGGTAATACTTGTGTTACAGTTCAGCTTTTGGTTAACAGATAAGAAACTACAGGCATCTCCCCTGGTGTCCCGGAGGAGGTTACAGACCACTACTTACTGGGGACAGATGTAAAGGGAACCACTCGCATCCCTCAACTACATGAAACTGCCACAAATGCATGATGTATGAAGGCAGTAGTCGTCTGGGGAGAGGATTCTCTCACACTAGTCCTGCTCCAATCCTCCAATCTCACACCTCCTCCCCCACCCGGAAATAATTCACACCCACCATATAGTATCAGGCCTGGTAGGACTGTTGTAAATCTTGCCAGGATGTGATGTGCCAGATGTTCAAGCATGAGGGGATGTAGACAATGTCAATTACATTGGTGGGATGTGAGCATATGAGGCCAGGATTAAGGGCAAGGATGGTTTATTCTTGTAACCAATTTATCTTCCTGGACACAAGTGTTTACAAACAAATCTGTACACAAAAACCAAAGACAAAACCTCCAACCTGTCCTACCAATTTTCTATCCTCAACAACAATGACACTTCTTCTTTAAAGTCAATAGTTAAGGATCAATAATTATATATAGTCCCTGATCCTCAATGCAGCCAGAATTGTCATGACTAAATAAAGAAATGTAATGCTAAAGAGATATAATAATAATAATAATGATGCTTTCATTATGTGGATATTTATATTCATACTCATGTATGTAAAGTGCTATGGAATCAATAGCGCTATATAAATGAATAAATATTATTATATTATATTATATTATATATTGATGGCTGGACCATATATGACTGCAATTTTTTACATTTACCTATTGTGCCTCCCATATTTTCTAATTAATTGTAAACTTGCAAGCAGGCACCTCACTCCTCATGGCTTTTGAATTTTTTTAATCTGTAGTTTCTCATATTGTTTGTACAACCCCTGGCAAAAATGATGGAATCACCTGGCTCGGAGGATGTTCATTCAGTTGTTTAATTTTGTAGAAAAAAAGCAGATCACAGACATGGCGCAAAACTAAAGTCATTTCAAATGGCAACTCTCTGCCTTGAAGAAACAGTATAAGAAATCTTGAAAAAACATATGCTAGCCAGTAACGGTTACTTTTGTAGACCAAGCAGGGGGATAAATTATGGAATCACTCAATTCTGAGGAAAAAAATATGGAATCATGACAAACAAACAAAACAAACAACACTAAAATACATTACTAGTATTTTGTTGCACTACCTCTGGCTTTTATAACAGCTTGCAGTCTCTGAGGCATGGACTTAATGAGTGACAATCAGTACTCATCATCAATCTGGCTCCAACTTTCTCTGATTGCTGTTGCCAGATCAGCTTTGCAGGTTGCAGCCTTGTCATGGGTCATTTTCTTCAACTTCCACCAAAGATTTTCAATTGGATTGAGATCCAGACTAATTGCAGGCCATGATATTGACCTTATGTGTCTTCTTTCAAGGAATGTTTTCACAGTTTTTGCTCTATGGCAGGATGCATTATCATCTTTATCATCTAGATAAATTATTTCATCATCTCCAAACATCCTTTCAATTGATATGATAAGAAATATGTCCAAAATATCAATTTAAACTTGGGCATTTATTTAAGATGTAATGACAGCCATCTCCCCAGTGCCTTTACCTGACATGCAGCCCCATATCATCAATGACTGTGGAAATTTGCATGTTCACTTTAGGTAGTCATCTTTATAAAGGCCCCGTTACACGGCACAAAATTGGAACGATGTCGGCAACGATCTCGTGGGCGTTTCAGACATCGTTTTGACATAGTTGGTGAGATGCCAAACGTCTAGATATCGTGGACGACTCACCAACAATGTGAGCAGGTATCGTCCGCACAACCCAGCAAACGATACCTACTCATTGCTGTGAATGGGTGAAGTAGTGACCGACATCATTACCACGGTGTCAAACACAACGATATACCAGGTTGACTGATCGTTGATCGTGTGGTTTGAGAATATACTCTCAAACCTGCGATCAACGATCCAATGATTTATTGTTACAACTTTGCAAAGTCACATGCAACGAGGTCATAACGATGTCGCTTGAACGACTCCAAATTTGTGACGTTTAAGCGATATCGTTAACGATGTTGTGCGTGTGAGGGGCCTTAAATCTCATTGGAACGACACCAAACAAAAGTTCCAGCATCATCACCTTGCCCAATGCAGATTTGCGATTCATCGCTGAATATGACTTTCATCCAGTCATCCACAGTCCACATTTGCTTTTCCTTAGCCCAATGTAACCTTGTTTTTTTCTGTTTAGGTGTTAATGATGGCTTTTGTTTAGCTTTTCTGTATGTAAATCCCATTTCCTTTAGGCGGCGTCTTACAGTTCGGTCAGAGACATTGACTCCAGTTTCCTCCCATTCGTTCCCATTTGTTTTGTTGTGGATTTCCTGTTTTAGAGACATATTGCTTTAACTTTCCGGTCTTGACGCTTTGATGTCTTTGATGTCTACCAGTAAGTTTCCCTTTAACAACCTTCCCATGTTGTTTGTATTTAGGCCAGATTTTAGACACAGCTGACTGTTAACAACCAACATCTTTTGCAACATTGTGTGTTGATTTACCCTCTTTTAAGAGTTTGATAATCCCGTCCTTTGTTTCAATTGACATCTCTCGTGTTGGAGCCATGATTCATCTCAGTCCACTTAGTGCAACAGCTCTCCAAGTTGTGATCACTCCTTTATAGATGCAGACTAACGAGCAGATCTTATTTGATGCAAGTGTTAGTTTTGGTAATAAAAATTTACAGGGTGATTCCATAATTTTATTCCTCAGAATTGAGTGATTCCATAATTACCGTATATACTCGTGTATAAGCCGACCCCCTACTTTTGCCCCAAAACCTGGGAAAACCTATTGACTCGTGTATAAGCCGAGGGTGGACCCCAGCACAGGTATACAGCAGCAGCCCCAGTGGTAGTATACAGCAGCAGCCCCAGTGGTAGTATACAGCAGCAGCCCCAGTGGTAGTATACAGCAGCAGCCCCAGTGGTAGTATACAGCAGCAGCCCCAGTGGTAGTATACAGCAGCAGCCCCAGTGGTAGTATACAGCAGCAGCCCAGTGGTAGTATGCAGCAGCAGCCCCAGTGGTAGTATGCAGCAGCCCCAGTGGTAGTATATACAGCCCCAGTGGTGGTATATACAGCCCCAGTGGTATATACAGCCCCAGAGGTATATACAGCAGCCCCCCCATATCAGTATACAGGGCCCCCCCCTTGGGTAACAATCCTGTAAAGGAAGAGATTAGTATACTTATCCCTCCGCTGTCCCGCCGCCATCACGCACCTCCATCTTCATCCGGCTCCCTCCTCTGGCGCGCAGACAATGACGTCATTGCCTGCGCTCATCGGAGGAAGCCGGTAGAAGACGGAAGACGCTGGATGAAGCCGGAGGAGCATGATGGCGGCGGCGGGACAGCGGCAGCGGGACAGCGGAGGGATAAGTATACTAATCGCTTCCTTTACAGGATTGTTACCCAAGAGGGGGGGGGCACTGTATACTGTATACATTGTATATAGTATACAGTGACACGCGTATAAGCCGAGGGGGTACTTTTCAGCCCAATTTTTGGACTCGGCTTATACGCGAGTATATACGGTATTCCCAGTGGCGTAGCTGGCCAGCTTCGGGCCCCGGGGCGAGATCACCGCCCAGGTCCCCCATGCGAGGATGGGGGGGGGGGGGGTGTTGGTGGAGGGATTTGAGGACCGGGGTGTGGGGTGGAGGTGTGAGGAGGACCGGACCGGGTGCAGAAGGGCGCTGATACTCACCGCGGCCGGCCGCCTGCGAGCGTGCGTCTGCTGTAGGAGAGGGAGGAGGGGCGTGCAGATCTGCACAGCAGGAAGTCCCGTCCTCCCTCCCCTCCGGTCGCGCGGCTGCCAGCACGGGGCCCCCCCAGGGAGTGCGGGCCCCCCCCAGGGCGGCCAATGGGCCCCCCTGCCCCCCGCTAGCTACGCTACTGGGTATTCCCCCTGCTTGGTCTACAAAAGTAACTGTTACTGGCTGGCATTTTTTTTCAAGATTTCTTTTAGTGTTTCTTCAAGGCAGAGAGTTGCCATTTGAAATCACTTTAGTTTTGTGCCATGTCTGTGCTCTGCTTTTTTTCTACAAAATTAAACAACTGAATGGACATCCTTCGAGCCAGGTGATTCAATAATTTTTGCCTGGGGTTGTATATGTCCCCTCTGAATTGTCAAGTGCTACATAATATGTTGGCGCTATGTAAATAAAATCTATTATATAATCACGAATGGGTTTTTTGCCCCTTCTGAGTCCGCTCACGCTGCGAGTCAGCGTGGTCATGTGGATACGCCCGAAGCATTGGCCGCGCAGCGGCCATTGCGAGCAGTTCTAAGGCGACTCGCTATGCCCGCGCAGCGGGCATGGCGAGTCGCCTTAGCAGCGCGAAGCACTGGCTGCGAAGCGGCCATTGCGAGTCAGAGACTCGCTCTGCTAGAATCCCGATGCATGTGCATCGGGCACCCAGCTAGTATTATTATAATTCATTATAATAGCGCCATTTATCCCATGGTGCTTTACATGCGAAAAGGGGCATACATAGTAACATAGTTTTTAAGGTTGAAGGAAGACTTTAAGTCCATCTAGTTCAACCCATAGCCTAACATGTTGATCCAGAGGAAGGCAAAAAAAAACCATGTGGCAACACTAAGCTCCACATTGGGGGAAAAAATTCCTTCCTGACTCCAGATACGGCAATCAGACTAGTTCCCTGGATCAACGCCCTATCAAAGAATCTAGTATATATAACTGGTAAACAAGACAAATACTGGTAAACAAATAGACAAATACAATAAACATGAGCAAAACAAGGCAAACATAAGTACAAAAAGAGAGGGGACCCTGCCCGCAAGGGCTCACAGCCTACAAGGGATGGGTTAGGATACACTAGAAGAGGGTAGAGCTAGTTGTGCGGTGGTTCAATAGACTGAGGATCAGTGCATGTTGTAGGCTTGTTGGAAGAGGTGGGTCTTCAGGTTCCTTTTGAAGGTTTCCAAAGTGGGCGAGAGTCTGATGTGTTGGGGTAGAGAGTTCCAGAGTATGGGGGACTTAAACAAATTCAATGGACGGTGCTCCAATGATCCGCGCTGCTGTAGGAAAACCAGGGCCACATAGAGGTCTGATGCAATGATGTGTTTATTTCCGACACGTTTCGGAGCTCACTTTGTTCCTTCTTCAGGGATACAATCATCACCCCCCTTTTTACTGGGATAAGACCCTATGTGCCTTTTATATCTAGAGTATGGGAAGGCACAGGAGTAATCTTGTTTGCGGGTGTGGAAAGAAGAGATAAGAGGGGAGTAGAGAAGGAGACCTTGAGAGGATCAAAGGTTGCGTGTAGGTAAGTACCAGGAAACAATGTCACAGATGTATGGAGGAGACAGGTTGTGGATGGTTTTGTATGTCATAGTTAGTGTTTTGAATTGGAGCTTCTGGACAATAGGAAGCCAGTGAAGGGATTGGCAGAGAGGAGAGGCTGAGGAATAGCGGGGAGACAGGTGGATTAGTCGGGCAGCAGAGTTTAGGACAGATTGGAGAGGTGAAAGAGTGCTAGAGGAGAGGCCAGAGAGTAGGGGGTTGCAATATTTGAGGTGGGAGAAAAGGGCATGCATGAGTGATTTTGCATTTTCTTGTTCAAGGAATGTATGGATCCGGGAAAAAATTTTGAGTTGGAGTCGGCAGGAGGAGGCAAGGGCTTGGATATGTGGCTTACAAGAAAGGGCAGAGTCTAGGATCACTCCAAGGCACCGAGCATGCAGGACTTGGGAAAGTGAGCAGCCATTGACTTTGATGGATAGGTGTGGTGGAGTGGTAGAGTGAGATGGGGGAAAGATGATGAATTCTGTTTTGTCCATGTTCAGATTTAGAAAGCAAACAGAAAAGATGAAATAGCGGACAGACATTTTGGGATGTTGGTCAGTAAAGAGGTGATGTCAGGTCCAGAGAAGCAGATCTGCGTGTCATCAGCGTACCGATGATACTGAAGATCATGGTATTCTATGAGCTGTCCCAGGCCAAAAGTGTAGATAGAGAAGAGTAGGGGGTCCTAGAACTGAACCTTGGGGAACAGCGACTGAGAGGAGGCGAGGTGAGGAGGTGGTGTGGGAGAGGGAGACACAATGTCCGGTCTGTTATATATGATAAGATCCAGGATAGGGATGCCAAGAGATGAGAGAATCTGTAACAGGAGGGAATGGTGCACAGTGTCAAAGGCACAAGACAGGTCTAGGAGGAGGACAGAATAGTGTCGCTTGCTCTTGGTGGTTAGTAGGTCATTGGTGACTTTAGTTAGGGCAGTTTCAGTTGAGTGATGCAGTCGGAAGCCAGATTGTAAGCGGTCAAAGAGGGAGCAGGAGGACAGGTGGGAGGACAGTTCAAGATGAACATGCAGTTCCAGCAGTTTTGAGGCATAAGGGAGAAGTGATATTGAGCAATGGCTAGACACAGAGGATGGGTCAAGGGAGGGCTTTTTGAGGATGGGTGTGATTGAGGCATGTTTGAAGGATGAAGGGAGGACACCATTTGTAAGTGAAAGGTTGAATGTGTTAGGGGGTTGGGATGAAGACTGTGGCGAGGTTGAGGATAAGGTGGGACGGGAGTGGGTCAAGCATAAAAGTGGTGAGATGTGATCTTGACAGAAGGGAGGAGAGCTGATCTTCTGTTATGGTGGAGAAGCTGGTTTTGCAAGAACAGGGCTGAGCAGTTATAAGGAAGGGCATAGGGGGCAGCAGGCCAAAGCTTTCTCTGATGTTATTAATCTTCTGCTTGAAGAAAGAGGCAAAGTCTTTAGTAGAAATGTGAGGAGCGGGAGGAGGTGCTGGGGTATGGAGGAAAGTATTGAAATGCTGTTTAAGGTTGGGGGACAAGGAGGATATAAGGGATGAGAAATTTCTTTTGTGGCAGTGAGCGTGGACGAAGTTGGCAAGGGACTGCTTGTATGCAACAAAGTGCTCAGTAGAACGGAATCTCTTCCATCTCCGCTCAGCTACCCTGGAGGCCCGTCTCAATTCTTTGGTCAGGCTGGTCAGCCTGGGTTGCCTGTTAATTTTATGAGTTTTGCTGTGCGTGAGGGGGGAGGCTGAATCGAGCGCTGCTGTAAATGTAGTGTTATATAAAGTGGCAGCAGCATCTGTGTCATGTAAGGAAGCGATGGTCTCCCTGAGATCAGTGAATGCTTTGTGATGTAAGGAAGCGATGTCTTTGAGAGGGACAAGGGACTCTGAGAATGTGTGTAAATTAAGGTGTTTGAGGTATCTGCGGAGATGACCGAGTTTGTGGAGTGGGGGTTGTGTAGTAGGAGAGGACAGGGATGAGAATGTCAGTAGGTTGTGGTCAGACAGGGGGAGGGGTAAGTTAGAGAGGTTAAGGCAACAGAGGCGGGTGAAGATAAGGTCCAGGGTGTGGCCACTTTTGTGAGTGGCCGCGGTGGACCATTGAGTGAGGCCAAAGGAGGCAGTCGGGGATAAAAGTTTAGAAGCAGCCAAGGTGGAATTTTCAATGGGGATGTTGAAGTGACCCATGATAATAGTGAGTGACATGTTCTGATATGCGCTTCTTTAGGGGACGACTAGTGCAACCGATGTAGTCTAAGTTACAGGCAGAATAAGTGGCCATTTAGACTATAAAGGTGCTAGCGCAGTTGATATAACTTATAACCTTATATGTTTTACCCCTTATTTTATCATGAAAACAATCTGTTTTAACCATGTATTTGCACAAGCTACAATGTAAGTGCCCGCATCTAAAATTCCCCGTGTAATGTAGCCAAGCAGGTTTCTCTCTACATCTGTTTGGTCTGAATAAACTTGGAGAAATAAAACTAGCCAAATCACAGCCCTTTCTAGACACACATTTGAAACCATCTCCTAGAACTTTTAGCAATGAACAATCCTGATACAACATGGAGACATACTTGTAAAGTATGTTAACAATACCATGGAAATCCGTGCTATAAAGAGTGGAAAGAACGATGAACTGTTTCCCAATATTTCTGTGGGAAGATATTAATTGTCGCTTGTGAGGTGACTGACAATCCATCAATTGATCCCTGGTTTTACCAGATACAATGTTTTTGGCCTGTTAACTATCCATTTTTTGTAGCCCCGAGCTTTGAGTCTTGCTTCAATATCCTTGACCAGCAGGTTAAAGTCACTTTCTAGGGTACACATACGCTTTGCCCTGATAAATTCTCCTACGGGTAAACTTTTTATAGTGTGTGAGGGGTGGCAACTGTCTGCATGTAATATGGAGTTGCTCGAGATGATTTTTCTATATAAGTTGGTGGTGACTTTACCAGTAAGAGAATCCCCCATGAGTGTACAATCAGACAAAGCAGAAACGCCATAATCCTGAATGGTAAATTTTAGGTTCATGCTGTTATTACTGCAATAAAGCAGGAAAGCTTTGACATTCCTATTGGGAGACACATCGACTGACTCATCCCACACGAAGATGAGGTCATTGATGTACCTCCCGTACCATCTTGGAGAACCATGATGAGGATTATCCAATGAAAAGAAGAATTCCCTCTCCCAAACAGACATGTATATGTTGTCCAATGAGGGGGAGAATTTCACGCCCATTGGACAACGACATGTCTGTAGGAAGAACGAAACGTACCACCATGAGAATGAATCTCACCAAATCTAGTGAAAGGGAGGCTCCCTGAAGAACAATAGAATGTTGCATTGCGCATGCTCACGTGGAGCACATTACGTCAGCTCATCTGTGATCACAGATGAGCTGACGTAATGTGCTCCACGGAGCATGCGCAATGCACAGATTGAAGTTGGGCGATACACCTTTAGATCAGCTGACTTAATGTGCTCCACGGGGCACGCGCAATGCAAAGATTGAAGTCGGGCAATACACCTTTTAGGTGTATCGACCGGAGTTCCGGAAATGACGCGTTTGGCGTCATAACAGGAAGGCTGCAGAGCAGATCGAGGCAGGCTGGGGGGACGTGCAATTTAATTTTAAGATCACACCCATGGGGGTTTGATAAAGGATGCTGGAGGCGGCGGGAGGGACCAAGAGAGGACGCCATGGGGGGCTAGTAACTGTAGCTCCCTGGTTCATTAACATAAGACCCAGTAAGTTTTAAATACATTTTATTAAACAATCACAAGTAGCGATAGTCTGGGGGGCTTTATCTAGGTGACAGGTTCACTTTAAACACAGCTTGACTCCAATGAAGGAGTAGAAACATCTCAAGGAGGATCACAAGGACATTTACAGTATATATGACTTAAATGTGAGTGTCTGAGCAAAGGGTTTGAATATTTATGACTATGTGGTATTTCAGTTTTTCTTTTTTAATACATTTGCAAACATTTCTACATTTCTTTTTTTTTTTCAGTTAAGATGGGGTGCAGAGTGTACATTAATAATAAAAAAAATGAACATTTTTGAATTTACCAAATGAAACAGTGAAAAATTTAAAGGGGTCTGAATACTTTTCCATACTTACTGTAAATGGCTCCGTATACTGGTAGTGTATTTGTGCCATTGTCATTATGCATTTTGCTTGAGAAAGGCCCTTAGTAGGATGAATTTTTGCATTTTTGCTTGAAGATGTACTTTGCATAATTAAAAAAGCAAATATCTATTCTGGTGCCTTAGATTTACTTTTCGTACTTTTCGGACGATAAGACACACTTTTTTCACCAAAATTTAGGGAAAAAGGGTGGGGTGCATCTTCTGGTCCGAATATATGGACTGTGTGACTGTGGGGCTGTGCTGAGAGGGAGCACCAGCTCTGCAGCGAGCTGGGAGTAAGCTGTGGGGGCTGCAGAGGCAGCAGGAGGTCATGTGCTTCTGTTCATTATTCTCATTTATATGCACTGCATCCTGCTGTCCATCACCTCAGTGCTGAAGCCACACTCAGATGTGCGAAGGGATGCAGTGCATACAATTAAGTGTGAACCTCCCCATCACTATATATATAGCCCCTCATGCTGCTGCACACAAGAAAATAAACAATATAATTCTCCCTCCGGCGCTTCCCTCCGTCTCTCCCTACTTGCAGCATTCGCATTCTGAATCCTCCTGCATCCTCGGGGCAGCCAATCATGTGATTGATGCGTGCAGTGATGATGTCACTCTGCTGTGCATGATCCGATGCCCCGGGGACGCAGAGGACTCATAACGCAAGCAACGCCGAAGGGCGAGTGTCACATTATTTATTTTCTTCTATGTGGCAGCACGGGAAGGGGGGGGGCCATATTCAGTGATGGGGGGCCATATTCCGGATGGGAGTGCCATGTACCACGATGGAGGGGCCATATCCAGGATGGAGGGTAATGTAGCCAGATGGTGGGGGCTATATACCAAGATGGGGAGCCATGTCCAGGATGGGGAGCCATGTCCAGGATGGGGAGCCATGTCCAGGATGGGGAGCCATGTCCAGGATGGGGAGCCATTCCAGGATGGGGAGCCATGTCCAGGATGGGGAGCCATGTCCAGGATGGGGAGCCAAGTCCAGGATGGGGAGCCAAGTCCAGGATGGGGAGCCATGTCCAGGATGGGGAGCCATGTCCAGGATGGGAAGCCATGTCCAGGATGGGGAGCCATGTCCAGGATGCGGAGCCATGTCCAGGATGCGGAGCCATGTCAGGATGCGGAGCCATGTCCAGGATGCGGAGCCATGTCCAGGATGCGGAGCCATGTCAGGATGCGGGCATGTCAGGATGCGAGCCATGTCCAGGATGCGGAGCCATGTCCAGGATGCGGAGCCATGTCCAGGATGGGGGGCAGTATACCATGATGGGGGCCCATATCCAAGATGGGGAGGCTGTATACCATGATGGGGAGCCATATCCAGGATTGGAAAACCATATCCAGGATTGGGGGGGGGAGATGGGGGTGGTTGGGGGGTCATATCCAGGATTGGGGGGTAATGTACACAGATGGTGGGGGCTATATACCAAGATGCGGAGCCATATCCAGGATGCGGAGCCATATCCAGGATGCAGAGCCATATCCAGGATGCAGAGCCATATCCAGGATGCAGAGCCATATCCAGGATGCAGAGCCATATCCAGGATGCAGAGCCATATCCAGGATGCAGAGCCATATCCAGGATGCAGAGCCATATCCAGGATGGGGGGCTGTATACCATGATGGGGGGCCATATCCAAGATGGGGAGGCTGTATACCAAGATGGGGAGCCATATCCAAAATTGGAAAACCATATCCAGGATTGGGGGGGGAGGTGTCTTATCCAGGATTGGGGGGCCATATCCAGGATTGGGGTGGCCATGTACCACGATATGAAGGGGGGGGGGGGGGGGGGGGGGAACGGGGCTACAGTATATCCCAGGATTGGAGGGAGTCTATCCCAGGATGGTGGGGAGCTATATCCCAGAATGAAGGGGGGCTATGTCCCAGGACAGGGCAGGCTATATCCCAGGACGGGGCAGGCTATATCCCAGGATGGGGCAGGCTATATCCCAGGATGGGGCAGGCTATATCCAGGATGGGGCAGGCTATATCCCAGGATGGGGCAGGCTATATCCAGGATGGGGGGGCCATGTCCAGGATTGGGGGGGCCATGTACCACGATGGAGGGCAATATACCATGATGAAGGGCAACGTACCCGGTTGGTGGGGGCTATATCCCAGGATGAGGGCTATATCCCAGGATGGGGGGGGCTATATCCCAGGATGGGGGGGGGGGCTATATCCCAGGATGGGGGGGGGGCTATATCCCAGGATGGGGGGCTATATCCCAGGATGGGGGGGGGCTATATCCCAGGATGGGGGGCTATATACCAGGATGGGGGGGGGGCTATATCCTAGGATAGGGGGCATATCCAGGATGGGGGGCTGAATACCATGATAGCGGACTATATTCAGGATTGGGGAGCCATATCCAGGATTGGGGAGCCATTTCCAGGATTGGGGAGCCATTTCCAGGATTGGGGAGCCATTTCCAGGATTGGGGAGCCATTTCCAGGATAAGGGGAAGCTATATACCAGAATGGGGGCCATATCCCAGGATGAAGGGCTATATACCAGGATTAAGGGGCCATATCAAGGTTGAGGGATGCTGTACACCAGAATGGGGGGCCATATTCCAGTTAAAGGGCTATTTGCCAAGATGGGGATTATATACATAATTGTTAGGAGCAAACCTCCCTCCCATAATAGTGCATTATAATCACATTTTTTGCTTAAGTTTTTTCCATTTTCCTCCTTTAAAATCATCTGGGTGCGTCTTATGGTCCGATGCGTCTTATGGTCCAAAAAATATGGCAATTTGTGGATATATTGACAATTGGTGGGACGTTGATCCAAGAATGCACAAACAAAACATGCAAACTCCCTGCAGATAGTGTCCTTGGTTGGATTTGAACCCAGGATCCAAAATTGTTAACCACTGAGGCACCGTGCTGCCAATATACTCAAAGATGATATCATTATTTTTAACTGGAAATATTGGGACATTTACATGGCACCTGACAAGGTACGAAGTGCAGAACGGGACTGCCCAAGGATTCCACCGACATATCTGGTGAAAGCCTGTACAGTTCTGAGTAGAATGGTGTTTATTTAATTTCTGCGTTTATTTAATTTCATGCGGTCACATGGTGCAGGAGAGGGATGGAACAAGAGAGCTGCGGTCACGAGGTGAAGGAGACAAAATAGCTGTGGTCACATGGTGCACGAGAGGGATGAAACATAAGCTGTGGTGTTAGAATATGTTTAGTGCAACAACTACATTCCTGTCTATGAGTGTTTAGTTGCTAGGTGTGTATTGCTGTTAATAAAGTAAGAGCAAAAAAATTAAAAAAAAACTCCCAGATGATCATACCCAGGAAGACCATGTGACTGCATTCTGTTTCCTGTGTCTATGAGAGAGGAAGCTGCCTGAAGATGCTTAACAAAGAGAGACTCACATAGAAATGATTTGTTCTTGATTTACAAAGCTTATCATACTTGTTCATGATTGCTGCTGAATAAACTAACTGTTGTTACATGCTTGGAGAGTGTTGTAAATAATCTGCTGCCAACATGCGGTCACACAGTGAAGGAAAGGAATGAAACAAGAGAGCTGCGGTCACATGGTGTAGGAGACAAGAGAGCTGCAATCACATTGTGCAGGAGAGGGATGGAACAAGAGAGTTGGGGTCACATGGTGCAGGAGAGTGATGAACAAGAGAGCTGCGGTCACATGGTGCAGGAGCGGGATGGAACAAGAGAGCTAAGACCGCATGGTGCAGGAGATGGATGGAACAAGAGAGCTGCGGTCATGAGGTGAAGGAGATAAGACAGCTGTGGATACATGGTGCACGAGAGGAATGAAACATAAGCTGTGGGTATTGGAATATGTTTAGTGCAACAACTCCATTCTGGTCTATGAGTGTTTAGTTGCTAGGTGTGTATTGCTGTTAATAAATAACAAAAAAAATAAAAAAAACTGCCAGAAGATCATACCCAGGAAGACCATGTGACTGCATTCAGTTTCCTGTGTCTATGAGAGAGGAAGCTGCCTGAAGACGCTTAACAAAAGACACACAAAGAAATAATTTGTTCTTGATTTACAAAGCTTATCATATTTGTTCATGATTGTTGCTGAATAAACTAACTGTTGTTGTTACATGCTTGGATAGTATTGTAAATAATCTGCTGCCAACATGCGGTCACATGGTGCAGGAGAGGGATGAACAAGAGAGCTGCTATCACATGGTGCAGGAGAGGGATGGAACAAGAGAGCTGCAGTCACATGGTGCAGGAATGGGATGGAACAAGAGTGCTGTGGTTACATGGTGTAAGAAAGGGATGGAACAAAAGATCTGCAGTCACATGGCGCAGGAACAGGGTGGAACGAGAGAGCTGCGGTCACATGGTGCAAGAAAGGAATGGAACAAATGAGCTGAGATCACATGGTGCAGGAGAAGGATGGAACAAGAGAGCTGCGGTCACAAAATGCACGGGACAAGAGAGCTGTGGTCACATGGTGCAGGAGAGGGATGGAACAAGAGAGCTGCGGTCACATGGTGCAGGAGAGGGATGGAACAAGAGAGCTGCGGTCACATGGTGCAGGAGAGGGATGGAACAAGAGAGTTGCGATCACATGGTGCAGGAGAAGGATGGAACAAGAGAGCTGCGGTCACAAAATGCAGGGGACAAGAGAGCTGTGGTCACATGGTGCAGGAGAGGGATGGAACAAGAGAGCTGCGGTCACAAGGTGAAGGAGACAAGGGAGCTGTGGTCACATGGTGCACGAGAGGGATGAAACACAAGCTGTGGTGTTGGAATAGGTTTAGTGTAACAACTCCATTCCTGTCTATGAGTGTTTAGTTACTAGGTGTGTATGCTGTTAATAAAGTAAGAACAAAAAAAAAAAAAAAAAACACAGATGATCATACCTAGGATGACCATGTGACTGCATTCAGTTTCCTATGTCTAAGAGACGAAGCTGCCTGAAGACGCTGAACAAAGAGACCCACATAGAAATGATTTGTTGTTGATTTACAAAGCTTATCATATTTGTTCATGATTGTTGCTGAATAAACTAACTCTTGTTACATGCTTGGAGAGTGTCGTGAATAATCTGCTGCCAACATACAGTCACACGGTGCAGGAGAGGAATGGAACAAGAGCTGCAGTCACATGGTGCAGGAGCGGGATGGGACAAGAGAGCTGCGGTCACATTGTGCAGGAGCAGGATGGAACAAGAAAGCTGCAGTCACATGGTGCATGAGAGGGAAGAACAAGAGAGCTGCAGTCACATGGTGCATGAGAGGGAAGAACAAGAGAGCTGCAGTCACATGGTGCATGAGAGGGAAGAACAAGAGAGCTGCAGTCACATGGTGCATGAGAGGGAAGAACAAGAGAGCTGCAGTCACAAGGTGCAGGAGTGAGATGAAACAAGAGAGCTGCAGTCACATGGTGCAGGAGCAGGATGGAACATCTCTGAGTAAAACTGAGGATAGCGACTGGTAGGTATTATATAACGCAAACATTGAATACACACTATTGGTAGCTAGAAAATGCAGAAAGAAAAAAACAATGGAATGGGACTTTCACTGAACAAACAATACTATTCTATAATTGTGTATTTACCAGTTTCTTGCAGCTGACGCTTTGCACTCAATTCTTGGCCATTAAGTTCTTCATTCTGTGGACTGGGTTTTTCAACAGCACTTTCTAGTTTCCTCTTTGGTAACTGCTTACGTGCTTTAAACAAAATAATTTGTATGATTTAATATCAGCAAATCACTTGTGTGCTTGTATTAAATTATTTTGAAACAGAAATGTAAAGGTAAAGAGGTCAACCTCCACAAATCCCACTTAGGCTACATTCATAAACAAATGTTTTCACTCTGCTTTTTCTGGTGCGCGTCTTTTTTCTGCTGCAAAACTGGATCAGCTTTTATAAAAATAAAAAAAAAATGCACCAGAAAACGGATTATCCGTTTCGGATCCCTTTTCGATCCGCTTTTGGTGCTGTGGTTTTCTCTATTTAGAGTGGTTCCTATGGGAAAAGCAGATCAGAAAAACGTCACAGAAAATACAGTGCCTTGTGAAAGTATTTGGCCCCCTTGAACTTTTCAACCTTTTGCCACATTTCAGGCTTCAAAGATATAAATTCTAATTTTTTTGTGAAGAATCAACAAGTGGGACACAATTGTGAAGTGGAACGAAATTTATTACATATTTTAAACTTGCAGCAAAATGGGAAAAGCGTTCATTGCATTTTCACTGCAAAACCGAATGTAAAAAAAATGGATCAAAAATGGTGGGTGTAAACACAGTCTTACGGGATGATATTGTGCTGATCTGCAGGTAAATGGAGTTAGAAAGAGTGAGGAACACAGTTTTTTTATTTCTCATTTCCTTCAAATCCACTATATGGATCCAGAAAAACGGGCCTTTTTATGCATTTCCAATATTTGTCTTTGTCAAGGGGCTGTGGCTCATAGGAATCTCTTTGGGTGTGTTTTTAAGATGCTCAGCATTATTAACTTGCGAGCAAAGACTCCATGATAAAGACCACAATATTAGCTAAAAATAAAAACGTCCATCTCTCTGGAAGAGTATGGGAGGCGGGGGGAAGACAACAACATACTTAGGAATGCAGCAAGTATACAGTAAGTGCAAAACTGACACTTTAGATCCGATGACAAGTGTTTTTTAAATGTTGGCTGGAAGTGCAGCTCCAGGGAGAATCCAAAGTCACATTCTCCCTGCAGCTGCTGGCTTCTATTCATTGCAAGTCAGCAGTTCCCAGCACCGACCCACAGTGAGCTGTGAACCCTCCCCGTCAGACTAGCAGCCCTCCTGCTCTGAAGCATGTACGCAGAGCATGCCGTCAATGTGCTGAAGACTGATTACAAGGAGCGAGTTCTTAAGAAAGTGGTAACTGTAACCACTTGCTTAACAGCCCTGACAACAAAGCAAGCGGGGCTGCAGGGAGAATGTAACTTCATTGTCTCCCTGTATTCACTGCTCCAGTAAGCTCATTACTTGACGTAAAAGCCATATACCTGCAAAATGCTATTATATCTGCAGTTTACTCGTTTTTCTTTGAGGTGACAGAATTTAATAGGCAAACTCAGCAAGCAATATATTACGGTGAATACAAACAATCTACAGTACAGTGTTATGCCTCGTTTAGAAAGACTAATTTTAATCAGACTGTCAGCCTGAACTATCAGTGTTTGGTCAGTGAATTTCACTTAAGTAAAGAAAAAAGAACATTGCAAAGTTTCTCATTCCCTGCTATGTTAACGGAAGCACAGAATGCATACTGATGCCATTCATTTGCTGGCCATAATTTTCACAGACCCATTACCTTTGGACAAGGGACTTTGATCCGAGACTTGAATCAAGATCAGACATGTCTGAATTTTTGTAGACACCCAGTCCAAAAAAAAACAGGCAGGTGAATAGCTCCATAGACTATAATAGGTCTATCATTAAACACTTATACAATGTATCTGTGAAAAACAAACTGAATGATTCCTTACAGTCCTACGGTGTTCATTTTAGGACATGGTCATTTGTCGAAGTCAAAGTAAAAAAAAGCTGTTCCTGATGCCTGATTTTGACTTTGACAAATGACTTTGATAAATGACTTTGATAAATGACTTTGATAAATGACTTTGATAAATGACTTTGATAAATGACTTTGATAAATGACTTTGATAAATGACTATGACTTTGACAAACGACTTTGACTTTGATAAATGGCTATGACTTTGACTCTGATAAATGACTGACTTTGACAAACTACTTTGACTTTGATAAATGACTGACAAATGACGTAAGAATAAGTAAGAAGCTCTCAGACACCAGGATCATCAGATTTCTGCACACAGACTGTGTGCATGTTATCTATGTTAGTACACCAAAAGGGAGCTCTTACAGTAGCTTGCTGGATGGTCTAGTGGATAAGCTTTGGGCCTTTGGAAGCCAGCATTCACGGTTCAAATCCATAGTGGACCCACTGTAGAATTTTTAAAATAAATTATGCTAATCTGTTAAAGTCATTTATCAAAGTCATTTGTCAAAGTCATTTATCAAAGCCATAGTCAAAGTCATTCAAAGTCAAAGTCATTTATCAAAGTCATGGTCATTTACCAAAGTCATTTATCAAAGTCAAATTCGTTTATCAAAGCCAAATTCGTTTGTCAAAGTCATAGTCATTTATCAAAGTCATTTATCAGAGTCATTTATCAGAGTCATTTATCAGAGTCAAAGTCATAGTCATTTGTCAAAGTCATGTATCAAAGTCAAAGTCATTTGTCAAAGTCATTTATGAAAGTCATTTGTCAAGGTCAAAATCAGGCATCAGGAACAGCTTTTTTTTACTTTGACGTCGACAAATGACCATGTCCTAAAATGAACACCGTACAGTCCACTCTGCTAAACGGTTCAGGTGAAGTTTACCATGGGGTGGAAAAAGCTTTAATTGTTCAATACCTGTTTTCCGTTTAGGGATGCTACAGGCTGGCACATCAGGTGAACCAATGCGACAGGCCGTATCCGGGGAATGACTGCCGACAGAAGTAGAAACTACTGCAATGGGGTCCACCTGAGCAATCAGAAAAAAACTGTGTTACATCATTGACAGTGCATGGCAAATCAGTTACTAAATTACTTACCTGATATTAACCCATTCCAGACCAAGCACATTTTGAGTTCCTAGCACAAATAATTTGTTTGTTTGTTTTTTCATCATTGCATACCAGAAGCCATTATGTTCTTACATTTTAAGTAATGTAGTGTGTGAAGGACGTACTGAATTGTATTTGTCAGTGGCAGCATATCGGGAAACTTTCATCAAACTCTTATGAAATGGAAGAAAAACAAAACAATTCTGTAAAACAATGCTGTTTTTAGACGTTTTACATTGTATACTATTCTTGTGCTTAATTCTATGGGTCAACACAATTATAGAGATATACCAGGTTCATAAACTATTACTTGCATTTACAACTTTTACAAAACACAATTTAACAAAAAAAAGCATGTTTTAATGTTCCCTATACTGAGCACCATAACTTTTACATTGTTCCATCATGAGAGCTGGCAAAAGGTGTAGTTTTCACTGGTACCATTTTCTTGAACATATAACTTTTTAAACACTTTTAATTACACTTTGTGGAGGAAGAGCCAAGAACAGCAAATCATTACTTTTATATATATTATTGTATTGTATATTATATATATATACCGTTCATTGTTCCATCAACATTAACGTTCTTCTGCACAACAATAATTTTCTGAATACATTTATTTAGGGTCATGTTTTATTACCATTACATACACATGGGTCACCATATTCAGAAACCTGCAAATAGAGTCTGTGGAGCCTCGTTTAGGAGTCTCAACACAGGACTAGCCAGATCTTCCTCTAGTGAAGGACCTAGCCATGATAACCACCATATTAAGTGGCCCTTTGAGTCAATACCCAGCTCTTTACAAGCTTAAAGATATGACAAGGGAATACCAAGGCCAGGTATCCATCCACAGACAGCTGTTTCGGGGTGTTGCCCCTCATCAGTGCGGAGTAGGATTCTGGCTAGGTGGGAGCAATGCCTAGTAGACCAACAAAACAAAGTATTCACTGATCTCAGGGAGACCAGTTCAAGAAAACACTGCGGGCAGCCAGCTAAAGCGCTCAACACAGTGAATTCCTAGGCGCATTGCCCCCTGGTAATTTTGAATATGCAAATAGAGTCTGTGGAGCCTCGTTTAGGAGTCTTAACACAGGACTAGCCAGATCTTCCTCTAGTGAAGATTTGCATATTCAGAAACCGATCACTTTTTACTTTTATTTAGACAGAGTTGTAGGAAGGTCGCCACCTTTACTTATTGAAGAGCTGGGGAACAATATAATGAATGAGCATGGTGGAGGCTTCAGGTTCTTGAGTGAAGAATGATCACGACAGCCGCCATGACCTTGGTGAACACTCTGGGAGCTGTGGCAAGTCCGAACGGGAGAGCCTCAAACTGATAGTGGTCCTGGTTGATTGCGAACCGGGGGAATCTTTGATGAGCTGAAGAGATCGGTATGTGGAGGTACGCATCTTGTATGTCATTGGAGGTGAGGAATTCTCCATCCACCATGGACGACATGATGGAGCAAAGACACTCCATGCAAAAATGGTGCACTTGGACAAATTTGTTTAGTTGTTTTAGGTCCAAAATGGGCCGTACCGTACCTCCCTTTTTGGGTACCACGAACAGGTTTGAGTAGAACCCGTAAAAGCGCTTGTCTGGAGGGACCGGTACAATGACTCCTGTTTTTAACAGTGAATCGACCGCCTGGAAAAAGGCGCGAGCCTTGGATGGTGGTTTTGGAGGGATAGATAGGTAAAAACGATTGGGTGGACGGGAAATTAACTTTATATTGTACTGGCCTTGAGTTCGACCAGCCCAACGAATTCCGAAAGGACCGGAATCGTGTTTGTTGTCAGCGGTTGAAGGGCCTCTTCAGTTTGCGTTGGGGAAGAGGAGAACTCTTGCCTCCTGTAGCATCAGAGATTAGTTTGTCTAATTTTTCACCAAAGAGACAGCCACTAAGGTAGGGAAGGCTTGTGAGAGACTTCTCAAAAGCTGCATCCGCTTTCCATTCCCGTAACCATAGGGTGTGTCTAATTGTATTAGCATTGGACGCCGCTGCTGCTGTGCAATTTGCGTAGTCTAGAGCTGTATGCAGTAAGTAATCGCAGTGACTGATATTTGAGCCGCCTGATCTGACAGAGCTGGGTCAGCGTCTGTAGATCGCACTGCGGTATGTAAGTTACCAGCCCAAGTCATGATGGCCTTGGCTGCCCAGACTGAGGCAAACACTGGGGCCAACGAGGACCTTGAGGCCTCAAAGACGGATTTAGCCATCTGCTCAACCTGGTGGTCAGTTGCGTCCTTAATTAACGAACTATCTGGTACGGAAAGAAGCGTCCGTGCAGCTAGTCGGATACTGGGGGGTCTACTTGGGGCGGATTCGCCCAATCCTGGGTTACTTTTGGTAAGAAAGGGTAAGATGCATAGACAATATGGAAAGGAGTCTGCTGCTCATTGAACAGCTGCTCAATGGGATAGATGTGGGGGAGGATGGTAGCATGGAGCTGCAGGACAGTGAGGCAGCTAGCTGGGTGACAGAATGCGGGGTAGAGGGAAGAGTCCCAGGGAGGCTAGCCCTGATCTGGCACACCCCAATAAATTTGCTGAGTTGGCAGATGAGGGGGTGCCAGTACATGGATAGCACTGCTGCAGCAAGGTGTGACCTCTGAAAGACAGAGGAGTGTGTCTGCTCCAGTAAAAGGGAAAACAGGAGAGCAGGGCAGGCCAGACAGGTGCTGGTAGTAGGGGACTCTATTAGGGGAACAGATTGACCATCCCTGTCCTTGTGACAGATTGCCCTAACAGTGTGCTACCTTCCTGGCGCTCGAGTCCGGCACATCGCTGATCTGGTTGACAGATTACTGGGAGGGGCTGGTGAGGATCCAGCGGTCATGGTGCACATTGGCACAAATGACAAAGTTAAAAGTAGGTGGAAGGTCCTGAAAGATGATTTCAGGGAATTAGGCAGCAAGCTTAAGGCAAGGACCTCCAAGGTAGTATTCTCTGAAATACTACCTGTAACACATGCCACACCAGAGAGGCAAAGGGAGATTAGGGAGATAATTAAGCAGCTCAGGAATTGGTGTAGGAAGGAGGGGTTTGGGTTCCTGGAGAACTGGGCCGACTTCTCTGTTGGCTACAGGTTCTATGCTAGGGATGGGCTGCACCTCAATGGGGAGGGTGCAGCTGTGCTGGGGGAGAAAATGCTAGAAGGTTAGAGGAGTGTTTAAACTAGGGATTGGGGGGGAGGGTATTGATTGTACAGGAGGGGAAGATAGTGTAAATCGTAACCAAGGCACAAATAATGAAATTGGGGGTGGCATGGGGGTGGGGTTAGAACAGTCAATATAGTAGGAAGGAATAGAGGTAAAGAGAGATGTATAAAGTGCATGTACACCAATGACAGAAGCCTCACCAACAAAATGGAAGTACCGTATATACTTGCGTATAAGCCGAGTTTTTCAGCCCAAAAATTGGGCTGAAAAGTCCCCCCCTCGGCTTATACGCGAGTCAATACGGTCCCCCTCAAAGTTTGGCGCCCCCACCTCACTTGCTGGCCCCCCCCCGCATGCAGCGCTGCGCATATACATTACCTGTCTAGCAGCTGTCACCCTCCGGTGGCGGATCGCGGCTCCTGGGCTCCGGGCTTTATCTTCCAGCTTGTCACGTGACCGGCCGGCGTCGCGATGACGTCATCGCGATGAGCCCCGGTCACAAAGCAGGAAGACAGAGGAAGATGGAGCCCGGAGCCCAGGAGCCGCGATCCGCCACCGGAGGGCGACAGCTGCTAGACAGGTAATGTATATGCGCAGCGCTGCATGCGGGGGGGGGCCAGCAAGTGAGGTGGGGGCGCCAAACTATGAGGGGGGCCCTGCTGGGGCCCTGTATACTACCACTGGGGCTGTATATACCACTGGGGCTGCTGTATACTACCACTGGGGCTGTATATACTACTGGGGCTGTATGTATACTACCACTGGGGCTGAATATACCACTGGGGCTGCTGTATACTACCACTGGGGCTGAATATACCACTGGGGCTGTATGTATACTACCACTGGGGCTGTATATACCACTGGGGCTGCTGTATACTACCACTGGGGCTGTATATACCACTGGGGCTGCTGTATACTACCACTGGGGCTGAATATACCACTGGGGCTGCTGTATACTACCACTTGGGCTGTATATACCATTGGGGCTGTATATACTACTGGGGCTGCGTGTATACTACCACTGGGGCTGTATATACCACTGGGGCTGCTGTATACTACCACTGGGGCTGTATATACCTCTGAGGCTGCTGTATATACCTCTGGGGCTGCGTGTATATTACCACTGGGGATGTATATACCACTGGGGCTGTATATACTACTGGGGCTGCGTGTATACTACCACTGGGGCTGTATATACTACTGGGGCTGCGTGTATACTACCACTGGGGCTGCTGCTGTATACTACCACTGGGGCTGCTGTATACTACCACTGGGGCTGCTGCTGTATATACCACTGGGGCTGCTGCTGTAACACTGCTGGGGCCTGTATATACCACTGGGGAGGCTGCTGTATACCACACTGCTGGGGGCTGTATACCTGTGCTGGGGTCCACCCTCAGCTTATACACGAGTCAATAGATTTTCCCAGGTTTTGGGGGCAAAAGTAGGGGGGTTGGCTTATACACGGGTCGGCTTATACACGAGTATATACGGCAATTTGAATTAATTTTGTTGGAAAATAATTATGACATGGTAAGGATATCGGAGACATAGCTGGATGAGAGCCATGACTGGGCTGTTAATTTACAGGGCTATAGTCTGTTCAGAAATGACCATACAAATAAGCGAGGGGAGGTGTGTGTTTATATGTAAATTCAAACTTAAAACCCATCCTTCGTGATAATATATCTGAATCTAATGGAAATGTAGAATCCCTGTGGGTGGAGATAAGGGGAGGGGGAAAAAAGGAGAATTTTGTGTACTCACCGTAAATTCCTTTTCTCTTAGCCTCTAATTGGGGGACACAGGACCGTGGGTGTTATGCTGCTGTCCACTAGGAGGCGACACTAAGTAGAATCTGCAAAAGAGTAACAGTGGCTCCTCCTCTAGAGCATATACACCCTGGAGCAGTAAGTGCTTCTCCAGTTTTGTGCTAAAGCAGTAGGAGAATGAACAGAAGAATGACAAGAATCACAGTAAAATAAGGCCTGTTAAGTAAACAGGCAGCCACATAATAACAGTAAGGTAAAACCTGTAACCGAACAGGAAATTACGTAATAACAGTATAAGCAGGCCTGGAAAATAAACAGGCAACTATATAACCTCTCAGGAGTAAGATGAGAACCTAGTAACGGCCCGAAACGGGCAACAGGGTGGGTGCTGTGTCCCCAATTAGAGGCTAAGAAAAAAGGAATTTAGGGTGAGTACACAAAATTCTCCTTTTCTCCTTCGCCTCATTGGGGGACACAGGACCGTGGGACGTCCTAAAGCAGTCCCTGGGTGGGAACAGCAATGGAAATCACTACTGAATAAAGACAACAATGCACCTACAGGTGGGCTACTGCCGCCTGGAGGGTACGGCTTCCCAGACTTGCATTTGCCGAGGACTGAGTGAGAACGTAAAACGTTTGGTAAGCATGTGCATGCTGGCCGCGTGGCTGCCTTACACACTGGTTGTGCTACCTCCTGGTGCCTAATAGCACGGTAGCCCAGGAGACCCCCGCGGTCATGGAGAATGTGCTGTTCCCGCGGCTGGAAAAGATACAGCACCATGGATGAAAGGTGCTACCTAAATAAATAATAATAATAAGAGTAATAATATCATTAATGATATAAAGTATTCATTATTAAATTCTTTTTTTTTTTTTTTTTTTTTTTTTATAAATAATGCAATAAACACCCAGCCATCTGATTAAGTATGTGTAGAGCCAGGCCTGTCTGCTGTGTTTATCCTTCTGGAAGAAGGAAAAAGAGGTTTTTTTTCTTTTTTTTTCTTTTCTTTACTAAAAGGAAACTTGTCCTGGGCGCGTACATGCATAGGGTTCCGACCAAGGTCCAGTAATGTAGAGCTTTCTTGTCCCGATGAGTTGGCATGTGGCTTAGCGCCGTCAGAAATAATATATCTTCTGGTAGGTGGGCAACAAAAGACACCACCATCTTAAAGGAAAAAACAAACCGGACTTAGGACAACCTTGTCTGGGTGGAGACCAGAAAAAAACAAAAGGCGGTTTACATGAAAACGCTACAAATTCAAAAACTCTGCGGAGAGAGGTAATTGCTATCCAGAAAACAACTCCCTGTGTGAGAAGACGAAGGGGATTTTACGTCATGGCTTAAAATGTGGTTAGCGGAAAGCCGTGAGGACGAGGGACAAGACCCCCGGGTCTAAAAGACTTTGAGGGGGAGGAACAAGTCGGCAGACTTGAGGTCTGGCAGTAAGACGGTGCCGAGAAGGAATGAAAAAAGGGGTTAAAGCTTGTCGTTAGAGAGGACATAAGGACAGGCGTGAGTGTAGATGCGATTGGATGAAACTGGGACCCCTTGAGAGAGACCAGTGCTAAGGTGAAAGCCCACAAGAAGAAAAGAAAATGGCCTTCCATGTTGATGGGATAACTCTTCTGAAACCGGTGTCCGCGCCCTGACTGAGGTCGCGATAACATTATGTGAACACCCGGGTCTCCAGGGTCACGTCGTTGAATTTAGAGTCGATGAACTATGATGATAAGACGGCCTTGAGAGATCAGGTCTGGATGATCCAGTAGGCCGCATGGCACTTCTGCTATGAAGTGGACGAGATCGGCATACCAAGCGTGCTTGGGTCAGTGTGTGTGTGTTCACAAGGATGATTTGCTGACAGTCCAGATTGATTATCTTCACTATCCTGGGATAGTGGTAGCCTGAGGAAAATGTAGCGGAGTTGGAATTGGGTTCAGTCCAATATCAGACCTCCCGCTGTCCATGACTGTGGGTCGTGGGACCTGGCTATGAAGCTAGGCACCTTGGTAATGAGGTGTGACACCATTACTGGTACTTCAGGAGTTCTCCAGCGATGTCAGAGTTGTTTAAAAACATCTGGATGTAGGAACCCTATTCTGAGGTAATCTCTTGGCATCTACAAGCGGTAGAATGACAGCTAAGAGTACAGAGTTTGAGAATTCCGCCTATTGAAGAATGTGGTAAACTTCCTTTAATGGCTGGGAACTGCGGGATTTGCTCTAGTGAGTGAACATATGCCAAAGCCGTGGCATTGTAAGACTGCCTTCTGACATGGCAGTCCGCCAGAAGAGGGGATCAAGTCTGCAGTGTTGGGACTATGAGTATCGTTGATTCCAAACAGGACCATTTGTTCGTAACGTTGAGATGTAGGTACAGTGCACGTCAACTTGGCAGAAGAAAATACTTCCCCTGTGTACTAGTGAGTGGCTGAGCCACCACAGGAGATACTACATGGCTGGTACTGGAAGGAGACACCTCCTGAGGTGATCGTACAATGGTTTCTTATGACGTGAGCATGGAGAACTGGGAAGTCTTGAGGAGCAGCTGCGTCAAGGAATAACCACCAGTGCTGCCGCCGTCCTGCTTCTGACCCTCAGGTCAGGTCCGACAGGCTGAGGAAACCGTTGAAGGAGGGTGCGGACCTCTAGTGCCTATGTCTAGTCTCAGAAAAAGTCTGACCGGAGCTTCGAATGTATTGAACTGTATTCCGAAAATACGAAGACTGCAGTGAAAACTGGGGTAGACTTGTGGAGGATGACCAGCCAACCAAGTCTTAAGAAAGTGTTCCTCGTAATAGAGACGCTGCGTTCTCAATCCGTGAAGGTCGTGTGTTGAGAAGTAAACGTCCAGGTGTGGAAGAGAGACCTCGTCCCTGGAACGCAGGAAAACCAGACGACTGCCATAACCTTTGTGACCACTTAGGGAACTGTAACAAGTGTGCACGGAAACGCCACAATTAGGAATCATCTTTGTAAATTGTAAATATGATAAGCGGCTGCAAGAGGAACATGCAGGTATTCATCCTGTATATCTAAGGATGCAATGTATTTTCCGTGTTCCCTAATAAATTATTATTATGGAGCGGAGGATCCGTGCGGAAAAAAAAAACTGTCCCAGGTATGTTTGTCTAGCTGTGTGAGTCTAGCACAGGACGTACTGCACGTTCTCGTTTATGGACTACAAGGAAATTGGAATAGAGCCTTTAAAAACCTCGCTGTGCATGTGGCACTGGCATAGAACCTTTAAACACGTTCTGCGTGTAAAACAGGCATAATGAGTCTCTGAATTTAACGGGAGCTTTAATTTGGAGGGTTGTCTGTGAGCGCTATATGTGCGTTGATCGAGTTTGTGTCGATCTAGACGATGATCCGCTAAATGAATTCCGAAAAGGTTGGAATCTGGATTGCCGACGGCGAGTGAGTCACCGTTTGGTGCTGTGCGATTGGCATTCCCAAGGTATGGTAGCGGACTCTGATGCCTGCTGTAGTATTCTGTTCAGCAGAACTGTGGCCCTATAGGAACCTTGTTGTCAGATAGGGTACCGTACGAACCCTACCACGGAGACGCAACCCAATAAAACTCCCGTATGGAAAGTGGGGCCCTGAAGGTCCCATGGGTACGGTCTTGTGTCCTTTGAGACACAGATGAACGTTCGAAGTATCGACATTTAGCTTCCTTTGAGATGGAACGTTGATTTAGAGAGGCATGAAGGTCCGAGTCTGTTGGATTGCGAAAAAACTATCAGACGTCGGAGCAATCATCCTGCTGCATGCTAGTCTCCAATAAACTGCGACAGTCGCAGACGTAACCACTGTCTATCTAGATGTAGCATTATGTGCTCTGATAGGCACTGGCATCAGTGGCTGACCCGGTGTAAGGAAAGCCAGGCTGTGCATATTAGAGTGTCACCCACATTAGGCAGAGGAACTCTGCTCGCTGGGTGAGAGGCATAAGAGGTAAAACGTCAGACGAACATAGGCGAACCCGTGGCACTGTAACGACACAGACTAAACACATTACATTCATAGGGCATTGGTGGATCACGTGTCCCCTGTGCGTACTGAGAATATGCTGACGCCTAATTTCTTCACTGACATTATGTACAGCTGCTGAAAAAAAGGTTTACAGCAGCACAGAGTATGTCAGGAGAGATCTTGTAGGGCACAGTACACTTATTGTGATGTCAGTGAGGGCAGCTCTGTGCTGCAGCAGTTAATTGTATTCACAGCAGAACAGAGTATTTCAGGACAGAATGTGACAGTTTGCCCACTTTCTGTACTGGCCCTCTATACTTATGGAGTCCGGAGGGAGGCATCACACATGGCACAGACATGGTGTACAGGGGGAGAGGAAACTGCAGCAGGGAACTATATCCCTGCTGGCAGTCCTGCATCTGCCCCACAGCCTGTCACACCTGGTGTGCAGGGGGGAAGAGAGCTGCTGCAGGGAAACAATCCCTGCTGTTCTGTATATGCCCCCATAGCCTTATGTGGCCGCTGTGCTGCAGTGTTTACGCCTATAATGGCGCCCACAGCCGTTTTGGCGCCCCCAGAGGGAGAAGGAGGGGGCGGGAACCTGAATGGGCGCACAATACAAGCGCCCAAAGGGACTTCCCGCCCCTCTCTGTGATGCGGCGCCGCGTCATATGACGCTATCCGGAGGGCGGGCGGTGGGCGGGGATGGGCGGCGTCTTCCACGCTAGGCCTGAAGCCGGGGCCTAGTGTGAATTGAGGCCCCGCAAATAGCGGGGGGTCGGCGCGGAGGTCCGGAAAGCATCCGGAGCCGCCGCCATGGAGGATCCCTGCCACCCCAGGTACCTTGCTGCCTGCCTTGCAGGGGCAGCTTGGGGAGGAGCTGGGTACCTCTTCTCCCTGCCTTGGCTGTGGGAGCTGCAGGGAGAATGGGGAACAGACCCAGGTCCTGAAGGAAGTGCAGGGCTGAGTGGGGCTGAATCCGGACCCCACCGGGATCCTGGGGTAGATAAGTGCAGCTGCACTTGTGAGCCTGCGCTCCTGCAGGCAGCCAGGTGCCTCAGCATAATAGCCCACAGGGTGATTTGCTCCAGAATCTCAGCCCAGAATGCAGCATGTGCTGCTGGGCCCTGTGGTGCCACAGCCTAATGACCCATAGGGAGATTAGGGGGTCGTCTCTGAGCCTGTCTGCAGGCATCCATCTAGAGGCCTAGGCCAGAATGCAGCATGTGCTGCTGGTACTTATGGTGCCACGGCCTAATGACCCATAGGGTGATTAGGGGGCCATCTCTGAGCCTGCACTCCTGCAGGCAGCCATTCAGGATCCCAGCCCACAATGCAGCATGTGCTGCTGATACCTCTGGTGCCTCAGCCTAAGCACCCAGAGGGTGATTAGGGGGACGTCATCTGGCAGGTAGTCCATCTCTGGCTTCAACTCGGGACCCCGTGGGAGTGAGGAAGGTGGATGTTATGCTGGGCTGTCTCAACTTTAACCCAGCAACCCAACAGTGGGAGGCCGAGAAAGGAGTACGGCATATGTAAGGATTCTCAACTTCAACCCAGCGCCCCAACAGTGGGTGGCCGAGGAAGGAGCATGCCGGGGGTCACACCGGACCCACTTTTCTTCATTGGAAGAAAAAAAGGATGAGAAAAAATAGAGAGTAAAAATGGTTGTGTGCCTCCTTCGACACTAAGCAAAAAACTGGAGAAGCACTTCCTGCTCCAGGGTGTATATGCTCTAGAGGAGGAGCCACTGTTACTCTTTTGCAGATTCTGCTTAGTGTCGCCTCCTAGTGGACAGCAGCATAACACCCACGGTCCTGTGTCCCCCAATGAGGCGAAGGAGAAAAATAATAAATTACTTCAGCAAGGAGGCCACCAACTCGACTGACAGGCCCAGAGCCCACAGCCCTTGGGCCTCAGAAACCCAGCAGCTAAGTTGAGCTGCCGTGGATCCGGATGGAACAGATGACCACGACAGCAAGCTGGGGTCCGCATGCAAAAGGACTGGTCCACTGACAGAGCGCCACTAGCAGGATGAACTAATACCTCCTCGGCCATAAAGGGGCCCCAGTATAGTGTGGACTCCTTCTTCCCAGACCCTCCCCAGGGATCTCACGAGAAGGGGGAGAGAAAGGAAGCCATAAGCAAGAAGAAAAAAACCCAGTCTGGGAGAAGGAGTCCCATTCCCCCTGGCCTCATCTCGAGGGTCAGGGAGAAATAGGTTGCTACAGTATGAATTGCACGGGAGGCAAAAAGGTCGAGCTCCGGGCATCCCAACTGGCGACCAGGGAGCAGAACACCGCTTGGACCAGGCTCCCCCTTCCCGGGTGGACGTCCCGGCGGCCGAGAAATCTGCCTGAAGGGATAGGTATCCTTTTAGGTGGACTACAGAAGGAAGAGGAGGAATGCGGTAGGCCCAGAGGAAGAACAGAGAGGACATTGACGTCAGGGAGCCGAACCTCCTACCACCCAGGTAACAGAGGAGCGCCCCTGTGGCGACAGCGGGCTAATACACTAGAATGTCCGATCCCCGGACTGGAACACGAGCAGCAAGAAGGACCTCAAGTACCGCTCTCAGTTCCCGGTGAACAGAGGACCGGGAACTGACGACGCGACTCCAGACTCCTTGGAGAGGGGAGTGGGCCATCACAGCCCCCCCCCTCCTTTGGTTGGCATCTGTAGGGAAAGCCACCAGGGGAGTCTAAACCCAGGCCACCCCTAAGAGCAGGTTGTTGGCATTCAACTACCAGAGGAGGGATGAGGAGGCAATCCCCGGGAGACGAACACGGGGATTCAGAGGACGGCAGTCTGCCCCTAACAGGACAAGACAAGGACCTGCAGAACCTGAAAGGGAGCCTGAGTCCACCTGACAGGCGGGATGTAGGATGTCATTGATCCCAGAGCCGACAGTAACCCGAAGGGAGGGAGACGCCCGACTGCGCAGAGCCGAAATTGCAGCAGAGACTCCACCACCCTGCTCCTGAAGGACTGAGGAGAAGGAGCAATGAGAAGGAAAGTGCCCAGAAATAGCGCCCAGACAGATGCTGCGATCCCATAGGAAAGCAACGACCTTCGCCAAAATGATCGAGAAAACCCTGGGAGCCGAGGAGATCCTGAAGGTAAAGACCATGAAAAGAAAGCGGAGGACTGCCCCTCTGAACAGGATTGGGAACCTGAGGAGCATCCGGTGGCGAGGTTGAATGGGCACCCTAAGGATGCGTCAGCCAAGTCTATTGGAGCCAACCGGAGATGTAGCCCTGCCAACTCAATCACTGAAGTGAGCGATACTATTTTGAACTGACGATCAGCCATGTCGGAGGAGGTGTTGGAAGCCGATGATGACACGAGCACCTCCAGAGGGCCAGTACGACCAAGAAGAGCCAGGAAAGCCCCCACTCCCTCCTCACAGCCTGGACAGATGAGAAGACATTTGGTCGAAGGAGATCCTGCCCCTCGGATAACAAAAGATCCTAAGTACCCTGAGAGGGCAGGGTAGGGACCCGGAGAGCAGGCTGAGGAGGCGACACGAACTTGATGAGGAGACCTTCGGAAAGACCCTCAGAACCCCCTGGCAAGTGGCGAAGTCAGCCACTGGGGGAGAACATTCACTGATCTCAGGGAGACCAGTCCAAGAAAACACGGCGGGCAGCAGGCGAAAGCGCTGAACACAGTGAATTCCGAGGCGCATCGCCTCCTGGGAATTATGAATATACAACTAGAGCCTGTGGCACCTAGGCTAGGAGGCTCAAACACAGGACTGGGGGACAAAGGCAGAGAGTCGCCCTTCCCCCCCCACCCCCCACTGAGCCACTGAGTGGCAGAGTACAGCAGCTGCGGCGGACAAAGTCAGAGGACATCTGCTCCACCACCTACTAGGGAACTCCACCGGCCCTGGAACCCGTGGGCTAGGAGGTCTGAGGCACTAAGTGCCAAAGGGGCCACCATCTCGTAGGCCGCACCGGAAGAGCCTTGCGCTCAGTTGCCTGGTCCATAAAGTCAACAAGGTCAGGCCAAAACACCAAGACCCCTTTGAAGGGTAGAGAGCAGAGTCTCATCAAGGAAGGGGAATCAGCACTCCACAAAGTCACCCACAAAGTACATCAGGGGGAGTCGGACAAGACCGAGATACTGGCTGCCAGACGGACCGACACAGCGGAGGCATCTGCAAGACACCAGGTCGCTTACCGGGGCAAGGGAAGGAAGACAAGTAGTGCTTCCCTAGGGGTGCCCCGTGAAAGGCGCCCAGTTGACCATGGCCCAGGACACATGTGGAGGGCTTGTAAACCCGAATGGGAGACAAAGAAGCCCCCCCCTCCCCCAAGACGTAGTCATAAGGCCCTCAATCATGCAGCCCATCTGGCCAAGTTGAGGAGGCAGCCTCAAAGGGGAGCGCAGTCTTAATAGCCACACGCCTACCTGCACCTCCACCCCTGGGACATCCCAGTGAATCAGAGTTGCCTCAAGAGAAAACCAACGACTGGGATTACCCCTGAAGGAATTCTCAGGAAAGCTCCAGTCCTGAAAGAAGGTAGAATGGACTGGAAAGCTGACTGGTCTGGCAGATCCAAAGCCGCCAACATCCCCAGATGTGAGAGCTTTCCCATAGAGCTCCGACCTGCCCAAGTCAAATCCCCAAGTTCCTCCAAGGAGAAGAGGAACCTACTCAGTTCAGTTTCACTGGAGGATGGGGCGACACCAGCCTGAACCCGAGCCTGGCCTTCCCTCTCCTTGGAGCATTCACCTGAAAGGAGCTGCCAGTGAGAAAGAGGAAAGGGAAGCCTGAATCTCCAGGCAAACCCGGGATCTCAAGCCATCCACCAGGCTAGGGTGGGCAGTCCTAAGCAGGACAAACAGGCATTAATGGACCTCCCAGAGGGATTCTGGGGGCAGACTTGACCCCTGACACCAAGCACCGTCTAGGGGACCAAAAAAGAAGACCCAGCAGCACACATCACCTTACCGTGGCTCAGAAGTCTTCAGGGCAGCCTTCCTAAAGAAAGGCCTGCCCCCCAATGTCAGCAATGAGTTCCCCGATTCCCGCACTGGGTCCTGGGCGGGCCACCTGCAGTGGTGGCGTGGCCGCATGCTGAACGCCGGTCCCGCCACCGCAACCCGGAAGCACTACCCTCCCGCCGGGGAGCGCGTAACCAGAAGTCCCGCCCACCGGCGTCACTTCCGGTCGCGCTGGAACAGCACGAAAGCGCAGGAAGCGGCCGGCGGGCTCCGGAACAGGGGAGGCCGCCGGCCAGGAAGCCCAAAGCCCGCATCACCCCAGAGGGGATCCGGAGGGCCAGGGCAACTGTCCCACATACGTGGGAGCAGCAGGAGGAGGAGCGGAAGCCCGACCAACTCTGCCCGGCTGGAGACCAAAAACAGGAACAAAAAGGTATGCTGCAGCTCGCCGGCCACCACAGCATAGCAGAAAGAAAAAACCTCTCCATGCCCCATGGAGACAGGAAAGACACTGGCTAGTGGGAGGGGCCTTTTAACCTCTCTTGATCTTCCTGTCCCAATTAGGGCGTGGAGAGGCAACCTCCTATGCCGTGGAAGGCGACTAGAGAAAAGGTTATTAGAGGACTGAGGGGTATGCAATACCAAGACAGGTTATTAAACTTGGGGTTATTTAGTTTGGAAAAATAAAGGCTTAGGGGTGATCTTATAATAATGTATAAATATATGAGGGGACAGTACAGAGATTTAATGATCTTTTTACTCTTAAGGCCTGAGACAGGGACAAAGGGGCATCATCTACGTCTGGAGGAAAGAAAGTTTAATCATAATTACAGACGTGGATTTTTGATTGTAAGAGCAGTGAGACTAGAACTCTCTGCCACATGATGTTGTAATGAGTGAGTCACTACTAACATTTAAGAAGGGCCCTGATGCCTTTCTTGTCATCAATAATTTTTATTAAGTTTCCATCACGAAAATTACAAACAACATTAATCACAGAGGGATTACCCCAGTAAAAGATCAAAATAAGGAAAGGTGGGAAGGTACAGGCTGGGGGGAGGGGGGGTAGATAAGGGGAAGATCAGAGTACATGCGCTAATTGAACCCGACCACAATAGAAGTTGAGTCTCTCCATATGAGTGGTTGGGAAACATGTGAGTATAGCCTCTAAACGCGTAGAATTTGCTGGGTCAGGAACCCCTAGAGGGGAGCTGAAAGTCAGGAAAAACTTCTTGACTTTATAGACCCAAAAGTCCATTTAGTGCAACAATCACCATAACACCAACTAATTTGCATGAGGGACGAGCTCGAGAGTTCAGCAGGGCAGTGAAGGAGGGATGTAACAATTAGGGAAATTAGGGAAGGAATGAGCTAGATAGCTCAATGCTGGGAGAACAAGGGAAGAGGAAGACAAGGGGAGGTGATGGGAGGGGAGAAAACTATGTAAAGAGAGAGGGAACAAAGGAAGGGGTTAGAAGGGAGGGATCCCTGAGCTGAAGACCCACGCAGCTTAGGGCACACTTGCATCACCCAGCTCTTCCGGGTTCAGAAGGGGACTTGAATTGCTGAAGGGTGGCACGCCCAAATATCCCAGGCTTCAGCTACATATCTTCTCGTAGGCCCGTCCATAGCAAAGTAGTATTCAAGGCAGAATATTGAGTTCAGTTTATCTGTCAAATGAGACATGGAGGGAGGAGAGTCAGCCTTCCATCTAGCCGCAACACAACTTCTAGCAGCTATCAATACATATGTAATAAGATGCCTGAGAACTGGGGGAAGAGTTTCTAACCACATGTGGAGAACTGCTAATTGGGGCGTCAGGAGAGACTGGATCCCCGTAAGGGACTCCAGCAGACTCGAGACCGTAAGCCAGAAAGGCGTCAGTCTAGGGCAACCCCACCACATATGGGCCAGGTCTCCCTCCTTGCCACAGTTTCTCCAACACAGAGAAGAACCTCCATTGGTAAACTTTGCCAATTTTACGGGGGCAATATTCCATCGCAAATGTATTTTCTTGAGGAGCGCCACGTGATTAATGCAGTTGGAGGCCTTAATCACGCAGTTAACTGCTCCCTCCCAATCCTCTGGCTCGGCTTTGAAGTCTAGGTCCTCCTCCCATTTTCCCATATAGCTAAGCTTAGACGGGGTCGAAATTTCCAGAAGACTTCCATACAACCACCCTTAGTGGTTTTAGGGTCTGACCCAACAAAACGTCACAAAGGGGAAATCTCAGGAGGTTTAAGGTCACGGCGGCATGATTGAGAACGAAGAAAGTGTGACACCTGGCAGTACTGAAGAAAAGTATTACTCAAGGAGGGGTACTTGGCAATGAATGCCTTAAATGGCATCAGATGGCTGCCTACACAAAGGTCGCCCAAAAAGCCAATTCCCCCTTCGACCACCGAGAGAGGTTCAGCGAGGGGATGAGCAAGCGGAAGGCCTCCAAAGGGATCTCAGATAAAGGCAGCTTAGTCCAACTCCTTGCAAACCCTCCCCAAAGCCCCAACAGGGCCCGGACCGTGAGCAGCATGTTGTTCCGGGGCAGCGCTCCCAGGGATTCCGCCACCAATAGCATTTTAAGGGAGTCTCCCATAGATTAAGATTTTTCTATGTGATGCCAGCCACCACATTCTCCCTCCTGCTACCAAGACCTAGTCCCCTCTAGAATAATTGCTTTAAGATATGATAGTACATCAGGAATTCCCATGCTCCCTTTATGTAGTTTCAAGTACATAGTCGATTTCCCCACCCTAGGCGGCTTACCTGCCCATACAAATTTGTTAATTAAGGCTTGGAGTTTTGAAATCAGTCCCAGTGGGTACCTGATCGGCAGGCACCGAAAGATATAGATAATCTTTGGGAGCCAGAGCATTCTCACTGCCTGTATCTTCGCTATCCACGTCATCGAGGCAAGGGGAAACGTCTCGAGGGCCTCACGCAAGTCATCCATCAACTTACGGATATTCTGAGAGGCTATCTCACTCGAGGGGCAGAGGAAAACTCCCAAATATGGGATACCCAAAGGGCACCACGTAAAGGGGTATACCCTCCTAAGGCGTGCGCCCTCCGCCAAGGAGACGTGGACTGGGAAGATCATTGATTTATTCGTATTCAACTTGTAGTAAGATATCTCTGCAAACCTGGCTAGAGCTCCCATTATCCCCGGGAGGAAGGAAGTGGGACCCGAGGTGGAGATGATGACGTCACCAGCGTACAGGCCTACCACATGCCTCTCCCCCCCCTTCCCCCGACTGATATCCCCTCTATTGATTCATCTCCCCGAAGGGAGACCGCCAATGGCTCCATCATGAGGGCGAAGATCAGGGGGGAGAGGGGGCAGCCCTGCCGCGTGCAGTTCGTGATCGGGAATGCACGGGACAGGACGCCTGCAGAAAACACCCTAGCACAAGGGTGTGTATACAGACTTAGGACTGCGGACAAGATAGGGCCTGAAAAACCATAGGTGGAGAGGACCTCCCGGAGGTACCCCCAGTGAACCCTATCAAACACTTTCTCTGCGTCCAAAGACAGGAACACACCGGGGGCACCTTTCCTCTCTACTACCTCTATCAGGTCCAGCATCCTTCTCGTCCCATCACGGGCCTCCCTCCCCTGCACAAATCCCACCTGGTCGGGGTGAACAAGGGAGGGGATCACCTCTCCCAATCTGGTTGCCAAGAGCTTTGAAAATATCTTGATGTCAGTGTTTAGGAGAGAAATGGGGCGGTAATGTTCGGGGCGGTCTCGAGTTTTACTTGGTTTGGGAATTGTCGTTATGGTGGCTTCCAGAGCCTCCCTGGGAATAGTTCCCTTGATTTGCCAAACGTTAAATAGGCAAAGGAGGTATGGCTCCAGAGACACTGCAAAAGTTTTGTAATACTCATTTATGAACCCATCTGGGCCAGGAGCAGAATTATCTTTCAGGGACGAGATTACATTCTTAATTTCCAGTTGTGTAAAGTGACTATTTAGATTTTGCAGTACCTCAAAAGACACTGCAGTGAGGCGGAGGCCCTGCAGGAACGACTTAATACTGTCTAAAGTAGGCTGTGGAGTCGTCATGTCATTTTTTAAGTTATACAGACTTTCGTAGTATGATGCAAAGACTTCCACTATTTTGGCTGGGTCTCTAACAGTTTCTCCCCCTCCATCCCTCATGGAGACCATCATTGTCCTAATGTCTCTTTTTTTGAGTCTATTAGCCAGGAGCTTACCCGCCCTATCTCCTGCTGCATAGTACTTAGTTTTCATTTTCTGCAGGCCGGTCTCATATTGTCTGAGGAGCAAAGCTCTCAAGTTTGTTCTCAAAGTCAGAATCCGGGAAAGAAGGGAAGCGCTCGGTGCAGATTTATTCACATTTTCAAGAGTCTGAATCTCGTCTAGCCATTCCTTTTTAAGGCGATCTCTACGTTTTTTTTTAATTGCTGCTTTTTGTAAGAGAAGACCCCGCAGGACCGCCTTGTGGGCATACCACAATGAGTCATCCGGGACCCCTTGATTATCATTGAGAGCAAAGTAATCTTGAATCTTGCTCTCGATGTCATCCCGTACTTCTGGGCTCACAATGAGGCCCGGTTTGAGTCGCCAGCGCCGGGACTCCCCTCCCCCGGACCCCAAACCAAGCTCCAAGGTGACCGGAGCATAATCAGACTAACTAATGACCCCGATCTCCGAGGCCGAGCAGGTCTCAAGAGCCGCGTCATTGACCAAAAATAGGTCAATTCTGGAGTAAGTACCATGCTCGTTGGAGAAGGAGTAATACCTCTCCTCCGCGTGATGGTACCTCCAAACATCATGGAGGTGGAATTCCCGGGCTAGGTAGCCCAGGGAGCCACCTCTTCTGGGGACCGGAGAGGAGGAGTCCAGACGCCCGTCAACAACCTTCTTGAAATCACCACAGATGATTAGCTTGCCCTTCGTAACTGCACGGAGTTTCCCGAACAAAGACCGGAGGAACTTAATTTGCCCCGTATTCGGGGCATAAACATTTACAACCGTAAACGAGGAGCCAGCTATTTCACAGATCAAGATGAGATACCGACCCACTGGATCCGTGATCACCTCCTGCTTCTGAAATTGGAGGGTTTGTTTCAATAAAATAGACACTCCCGCCTTTTTTTTGTCTGGGTGGTTAGCATGAAAACATGGGGAAAAGCATTGCCGTGAAGCCTGTGGTTATCCCCTCCTTTAGGAGGTGAGCTTCCTGAATACATAAGAGTTCAGCGGAGGCTGATCTCACCTCCCTCAAGAGAAAAGAACGCCTTGCAGGGGAGTTCAGCCCCTTGACGTTCAGAGATAGGATACTGAGGGAAGGGGGGCCCATGGCAAGAACGTACGCCTGCGTCAATCAGCTCAGGGATGGGAGGAGTGGGAAAGAAGTAAGGGGAGGCTAAGAGGAGGAATTAACCAAGAAGGAGAGAAGGAGGAGAAAAGAGAAGGAGAGATATAGTGAAGGGGGGGGGTTAAGTTTAAGATATTGTGGGTGGTGGGGGGAGAAGGGAAATTACTTTTTTACACCAAGTACAATAACAAACAGAAATGTAAACAATAGAGCCCAATTAAGTCTGGGCAAACTGGGAGGGGAAAGAGGTTCCTTACATACGACCAGACCCAGACCAACACGCAAATGTCCGGTCTAGGACCCGAATCCAAGGAACCCCGTACCGGACCTAATAAATTAAACCGGGTGCTTCAACTAAGGGAAGCAACAGTAACAAGGAAGCAAGTCCTACACCACCGACTTGCCGATGGTTATTAGCTATTCATGCAGCTCCCCCATTTCCTGGGGATCCTCCACTCCCCTTGTTACGGTCAGCCATCTGAGGAGAGTTCGATCCAGAGGAAAAAAGTCGCCATCCTTTCAGGGTTTTGCAGAGTTGTGTGGGGGAGGGGAAGGAGTACCGCTTTCCCTGGTGCTTGAAATTAAGGGCCACAGGGGATCCCCAGCTGTAGATGATACCATTTTCTCTTAGGATCTTGCAGCTTGAAGCGAAGTCGCGTCGTCTGGAGAGGGTGCCCGGACAAAGGTCCTGAAAAACCGTGACTCCCCCATACTGCTCCGGTAGAGGAGGTCCAGCTCTCAGTCTGCGCAGCAAATGGTCACGAACTCCCCCCCGCAACAACCCCACCAGTAAGTCCCAGGGTACCTCTGCCGTCAGTTTTGGGCGTTTAGGGATCCAGAAGGCCTTTTCTACCTCCAGGTCAGATTCTGGGGTGTCCGGCAACATTGCTGCGAGAAAATCCACTGCTGTTTTAAATGGATCCTCCTTTCTGCCTATCTCTGGCAGACCCTTAACATGATCTTAACATTGTTCTTTCTCAACTGGTCTTCTAGATGACAGATTTTAGCTGAGATGGACCCCACTTCACTGTCTAGTGCAGCATGGCTGTCTGATAAGCAGTTATGAGCAGCAGCAAAATCACTGAACTTGTTCTCCAAGTGAGTCGTCCTTTCAGTGAGGGATCCCACATCTTCCCTGAGGGACCCCATAAGAGCCCTCATATCCTCCATTATTGGAGCGTAGTTCGCCCAGCAGAGACCTCAGTGGCCCCAGAGTCACAGGGGTCCGCTCATCATCTCCTCCCTCCCAGAGCTCCTTTATGCGGGGAGAGCGGGAAGAGGACTGCTGGGGAGAGGATGCCGCCGCCATCTTAGCAGGGGAGGATCGCCGGCTCTCAGCCTCAAAGTAGTCAGTTAGCTTACTGTCACCAGGGGGTCTCCGGGACCGCGCTCTCGGCATTGCACTTGCCTCCAGAGGGGATCTCCTTCAGGTTAGTGTTAAAACCACAGCTGTGCTGTCGGTGGGGAGTCGTTTCAGCCGGTGGTGGGTGAGGAGCTCCTTCACTATGCGTCCGGCGCCATGTGCAGCTAGGGCACGCCCCCCTGATGCCTTTCTTGAAAAATATATTATTACCGGTTATATATACTAGATTCTTTGATAGGGCGTTGATCCAGGGAACTAGTCTGATTGCTGTATGTGGAGTCAGGAAGGAATTTTTTTCCCCCAATGTGAAACTTAGTGTTGCCACATGGTTTTTTTTTGCCTTCCTCAGGATCAACATGTTAGGCTATGGGTTGAACTAGGTGGACTTAAGGTCTACCTTCAACCTTAAATACTATATTACTATGTAACGCGCTTCGAGAGTTTTGTGGTTGCCAAATCTTTTTTCGGGATGTGGTCTCTTGGCTTATGTTCTAGAGTATCGGCTGGTGGGTCTGATACATCCAGTACCTGATTAATGGATGTAATTCAGTCCTCAACCAGAGCCACTGTGTCCGGTGGGTCTAGCTCTAGGGACGCGTCTAAGTCCAAGTCTGAAGCAGGATCATAGGGACCCTCAGACTCCTGGGAGTCATAGTGGCTTTTCCGAGATGGGGATGCCCTAGAACTGTGAGAGGACGCTGGAGAGTGGTTCTCTGTACTCTCTTGCGCCCAGAACTAGAAGAAGATAGGATCGGGCCAGTAGACCGTCCGTGGTCCGAGGCTTCGCACTGAGTGGTTGGTAGTGGCTGGGCAGTGGAGCAGGGAGAAGAGCGAGTCTGCAGAGCCTGGAGTATAGTGGAGGACAATTTTTCAATAGATTGCAACATAGAATGGGACATAATAATGGCCTATTCTGGCGCAGTATCAGGTGCACTGGTAGATGCCAGAGCAATGGGGGGGTTCTTTAAGCGTATCCTGGGTGCAGTTCGGGCAATGTGGAGACGTGCATCCACCAGGTAGAGGAGCCCTGCAGACTGTGCAGGTGGCATAATATGCATTAAATGCCCTGGTGGTCCTTTTGCCCTTAGACCCAGACATTATAATGAGACCCCTTGTATTGAATTGAGATCTGTGTATAAACAGATCCCCTGTGTGTAAACAGTGCCTGTGCAGAGGAAGGCAGGGAGAGAAGAAACCTCTACAGAGCCTCTGTAGAGGTCTTACCACCTGAAGCGCACCTCAGCTGCAGCCCAGCGATTCCTGTACCACCCGGAGACCAAATGGCCAGATGCGGTGTGTGCTCCCCTCATGCGGCGTAATAGCAGCGCTGAGTGAGGGAGAGAGGAAAAAGGGGGTGGAGCAGAGAAAAAGGCACGCTGCAAATCTTGGGATAAGCGAGAAGCGCCCACTAGGTCCATTCCGCCCCCTGCTATGACTGCGGAGCGGGGGCGTTGCGGAGAAGGTGGCATAGGCGCCATACCCAAAGCCAGGGGCTCGCTTAGATGCGGTACCCGAAAATGGTGGAGGGCCAGTGCGGAAGTCTGTTCTGTGACCAGAACGGACCCAGACCCCGCCGGTTTCCTGGGGCCGGGTCCCCTCTGCAAACAGTACCGGTCCCAGCAATGAGGGCATTAACGATAATGTATCCTTGTGACCTGCAGCTAAGTGCAGCTGCTTGCATTGCTGGTACCTCTGGTGCCTCAGCCTAATGACCCATGGGGTGATTAGGGGGATGTCTCCTGCTGTTTCTTGCTTCAGAAGCTTGCTGCTTGATATGTGAGGAGATGATATGGGACCTAAACTTCCACCCAGGTCCCCATCAGTGGGGAATTGAGGAAGGAGGATGTTATGCTGGGATCTCTCAACCTCAACCCAGCACCCCAACAGTGGGATGCTGAGGAAGGAAGGCGGCATATGCAAGGATATCTCAACTTCAACTCGGCGCCCTAACGGTGGGGAGCCGAGGAAGGAGCATGCCAGGGGTCTCTCGCCAGGGACCCACTTTTTTTCTTCTTTGGAAGCAAAAATTAAAAAGTAAAAATTAAAATTAAAAATGTAGGTGTACCTCCTAATGAAACTAAGCAAAAACTGGTGAGGCAGTGCCTGCTCCAGGGGTGTATACTGCAGAGGAGGAGCCACTGTAACTCTTTTGCAGGTTCTGCTTAGTGTCACCTCCTAGTGGCAGCAGCATAACACCCACGGGTCCTGTGTCCCCCTATGAGGTGAAGGAGAATATAAAACCATGAAATCCACTATTTTAAAAACTATTCCAAAGGTCCTCTCACATCAGCGGTATTGCAATTTTGAGGTCGATCCGGCATATGTCACAGCATCTGCGGGTCATTCCATATCAAATGATCCAAATGTGAATATTGTATTTACCTGATGTCTTAGAATTTTTTTTTTTCTATATGAAGTACAACTTTAGATAATTGCAAATTAAAAGTTTTGAATTTTTTTCTTTATCAGTTACCGTATATACTCGCGTATAAGCCGAGTTTTTCAGCCCAAAAATTGGGCTGAAAAGTTACCCCCTCGGCTTATACGCGAGTCACTATACGGGCGCCCCTCCCCCAGAGGTATACAGGCCCCCCCCCGTGCTCCTTAAACCTGTAAAGGAAGATGATTATACTTATCGCTGTCCGGCTGCCGTCCCCGCTCTCCATCGCGCTCCTCCATCTGCATCGCGCTCCTCCATCTTCCGGCTTCCTGTCGGCACCGACAATGACGTCATTGTCGGCGCAGAACACAGGAAGTCGGAAGCCGGAAGATGGAGGAGCGCGATGCAGATGGAGGAGCGCGATGGAGAGCGGGGACGGCAGTCGGACAGCGATAAGTATAATCATCTTCCTTTACAGGTTTAAGGAGCACGGGGGGGCCTGTATACCTCTGGGGGGGGCCTGTATACCTCGGGCTGCTGCTGAATATAACATGGGGCTGCTGCTGCATATAACATGGGGCTGCTGTATATAAAATGGGGCTGCTGCTGTATATAAAATGGGGCTGCTGCTGTATAACATGGGGCTGCTGCTGTATATAAAATGGGGCTGCTGCTGTATATAAAATGGGGCTGCTGCTGCATATAACATGGGGCTGCTGCTGCATATAACATGGGGCTGCTGCTGCATATAACATGGGGCTGCTGCTGCATATAACATGGGGCTGCTGCATCTGGGCGGATATAACATGGGGCTGCTGCTGCATATAACATGGGGCTGCTGCTGCATATAAAATGGGGCTGCTGCTGTATATAAAATGGGGCTGCTGCTGTATATAACATGGGGCTGCTGCTGTATATAACATGGGGCTGCTGCTGTATATAACATGGGGCTGCTGCTGTATATAACATGGGGCTGCTGCTGTATATAACATGGGGCTGCTGCTGTATATAACATGGGGCTGCTGCTGTATATAAAATGGGCTGCTGCTGTATATAAAATGGGGCTGCTGCTGTATATAAAATGGGGCTGCTGCTGTATATAACATGGGGCTGCTGCTGTATATAACATGGGGCTGCTGCTGTATATAACATGGGGCTGCTGCTGTATATAACATGGGCTGCTGCTGTATAACATGGGGCTGCTGCTGTATATAACATGGGCTGCTGCTGTTATAAATGGGCTGCTGCTGTATATAAACATGGGGCTGCTGCTGTGTATATAACATGGGGCTGCTGCTGTATATACATGGGGCTGCTGCTGTTATACATGGGGCTGCTGCTGTGTATAACATGGGCTGCTGCTGTGTATACATGGGGCTGCTGCTGTGTATACCATGGGGCTGCTGCTGTGTATACCATGGGGCTGCTGCTGTGTATACCATGGGGCTGCTGCTGTGTATACCATGGGGCTGCTGCTGTGTATACCTGGGGCTGCTGCTGTGTAACCATGGGGTGGCTGTTATACCATGGGGCTGCTGCTGTTATACCTGGGGGCTGCTGTATATACCCTGGGGCTGCTCAGGGGTGCTGTATATACCACTGGGCTGCTGCTGTATATACCTCTGGGTGCTGCTGCTGCTGTATATACGTACTAACACTGGGGCTGCTGCTGTATATACCACTGGGCTGCTGCTGTATACTACCTGGGGCTGCGATAACCTCAGGGCTGCTGTATACCACACTGCTGAGGGCTGTATACCTGTGCTGGGGTCCACCCTCGGCTTATACACGAGTCAATAGTTTTTCCCAGATTTTGGGGGCCAAAGTAGGGGGTCAGCTTATACACGGGTCGGCTTATACACGAGTATATACGGTAATTTTTTCCAGACTTCTAAAGTTTTGAAAAAGTGCGAATTTTGGCCTGGTATGGCTTTACGTTTTTTATCATATCTTGGGCTAGAACTAAGATAAAGAGATGGGAGGGGCATCAATGTTCTCAGAAAATTACCGGCTTTCATTTCATAGGTCACAAGACTGTCTTTATATTTTGCTTTGGAGAAATCAAATTTAAAATTTTGATCCGCAATTGTGAAAAAAAAAAAAAAAAGAATTATTCTTGCCGTTAATTCAGTTTCTAGGATACCTTCCACGACAGCATAGGAGGTTGCCTCTCCACACCCTAATAGGGACAGGAAGCACAAGAGAGGTTAAAAGGCCCCTCTGACCTCCCATTAGCCAGTGTCTTACAAAGAACCATAGCATGAGAGTAAACAACAGTACATAGTAAAACATTCCAGGAAAAAAACAAGGAATAACATACAGGGAATTAAGTGCTGTCGTGGAAGGTATCCTAGAAACCGAATTAACGGTAAGAATAATTCTATTTTCTCTAGGAACCTTCCACAACAGCATAGGAGGAATACCAACGAATAAATACCTAGGGTGGGAAAATGGCCTGCAGGACCTTTCTGCCGAAAGCCAAATCCCTACTGGAGCCCAGGTCCAGACAGTAGTGTTTTGTGAAGGTATGCAAGGACGACCAGGTAGCAGCCTTGCAGATCTGCTCAGGAGAAGCCCCTCCCCGTTCAGCCCAGGAGACGGCGGTAGACCGGGTGGAATGGGCAGTAAACCCAGAAGGAGCTTGCAGCTGCTGGGAAAGGTAGGAATCTGCAATAAGAAAAAAAGAGGGGGGGGGACAAGTGGCGCAATAGTGCCCTTATCACTCGACACTAACACGTAAAGTGGTGAAAAAGGCAATTCACTCACCTACTCCAGTTGTGTGACCCACAACTGGTTTGAAGGCTCATAGAATAATATCCTGATGGCTGCTGCAGGACTCCCACCGGCTCCACGCACGTGGAGATGTACCAAGAATCAAGGGAAAATCGGTGTTGTTCAGTCCGCGCTGCCAGGTTCAATCACATCAAAGAAAAGCCAGTAATCGGTATTTGATCCAAACCTTCCTTTATTCTCCTCCTGCGCGTTTCAGTGCCCACCTGGCACCTTCATCAGGGATACATCCACCCCACAAAACTGATCTTTATATAGTGACATTCATATATTGATTAGTGGGTGTTCCTAGCCTTGTGACGTGAAAACCTCCCAGAGGTTATGTAACATTTGCACATATTTTTTATCTTTTTGTAATATGTTTTAACTGGCGGATTTTACAGATTTTTCCGCATGGATTTTTATGTAGCTCTTTTATGGTCTCACTAATTTGATTATTTGTAACCCTGATTTACGAGATATTTGGATTTATATGTGTAACTTCTATCTTTTGTGAAAAGTGCACGAAAACTCAGATTCCTCACGGTTTTTGTGACGGTTTTCACGTCACAAGGCTAGGAACCCCCACTAATCAATATATGAATGTCACTATATAAAGATCACTTTTGTGGGGTGGATGTATCCCTGATGAAGGTCCCAGGTGGGCACTGAAACGCGTAGGAGGAGAATAAAGGAAGGTTTGGATCAAATACCGATTACTGGCTTTTCTTTGATGTGATTGAACCTGGCAGCGCGGACCGAACACCACCGATTTTCCCTTGATTCTTAGGAATCTGCAATGGCCTTCTTGAACCAATTTGCAATAGTGCTCTTGGATACCTTCATGCCCTTACGGGGATCAAAGGGCTGGACAACAAGATTGTGGTCAACGCGCCAGGGCGCCGAGACGTCAAGATAATGGAGAACCGTACGCCGGACATTCAAAGCATGGAACTCTTCCTCCTTAGGGGTCCGGGGATGCTGACAGAAGGACGGAAGAATAATCGATTGAGCGAGATGGAAGTCCGAGACCACTTTGGGTAGGAACGAAGGATCCAGCTGAAGAACAATTCAGTCACCCCGGATGGTGAGGTACGGGTCCCGGATCGACAAAGCCTGGAGCTCCCCAACACAATGGGCAGAAGTAATCGCCACCAGGAACGCCGTCTTGTGAGACAACCGCAGGAGGTCACAGGATGAAAAAGGTTCGTAGGGAGGCCGAGAAAGTCAGGTGAGGACCACATTGAGGTCCCAGGAGGGAGTAAGGACCAGAGTACGAGGACAAAGACGAGTAGCTGACACCATGAAGCGGCGAATCCATCGATGATTTGCCAAATCAGCATCAAACACGAAACTGAGAGCCGAAACTTGAACCTTAAGCGGGCTGGGTTTAAGACAGAGATCCAACCCATTCTGAAGAAAATCCAGAATCTGAGAGACAATTGGCCGAAGAGGATCAGGCGGACAGGAGCCACACCAGGATGTAAACTTCTTCCAAATTTTATTATAAATCGCATTAGTAACTGGTTTGCGATTGTTCTGTAGGGTGGCCACCACCTTCTCAGACAGACCCTGAACCCTCAGCACCCGGGCTTCAGAAGCCAGGCAGCTAAGCTGAGTTTCTGTGGATCTGGATGGTTCAGAGGACCCAGAGACAACAGGCTGGGATCCGGACTCAGGATGAAAGGACCATCGACTTTGAGCGTCATGATCAGATTGTACCAACTCCTCCTGGGCCAAAGAGGGGTGACCAGGATAGTGGGGACTCCATCTACCCTGACCTTCCGCAGAGTTTGTGTGAGGAGGGGAATAGGAGGAAAGGCGTAAACCAGAGGAAAATTCCACGACTGGGAGAAGGCGTCCACCACCGCGGCTGCATCCTGAGGATTGAGGGACAAATATGTTGCGACTTTCCGATTGGTGCTGGAGGCGAAAAGGTCGATCGCTGGGGTGCCCCATCGTGCGACTAGGGAGCAAAAGACAGCTTGATCCAGACTACATTTTCGTGGAGGAGGGCCGCAGATGGGATTTCCGGAGGTTTGGGATCCAACCCAGGGACCGAAGGATGCGCAGGGATTCCTCCACACTGCTCCGGAGGGATAGAGGCGACGAGAGCAATGAGAAGGAAGTTGTCCAGATAAGGCACAATAGAGATGCCGTGCCGCCGAATGAAGGCCACCACCTCCGCCATGATTTTGGAGAAAATTCGGGGAACCGAGAAGATTCCGAAGGGGAGAACGTTGAATTGAAAATGGAGGACCTCCCCCTTGTAGAGGATGGCAAACTTCAGGAACTTCCTGTGCCGAGGTGGGCACATGAAAGTAGGCGTCTGTGAGGTCTATCGTGGCCATCTGGTGATGCAGCCCAATCAGTGGAATCGCAGTACGTATGGACTCCATCTTGAAAAGTTGATAACGGACGTGACTGTTGAGGCGTTTCAGGTTGATGACGACCCTGGAATCCCCGGACCGCTTTTTGACCAGGAACAGAGGGGAATAGCTACCAATCTCCACGTCGTGACTGGAAACAGTGGAAATGACGTTTGTGAGAAGGAACGCCTGTACTTTTGAGTACAGAAGATCCTAGGCACCCTGAAAGGGCAGGGCAGTGACCCGTAGACCAGGCGGAGGAAGCAACTCGAACTCTATGAGCAATCCCTCGGAGATGACATTCAGAACCCATTGGCATTCGGTGATCCTTCTCCACTGGGGAAGAAAGGCCGAGAGTCAGCCCCCCCCACCGGAACAGAGTCACTGCTTGTCGGGACGAGGGCGCTGCTGCTAAGCAGGGACGAGGATATTCTTGCCTCGCCCCTTCTGATAACTCCACCTGCCGGTTTTACCCTTGCCCTTGGGCTGGGAGGCCGGAGGCACCAGGTGACAAAAGGACCGCTTCCTCACAGGTGCCTGTTCGGGAAGAGCCTTGCAGTCAGTAGCCTTGTCCAGGATGTCGTCTAGAGCCGGCCTGAACACTAAGTCCCCCTTGAAAGGCAGAGAACAGAGCCGCATTTTAGAAGAGGCGTCATCGCTCCACATCTTCAACAATAATGGCCGCCTGGCGGAGTTGGACAACACTGAAGTCCTGGCCGCCAGGTGGACCGATTCCGCTGAGGCATCAGCGAGGAAACAAGAAGCCTTCCGAAGCAGAGGAAGGGAGCCGAGAAGTTCCTCCCTAGGGGTGCCCTGCAACCTGTTGGAACAGGTCCAACCACTTCAGCAGGGATCGGGAGACACATGTGGAGGTGATGTTAGCCTGAATGGTGACAGAGGAAGCTTCCCAGGAACGCTTCATACAGCTCTCAATCTTCCGATCCATCTGATTCCTCAGCTGGGAGGTGTCCTCAAAGGGGAGGGCAGTCTTCTTTTGCCACACAGGCAACCTGCATATCCACCTTAGGGACCCCCCAGTGAATCTCACTATCCTCAAGGGGAACCGCCAACCCGGATCACCCCGAGATTTGTGGTCGGGGAATTCCCATTCCTGAGCAATTAAATCCCGGAGGGTGGAATGCACCGGGAATCCAATACGCTTGGCTGACTGAAGGCCAGCAAACATTTCATCCTGCACCGAGGGATGGACCTGTTCCTCTTCCAAACCCATGGTGCTTTTAACAGTCTCAATCAGGTCCCCCATATCCTCTGAGGGAAACAAAAATCGCCAAAGGTCCGAATGCTTTAAGGCAGAGACCTCAGAGTATGAGTCCCTGTCAGCTTCAGAGTCGGAAAGGCTAGACTGGAGTTTCCGCTTTTTCGGAGGGGAAAGACCAGAGGCCAGGGAAGCTCGAATTTCCTGCTGCACCATGGTGCATAGGTCATCAACAAGACTAGGGTATTCAGCCTGCACTATCTTGTCGGTACAGCCCTGGAAAAGTTTTCTTACCCCACCCAGGGGGGAACTTCTTAGCACAGATAGGGCATTTAGCAGACTTCCCAGCAGCCTTCTTGGGGGGTTTCATTATCACCCTACAAAAAAGCACAGGGAAGCTGCAATCAGCAAAGCCCCTTTCAGCGGCACAAAGGACGCCCCCCCCTGCACCTTAAACTCACTGTGGCCGGGGGAGCACTGGGCTCTGCAGACGCAGAGGAAGACATGACCCAGGACAGAATGCAGCTTACCTGGCATCAGAAGTCTTCAGGGCAGACTTTTATCTCCAAAGGCCTGCCCCCAGTGCAAAAAGGATCATCCCATGCCCCCTGCCCAGGGTCCAGGCAGGCCCCAATCATGGCGGCGAGCCCGCACGCCGCCGCACCGGGTCCCGCCCGCCGAGACCCGGAAGCACTGCGCTCCACGCCGGAGAAGCACATGACCGGAAATTCTGCCGCGTCACTTCCAGTCCACGGCAGCGCGCACAGGCATGAAGCGGCCGGCGGGCTCAGCACAGGAAGAGGCCGCCAACTGGGGAGCCGCCGACCCGCATCACTCCGGGGGACATCCGGAGGGCTAGGGCTGGTCCCGGACCACCCCAGCAGAGGACCACTGAGGGGGACCGAGAGACGACTGGAGGAGGAGCAGGGGCCCGACCAACGCCGCCAGGCAAAACTCCCAGGAACACTGCAGCTTGCCGCCACCACAGCATAGGAGAGAAAAAAAACCTCTCTCCATGCCCCATAGGGACAGGAAAGACACTGGCTAATGGGAGGTGGGAGGGGCCTTTTAACCTCTCTTGTGCTTGCTGTCCCTATTAGGGTGTGGAGAGGCAACCTCCTATGCTGTCATGGAAGGTTCCTAGAGAAAATGTACTTTTAAAATTATGAAAAAATGCATGTCTGTTACTTGTGCTCTATTTGTACAGGGATACAACTTTGGACTTATCAAATTTTGTAAAAAAAAAATTTAAATCCTCTGTGTTGGAAGTTACGGGTTCGTCAAAATTCTCTGCCTGCAGAGTATTTTTCTCTTTTGCAAGTTGCTTTCTACAACTGTCACAAATTTTCATGCCTGCATTGATTGATGGATTTATATGAAACATCCAATCTTGTACCGGCCTAAGATTTTTTTCTTGTTCTGTGTCCAGTTGTTTCAAAAGGATTGCAACAGCATCTACTTATATAATCGGGAGTTTGGAATTCGGGAATTGTCGCCGAATCCCAAGCTCCTTTGCGCGAGCCGCAGCCGCACTACTGTTTACAAAAAACAAACAAAAAAAAAAAAATATGCTCACCTCTCCCCGAGCCCCAGCCGTCTCCCGCCGTATTCCTGCAGTATCCCGGTGGCTCCCGCAGGCTCCAGCTGTCTGCACAAGTCTTCTACTGCAGTTCAGGACCTCCGGTGATGTCACAGTCACGTGACACCAGCTTACTCCATGCTAACCTGGTGTCACGTGACTCTGACATCACCACCGCTTCTGAACTGCAGTAGCAGACCTGTGCAGACACCAGCAGCCTGCGGGAGCCACCGGGACACTGCAGGAAGACGGCGGGAGACGGCGGGGGCTCAGGGAGAGGTGAGCATAAACTGTCATGTCTCTGTATGCTCTGTCCCTGTCATGTCTCTGTATGCTCTGTCCCTGTCATGTCTCTGTATGCTCTGTCCCTGTCATGTCTCTGTATGCTCTGTCCCTGTCATGTCTCTGTATGCTCTGTCCCTGTCATGTCTCTGTATGCTCTGTCCCTGTCATGTCTCTGTATGCTCTGTCCCTGTCATGTCTCTGTATGCTCTGTCCCTGTCATGTCTCTGTATGCTCTGTCCCTGTCATGTCTCTGTATGCTCTGTCCCTGTCATGTCTCTGTATGCTCTGTCCCTGTCATGTCTCTGTATGCTCTGTCCCTGTCATGTCTCTGTATGCTCTGTCCCTGTCATGTCTCTGTATGCTCTGTCCCTGTCATGTCTCTGTATGCTCTGTCCCTGTCATGTCTCTGTATGCTCTGTCCCTGTCATGTCTCTGTATGCTCTGTCCCTGTCATGTCTCTGTATGCTCTGTCCCTGTCATGTCTCTGTATGCTCTGTCCCTACACTCTGTCTCCTGTCTCTACACTCTGTCTCCTGTCTCTATACTCTCTGTAATGCGTGTATACTGTGTCTTTACTGTGTGTATAATATGTGTAATCTCTGCATACTGTCTGTCTATACAATGTCTCATGTATGTATATACTGTGTGCTTCTCTCCGCACCCCTCCACCACTGAGCCGCATCTCTCCTCAACCCTACACCACTGAGCCGCTTCTCTCCTTACCCCTCCACCACTAAGCCGCTTCTCTCCTCACCCCTCCACCACTGACCCGCTTTTCTCCTCACCCCTCCACCACAGACACCCATCTCTCCTCACCCTCCACCACTGAGCCGCATCTCTCCTCACCCCTCCACCACAGACACCCATCTCTCCTCACCCCTCCACCACTGAGCCGCATCTCTCCTCACCCCTCCACCACTGAACCGCATCTCTCCTCACCCCTCCACCACTGAACCGCATCTCTCCTCACCCCTCTAACACTGAGCCGCATCTCTCCTCACCCCTCCACCACAGAGCCGCATCTCTCCTCACCCCTCCACCACAGAGCCGCATCTCTCCTCACCCCTCCACCACAGAGCCGCATCTCTCCTCACCCCTCCACCACAGAGCCGCCTCCTCATACCTGCTACCACAGAGCCGCCTCAATCTCTGCTAGCCACAGAGCCGCCTGTATACTCTGATACCCACTGACCCGCCTGTATACTCTGATACCCACTGACCCGCCTGTATACACACAATTCATTTCACCGCGCTCCCGATGCAATTGCATCGGGCCTTTTTACTAGTGTATTATAAAATGCTGTTCCTTGAGAAGTAGCAGCCATTGCTGTGTGAGAAAAATAGTTAATATTAAATAAGGAAAATAGGTAATAAAAATAAAGATTTGCAGTACGCTTGAGATATAACTGTTACTATAAAGTGAGTATTAGGGCTAGCACATACGCAGCTTTTTCGGTCTGCGGATAAGTGCTGCAGATTTGGCAGCTTTTTTCTACACTTTTTTTCACTATTCTTTAGTGAGTTTTCACTACATCTGCATTAGTTTTAATAGCTATTGAAAACGATGCAGCTTTTTTTTTATATTAATAGTGTTAAATGCTGTGTTTATTGCAGCGATCAAAAAGTAGTGCAAGCAGTGATTTACTCAGAGTGTTTCAAAAAACACTGCATGTTTAACGCCATTCAAATCACAGAATATCGCTGTGTGTGTATTAGCCCTTAATAAGAAAAGCATTAAACTATTAATATAAATTTACTCAAACTTTAAACACTCACCAATATTGTAGCACACCGACTCCCTTGATGTATGTGTATTATTATTATTATTTATTTATATAGCACCATTAATTCCATGGTGCTATACAGAAGAGGGGTTACATACGAAATTATATAGTTTACAGTAAACAAATTAACAATAACAGACTGGTACAGAGGGGAGAGGACCCTGCCCATGCGAGCTGACATTCTACAGGATATTGAGGAGGAGACAGTAGGTCGGTGGTGCAGCAGCTCTGGTGGCAGTGGGGCGGTAGCTTGGTCATTCCAGACTGTAAGCTTTCCTGAAGAGTGTGGTGGATGATTGGACGTTTTGGGGGAGCAGAATTCCAGAGGATAGGGGATATTCGGGAAAAATCTTGGAGGCGGTTGTGTAAGGAACGGATAAGTGTGGAGGAGAGGAGGTGGTCTTGGAAGGATCAAAGATTACGTGAGAGAAGATAGTGGGAGATTAGTTCAGAGATATAGGGAGGATGCCTTTGTATGTCAGTGTTAGTAGCTTGAATTGGATTTGTTGCGGAATTGTGAGCCTGTGGAGGAATTTGCAGAGGGGAGAAACAGGGGAGTAGCGAGGAAAGAGGTGGATTAGTCAGACAGCAGAGTTGAGGACAGACTGGAGAGGTGCAAGAGAGTTAGTAGGGAGGGCACAGAGGAGGATGTTGCAGTAGTCGAGGCGGGAGATGATGAGGACATGTACAAGAATTTTAGTAGATTGAGGGCTAAGGAAAGGATGGATTCTGGAAATATTTTCGAGCTGGACAGGAGGTGGCGAGAGTTTGGATGTGTGGTTTGAAGGACAGGACAGAGTCGAGAGTTACTCCAAGGCAGCGAATTTGAGACTTGGGCGACAGCATGATGCAGTTTACCCAATAGATAGATCAGGTGGTGAAGATGAAAGACGGGATGAAGGAAAGATGAGGAGTTCGGTTTTGTCTACGTTGAGTTTTAGGAAGCGAGAGAAGGAGGAGGATATGACTGACTCTGGAGAGCAGAGAATTTACATTTGGGCCAGAGAGGTAGATCTGAGTGTTGTCAGTGTACAGGTGGTACTGGAAGCCATGGGACTTTGAGTTGTCCAAGGCCAAGGGTATAGATGGAGAAAATTAGGGGCCCCAGGACAGAGCTTCTGGGACTCTAACAGAGAAAGAGTGAGACGAGGAGGTAGTGTGGGAGTGGAAAACGCAAAATGTGTGGCTGGAAAGGTATGAGGCAATCCAGGACAGGGCAAGGTCTTTGATGCCAAGGGAAGAAAGAATCTGTAGTAGGAGTGAATGGTTGACTGTGTCAAAGGCAGAGGACAGATCTAGAAGAAGGCGGAAGAAGAATTGTCTGTTAACTTTGGCTGTAATTCATTAGTAATATTGGTTAGAGCAATTTAAGTGGATGTGGTGGGGCCAGAAGCCAGATTGTAGGTTGTCAAGGAGAGAGTTAGATGAGAGGTGGGAGGAAGTTGAGCATGGACATGTTGCTCAAGGAGTTTGAAACCAAACGGGAGCAGTGATATGGGGCGGTAGCTCGTCATAGCAGTCGGGTCAAGGTTTGGATTTTTAAAGATGGGTGTGATGGTGGCATGTTGGAAAGCCATGGGGAAGGTAGCAGAAAATAGTGATAAATTGAAGAGCTGGGTTAGGGCTGGAATGAGCTTGTTAGTGAGGTTGGGGAGGAGGTGGGAAACGATGGAGTCAAGTGTACAGGTGGTGAGGTGTGATTTGGATCACCTTCAGTGATGTTGGCGAGGGAGGTTATGAGGAAAGGGCAGAGGTCTGGTATATGCAGTGGATGGGTTGGTGGAACAATGAAGGTTTGCCTTGTTTGGTCGATCTTATTTTTGAAGTATGTGGCAAAGTCCTCAGCAAAGATGAGGGAGATCGAGGGGGAAGCAGTGGGCGGAGGAGAGAGTTAAAAGTGCTGAACAGTTATTTGGGGTTGTAGGATAAAGAAGACACAAGGTTTGTCAAGTATGTCTGTTTAGCAGAGGTGAGAGCGGATTTGAAGGCGAGTGTAGCTTGTTTGAAAGAAGTGAAGCCATCTGTGTTTTCTTTTAATGCCGCTGCGCAGCCCTGGACACTTGTCGAAGAAGAGACAACTTGTTTGTTCAAGAGTGAACATGTCCACGCATGTCAGGACATGAAAGCTCTAAAGCTCTGTCCTACTTCCTGACTCTGCGGTGGGCAGATACTTAACATGATTGAAAGAGCTGCTGGCCTGTCATCTGCTCTGCATTCACTGTCTACCCATGTTCATGCTCAGGTTGATCCCTAACAAAGCTTTCTCCTCTGTCCTCTCCTGCTTCTAAGCTGTAACATAATAAAGTAATACAGTAATATATAAAAATCATGGATTATTTGGTAAATATAGAGCCCACACTTTTAGATCACAGGCTGAACAGATCTGAATTCAAGATTATCGAATTGACACTAATAGTTATATTTTTAAATATGATTCCTGATTCAAATAATTATTAAATCTTTCAAACTAACACTGTAATCAGATCAAATCATATAAAGATACTGTGATGTACTCTATGTGGGATTAAATCATATTTGAATAACAAATCATTACAAGTTTGAAATCTAATTTTCTGAAGGTTAAATATATTGATAGGAGTCCCTAAATAATCTTTTTATTAAACAGTGCTATCTTTAAATTGTTTCACCTCCTACTATATAATAGTATATGATCTGATCACAACAAAAACAAATGTAACTAGCTATATATAGCTTGAAAAACAAGTGGTGTATATAACAAACTAATATAACATCTGTAGTGTAAGGCTGGTGTCACAATGCAATTTTTTCCTGCCTGTGGGGATCCTACTCTCTGCAGGACCCCACAGACAGGAAAAGGATCGCAACAAAGGTTAAATCTGGATGCCATTTTTGCATCCGTGTCCGTGATTTTCACAGATCCGATCACAGAAAGTCCGAGCCTGCAAAGTGCAGGCAAGCTGGGCACTTTCACTCCCGCAATGTATATATATACATTGCGGGAGTGAACTTGGTAAAGCAAGTGTTAAAAATAAAAAAAAAATTTGCTCACCTCTCCAGCGAGTCCCCCAATGCGCTCCACCTAGCTCCTGAGGATTGAAGGACCTGGGGAGGTGGGGCTACCTGCTCAGCTGATTAGTCACATGACCGCAGTTACTGCAGTAATCGGTGATGAGACCAATCAGCTGATCGTTTAGCCGCACCCAAACTGTGGAAGATAGATGCCAACATTGGGGGACACACCCGAGAGGTGAGCATATATATTTTTCTTTTTAACACTTGCTTTTACTTAATTTCACTTCTGCAATGTAGGTACAGTCATATGAAAAGTTTGGGCACCCCTCTTAACCTTACTGATTTTTTGTTTTTTAAATTGGGTTTTTGCAACAGCTATTTCAGTGTGATATATGTAATAATTGATGGACACAGTAATATTTCAGGATTGAAATGAGGTTTATTGCACTAACCAAAAATGTGAAATATGCATTATTTCAAAATTTGACAGGTGCAAAAGTACGGGCACCCTTCTGATTTTCATGATTTGAATACTCCTAACTACTTTTTACTCACTTACTGAAGCACTAAATTGGGTTGGTAACCTCATTGAGCTTTGTACTTCATAGCCTGGTGTAACCAATCATGAGAAAAGCTATTTCAGGTGTCCAATTGCAAGTTGTTCTCCTATTTGCATCTTCCCTGAGGAGTGGCATCATGGGCTCCTCAAAACAGCTCTCAAATGATCTAAAAAAAAAAAAGATTGTTCAACATAGTTGTTCAGGGGAAGGATAGAAAAGGTTGTCTCAGAGATTTAACCTGTCAGTTTCCACTGTGAGGAACATAGTAGGGAAATGGAGGACCACAGGGACAGTTCTTGTAAAGGCCAGAAGTGGCAGGCCAACAAAAATATCAGAAAAGCAGAGAAGAAGAATGGTGAGAACAGTCAAGAACAATCCACAGACCACCTCCAAGGACCTGCAGCATCATCTTGCTGCAGATGGTGTCACTGTGCATCGGTCAACAATACAGCGCACACTGCACAAGGAGAAGCTGTACGGGAGAGTGATGCGAAAGTAGCCATTTCTCCATGCACGCCACTAACAGTCGACTGAGGTATGCAAAAGCACATTTGGACAAGCCAGTTTCATTTTGGAAGAAGGTCCTGTGGACTGATGAAACAAAGATTGAGTTGTTTGGTCATACAACAAGGCGTTATGCATGGCGCCACAAAAACACAGCATTCCAAGAAAAACACTTGCTACCCACTGTCAAATTTGGGGGAGGGGATAAAACGATGTTTGGGTGAGCGCTGGGATATGAAGACAGCTACACTTCAACAAGTATTTTACCTGTAAGTTTATTGTTGAAATCACACTAGGTCCTCTCCCACAACATGTTTCGAAGCTCAGGGCGTCTTCCTCAAGTGGATCCACTTGAGGAAGACGCCCTGAGCGTCGAAACATGTTGTGGGAGAGGACCTAGTGTGATTTCAACAATAAACTTACAGGTAAAATACTTGTTGAAGTGTAGCTGTCTTCATATCCCAGCGCTCACCCAAACATCGTTTTATTCCATTGCCTGCATATCCATCTCCCTATGGGGAGAGCGGTGGAGCAGCTCCGGAGGAGAACACAAACCTAACAGAGGAGAGGAAAACACGTGACGGATCACGTGCAATTACACAGGCGGACACCAAGGACAAAGGGAAAGAAATCCACACCGTCCAGAGAGAGACCCCGTGCACTCACTACGTGAGCCCCCCTGTTGTGCGGACAGCACAACAGGAAAAGGTGAGTGTAACGGTGACTTAACAGAGGGTGGATATAAAACATAAAGCAGCGTGGCGCAACCAATTTCTATATCTCAAATTTGGGGGAGGGTCCATCATGCTTTGGGGCTGTGTGGCCAATGACGCCACGGGGAATCTTGTTAAAGTTGAGGGTCGCATGGATTCCACTCAGTATCAGCAGATTCTTGAGAATAATGTTCAAGAATCAGTGTCAAAGTTGAAGTTACGGCGGGGATGGATCTTTCAGCAAGACAATGATCCAAAACACCGTTCCAAATCTATTCAGGCATTCATGCAGAGGAACAATTACAATGTTCTGGAATGGCCATCCCAGTCCCCAGACCTGAATATCATTGAACATCTGTGGGATGTTTTGAAGCGGGCTGTCCATGCACGGCGACCATCCAACTTAACTGAACTGGAATTGTTTTGTAAAGAGGAATGGTCAAAAATACCTTCATCCAGGATCCAGGAACTCATTAACAGCTACAGGAAGCGACTAGAGGCTGTTATTTTTGCAAAAGGTGGATCTACTAAATATTAATGTCACTTTTCTGTTGAGGTGCCCATACTTTGGCACCTGTCAAATTTTGAAATAGTGCATATTTCAAATTTTTGGTAAGTGCAATAAATCTTATTTCAATCCTGAAATATTACTGTGTCCATCAGTTATTACATATATCACACTGAAATAGGTGTTGCAAAAACCCAATTTTAAACAAATAAAAATGAGTAAGATTAAGAGGGGTGCCCAAACTTTTTCATATGACTGTATATACATTACGGAAGTGAAATTAGACGGTAAAGAGCAGTTTTAGTGTACTGAGCATGCTCAGTACACTAAAATCGTGTTCGAGAAACGATCAGCTGTTTTCTTGGACCCGTGCTCCATAGGCCCCCATGTTAATGGCCGTAGATTGGATCGGATCCGATTCGGTCCGATTTGGTCCGCTGTGCCCAAAAACGGAGCAGTCTCCAATTTTTGGAACAACAAAAAAATCGGACACAATCGGATTCGACACAAATCGGATGGCAATAAGGCCAAATCAGATCCGATCTGTTTTCCATAGGGACACATGGGGGCCAAATCGGATCCGTGGCTTTCCGTTTTACAACAGACAGCCACGGATCCCAGAAAATTGCAATGTGAATGCAGCCTAATAGTAAAGTAGGAACAAAGGAATTACCAAATACTGACATGAAATGAGATTATGTATGTCTTAACTGAATTTAACAAAGATTGCATTATGTATGTATATGGCATGATGAGAGATTCAGCCCCCAAAGAGCCCCCCGGACATCATCAACTATACTGGTGAGTTATATAGGGAGGTTAAACAGTCTTGTCAACGTCAATGGAAGATGGGACTTATTTTGCTATAAATTGTGTCCACAGGTCCCACTTATTATAGAATTTATGTAGGGTATTGTTTTTCAATGAGTTAAATTCCAAAGACTTTTGCATATTTATCTTCTCTATATTATCCTGTTTACTGGGAACTGTATGTTGCCTCCAATAGAGAGCTACCGAACTTTTAGCTGCCACAAGAATATGAATTAATAATGGTGTATAGGCTTTGGGGAATATGTCAATTTCTAATAAAATAAATGTCAATTCTAGAATAAGTATATCATCGAGGCCAATTACTGAATTTATTAATATTTGAATCTCCTGCCAAAAGTTAATTATAAATGGACATGTCCAGAATATATGGTATGCATTACCGATCTTTACACAATTTCTCCAGCATTGATCAGAAATTTTATGATCTATAATATGCAGTTTGAATGGAGTCAGGTACCATCTAGTAAGGACCTTGTAGTGTGAGTCCATGAAAGAGACACATGCTATATTTTTATATAAAATAAATAAGGATTTATGTAGTTTTTCTTCGAACTCAGTCTGTAGACTTAAGCTCATATTTTCAACCTTCAAGGAATTTTTAAGTATAAGGTTGCGTGTCTTCGTTGAAGACCACATAAAAGATTTTAGTTTTCCATTTGTCTATATTCATTCTTTGGATTCTTCAAGATTGTCATGATGCTACTTGGGAGATGTAGATCAAGAGTGTTTTGTGTTTTTTTTTTTCTAGTAGCTTCCAATTTTTTTTATCCATTTGTTTTAAAATTAAATTAATTGGCCAAGATTTCATATGACTTCAACTCACCATTACTAAATAAATCCGCAATGTTTTTAATACCTTTGGATTTCCAAGTGTCAAAATGAAGTATCGATGAAAATGCCCTTAAGGTGTCTATTGTCATCCATTCAATATTTTCAGGTGGGAATGTTTTTCTAGAGAAGACTGCAAACTTCCTTCACATTTGAATCATACTCCTGGTGGTGGCTTCCTTATGTAGTCACTTTTTACTGCCGCATAGGTAACCCACCACTAAATATGATTCCATTGCGATCCCAACTTGAATTTTGGTACAGATGTGGCTAGGAGCATAGCAGATATGTGCATTTTGGGACATATTTAAATTAAACGGTTTTTTTTTTCCGGATATTTGTTTTAAAATTTTACCTTTGCGTTTGCATGGGTAAAATATTAACAAAGATACTTTTGTGACATATCTGGTGAAAGTCTGTACAGTTCTGAGTAAGATCGTGTTTATTTTGTTTCATTATCATTTTTCTAGCCTAAGTAATGAGGAGAAATGTAAAGGCATGCAACACCGAAATTTGCACTTCTTCCGAACTTTCAAAATTAATAATAAAAAAAAAAATAAAATAAAAAATATCAAATTTTTTTTGTTCACATTTTGCATTCCCTGACACACTATTACCAAATAACAAAATCTCAAAAGAATTAAAAATATAGAGGTAATAATCATTGGTTCACTTGAAATAGAATGACCCCTGCCGGATCTGTCGCTTAACGGCCAACTTGCACTACCGATCAAGTAAGCCCCACTCATTCTCTATGAGCTTGCGGTTGGGTGCTGTATTGCTGAATCGGCAATACCGCACCCAACCACAAGCCCCTTAAGTAATTAATGGGCTTGCCGGACCGATGCCGCAAGTCAGCAGTTACGCGGCAGATCTGGCAGATGTGGGGACATCTGCCAGATCCACTGCGAAATTGCAATACCGCTGATGCCTTAGGCCATGTGCTCACGTTGAGTATTTGATGAATTTTTTACCTCAGGATTTGTAGCTAAAACCAAGAGTGGATAATTAAATACAGAACTGGTGCAGGTGTTTCTATTAGACTTTTCCTCAGACTGCTCCACTCCTGGTTTTGTCTACAAATCCTGAGGTAAAAAACTCATCAAATACTCAGCGTGGCCTTACTTTGCAGCATTTTTTCCCCATACCTGCATAACAGATTAGCACTTTACTGGGTAACATTTTGTGTGTCATTAAAATTAAAAATTGCCACATTCTGGCGTCTTTTTTTTATTTTTTTTATTGTTTTACCATATGCCACAAGTTAATTAACATGACAGGGCGACTTCCGGTTCCGGCGCTGCGGGCATGATAGGGTGAGCGCTGAGCTCCGGGACACCGCGCCACTAATTCGCAGCCATCACCGCGATCCCAAGGTGGCGGGGAGAAACAGAACTGCGGGGACATTGGACCGGTATGTTTTAAGGAGTGCGGGGCGAGAGGAACCGGGGTCACAGAGGAATACCAGCCAGAGCGGGTCCCAGTCTAAAATGGCGGCGGAAGGGCTGCAGCTCAACACCGCGCAGCAGAAGCAGCTCCAGGGGTAGGAGCGCAAGGTCAGATAATAACAAAGACGCAGCCAGCAAAACACCACAGGAGATGCAGGGGAGGCGAGCAGTTGAGGTGGAGGAGAGAAGGGAAAAGATGGCGCCAGAAACCCCCCTCATAAGTCAAGATGGTGATGAACACAATGCAACACTGCCCTTAAGGAGCCAAACTGGGATCGATGTGAAGGAGCTGGCCAGGGAAGTGGCCCCATATATCACAGCAGACCTAAAAACTGCTTTGAGGGAAGTTACCGTATATACTCGCGTATAAGCCGAGTTTTTCAGCCCAAAAATTGGGCTGAAAAGTTACCCCCTCGGCTTATACGCGAGTCACTGTATACTGTATACAATGTATACAGTATACAGTGCCCCGATCTATATACAGGCCGCCCCCCGCCGCAATCCTGTAAAGGAAGAGATTAGTATACTTATCCCTCCGCTGTCCCGCTGCCGCTGTCCCGCCGCCGCTCCTCCATCTTCATCCAGCGTCTTCCGTCTTCTTCCGGGTTCCTCCGATGGTCGCAGGCAATGACGTCATTGCCGGCGCGACAGAGGAGGAAGCTGAAAGAAGACGGAAGACGGTGGATGAAGATGGAGGAGCGGCGGCGGGACAGCGGAGGGATAAGTATACTAATCTCTTCCTTTACAGGATTGCGGCGGGGGGGGCCTGTATATAGATGGGGGGGGCTGCATATACCTCCTGGGGCTGCATACACCTCCTGGGGCTGCATACACCTCCTGGGGCTGCATACACCTCCTGGGGCTGCATATGGGGCAGCATATACCTCTGGGGCTGTATATACCTCTGGGGCTGCATATGGGGCTGTATATACCTCTGGGGCTGCATATGGGGCTGCATATACCTCCTGGGGCTGCATATGCGGCTGCATATACCTCCTGGGGCTGCATATGCGGCTGCATATACCTCTGGGGCTGCATATACCTCTGGGGCTGCATATACCTCTGGGGCTGCATATACCTCTGGGGCTGCATATACCTCTGGGGCTGCATATACCTCTGGGGCTGCATATACCTCTGGGGCTGCATATACCTCTGGGGCTGCATATACCTCTGGGGCTGCATATACCTCTGGGGCTGCATATACCTCTGGGGCTGCATATACCTCTGGGGCTGCATATACCTCTGGGGCTGCATATACCTCTGGGGCTGCATATACCTCTGGGGCTGCATATACCTCTGGGGCTGCATATACCTCTGGGGCTGCATATACCTCTGGGGCTGCATATACCTCTGGGGCTGCATATACCTCTGGGGCTGCATATACCTCTGGGGCTGCATATACCTCTGGGGCTGCATATACCTCTGGGGCTGCATATACCTCTGGGGCTGCATATACCTCTGGGGCTGCTGTATACCTCTGGGGCTGCTGTATACTACCACTGGGGCTGCTGTATACTACCACTGGGGCTGCTGCTGTATATACCACTGGGGCTGCTGCTGTATATACCACTGGGGCTGCTGCTGTATACTACCACTGGGGAGGCTGCTGTATACCTCACTGCTGGGGGCTGTATACCTGTGCTGGAGTCCACCCTCGGCTTATACGCGAGTCAATAAGTTTTCCCAGTTTTTGGGGGCAAAAGTAGGGGGGTCGGCTTATACACGGGTTGGCTTAAACACGAGTATATACGGTATCTCAGAAGCAATATCGGATGCTATCATTGATGTAAAACAGGTCACAGAGCAGCATGGTGAGAGACTGCTGGAAGCTGAACGAAGATTAGCTGAGGCAGAGGACAGAATCACCAGCCTTGAGAGACATGTGGCATCTCTGCAGAAATTCTCAGCCTATACCGAAGACAAAATAGACGATTTAGAAAATCGCTCCAGGCGTAACAACCTGAGGATGGTGGGGCTCCCTGAGTCTTTTACAAATAACCAAATGGATGACATCTGGGAAATTGAATTACCAAAAGCCCTGGGAATACAGTTTAAATGTAAAGTGGAAAGGGTGCATAGGGTAGGCCCCCCAAAGAACCCTCCCGCTAGTCCCCGCCAAGTCATAGCTAAGTTTTTCGACTTTAAAGAGAAAGAACTACTGCTCAGAGAGTATAAATCAAGTCGTATTCCGCTAATAATCAGAGACCATAAAGTGTGACTATATGGAGATTTTTCAGCGGAAGTGACGCGTCAGCGGAAATCTTTCAATGAGGGTTGCACCCTGCTCTATAGGAAAAATATCAGATTCCAGATGGCTTTTCCTGCTACACTGAGGTTTCGAGCTCCTAATGGAGGCATGATGGCCTTCAATAACAATAAATCTGCAATGACTTTCTTGAGAAGTGAAGTTACAAGCCCCCGAAACAGTAATGCACCAACGGAAGACAGACAGACATCGACGCAAAGACAGGCCGAGGTGGCGAGGGAGAGACACAGCTTGGATGATAGAGAAGGAGACGGAGATAAAGAATCCGGAAAAAGCTGGTCGCAAGTGCCATACAAAAGACAATCCCCAAGAGGAGACAAAACGGAGGCTAAAGAACAGAGATCCTCTACTCCAAAGGGCCCAAAGAAGACGAGCAACACTAGGGCGTGAGAGCTATGTAGAGGATGGTTTGCCTATTCGCAATACAAACTGGCGTAATCGTTGAGATGGATCGTATTCGCGGAATGAGCATGGAGCGGGTGGAAGGGGGTGGGGGCTAGTCCTCTTCCCCCACAGCTTCCCTGCTTTTTTCTACTCTCTTTACTCCCCCCTTCTTTCTCCCCCCCTCCCAATTTCCCCCCCCCCCCCTTTTTTTTTTTTCTTCTTTCTTCTCTCACTAGCCATTAATATTCATTTTATCAGGGTAAATGTACTTTGATGGGAGGCAGGAGGTATTGCCTTACCACAATATGATGGTTAATCTTCATTGAAGTAACGATTAAAGAGGTGTAAGGGAGGTAGTGGGGGGAGGAGGGAGAAATTCCAACGTTATCTACCCTTAAGAGATGGACATTTGGAACAGTATTGGTTTTTGATATATTTTATTCTGTGTGTCTTTAGATCTTTGATTGTTTAACCATATTAGAAAACAGTTGAGAGGGATGGTTTAATCCTGAGTGATGTAAAATGTTGAATTTATATAATAGAGAACATATGGCGCGGTTCAAATTAGTCATAGTCATGAGCAGAAAAAAGGAAGTCGTCAACTTGTCACGGATACCAAGGGAATGTTCCTGTTCCGATTTGAATTTATGGTATCTTTATGTTTCTATATGTATTGTTCGTGGTTGTAGAGTCAAATACAATAGTTGCCTCCAAGATAATGGTATAATAGATAGGATATGCCCTCATTATAAAAAGAACAAGAACTACCAAAGCCCAACTTCTAGGCCAACAAGGGGGAATAACGTCAGGAGGACTTATATATCCTTCAAATCTGGGAGCCATGATTCGCTTGATAACATGGAATGTAAAGGGCCTTAGGTCGCCCAACAAAAGGTTCATGATTCTCAGACACCTGAAAAAACTGAAAGCAGATATAGACATGTTACAAAACACTCATCTGCAATCACATGAACTCCATTACATGCAAAAATTATGGGTGGGGTCGATATGGGGATCGGGAGCCCAAAATAAAAAAGCGGGAGTCATGATTCTAGTAAATAAACATCTAGCGCATTAGATTCAACCAGAGCTAGGGTGGATGAGGGACTCGGACACCGGGGCTACTGTGTGGGGAGTCACGGATGGTCGGGACCCCGGTGCCGTGCCCTGGTGATCAACTATACCAGATGTTGATGGTAAACGGTGGGGGTTAAAGGGGTTATTTACAAGGGAACGTGACGCCACCTGCAGTGTCCGGTAAGGTGGTACCGGCGCTGCCAGCCGGCCGCTGAGGTGATGGATGGGGGGCAGCAAAGTGTGGTACAGCTCCCCACAGGTAGAGCTTTATCTCAGGGCAGCAATAAAGGAAGATGGTGAGGGAGGGCAGTGAAGGAGGAAGATCGTGAATTATAGCTGATAAACAGTCACACATACACACAGGGATAGTTGTTCCGGTACCTTTTTACTGGTGGTCACATAACAGGTACAGTCCAGAGTAATAACCAGGTCCCTGGTGCAATTTAGGATTAACTCCTTGGAAGGATATGAGGCCTCCTTTATCTCTGTGCTTTGCCTTGAGGGGCGAGTCCTCCCTGAGTCTGAACCCTCCACTTCTTTATTTTCTTAAACTAACAGTGAGGGGTGGCCTAGCGGAGCATGTGAGCGGACGCACGGTGAAGAGCTCTCGCCGAACGCCGCTATATTATCCTGACTAGCCCGGTTTTATATAGCTACAGCAAGCCCCTGCAGCGGTGAGTGCACTGCCTGGAGGCGGAAGACTGACCGGAGGCCCCCGGAGCGACGCAATGCCCCGCCGCCGGCAACAAGAGCTGGGAGCAGGAGGAGGAGGGGGCTCTCAAGATGGCGCCGCTGCCCGCCTGGAAGCGGAGCGGGAGAATGTGGCTTGCCAAAGACGTATGACAGCAGCTATGAAGCTGCAGAAGTATGCTCACAATAGTGAAGACCATGAGGTGGGTGAGGAGGAGAGAGATGCCCATGTGGAGGAGGATGACAATGGATCTGAGGGTGAGGTGGAGGCAAGGGCTGAGGCTGCAGAGAGGGAGGAGGGGGCGGATGGACAGCAGCAGGGACTGGAGATCCCAGAGGAGCCCACTATGAAGGACTTATTTTCTTTGGTATCATCTATGAAAATGACTCTGAACACTGTAGCTACCAGTGTTCAGGGATTAAAAGGAGAAATTGCCAGCATTAATGTGGCTTTAAAGAAATCTGATGCACGCATGTCTGAGGTGGAGGAGAGGGTTGGAGCCACAGAGGATAGAGTGCAGCAATTGCAGCAGTCTGACAACAAACATAATAAGCTGCTGGCTGAGGTATTGGCAAAAAATGACGACTTGGAGAACAGATCGCGGAGGAATAATCTCCGGCTAGTGGGGTTCCCTGAGATAGTGGAGGGAAGGGATCCCACCGCGTTCATTGAACAATGGTTGAAAGATAAAATTGGAGAGTCATCCTTAACTAAAGTTTATGCCGTGGAAAGAGCCCATAGGGTTCCGATGCAGCCCCGGCCACCGAGATCGGAGCCTCGTACCATCCTGGCCCGGATCTTGAACTTTAGGGATCGAGACATAATCCTGAGAAAGGCGAGGGATGCGGAGGACATGACATATAACGGCCAAGAGATTGCGATATACCCAGATTACTCGCCAATCGTACAAAGGCAACGGAGAGAATTTACTGGTGTTAAAAAGAGAATGCGGGAGCTGGGAGTGCAATATTCAATGTTCTTTCCCGCTAGACTGAGAGTGGCCGCGTTGGGGAAGGTACAATTTTTTGTTTCACCAGAGGAGGCGTCTCAATGGCTGGACTCCAATGCTAAACGGCTCAGAGCGAGCGAAGGCTGATATGTATATGGTTTGACTGATGCTGGATCGCTTGCTACCATTCAGCAGGGAAAGGAATGGGAATGTTTGACAATTATCAGAACTTGTTGCTGGACTGTTTTTGTTACAGGATTTTTTATCCGGACCTTTTGTATTTTTTTTATTCTCCTTTTTCTGGACATTTATGAGCGGTCGCGCTGTTGGATGCGTGTGCGGGGGATTTTTTCGGGACTCTGGGGTCACAACGTGTCTTACGATCTTAAAAAAAATATTCAGAGAAGGGGAAATGTGTACTATGTGTTTTTATGAAAAAAGTTGGGCTGTTACCTTGATAAGGTATTAAGTGGCGTTCAATTAGGGGGGAGGAGGACAGGTTGAATACGCCATCAATGGATAGGAGAAGGTGGAGGACGACAATCGCTAGGATTTGGAGACCCGAACTGCCCGATGGTGGCGAATGTACTAGGGTAGTGGGGAGACAACGGGGAAGTTGGGGAGGATGGGGGGGGAGGGGGTACGGAGGGAAGAGGGAATCTAGACGGTAGAGAATGGTTATAAGAACACAGATTACATGGGATGGCTGACATTAAGGTATTGGGCTGGAACGTGAGGGGGATGTCTGATGTTACTAAGAGGGCGGCTGTGTTTCATTATATTCTAGACCAGAAACCAATAATTATATGTCTAATGGAAACGCATTTGGTAAAGAAAAAGCTGGATCTTGTGCAGAAAAGATGGATTCAGGAGTCCTACCATTCTATGTACTCTTCCTACTCGAGGGGGGTGTCTGTGATGATCCCTAGGACCACTAAATTTGAAGCAATAGAAACCTGTGTGGATACAGAGGGACAATATGTTATAGTGGTGTGTAAAGTACAGGGACGATTGATGGCCATCAAGGCTATGTATATTCCGCCGCCCTACTCGAGTGGGAAGATCAAAGAAGTTATGGAGTGGATGGGGCATTTGGGTGAGATACCTATGCTTTTAGTGGGAGATCTGAATAATGTCCAGGACGATTATTGGGACAAATTTAGGAATAATCCACTTAGGGCCATGTTACCCCCTTTGGGATTCTCCTTCAAGAACTAGGGTTACGTGATATCTGGAGGGTAAGGAATACGGGCGTCAGATGCTTCTCCTGTTATTCCACTACTCATAATACACTTTAACGTATAGACATGGCTCTGGGGAATGGTCGTATGGACGAGTTGGTACTGACGGTCGATTATTTGCCCAGAGTTATTTCTGATCGTAAACCTGTATGTGTCATGGTACGATCTGGGGAAGTGGTGAGGGGCAGTAAGGCGAGCTGGAAACTACACCCGGCATGGATGCAGTCCATAAATATGATTCAGATACAAAAAGAGGTTGTGGAATTTTTTATGTTTAATGATCATACAGCTAGTCCGTCAATAATTTGGGACGCAATGAAGGCATATTTAAGGGGACTATTAATTAAAGAAATAAACATGCGGAAAACTATAACAAGACAGGAGGAAGGTGAGAAATTGGAAGCGGTGAGGCAGGCTGAGGAGGCTCTGATACAAGGGGGCGGGGGAAGAGCAGCGACTAGACTGCGGACTGCACAGGAGGAGCTGGATGGGTTCAAAATTGATAAGGCGCTCAAAAGAAATGAATTTAGACGGATGGCATTTTATGAGGAGGGAGAGAAGGTTGGGCATTTGCTGTCGTTGGTGGCCTCGGCGCAGAGGAAGACTCCATTTGTCTACACGATGTATAGTCCAGATGGGTCTAAGACAACAGACTCCGCGGATATTGGGGAAATTTTCCTGGATTTCTATAGGATATTATATTCCTCTGGGGCGGAGGCCAGCACAAATAGTATTGAGGCATATTTAGCTGACCTGCAGCTGCCTAGGTTGTCCGAAACAGATAGATCAACCTTGGAGGCCCTGATTACATATGAAAAATTAAGTATAGCTTTAGCGTCCATGGCCAACGATAAGGCGCCGGGGGCAGACGGGATACCAGCGGAACTCTATAAACGCTTGGAGGAGGTATTGTTGCCAAAGCTGCAGGAAGTGTTAGAATGGTCGCGGGAGGAAGGGGTGCTGCCTGCATCCATGAGAGAGGCGACAATTGTTGTTCTACCTAAAGAGGGCAAGGACTTGGGACATCCGGAATCCTATAGACCTATTTCTTTACTATCCGCAGACATTAAGATACTGGCTAAAGTCCTGACTAATAGACCGACGGGTGTTGTTAATACTCTGATACACCCTGACCAGTCGGGTTTTATGCCTGGCAGGTCCACCGCGGTGAACCTAAGGAGACTATTCCTTAATATGCAGTTACCAACTGACAATGCGGGTAGGAGAGTTATAGCCTCGTTGGATGCCCATAAGGCCTTTGATTGTGTAAGTTGGCAATTGCTATGGGCAGTACTGGAGTTCCTGGGTTTTGGGCCTGTCTTTCTATCATGGATACGCCTGTTATACTCCCAGCCAGTGGCTAGAGTGCAGGTTAATGGGGCACTATTTGGACCAATATGTTTGCAGAGGGGTACTAGGCAGGGGTGTCCCCTCTCTCCACTTCTATTTGCACTTGTTATGGAACCGTTGGCTGCTAAATTAAGGAGTGATAGGGAACTGACAGGGTTTAGATATGGTGGGATGGAAGAGAGGGTGGCACTATGTGGATGATGTTCTGCCGTTCCTTGAGGACTCTGGAGTCTCACTGACAAGAGCTATGAGACTTATTGATCAATATGGCGACTTGTCTGGACTTAGAATAAATTGGAACAAGTCCACAATGTTCCCTTTGGATGAGGAGATGTCATCTGTGGTGGAGAGTGGGGGCCTTAAGGTGGTAGACAGATTTAAGTACCTTGGGATTTGGGTATTGACTCCCATTACCAGTTTTCTAGATTTGAACTTGACGCCAGTCCTCGAGACTATTAAAAACAAGTTGAAGGCATGGAACAGGTTGCATCTCTCAGTTGTTGGCCGAATAAATTTAATTAAAATGGTGCGGATGCCCAAATTGCTCTACGTTTTTCACAACGCTCCAATATCCATTTCCCGGGCCAGGATCCGGCAGATCAATTCTCTGTTTCGTAGCCTGATTTGGGGCAAAAAACAGGCCAGACTGAGACTGGAACTTCTTCAGAGGCCCAAAGATGAGGGTGGACTGGCATTGCCTAACCCTTATTTATACTATATAGCGGCACAGAGTCAGCATGTGAGGGGATGGGCACAGAGGGCAGGAAGACCCTCTATTCAGAAAGTTATGGAAGACGTAACCAACAGAAGCCCATTGATACTTAGTGTGGAAGGCGGGTCGATGGAAAGGATGGAAAGGCAATGTCCCACTATGCAGTTGATACAGAATATATGGGGAAAATTGAAGTTGATTAGGGGAGTGAGGGGACTGACAAACCACTCTCCCTTGTGGGGTAATACTAATCTTCCGGAGATTGTCAAAATGGGGTGCCTGGTAGAATGGAGGGAGAAAGGGAATTGTGTTGGCACAACAAGTGTTGGAAGGACGGAGGCTTAAACCATTCTCTATGCTGAGGGAGAAATATGGTTTACAGGAGAGGGGGACTTATCAGTACCTACAGATGAAACATGCGCTTCAGACACAGGCGGAGAGTGGTGAGTTGACAATACAGAGGGACTTGGTTCTTGACTACGTTTGCGAAGGGGGGCCTACGAGAGGGGTGATAGCGACCATGTATCGGGACATATTGCACACTTTTTTGATTCCGTATCCTCTTAGGGCCAGGAGCCGGTGGGAGATGGAGGTGGGAGCTCTGGAGGATAACAAATGGTAAGCAATCTTGGAGTGGATTCCGAGGCAGTCACTAAGCGAACTTGGCAGGATGTCACAGCTCTACATCTTGCACAGAGTATATAGAACACCAGAATTTCTACATAAAATTAAACTAAGATCAAACTCGGAATGCGCAAGGTGTAGGATGGAACCAGCGGGCATGCTCCACATGTTGTGGCTATGCCCACGGTTGTCAGCATTCTGGATCATGGTGCTTGCTAGAGTGGGAGGCGCATATGGGTGCAGTGTACCTCAAGATCCAGTGGTGTGTTTGCTGGGGTTTGTGGATGAGATACAGGTGGACGATGCAGCCAAGATAGCCATTGCACGACTGTTATATATTGCACGCAAGTTGATTGCAAAACATTGGATTGGGACAGAACCGCCATCGAGAGGGGAGTTTGTGACCCAGGCCAACTATATTTCACTTCTGGAGAGGGGGATATACCGCAAGAGGGGGAAGTTGGATCTTTATGACAAGATATGGTCACCTTGGCACGACTATGGGGTAAGATAAGTTATGATGCTCGATCATAAGTGTAAATTATGACAACTTCTACATGATGTACATGGGGGTAATATGCACTAAACATTGTTTGATTTGTTTTCTTTTATATAGGTATATAATGACTGTATCGGCCGTCTAGGGAGGGGGGGAGGGGAAGGGGGGTGGGTAAGGGGACTTTGAAGGGCTTTGGGAGGGGGAGTTTCAGGAACATTTAAAATCTATAAATATTGGATGTTATTGCTGGATATGTATTGATTATATTGTTTAATAAAAAATATCTGATATTAAAAATAAACAAAAAACTAACAGTGAGGTCCTTCTGCGGGGTCCCGTTTTCTCCTGTGGCCTCTGGTCCTATGTTTGGTTAGTTTTAAAGTCTTTTTGTCACTATCCTCAGGGCTAAACTCCTCCTGAGACTGCTGAGCTTTTCACTGTGGCTCTGCAAGCCCACAGTATCGGACTCCAGTGTCCGGTTGTGCTAAAGGGGAATATATTCAGATCCCTTTTCTTGTTCCCTATCTCCTCTACTTGCCTACAACTCCTTCCCTGGGGTATGAACAGCCGACAATTGTCCCTTCTGGTCCTGGCCTATATCCTTTTACCAGAGACCAGCAGCTCAGCCTCCTCCTTTCTCCTCTCCTCACACGAACTAACTGCCAACTGTCTCCTGGGACTAACTGTCTCCTCCTCTCAGCCTGGATCTTCTTAAAGGGGAACTGACTTAATGCAGCCAGTAGAGCTCCCCCTTCAGGTCTGGAGTGGTAGGTGGTGTGTGCTGAAGCAAACCAAGGTGTCAGTCCTTCCTTGCACCAGTGTAACCTGTGGCAATCCCCTGCAGGGGTGCCACACATAGTTTAATATCTGCTTCCCAAGACCAGGAAGGGAGAAAGGTTCATGTACTGTTAAAGTTACAAGACCAACAATTTAGCTTATATAACATATATGCACCTAACACACCACGTACACAATTCTTTAGAGAATTACATACCGACATAGCTCAAGACTCCAACCAAAACTTAATAGTGGATGGAGACTTTAATGAGGTGATGCACCCAGAAGTGGACAGGCAGCGAAGTGTTATGAGAGAAAAGAATCCTCAGCAAGTGGAAAGGGAGGGAGGGGATTTGACAGATATGTTAAATAGGGTGGGTTTGATGGATGCGTGGAGAACCTTACATCCTCAAGATATTGAATTTACACACTTCTCTCATTCACACACTTCTTGGTCGAGGATAGACCTAATACTCACCAATGAAAATGTGTTACGCAGGACAGAAGCGGTGGACAAGGAACCGTTGGTCATTTCTGACCACAGTCCTGTAAGTATTGACCTGCTGGATACACATCCGAAAGGCTTGGACTTTCTATGGAGGTTCCCCTCATACCTATCTAAAGACGGTGATTTCAAACTCAAATTGAAAGAGTGGTGGTCTAAATTCTCTTTAGACAATGCTGAGCATAAAGAGAACAGCAAACTCTTCTGGGAGACGGGCAAAGTGGTAATAAGGGGATACATCATGGCATATAAGGCAACTTATAAGAAGAGGGTTAGAGAGAAATTCATTCAAGCAAGCACACGAATCTCTGAGGCTTACCAGAAATTTAAATTTTCGCAGGATAATCGAGATAAGGAAAATTGGCAAGAAGCCAAAAAAGAGTTTGACGAATGGGCGGACAGAAGGGAACAAATGGTGAAAGGTCAACTTGACACCGACCTTAACAGATTTGGGGACAAAGCGGGACGTTCTTCCGGCAAAGTTGGCAAAAGGCAGACATAAACCGAACCTTATACTGTCACTAAAGAAGAAGGGAGGAGGAACTACTAATAACCCAAGAGAAATCAATAACATTCTAGGGGACTTTTACAGAACTCTATACCAGACTGAGGACACTGAAGTGAGGGGAGGGCTGGAATGGTTGGATGAAGTACCACTTACTCAAATACCAGAAGCAGAACTGGAAACATTGAATAGCCCGATCAATGTCCAGGAGGTCCAATTAGCTATTTCAAACTTGGGAACGAATAAAGCGCCGGGTCCAGATGGGTTTACGGGGGAATTCTATAAGGTGTTGAAGGAAGAAATAGCCCCATATCTAACGAATCTATATAATAAACTACTGTCGGGTGAACCATTGTCAAACGATATGAATATGGCTCATATAAAATTGATTCAGAAAGGGGACAAGGACGGGGAAGATCCGGCGAATTACCGACCCATCTCCCTCATTAACCTAGATATCAAAATCTTATCAAAAATAATGGCAGATAGATTGGCGGGGATACTACCAGATCTGTTTGACAAGCACCAGACAGGTTTTATTAGAGGACGTTCTGGTGTAACAAATGAACGAAAGGCCCTTTTGGTAATGGACGTTGTGAGGGAAGAGGGTGTGCAGGGGGGAAGAGACCCAGCCATGGTCACATTAGACGCAGAAAAAGCTTTCGATAATGTCAGGTGGCCATGGCTGGGTCTAGTGCTAGATCGAATAGGCATGCAAGGTAAATTCAGACAGTTTATTCAAAATTTAGTTAGCTAACCCTAAGGCAAAGATTTCTACCCCAGGTTTCCTATCGGCAGCAAAAGGGAACAAGACAGGGGTGCCCTCTGTCCCCGTTGCTATTTAATTTAGCGTTAGAACCTCTGGCCAGGTATATTAACAAGCAATTCTCATTTGAGGGCATAAAAATTGGACGAGAAGAGGTAAGATCCACATTGTTTGCGGATGACATCATCCTCTTCATGGCCAACCCAGAACAGGACCTCCCAATGTTGGTTAGCAAATAATGATTTTGGTCTGTTTTCTGGCTTTCGCCTCAATAAAAAGAAATGCGAAATTTTAAAACTGAGAAAGGGGGAGAGGATGGGAGAGGGGTTGCAGAAACTAGGTATTTCATTGGCACACTCCGAAATAAAGTACCTGGGCATTAGTCTAGGGAGGACACCGGGCCAAATTTACACGCTTAACTATAAACCACTTATGGAAAAAATTGAGAAGGAACTGAGGGGATGGGGAAAGGTCTACCCCTGTCTCTTTTGGGCAGGTGTCACTTATTGAAGATGATCAGCTTTGCCAGACTTCTGTACCCATTGCAGACCCTCCGACTTCTGTTAAAACATTCTGACGTGGGTAGACTCAATAAAGCCTTTAATAGATTTGTTTGGAAAAATAGGAGACCCAGGTTGAGATTGTCAGCGTTGATGCTAGCGAGGGATAGGGGGGGAGCTAACTTACCAGATATAAGGGGGTACAACCTGGCATGTCTGTTGAGGCATGCAGTAGAGTGGATCAGAAATACTAATAAATACTCAGATGGCCACCTGGAATCAGAATATTGTTACCCTTGGGACAGATGCTCTCTGCTGCATACAACCTTAACGGGCATCCCATATCATATTAAGTCATCAGTGGTTTTTAGAGACACCATTATGTCATGGAAGGCAGTCCGGAAAAAATGCAATCTATCATGTAGAATATCTAAACACCTAAACCCTTGGGCATATCCAGACTTTATAAATGGGAAGGAAGAACAGGTTATTTGGGGAATGGAAACAGAAGGGAATAAAGAATATGGGAGATTTACTGCATAGGGAAGAACATAGATGGATGAACGGTCAGGAAATTATAGACACTTTTGGGTTACACAAATCCCAAGGACTCCAATACATGCAAATTAAATATCATATTTTAGACAAACTACGGGATGTATCGAGAGAGTCACGTTCTAACATATGTGATCGTCTAATAGATCTAGATATCTCATGTTTAAATATATCTAATATATACAGAGAGCTCAGAGAGGTCCTGATACCAACGGGAGCCAGCATATTACTCCCCAAATGGAGAAGATATTTACCAAATGAGTCAGTAGAAGAGGAGATATTGGCAGGGTGGGAGAAAGTAAGGCAAGATGTAGTGAATGAACAATGGAGGGATTCACATTTTAGAATCATCCATGGGTTGATCTGTGGGTTCAATATACCGCCTACTGAAGCCAATCCAGATAAACTCACACAGTGCCCAAAATGTTTACAAGATCGGACAGATATGATCCATGGGTTATGGAGTTGTGAAAAAATCCAACAATATTGGGAGGTGATAAGAAATCTTCTTACACGTATTTGCAACATCACATATGATATGACCCCCAGGTTTTGGATCTTTCAATATTTGCCTGACATGGGTGGGACGAAAAAGGGTAAACATTTACCACATGTGTTAATATTACTAGCCAAAAGACTTTTACTAAACCATTGGATACGCCCAGATCTTCCAAAAGAAGATGAGGTACTACTCGGTCTACGTCGAGCATTAGAGATAGACAAAAGGGAGGTTTTGAGAGACAGGGAAAGGCTGACACCCGCTTTCATGCAGAAATGGAGGGGTTTCTTGGAAAATACGATGACCGGTTGCGAGATTAGAGACTTTATGGGCCCATTCAAGAATACTTCTTGGTATCTACTGAAGGATATAGAGGGTTCTCTGGGAAAATTAAGAGTCGAGTAAAAAAAAATATGTACAACATGATAGTTTTTCCTTATCATTGGTCCCAACCTAAGAGTTTAACTGAAAAATATAAACCGTATTGATTGAACTGTTAATAGGCGGTAGATTCCTTAATTACTAATGGTAGGAGGTGTATAACTCATAATAGAATGTTTCAGAAGGAGGCACCTGTTTTTGACTATATTGTTTGGTTTTATCCCATATTACCGTATTTCATATTATTTCATGTTATTTCTTTTTTGTATGTCTGATTATCTGCAATGTAACAGTGAAAATTTTTCCAATAAAAAGGATGTTTGAAAAAAAAAAAAAAAAAAACATGACAGGGCGTTAGTCATGCTACTAACCACACCTTGCAGACCTGCAGGGCAGAGTTTGCCCAAAATGCCATTGTCAGTACCTCACAATCATGTCACACAGGTGCTGATGGAGTTAAACCATCTACACACTTATTGCTATTAATTGTGGCATGTTAAGGATTATACATCACCAACTGGCAGTAAGACTGAACGCCATCGTTGTGCTTCCCTGGAGCTCCATGCCCGCCATGCTGTACATGAACAGTAGATGTTGGGAAGGGATTTAACATAACTGACCTATGGGCTATGCTACACTGAGCAGAATTTCAAATAATAAAAAAATAACGATTGAATGGCGGGGAGGCGAGCACCCTCCGCGCTGCGGGGAGGCGAGCACCCTCCGCGCTGCGGGAGGCGAGCACCCTCCGCGCTGCCGGGAGGCGAGCACCCTCCGCGCTGCCGGGAGGCGAGCACCCTCCGCGCTGCCGGGAAGGCGAGCACCCTCCGCGCTGCCGGGAGGCGAGCACCCTCCGCGCTGCCGGGAGGCGAGCACCCTCCGCGCTGCCGGGAGGCGAGCACCCTCCGCGCTGCCGGGAGGCGAGCACCCTCCGCGCTGCCGGGAGGCGAGCACCCTCCGCGCTGCCGGGAGGCGAGCACCCCGCGCTGCCGGGAGGCGAGCACCCTCCGCGCTGCCGGGAGGCGAGCACCCTCCGCGCTGCCGGGAGGCGAGCACCCTCCGCGCTGCCGGGAGGCGAGCACCCTCCGCGCTGCCGGGAGGCGAGCACCCTCCGCGCTGCCGGAGGCGAGCACCGGGCAGCGAGCACCCTCCGCGCTGCCGGGAGGCGAGCACCCTCCGCGCTGCCGGGAGGCGAGCACCCTCCGCGCTGCCGGGAGGCGAGCACCCTCCGCGCTGCCGGGAGGCGAGCACCCTCCGCGCTGCCGGGAGGCGAGCACCCTCCGCGCTGCCGGGAGGCGAGCACCCTCGCGCTGCCGGGAGGCGAGCACACTCCGCGCTGCCGGGAGGCGAGCACCCTCCGCGCTGCCGGGAGGCGAGCACCTCCGCGCTGCCGGGAGGCGAGCACCTCCGCCTGCCGGGAGGCGAGCACACTCCGCGCTGCCGGGAGGCGAGCACACTCCGCGCTGCCGGGAGGCGAGCACACTCCGCGCTGCCGGGAGCGAGCACACTCCGCGCTGCCGGGAGGCGAGCACACTCCGCGCTGCCGGGAGGCGAGCACACTCCGCGCTGCCGGGAGGCGAGCACACTCCGCGCTGCCGGGAGGCGAGCACACTCCGCGCTGCCGGGAGGCGAGCACACTCCGCGCTGCCGGGAGGCGAGCACACTCCGCGCTGCCGGGAGGCGAGCACACTCCGCGCTGCCGGGAGGCGAGCACACTCCGCGCTGCCGGGAGGCGAGCACACTCCGCGCTGCCGGGAGCGAGCACACTCCGCGCTGCGGAGCGAGCACACTCCGCGCTGCCGGAGGCGAGCACACTCCGCGCTGCCGGGAGGCGAGCACACTCCGCGCTGCCGGGAGGCGAGCACACTCCGCGCTGCCGGGAGGCGAGCACACTCCGCGCTGCCGGGAGGCGAGCACACTCCGCGCTGCCGGGAGGCGAGCACACTCCGCGCTGCCGGGAGGCGAGCACACTCCGCGCTGCCGGGAGGCGAGCACACTCCGCGCTGCCGGGAGGCGAGCACACTCCGCGCTGCGGAGGCGAGCACACTCCGCGCTGCCGGGAGGCGAGCACACTCCGCGCTGCCGGGAGGCGAGCACACTCCGCGCTGCCGGGAGGCGAGCACACTCCGCGCTGCCGGGAGGCGAGCACACTCCGCGCTGCCGGGAGGCGAGCACACTCCGCGCTGCCGGGAGGCGAGCACACTCCGCGCTGCCGGGAGGCGAGCACACTCCGCGCTGCCGGGAGGCGAGCACACTCCGCGCTGCCGGGAGGCGAGCACACTCCGCGCTGCGGGAGGCGAGCACACTCGCCTGCCGGGAGGCTGAGCCACCGCGCTGCGGGAGGCGAGCACACTCCGCGCTGGGAGGCGAGCACACGGCGCCGGAGGCAGCCACTCCGGCAGCAACTGCGCTGGGAGGCGAGCACACTCCGCGCTGCGGACGAGAGTAGGGGAAACAACGCGCTATTATTCCTATTGAGCGCAAGAATTGGGATGAAATGAAGTAGGGCTTAAAGAAACATTTAACGAGATTAGAACTAAACCTGTATTATTAATGTTGCCTATTTAACCAAGAAACTAAGTATCTGGTTAGATGGAACATAAACTTTAACACTTTTTTTGACACTTTAATATGCTTATACCTCTTTGGCCTTGATCCTCAAAGCTTTGGGCGACACTGAGCAGGAATCCGTTGGCTGAAGTCCAGACTACAGCTCTAAAGTGTAATGTCAATCTACAGCCACAGGACTTGCAATGTCAAATCTCTAACTGCACCTGTTGTAACAAGTGGTTGAAGCTAAACAACAGCCAATGATCATTTCATTAAGCACTAAAAGGGGAGTGTAAATGACATACTCAAGGTATTTTCAAATGTGTTAATGCTTGTGTACAGTGAGATGGATCGTAGCTCCCTGTGATACGGATTGGAAAACAAAACAAGGCAGGAATGTTCCAACATAGAGGAGTGGAACATTTAAAGGAGCATCCGCAGCCAGCGAGACTGATTAAATCTTCATGTCTACAATCTAGTGCTCAGGAAGAAGTATCTGTATAGACCCCACTAACTGTCAGTAACATTATTGAGGAACATTACAGTCAGAATTGTTACTGCCAAAAATGGCTGCTCTCAAAAAAGCCAATATTTTTCTAACTTTGAAGAAGTCATGTAAATTGAAGGTACGAGGTAAGACTATTTACTGAGCCCCCTGTCTGCTGCCCCTCGTTATTTTACTAAATAATAAATAGGAGAAAGGACTCCTGTCCCAGGTTGTCTGCAGGGCCATCTGTAGTGGGCGAAGGTGAAATTGAGCGAATAGGACTGCTTCTATCGCAGCCACCATTTTGCCGAGAACCCTCATCCCGAAATGGATGGAGTGCGGGGAGGATTGGAGCAGGGTGTGTATTTCCCGACATAGGGCTTGAATTTTATCACGAGGAAGGGTGACTAACCCTGAGACGTGTTGAAGACCGTGCTCAGGAAGGTGATAGACTGGGCAGGAATCAGAGGATTTTTCGAGATTGACTAACCAGCCAAGTCGTGAAAGAGAGTCCATGGTTATTTGGACACTCTCCTCGCAGGCTGTGAAGGAGTGGCCCTTAACAAGGAGGTCGTCCAGATAGGACAGGATGACAATTCCTCTGGAATGAAGGACAGTCATGGCAGCAGCCATGACCTTCGTGAATACTCTGTGCTGTGTTGAGACCGAAGGGTAAATCAACGAATTGGAAGTACTCCTCGTGGTCGGCAAATTGTAGAAAACGTCGATGCGCCTGAGCTATCGGGATGTGAAGGTACGCGTCCCGTATGTCGATGGAGGCGAGAAACTCGCCTTCTTCCATCAAGGAAGAAACTGCAGGTGATTTGGTGACTAAAGAAATTTCTGAACATTAAAGGGTTAATTTGCCCCCACTCACCATTACATCAGGCGGTGCTGGCGGCCGATGTCACATCTACAGATATCTGACGTCATAGGCCCTGCCTACTGTCCATGCGAGGACGAGTGGCCTGGATTACTGCTTTTAATAAAGGGATTTTTGTGTACTCACCGTAAAATGCTTTTCTCTGAGCCATCATTGGGGGACAGAGGGCCATGGGTTATGCTGCTATCCCTAGGAGGCTTGACACTAAGTGAATTCTGAAAAGAAACAGAACAGATTGGCTCCTCCCCCACAGAATACACTGCCTGGCTGGGCCAGGCCCAGACCTGTTTAGTGACCAAGCAGTAGGTGAATAGGTATAAACAATATAGTATAACTAAAGTTAACATGCCAAACACAGAAATAAAGAACCAGAAAAAAAACAACGTTATTGTATTACTATTATCGAGTTGTATACTCTATTCTTTAAATAATACGCTCAGTAATGTATTCGTGAGCTGTTTTGCATAGTAAATTCGATAAAAATCATTTGAAAACAGAAAAAAAACAACGTCCGAACTGGGAAACTGGGTGCTGTGTCCCCAATGATGGCTCAGAGTAAAGGATTTTACTGTGAGTACACAAAAATCTTTTTCTCTTGCGCCTCATTGGGGGACACAGGACCATGGGACGTCCTAAAGCAGTCCCTGGGTGGGAAAATAAAACCTGTAACCCAAGGAATGAGACACCCTGCACATGAAAAAGAAAACTCTTATGTGGAGAGGTGCACCACAGCAGCCTATAGCATACGTCTGCCAAGGCTTGCGTCCGCAGAAGCCAGAGTATGAAGCTTATAGTGCTTGGCCAAAGTATGAAGGCTGGACCAGTAGCCATCTTGCACACTTGTTCCGCCAATATCTGGTGCCGAATAGCCCAAGATGCTCCCACCGCACGAGTGGAGTGTGCTTTTGGGTACATAACGCAGCCGATACGCTTCTTGGATGGTAGAACGTATCCACCCAGCCAAGGTGGCTTTAGACATTGTCTAATAGTCTCTCTTATGGAAGTGGGCTGTTCTTGAAACGTAGTATCTCAGGGCTCTCACTAGATGCAGGCTATGGAGAGCCTTCTCTACGCGGTGCACCGGAGTCGGACAGAAAGATGGAGGGCCGATATCTTCGTTGAGGTGGAAGTAGGAGATCACCTTTGGAAGAAAAGAGGGATATGGATGCAGTACCACCTTAACTTGATGTAAAGAAAAAAATGGCTCTCGGCACGAGAGTGCTGCCAATTCGGAAACACGACGGATGTACGTTATTGCCACAAGGAAGACCACCTTCCAGGACAGGAGAGAATGAGAGAAACCTCTTTTAGAGGCTCAAAAGGTGATAACTTGGTCTTGGATGCATTCCAGAGAAGGTCCCATGGCTCGAATGGTCGTCGGTAAGGGGGAACCAAGCAAGACACCCTTGAATAAAAGTTCAAATTTGTGGACGTGTTGCAAGTTTGCGCTGCTTAAGGACTGAAAAAGCCAGAATCTGGCCTTTCAGGGAACTAAGGGCCAACCCAGAGACCATTCCTGAGTGCAGAAAACGGAGAATCACCAGGACTGAAAAAGTAAAAAGGGAGGTGACCGCGGTCTTTGCACCATGAAAAGAAAATCTTCCACGTACGATAGTAGATATGTGCAGAAGCTGCTTTTGGAGCTCTAATCATGGTACCAATGACATCAGGTGAAAAAACAGCCTGAGTCAGCACCCAGGTCTCAACGGCCATGCCATCAAATTCAGAGCCCTCGAACCTTGATGGCAAATCGGACATTGAGATAGGAGGTCTGGGCGATATGGTAAGCGCCAGGGGACGTCTGCAACTAGCTCAACTAGGTCAGCGTTCCAGGCACGTCTGGGCCAATGTGGAGCTATGAGGACGACCGGGACTCGTTCTGATTTGATTTTCCTTAGTACCTTAGGAATTAGGGGTAATGGAGGAAAAATGTGCGGGAGTCAGAACTGGCACCATGATTGCACAAGTGCATCCACTCCGATTGCAGTTGGATCATGAGAGTGGGCCATGAACACCGGGACCTTGGCATTCATTCAAGAAGCCATGAGGACCACGTCCGGTGTCCCCCAGCAGTGGCAAATCTGTTAAAACACTTCTGGGTGCAGGGACAAGTCTCCCGCAGCGAGGCCCTGGCGACTGAGAAAGTCCGCCGCCCAATTGTCCACTCCCGGGATGTGCACTGCCGAGATGACAGACCCGGTCGATACGGGCCAGGTGAGAATGCTTTCTACCTCGCCGAGAGCCCTTCTGCGGCAGGTGCCACCCTGCTGATTGATGTAGGCCACTCCCGTTGCGTTGTCCGATTGGACACGGATGTGACAACCCACCAGTAGTCGGTAAAAGCAACATAGAGATAGGGCAATGGCCCGTATCTCCAGCAGGTTGACTGGAAGCGATGATTCCTGTTCGGACCAGCGACCCTGGGCTGTATGATGACTATAAACCGCCCCCCAACCGAGGAGACTGGCAGCAGTGGTGAGGACTTCCCAATCGACCGGAAGGAAGGACCGGCCCTTGGATAGAGTCGTCGGGCACATCCACCATTGTAGTGACCTCTGGACCGAAGGGGTCAGGGAGAATACCCTGTCAAGTGAGAAAGGACTCCTGTCCCAGGTTGTCTGCAGGGCCATCTGTAGCGGGCGAAGGTGAAATTGAGCGAATGGGACTGCTCATCCCATAACGGATGGAGTGCGGAGAGGTTCGGAGCAGGGTGTGTATTTCCCGACATAGGGCTTGAATTTTGTCTCAAGGAAGGGTGACTAACCCCCAAGACTTGTTGAAGACCATGCCCAGGAAGGTGATAGACTGGGCAGGAATCATTTTTCGAGATTGACTAACCAGCCCAGTCATAAAAGAGTGTCCATGGTTATTTGGACACTCTCCTCGCAGGCTGTGAAGGAGTGGCCTTTGACGAGGAGGTCGTCCAGATAGGGCAGGATAACAGCCATGACCTTTGTGAATACTCGGTGCCGTGGTGAGACCGAAGGTAATGCAACGAATTGGAAGTGCTCCACGTGGACAGCAAATCTTAAAAAACGTTGATGCGCCTGAGCTATCGGGATGTGAAGGTACGCGTCCCATATGTCAATGGAGGCGAGAAACTCGCCTTCTGCCATAGATGCGATGACGGAATGCAGGGACTCCATCCATCCTGAAACGACGGACAACGACATATAGGTTCAGATGTTTTAGGTTCAGGATGGGACGTAACGACCTGTCCTTCTTGGGAACAACAAAAAGGTTTGAGTAAAAACATTTGAAACGTTTGGAGTCTGGCACGGGAACGATTACCCCGGCAAGTCAAAGTGAGGATATTCCGTGGAAAAAAGCGCGAGCTCTCATCGGTGACTTTGGTGGATTGGAGGGAAAGAAACGGTTTGGAGGGCTGGCTATAAATTCTATGTAGTAACCAAAAGACAAAAGATCTTTGACCCATCTCTCGTCGGTGAAGGATTGCCATGCGCGATGAAAGAAGCGTAGATGACCACCAACGGTGGGAGTGTCTTCCGCAAATAAGTGCGAGTCACAACGAGGAGAAACGATTGGATGTGAACCCCTTGGATCTATATTGCTCAGGCCTATTTTGCCAGTTTTGATTCGACTTGTAAGATGACTAGTTGCTCCTCTCCGTACGCAGAGAACGGCTTGCGGATGTAGGAGCTCGAGAGAATGTCCAGCTGAAAGAGGAATGAAAGGGCCGAAAACATGGTTGTGGTCTTTTAAAAGAAGGGCGTTTCGGTTTGTGCTGAGTAAGAGATGTACTTTTTCCACCAGTCGCGTCCGAGATGAGTTTATCTAATCATTCGCCGAAAAGTCACCCGCTTTGATAAGGAAGGCTAGTTAAGCACTTTTGTTGTTGCTTGAGCCAAAGGGCTCTGCAAATGGCGATTGCGTTAGAAGCTGTGAGGGCAGCACAAGTGGCCGAGTCCAGAGAAGCATGGATTAAGTAATCTCCGACCATAATGATATGAGATGTCAGATCCACCAGCTCTGGGTCTGAACGTTTGAGGGATTTTTGTAAAGTTTCCGCCCAAACTACAATTGCCTTGGCCACCCAGACCGAGGCGAACGAATGCGATAGAGTCGATACCGCTGCTTCAAAGGCTGACTGTGCTAAATGGTTGACCTGCCTGTCTGTTAGGTCTTTAATAGAGGACCCATCCGACAAGGACAATATAGTCCTTTTAATCCTGCGACTCAGGATTTTTTATAGGAGGCTGAGGAGGTCTATAGAGTCCCACAGGACTGGGATAATGGGTATACGCCAGGTGCAGAGGGTGATACGAGGAGGCAACACTCCACGTGCCCTTCTGTTGATGGCTGGGAAATCAGCTCCTTTAAGGCCTCTTTACACACACCAACTTATCTGTCCAACTTCTGACCAACTTGCTGATTGCAGTGAAATCATGGACACATTGTTCCATTGTACACAGTCACAAAATGGAGCAATGTGTCCATGATTTCACTGCAACCAGTAAGTTGGTCAGAAGTTGGACAGATAAGTTAGTGTGTGTAAAGTGGCCCTTAAAGGAAACAGTCGCCCTTGACATCCATGAAAAAATAAAAAAATGGCGTACCCCTTAGATATCCAACGAAGCAGAAGGGAATTCGTGGAGGCGACACTCCACGGTCCCGACTGTTGATGGCTGGGAAAGCGGCCCTCTTAAAGGGGGGCTGTCGCCCGTCTAAAAACTTCTTCTGTAGAAAAAAATAATAAAAAAATAATAAAATTGAAAATAAAAAAGATGTGGGTCTGTAGACCGCATCTGCCTCCAACAGAGACTAAACTTAAACTGGTCGGGGCCTGGCCCAGCCAGAGTGTCTATGCTGCGGGGGAGGAGCCAATCTGTTCTGTTTCTTTCAGAATTCACTTAGTGTCAAGCCTCCTAGAAATAGCAGCATAAGGCTGTCTTCACATTTGCGGACCCCTCCGCAGCGTTCTGCGGAGGGGATCCGCAATGTGACCGCAGCACCGCAAGCCCCTATCTTTATAATGGGAGCAAACGGTGCTGCGCTTGACAGCGCATGACCGGGCGCACCCATCACCCATTTACAGCCATATGTGATCTGTGCGCAGGCGGATGCCTGCGCACAAATCACCCAGTCTCGTACACACCACGAACGCAACATGTTGCATTTCTGGTGCGGACGAGACTGGGTGATTTGTGCTCAGGCATCCGCCTGCGCACAGATCACATATGGCAGTGAATGGGTGCGCACGGTCATGCGCTCTCAAGCGCAGCACCGTGCGCTCCCATTATAAAGATAGGAGCTTGCGGTGCTGCGGTCACATTGCGATCCCCTCCGCAGAACACTGCGAAGGGGTCCGCAAATGTGAAGGTAGCCTGTATCCCTCAATGAGGCGCAAGAGAAATTTGGATTATTAGGCTATGTGGCGGCTGGTACAAACTACCCCCCTGAGGAAGGTCATTTGACCGTAACGCGTAGGGGCCACAGGGGCTACGGACGAGTACTCTCTACACTGCATTGAATGTAGGCATTACTTCACTATAGGATCCTAGATTATTTGCCTTATTTTTCCAATGGCACAGGTGTACTTTTGTGCGGACTGAACTTGCAAACCACCCTATCTGCAATATAGGTTGTTCTTATTTCAGCAAAGGACCAATTTTAGGTACCTTGATTTATGATATGCCTAATTAATGTGTATTGAGGTATAGGGTTGAGGGTTTGAGTCTGCACAGGTTTTGCCTGTAAATTCCAGTATGGATATAATGTAAGTGCAGGTGATCTGGGCAGTTGAGATGGAGTTTGAAGGCTATATGTTCTCATAGTTTGGATCATATCATATGTCCAATACTTGTGAGATACTGTTAGTAACCTCATTGTATTTAAAATGGTGTAACTATACTGCAGATTTGTGAGTGTTGCTCTCCGGCCCCTTCAGCATGCCGTGAGGCACTGTCCTCTTGGTAAAAAACTGTAATTTATTTCTCCATACTCATACCATTCTTTGTTGTCTCCATTTTTGTAAAACAATTGTTGATGTCATTAAGCTATTACGCTTGGTTTTAAGCTTAATAAAAATTGTGATTTTAAAGATACCCTTGATTCCGTTTGGAATTTGTTTGATGTGGTAACTAGGTTAGGGTGGACTATACCTATGGATATTTGATTAACCTATGTGCACACACAGCATTTTTTTTATGCGTTTTTCCTTTTTTCCTTGCATAATTTTAAAAATCTGCAAGGGAAAATGTATGCCAGCAAAGTCAATAAGAATCCTGAAGTGTGATGCCCACCTTTAGGTATTTTTCCTTGCAGATTTTGATGCAGAAGAAAAAAGCAACATGTTCATTCCTTCTGCGTTTTTCCCTGTTTTTTGTTTTTTTGCATAGACAATATGATAGAAACATATGCAGAAAAACGCACAGAAAAACCCACCAAAAAAATGCTAAAAACGCAGCATTTTTTCTGCTGCATTTTTCCTGCCAGGAGATGCAGATTTGATATAGAAATAATCTGCTAGAAGAGCAAATAACCTTGTAAAGGTAAATTAGGAGTGTGAACACGGAAACCATCACATGTGCTGTGAGGATTTAGGTCCTGCACAATATCTGCTTTTACAACCTGAGTGTTGGAAAAATCGTTCCATGTTTATGCAGAACAGACACTGGATGATTGTCATCAGTATTGTCATCCGTGTTTGAATTTTACACCCATATGAGCTTCTGCGCTACATTCACATTATAATAGGTAAATGATCACACGTAGTTTTCTGAGTTTATTATGGCAATGTATGTTTAATATTCAGATGCTCTACGGGTGTTCACTACGGGATGAGATTTGTTTTCTTCACCTAAAGACTTGTATAGGCGACTCATCTGACACAAGTGGATGCATACTGCAATTTATTACACAGTTTCATGAGAAAAAACTCATCTAAATAGCTTATTGAGTTACATTGGTCAGTGTGCTGCCCGATAATTTACACTGAGCCCTTAGAAGCATGAAATATTGCACATCTCATACATTTGATGCATTTAGATTGGAAAATCATGTATCCCTTGCAGAAGTAGACAGGACAAATGCTCCCCCTGCTGGCCGTTCTGCAGATATAAGTTGAAGAGTTATTTTTAGCCTCCTATGTACATGAACTATCCTCACCAGATTTATGGGGTCCTATCTAGGGGCAAAACCCCCAATTTTAGTGTTATAGTTTACATAAGAAGTAACTGTATTAACTGCAGGGCAGTTGTGTGCATGAAGCCTGGTGTCCTTGAAGAGTGAACGCTTGCGTCCTCCCCCGGGTGCTCATCAGCAGATGGACAGCTCAACAATATGGAGGAATCCATAATTACCACATATCAATGAGACCACAACACATGGCAGCAGATGACAAACTATTTTCTTGCAGTAATTGTCTTAAAAGGATCCTGTCACCTCCAAAACGCCTCCTAAGCTAGCAAAACATGTTCCTGCAGCATCCTGTGAAAGTGCATTAAAACGTTTTACTACTTAATCATTAGTGATTATAATTAGCAGAGTGACTATTCTTTAGTCACCAAGGCAGGCTGTTGTGCAGCTCCAGGATCCACCCTGTCTCTGTGTGTTTGCTGTGATGTGCAGGCATTGCCCTCCCCTCTCTCTATCACTCACAGAATGCAAATCATTAGGGGGTGTCACACGCGTCAATTCTCACTGCACGATATCGGTGCACGTGACGTTGCAGCGATATTGACCGTGTGACATACTGCATCAACCAGCGATAAATCGCTGGTTGATGATCGCAGGTTTCAGAACCAGCTCTGAACTGGCGATTGTCGCCGGGGACACGCAGATCGCTGCTTTGTGACACGGGACTAGCGATATTCCAGCTCCCAGCGCCTCTCACAAGCGCTGGGAGCTGGTATTCAAGGTTCACTGCGGGTAACTAGGCAGCGCGCACTGCCTAGATACCGACTGTGTACCTTAGTTACCAGCCTCTCGCTCACCGGGTGAGCTGAGGAGGCGGTAACTAAGGTACACGTCGGGTATCTAGGCAGCGCTGCGCTGCTAGTTACCCGCAGTTTACTTGGAGACCAGCCTGCTCCCGCTTCCACAGGCTGGCAGCGGGAGCAGGACATCGTGGAAACGATATTTAAATCGTTTCCATGATGTCACTGGTCATTGATCGCTGGTGAGTCTGCACTGTGTGACAGCTCACAGCGATAGCCGTCAATGTCGTCAGCGATCATCTCGTGACGACATGCGGTGTGACACCCCCATTAGTCCACTCAGTTCACTTTCACTTAAGCACAGAGAGAGGTGGATCTGGAGCTGCAAAGAACACCCTGGTGACTAAAGAATATGCCCTGCTAATTATAATCACTAATGAGTGAGTATTAAAACGTTTTAGCACTTTCACAGGATGCTTTAGGAGCAAGAAGTGTGAGATTAGTGATAGAAGCTGCAGAGACATGTTTTGATAGCTTAGAGGTGTTTTGGAGGTGCAGGATCCTTTAAATTCATAGTGACAGCTCAGGAATCACGGCTGTCAAGCTGTACGCTGCCGTCAGAGGACAGCATGAAGCATGCAGATTCTACTCACAGAAGGAGAAGAGCACACTAAAAACACATTATAATAGGATCACCATGCATACAAGGAAATTGAGAAAGAAGGAGAGAAAGTATGTCAAAACAAACGATACAACCTTATTAGTATTCAAAAAAGTACACCGTTTTATTTATTTAGCACTCAAATACAGAAAAAGACAAACCACACACAATTAAAAACATTTCAAAGGTAAAAGTAGTCAAATGGATTTTTCCCAAGAAGAGTAAAATGGGAAAACCAATCCCATGAACACATGGGCTGAATAGTATCAAAGGGAGTCAATTGAAACCATAATAACAATAGTATAAGGATGTTTAAAGGGAACCTGACCCCACAAACTGACCCCCCCGTATCTTTAGACCTGTCCCTGCACCCCCCTCTTATCATTTCTAGCCATCCCTTTTGCAGGAAAAAATCGATTTTGTAAAGTAGAGAAAAGTTTATATTCAACTCGTCCTGTGTGAGTTCTCTGTTTCTGAATTAGTCTCAAAGGCTGGCCTGTCTGCTGCTCCCTTGTAATTATGCATGCCCCTCTCAGGTTGCTGCCTTGCTAAGAGCCCGGCCGCGTCATGAAAGGGGGCGGGGCTAACGGCATAACGCGATATAGCCCCACCCCCTTTCATGACGCGGCCAGGCTCTTAGTAAGCAGAGAGGGGCGTGCATAATTACATGGGAGCAGCAGACAGGCCAGCCTTTGAGACTAATTCAGAAACAGAGAACTCACACAGGACGAGGTGAATATAAACTTTTCTCTACTTTACAAAATCGATTTTTTTCTGCAAAAGGGATGGCTAGAAATGATAAGAGGGGTGCAGGGACAAGTCTAAAGATACGAGGGGGTCAGTTTGTGAGGTCAGGTTCCCTTTAAGAGATTAAGGCATATAGATAGCAATATAACAAATTATATTGTGATCTACTGTATATGCATGCCTCTTAAAGATCCTTATACTATTAGTATTATGGTTTCAACTGACTTTTGCCTTTTACATGTTTTTGTGTGTGGTCTTTGTCTTTTTCTATATTTGAGTGCTAAATAAATAAAATCATGTACTTTTTTTAATTCCAATAAGGCTGTGTCATTTGTTTTTGCATTCTTCTTTCTCACCTTCTTTCTCATATTCCTCTGAACATCACACATCGACATCCTCACTGTACCTGGTCAGTTTTAGCATCTTCTCCTGGAGTTGACACATCAACGTCCATAGATTCCTCATCTTCACTTTCACTCTCTAGAACTTGTGCTGGTTTCTTTGAAACACATTTTATGGGAGAATCTGCCTCTTTGGAGAATTTACCATTCTTTTTCTTTCAGCAGATGTTCAGTACTTGCAAAAGAGAAAAAAAGATTCAAAGGGAAAATCTACACAATGAAAGTTGCTCTGAGCTAGAAAAAGTCATGCATCTTAAAGGAGCAGGCCTGAAGCTACAACTAGTCCTAAATAAATATTTTCCAAGGGTCTTTCCTTCCCATAGGGAGTGATCTAACACTGGCCGCGGATCCTCCGAATAAGCAGCTTTTTGGTCAATGTTTCTGCACAGAAGCTCCCCAGCCCAGAAGCTCCCAAGCAGATGCCCCAAGCAGGATGCTCCCAAGCACGGATGCTCCCAAGCACATCATTACTACTGACTGCTCAACCTACAAACTTCAGGGAAGTATCCATAAACAGCAGAGTATGTCCGTGCCCAACACCAGAAGAACTATCCTGAACAGAACAATTACTCACTTTTTCTCTTTGCTGCGGTTTTTCTTTTCTTTAAGCCCACGCTCAGCCTCAGACAATTTGTTCTCGTACTTTATCACAGCTTCTGCTTTGGGTTGAAAAAACGACCTGAGGAAAAGGTAAAGGTTAAAAATATTAAAACTTCAAGTTGCAATATAGTAATTTATCTCGTTTCCGAAATCTAAATGCAATCTATAGGCATGTGTAACTGACAAAGACATCACACAGATGCAACAAACTAAACAGTTTCCAACAATTCCTACCCTTAATACCAAGTTATGTATAATAATAATATTTATTCATTTATATAGCGCTATTAATTTCATAGCACTTTAAATACATCAGTAATGCTGATCCTAATGAGGTTCACAATCTAAACATCCTGTCAGTAAGTCTTTGCAATGTGGGAGGAAACCGGAGTGCCCGGAGGAAACCCAAGCAAACACGGGGAGAACATACAAACTCCTTGCAGATGTTGTCCCTGGTGTCCTTGGTGGGAATTGAATCCAGGACCTCGGGACCTCAGTGCTGCAAAGGCTGCAGTGCTAACCAGTTGAGCCACCGTGCCCAGATAGAACTTTGTTACTATAAAGTGAGTATTAGGACTACAGAACACACAACCTTTTCTGTCTGCGGATAAATGCTGAGGTTTTGGCAGATTTTTTTCTACTGAGTTTTCACTATATCTGCATTAGTTTTTTTAATCCCTATGAAAACGATGGCAGCTTTTATTCTATATACATAGTGATAAATGCTGCGTTTATTGCAGCGATCAAAAAGTAGTGCAAGCAGTGATTTACTCACTCTGAGTGTTTCAAAAAACATTGCATGTGTTTAACCCCATTATTTCTAGCCCGAGACATGAAAAAAGCCATACCAGGCCAAAATTCGCATCTCTCTAAAACTCTAAAAGTCAGTAAAAAAGTTGTACTTCTTATAGAAAAAAAAAAATTAAAAAAATCCCAAGACGCCAGGTAAAAATAAAAACTCATATCCAGATCACCCGATATGGAATGACCCACTGACGCCACAACAGTTAAACATTTCAAAACATGATCCCATCGCGATCCCAACTCGGACCCCGGCACAGATGTGGCCAAGAGCACAGCAGACTCATGTGCATCCCTTGGAACCTTCAAACTATACGCCCCTTTTGAAAATGCGGTTTTTGCATTTGAATGGGCAAAACACCAACAAAGATACTCCTGTGACACATCTGGTGAAAGCCCGCACAGCTCTGAGTAGAATGGTGTCCACCCTGCCTCTCTATCCCATCTCCAGCCCGAGACATGATAGAAAGCCATACCAGGCCAAAATTAGTGTTTTTTTTAAACTTTAAAAATCTGTAAAAAAATTAAATGAAGAAAAAAAATTAAAAACTTTTTAATTTGTAGTTAACTAAAGTTGTACTTCATATAGTAAAAGAAATGTAAAAATCATATATATGAAAAAAAAAATATAGACTGCACACGTTTTATACATTATATTCACACAAGAAGGCAATGTACAGAGGAACATAACAACCGCCTCCTCAATATGCAGTCCCAAGGGTGACTAAGTAGACGACAGTAGATTTTTACAGGGAAAATGATGGATAGCGCCATGTATTTCACTCACCATTATATGGCGGCCATCCAGATAATATAAAGCAACATGATACATTTATACATGCATTTTTGTCAATTCTGACCAGTGTCCTTTTATGAGGTAATAAATCTGGAATCCTTCAACGGATCCTAGCGATTCTGAGAATGTTTTTTTCGTGACATATTGGGCTTCATGTTAATATGAAATTTAGGTCGATAATTGTTGCATTTATTTGTGAAAAAATCAAAAATTTGGCAAATATTTTGAAAATTTTGCGATTTTCAAATTTTGAATATTTATTCTGCCAAACCAAAGAGTTATGTGACGCAAAATAGTTAATAAATAACATTTCCCACATGTCTACTTTACATCAGCACAATTTTGGGAAAAAAACATTTTGGGGGTAGGAAGTTATAAGGGTTCAAAATTCATCAGCAATTTCTAATTTTTCCAGCAAAATTTACAAAACCATTTTTTTAGTGACCACATCACATTTGAAGTCCCTTTGAGGGGCGTATATGACATAAAACACCCAAAAATGACACCATTCCAAAAACTGCACCCCTCAAGCTACTCAAAACTACATTCAAGAAGATTATTAACCCTTCAGGTGCTTCACAGGAACTAAAGCAAAGTGGAAGGAAAAAAAATTGACATTTTAATTTTTCAACAAAAATGTTCTTTTAGCCTCAATTTTTTCATTTTCACATGGGCAACAGGATAAAATGGATCCTAACATTTGTTGGGCAATTTCTCCTGAGTACACCGATACCTCATATGTGGTCATAAACCACTGTTTGGGCGCACGGCAGGACTAGACCCCCCCCCCAAGGAACCTATCTAGATGCATAGTGAGCACTTTGAACCCGCAGTTGCTTCAAAAACTGATCTGTAAAAATGAAAAAAGAAAATTTGTGTAAAAAAGAAAAAAGTACCCTATATACTCGTGTATAAGCCGAACCCCTACTTTTGCCCCCAAAACCTGGGAAAACCTATTGACTCGTGTATAAGCCGAGGGTGGACCCCAGCACAGGTATACAGTCCCCCCCCAGTGGTATACAGCAGCCTCCCCAGTGGTAGTATACAGCAGCCACAGAGGTATATACAGCAGCCCAGTAGTAGTATACAGCAGCCTCCGCAGTGGTAGTATACAGCAGTCTCCCCAGTGGTAGTATACAGCAGTCTCCACAGAGGTATATACAGCAGCCCCAGTAGTAGTATACAGCAGCCTCCGCAGTGGTAGTATACAGCAGTCTCCCCAGTGGTAGTATACAGCAGTCTCCCCCTGTGGTAGAATATACAGCAGTCTCCCCTGTGGTAGAATATACAGCAGTCTCCCCCTGTGGTAGTATACAGCAGCACCCCTGTGGGTATACAGCAGTGCCTCCCCTGTGGTATATACTGCAGCCCCTCCCTTGTGGGTATACAGCAGCCCCCCCCTGTGGGTATACAGCAGTGCCTCCCCCTGTGGTATATACAGCAGCCCCTCCCCTGTGGTATATACAGCAGCCCCTCCCCTGTGGTATATACAGCAGCCCCTCCCCTGTGGTATATACAGCAGCCCCTCCCCTGTGGTATATACAGCAGCCCCTCCCCTGTGGTATATACAGCAGCCCCTCCCCTGTGGTATATACAGCAGCCCCTCCCCTGTGGTATATACAGCAGCCCCTCCCCTGTGGTATATACAGCAGCCCCTCCCCTGTGGTATATACAGCAGCCCCTCCCTGTGGTATATACAGCAGCCCCTCCCTGTGGTATATACAGCAGCCCCTCGCCTGTGGTATATACAGCAGCCCCTCGCCTGTGGTATATACAGCAGCCCCTCGCCTGTGGTATATACAGCAGCCCCTCGCCTGTGGTATATACAGCAGCCCCTCGCCTGTGGTATATACAGCAGCCCCTCGCCTGTGGTATATACAGCAGCCCCTCGCCTGTGGTATATACAGCAGCCCCCGCCTGTGGTATATACAGCAGCCCCTCGCCTGTGGTATATACAGCAGCCCTCGCCTGTGGTATATACAGCAGCCCCTCGCCTGTGGTATATACAGCAGCCCTCGCCTGTGGTATATACAGCAGCCCCTCGCCTGTGGTATATACAGCAGCCCCTCGCCTGTGGTATATACAGCAGCCCTCGCCTGTGGTATATACAGCAGCCCCTCGCCTGTGGTATATACAGCAGCCCCTCCCCTGTGGTATATACAGCAGCCCCTCCCCTGTGGTATATACAGCCGCCCCTCCCCTGTGGTATATACAGCCGCCCCTCCCCTGTGGTATATACAGCCGCCCCTCCCCTGTGGTATATACAGGCCCCCCCCCCCCCCCCCCCCCGTTGCTGCCGCACACCTGTAAAAAGAAGATCTTTCATACTTATCCTCCTGCTGTCACCGCGCACATCCTCCACTCTCCTTGCTTGCACCCGGGCCCCGGCGTCCATCCATATGACCGCGCACAAATAATGACGTCATTATTTGTGCACGGTCACGTGGATGGACGCCGGGTGCAAGCATGGAGAGCGGAGGATGCGCGCGGTGACAGCAGGAGGAGAAGTATGAAAGATCTTCTTTTTACAGGTGTGCGGCAGCAACGGGGGGGGGGGGAGGGGCACTGCTGTATACTACCACAGGGGGGCGGAGGAGCACTGACAGTGCAATGTAATATGCACGGCTCCCCCTGCCGCTGATGGACAGGGGGATGCAGTGCATATTGCATTGCACTAATGAGCGGCCCCACATGACCGGCCGCTCACTATACAGCCTCCCCTGCCTCCTCCAGCCCCCGGACACCGGCCCCACACAGTCAGCCGTCACTGACTCGTGTATAAGCCGAGGGGGGCACTTTTCAGCACAATTTCTGTGCCGAAAAACTCGGCTTATACACGAGTATATACGGTACCTTATTAAAGATCAATTTGTGAAGCACCTGGGGGTTCAAAGTGCTCTCTATGCATCTAGAAGTTCCTTAGGGGGGTCTAGTTTCCAAAATGGGGGTCACTTGGGGGAGCTCCAATGGTCAGGCACACAGGGAGGGGCTCTCCATACGCGACATGGTTTCCGCTAACAATCGGAGCTAACTTTTCCCTTGAAATTGTTAGATGACACCAAGTTGCGTATGGAGAACCCGTGTGCCAACAACACAAGGGCACCTGGTAGAGTTGGGGTACAGCACCAGAAAATGGCGCCTCTAATGAATGCGCTATTTTCTGGGGTGGCTGTGGGTTGCAATTTGCAGCGTGGGGGCCCACGTTTTGGTCTCTCCGCACTGAGGATTCCAGCCCCCCAGCTGCCAAGTTGTACCTGTCTGGCAACCAAAAATACAGCGAAGGCCTTTTCTTTTTATTTCTTGAACTGATTTTAGAAAAAAAAAATGACGTGGGGCTCTGCCATAATTTTGGCCCCGCCAGCTACAACTAGACAACTGCGGGCTGGAATCCTGAGCATGGAGAGGCCCAAGCATTCTGGGTCCCCTATGCTGCGAATTGCAGCCTGCAGCAACCCCAAAAAATGGCGCATTCATTGAAGCCCATTTTCTGGCGCTGTACCCAGACTATTCCAGTTGCCCTGGTGCTGGTGGCAAACTGGGTAATAAAGGGGTTAATGCCAGCTTTTTATTGGCAGCTGGCACTTAGCCTGAGATTCATAATGTCAGGCCAATGTTAGACCCGGCCATTAGGAATCTCTAGTAAATGCTCAAAAATATACACCACACAGAGAAAAATCTTATTTGATTTGAAAAGAAAAAAAAAAAAACCACAAACAAAAATTCGGACTCCATCTTTATTATAAAGATCCGAAGTAGTCCACAACGAAGGTCCCACGATGCTTGATCGGCTCTAACGTACTCCACAACGAAGGTCCCATGACGCTCCATCGCCTCTGCTCAATCCAGAGACTGCAGCAAGGGATCAAGTGTCCTCTTCCTACAGTCTCTGGGGTCAGAGTTATGGTGCACTGTATGGCAATTATCTGTCATACAGCGCACCATGACTATGATCCCAGAGACTACAACAAGAGGACACTTGATCCCTTGTTGCACCCACCCATACATCCACGCATGCGCACACACATCCATCCATGCACACATTCATCCATGCACGCATCCACACACATCCATCCCCATACATCCTCATGCATGCACACTCACATCCACGCATGCACACTCACATCCACGCATGCACACTCACATCCACGCATGCACACTCACATCCACGCATGCACACTCACATCCACGCATGCACGCACATCCACGCACGATCCACACATGCATGCACACATCATTCCATGCACACATCCACACACAAATACATGCACACACACAACCATCCATCCATGCAATATTCAAGCACGCACACATCCATCCATCCATGCAATATTCAAGCACGCATCCATCAATGCACGCACCCACACATCCATCCATGCACGCACCCACACATCCACGCATGCACACATCCATCCATGCAAACACATCTATCCATGCACACATCCATCCACGCATCCATCCATGCACGCACACATCCACGAATCATCCATACATGCATGCACACATCCATGCACACATACATCTATGTATGCACAAATACACGCACGCATCCATCCATGTACACATCCATCCATGCAATATCCATGCACGCACACATCCATCCACCCATGGATGCACCCATCCATCTACCCATGCATGCACCCATCCACCCACCCATCCATCCATGCACGCACACACATCCATGCGCACACACATATCCAACCACCCATGCATGCACCCATCCATCCAACCATCCATGCATGCATCCACTCACCCATCCATCCTTACCTCATTCACCGATGAGAAGGAGCAGCCCAGGAGAGGAGGGGCAAACACCATCGCAGAGGAGGCTGGCACGCACACATCCATCCATGCACACACACATCCATGCACACATCCATCCACCCATGCATCCATGCACCCACTCACCCATCCATCCACCCATGCATGCATGCACTCATCCATCTATCCACCCATGCATGTATGCACCCACTCATCCATCCATCCATCCTTGCCTCATCCACCGATGAGGAGGAGGAGCCCGGGAAAGGAGGAGGGGCCCACATCGTCGCAGGAGGCTGACCGGAGGGTGCTTGACGCCGGGAGGTGAGGGGGAAGACACGGGACACAGAAGTGGGGGGGGGGGGGGGGGGCAGTCAGCTTCCTCAGCCCACCGACAGATGAATGAGTTTTACCACTGGGCAGGGGTGGGGATTGGGGGGAATGGGATTGGAGAGCTCCAATCAGATCTGGATGGTTTACTCGCTCTGATCGGCAGTTTCAATTTCAAATGCCAATCAGAGCGAGTTTAGCCATGGGGGAGCTAAGCCACCCTCCCTGGGCTAAAGTATGGGTCCTTGCGATCCTGCAGCTCCGGTGACTTGTCACTGACCCTGTCACTGGAGCTGCAGGACTGCAAAGCAGCCATTACGTTATAGAGACGTCATAGATCAGGAATGCACAGACTTTCATGACGTCTCTATAACGTTATAGGTCGGGAAGGGGTTAAATTTATATAAAAAAAAAAATAAATAAAGGATTAGGATCTGGTTTCCAGTAATTTTTAGATACAGGTCCTGTAATTTATATCTGATTGGACTACCTCTCCATGTACCTTGGTGTTTATAGGGTTGTATAGATATAACTGTAAATGCATATATTTCCTAAAAGATCTTTGCACGCAACCTCCTTGGTCTTGATCTATCCTGTTAACCTCATAAGTTCTTTGGTAAAATGCACATTACATATCAGCTATACCTTATAACTATTTTGTACCATCATAATTATCTATAATTCTGTGAGCACTGTCCAAATCCACCGTGTGGTTTCTTAATATGTTCCCCAATTTTTAAACCTTCTGTAATCACATCTATTTAAATAAACTGAATTTTCACATATTAGACTTTGTGACCATATTTTCTTTCCGTTAATTCTGGTAGGAACATAATCCTCAGAAGGGGCTGAGGAAACAAATCTATCAGCATTCAATTAAAAAAAAAAAAAAACTTTTCTTTAATAAGCCTGTGATATATCGGACCCCCCTAAAGGTTCTGGTGTTACTTCTGCCCACAGACCATAAAGAGCTTAAGCTGTTTAGCATAAACAATGTATTTTTTAATCTATTAGGTTTATAACATGTAATTTGCACCCACTACCATGATCTTCTTTCAAAGGGTGTTAACTAGCCTTTAGATTTGTGAAGTCTGAAATCTCTGCAGCTGTCAGATCCTCTCTCACGTCCCTGTGAGTGACATGAAATGATATCCTGTCCCCCACATCCCACATGCACTGAGCTTTTAATAAACATGACCCACAGAATAAACAGTGGGCATACAAAAATAAAGAGAATTGTGCTAAGCTAGTGGCCCCATACTTTATCCAGGTTTATCTATGCCCCAAAGCCACATATACAGGCATTCAGAACCTCGAGTACTCACAACCATTTACAGAACTCCCATAAAAGTTAGTGGAGATAACACACATGGCCACTTCTCCATCCAGAGCAGTCTGGGACAGAAGACCTCCATTCTGTTGCAGGGGATCTACCAGAGGATTTGGCCTTGCTGAGGTTTACACAGTTTTGTCATTTTCACTCTTTAACCTCTAAATGTGATTTTAAAGAAACCTAGAGGGAAACAGAGTAGAGTGATACACTAACGGAGGGAGAGAGAAAAGTGTTTGGGTTCCCCTAATCGATGATGGGCACAATTCCTGTACAGAGAGACTACTGCTGCCCAATGGCTGGTGGAGGAGGTCCTCCAGGAAATACTGGATAAAGCAGAAATCAGGTTAAAGCAGGTTGCACTGCTAAATAAATTGGCATTCAACAACAGGAGTTGTTAAAGGGATCCTGTCACCCCCAAAACACCTGTAAACCTATTAAAACCTGTCCCTAGAGCATATTAACACTATCCCTACACTCTTTTTACCTCCTAAATGCAGTAAGTGACATTGAATAAAAACGTTTTATAAGTACCTGATTAGTGATAATGAGTGACTATCTATTCATAGTCACTCATCAAGACTGCCCCTCTGCTTCATATCACGCCTATTCAGGCGTGATCGTCAGCCTAGATTCAAATTGCCGCCTCCCTGCCGTGCCCTGTCTCGTCCGAGGCTGCAGTGTGGCTGGTGACGCGATCCGCGTCATTCCCGGCGCCTGGTGACGTATTTAGACCGGCGCCGCGCTGTCAGCTTCAAAATGCGCACTGCGCATGCCCAATGCGCATGCGCAGTGCGCATTTTGAAGCTAACAGCGCGGCGCCGGTCTAAATACGTCACCAGGCGCCGGGAATGACGCGGATCGCGTCACCAGCCACACTGCAGCCTCGGACGAGACAGGGCACGGCAGGGAGGCGGCAATTTGAATCTAGGCTGACGATCACGCCTGAATAGGCGTGATATGAAGCAGAGGGGCAGTCTTGATGAGTGACTATGAATAGATAGTCACTCATTATCATCACTAATCAGGTACTTATAAAACGTTTTTATTCAATGTCACTTACTGCATTTAGGAGGTAAAAAGAGTGTAGGGATAGTGTTAATATGCTCTAGGGACAGGTTTTAATAGGTTTACAGGTGTTTTGGGGGTGACAGGATCCCTTTAAGTATGTATGTATGCCACAGGGTGTTTTTGCCGCGGTTTTCCTGCGGTTTCCGCATGCAGAAAACCATTGGTTTTATGTTAATTTATGCTAATTTGTTCCTGCGGTTGGGCTTCCCAGCAAAACCAACGTGTTTACAAAAACGCTGTGCACACACATTGGTTTTGCAAGTGTCAAGAACTGTCAAATCCCTGCGTTTTTGGTGCGGATAGCAAACAATTGACATGTTCATTCTTTCTACGTTTTTGGTGCAGTCAATGGGAAAAACGCAGTAAAAACGCAGCATCAAAAACGCAGGTAAAACGCACAAAAAACGCAGTAAAAACGCGCAAAAAACACACAAAAAACGCAGACAAGATCATAGCATTCTCCTGTCAAGGACTCTAGGATCCTCAGGTTTCCCTGCGTTCATGACTGCACAAAAAACGTCCTGTGGGCACATACCCTAAGGTTATTCACAACCTGTTTCAATACAGAACGGACATCATTATCAAGCGCAAAATACCAAGTGTACAAGATAAAACGTAACCAACATGGGTGGGCATTTCATCAGACACGGAGGAAGGATTAGGAGGGTAAATTAATGTTGGGAGAGGAAAAGAAAAGATTTTTAAAAAAGGGGGATGGCGTGCAAAAAACATAGAATACAGTTGGTGAGAAAAAGGAAGGAAACATAAGAAAAAAATATAAAAAGTTAAATAAGGTGACTCTTCTCAAGTGTTTCTCTCTCCTTCCTGATTCTGGCTGAGTTCTTGCCTCAATCATTCATGCCTTCTATTTCACTATGTCAGCTGAACTGTCCTCCCCTCCCCTTTTATCAAACATCCCTGTGTTTTTGGCACCCATTTTAGGCTTTTGAACCCAGATTAAATTGCATATTGTACATTTTTTTGCACTTGAAAAACACGTTTGGTCATAATTGAGTTGCGTTGTGAATAAAAATGTTATACTCCTATTGTTGAAGATCAATATATTCAGCAGCACAGATCACGTTAATGTCATTTATTATTTAAAATCTAGAAATTAAATTTTGTTGCTTTTTTGTGACTTTTCGGTGTTTAAAAAGATGACTACAATTATGGCAGATGGGTAAACTGTGGCCAATTAATCTGATAGGAATGTTTATCAACTGTATTGGTAAAAATGTCAGCAGTCAGGTTGTCTTGGGTGTGTGCTTTCAGATTAACATATAAAGAATTGACTTAACAGCACTACACAGCGGCCTCACAAAGAGCTAACCTCTGTGGGACAATATGAATGCACACATCTTACTGCTAAAAAAAAAAAAAAATTATTATTCTACTGTTAATCTACCTTCAGAATAAATATCACAAATTAAAAAAGGGCAGAAACATTTGATTTATTTGTAATTTGGAGTTAGCAGAAAAAACACCTTAAAGGGAACCTGTCACCTAGATAAAGCCCCCCAGGCTATAACAATATGTCCCTGGACCTTAGCATCGCTGCTAAGGTAAACATCAGGTTTCTATGTGGCCACGCCTCGCAGCGCTGTGTGCTGCTATGATAAACATCGGGTTGCTATGGGGCCTGCAGTCCCAGAAATAACTCATTTGGTGTCATACCACAGGAAGGCTGCACAGCAGAGCGGAGAGAGCCAGGCTGGGGGCCAGAAATTTGATTTCAATATCACGCCCATCGGGGCGTTATTCAGGATGCTGGAGGCGGCGAGAGGGACACAGAGAGGACGCCCAGCGTGGCTAGCAATGGTAGCCCCCCGGTTCATTAACATACACCCCACTAGGGTATGAATACATTTTATTATATACTCACAGGCTAGTTAGAGTAGTAATAGGAAGGTCCAGGGACAGATAGTGATAGCCTGGGGGGCTTTATCTAGGTGACAGGTTCCCATTAAAAGTAAATGGGTAATCCTTGGGCAATTTTTATCAGCAATTACCATATATACTCGTGTATAAGCCGACCCGTTTATAAGCCGACCCCCCTACTTTTGCCCCCAAAACCTGGGAAAACCTATTGACTCGTGTATAAGCCGAGGGTGGACCCCAGCACAGGTATACAGCCCCCAGCAGTGTGGTATACAGCAGCCCCCGTGGTGGTGTATACAGCAGCCCCCGTGGTGGTGTATACAGCAGCCCCCGTGGTGGTGTATACAGCAGCCCCCGTGGTGGTGTATACAGCAGCCCCCGTGGTGGTGTATACAGCAGCCCCAGTGGTGGTGTATACAGCAGCCCCAGTGGTGGTGTATACAGCAGCCCCAGTGGTGGTGTATACAGCAGCCCCAGTGGTGTAACGCGCCCAGTGGTGTGTATACAGCAGCCCCAGTGGTGGTGTATACAGCAGCCCCAGTGGTGGTGTATACAGCAGCCCCAGTGGTGGTGTATACAGCAGCCCCAGTGGTGGTGTATACAGCAGCCCCAGTGGTGGTGTATACAGCAGCCCCAGTGGTGGTGTATACAGCAGCCCCAGTGGTGGTGTATACAGCAGCCCCAGTGGTGGTGTATACAGCAGCCCCAGTGGTGGTATATACAGCAGCCCCAGTGGTGGTATATACAGCAGCCCCAGTGGTGGTATATACAGCAGCCCCAGTGGTGGTATATACAGCAGCCCCAGTGGTGGTATATACAGCAGCCCCAGTGGTGGTATATACAGCAGCCCCAGAGGTATATACAGCAGCCCCAGAGGTATATACAGCAGCCCCAGAGGTAGTATACAGCAGCCCCAGAGGTATATACAGCCCCAGTGGTAGTATACAGCAGCCCCAGAGGTATATACAGCCCCAGTGGTAGTATACAGCAGCCCCCAGGGGGTATATAGCAGCCCCCAAATGCTGGCACTCTCCCCCCTTGTAAGCCCCCCCCCGCTGCTTATCTTACCATCCCGGTCTTCTGCTCAGCGCCGCTCCTCGGTGCTCCGTTCTCCATGCTCCGTCCTCGCTGCATCCGGAATCCCCGGCCGTCGCGCGATGACGTCATATGCCTGCGACGGCCGGAGATCCCGGATGTAGCAGGACGGGAGCATGAAGAACGGAGCACCGAGGAGGGCGCTGTGCAGAAGACCGGAATGGTAAGATACGCAGCCGGGGGGGGCCCTTACAAGGGGGGAGAGTGCCAGCATTTGGGGGCATATATGCACTGGTTCCCCCTGCCGCTGATTGACAGGGGGAAGCAGTGCATATATAATGAGCGGCCCCGACTACCGTATTGACCCGTGTATAAGCCGAGGGGGAGACTTTTCAGCCCAAATTTTGGGCTGAAAAACTCGGCTTATACACGAGTATATACGGTACTTTGAAGTAAAAATGGCATTTTGAAACTACAATATAGATCCGTGTAACTGCAGCGGTGTCAAAAATGGAATTACAGAATGGAAAACTTATAATGGACAGCAGTTGTTTTTTATTGTATTACTTTGGTAGTTCAGAACGTCACATGTACGATAACCACATTCAAGCTCACTTTGTATTAGGTCTATGATTTACCTTAGGACAATGCTTTGGCAACACATACTGCTGTGCCAATATGCATGTTTTATGTTTACTAACTAAAAAGGACTTCAGCTCCATTTACCTGAACAGACCAGCAGCACTAGAAGACCAGAGTCCAGTAGAGTTACTGATCGGCAGTTGTTGAAAAGTCTGCTAGACCTGCAAACTGTGCTAAATGGTGCACACTGAGTGAAATGTAGGAGATTGTTACCCACAGTGCAGGTCCTATTTATATAGGAAAATGCGCTGCTAAAAGACCATGTGACCTAACAGGCATTTTGCTCATTTCGTGAAACAATTGTCCCTAGAACGCTAATTTATGATAACACATTTAGGATACAATAGCACATTAAGTTCTAGAACTTGAATAGATGCTTATACAGTTAGAAATGTAACACGGATGCTTCACATTAGTACTGGTGTAATTTGATGTCATCCTACAAAGAACACACACTAATATTATATACATTTTATATATATATATATATATATATATATAACACACACACACACACACTAGATGGTGGCCCGTTTCTAAAGAATCGGGTATTCTAGCCTATGGTTATTAGGGTATAGCGGGGCTGAGTGGTTAGCAGACTATACAGCGGCTGAGTGGTTAGCAGAGTATACGGAGGCTCAGTGGCTAATAGTCTGCTTTAGGGCAGAGTGCAGTGGTCAGGGGCAGAGTGCAGTGGTCAGGGGCAGAGTGCAGTGGTCAGGGGCAGAGTGCAGTGGTCAGGGGCCCGATGCAATTGCATCGGGAGCGCGGTGAAATGAATTGTGTGTATAGAGGCGGGTCAGTGGGTAGTATACAGGGGGCTCTGAGGGTAGCAGATTATACAGGCAGCTCTGTGGGTAGCAGAGTATACAGGCAGCTCTGTAGATAGAGTATAATGTGGCGGGAGGCTGGAGGGGTGAGGAGAGGTGGCGCTGGAGGGGTGAGGAGAGATGCGTCTGGAGGGGTGAGGAGAGAGGAGGCTGGAGCGGCGACATGAGTGTTCGGCACACCTCTGCTCCTCTAGGCTGCACACATCACGGCAGTCGTCTCCCGCCCGTGATGTGTGATTTAGGCAGTGTATAGGCGGCCGTAAGCGTGGCGGGGCTGCCCGAGTCCCACTTCGCTTAGGGCCGGCATGTTGGTCCACTGTGGACAGGTGTAGCGCTGTGGTGACGTCACTTTGGCGATGACAAAGTGACGGAAGTGCTGGCTAAAGTGACAGAAGTGAGCCTTCGGGTTTTATATATTAGATATAGCAGTACTATGGTATATGGCGGTACAGTATAGCAGAACTATAGTATATGGCAATATATTACAGTATATGTACAGGTGGACTATAGTATATGGGGGTATTCTATAGCACATGTATAGCAGCGCTATGGTATATGGCGGTACATTACAGTACATGTATAGCAGCGCTATGGTATATGGTGGTACATTACATTACATGTATAGCAGCGCTATAGTATATGGCGATACATTACATTACATGTATAGCAGCACTATAGTATATGACAGTATATTACAGTATATGTAGAGTTTTACTATAGTATATGGTGGAATTTTATAGCACATGTATAGCAGCACTATAGTATATGGCCATACTCTGCTCCCCCCCCCCACCCCCCCCCCCCCGCCCTCCCTTCAAAAAAAAAAAAAAAAAAAATCCCCAGTGAGGATACTCACGTGTCCGCCGGCTCGCTCCACCTTCGTCTTCTAGGTCCTACAGGGGTTTAGGACCCGTCGTTGCCTGGGAAACCGTTTAGCTGATTGGTCACATGACCGCTAACTGGCAGGGGGGTAGGATGGATTAGGGGGCAGGAATGTGACGGGGGGTGGAGTGGTGGCAGGATGGAGCGAGCGGGGCAGGATGGTGGCGGCGGGCCAGGATGGTAGCGGGGGGGCAGGATGGAGCCGGCGGGCGGGGCAGGATGGTGCTGGCGGGGCAGGATGGTGGCAGGGGGTAGGATGAAGCGAGCAGGGCAGGATGGAGGGAGCAGGACAGGATAGTGGCGGGGGGGCAGGATGGAGCTGGCGGGGGGGCAGGATGGAGGCGGCGGGGGGGGGCAGGATGCAGCCGAGGGGGGGATGGGGGGCAAGATGGAGGCGGCGGGGGGGCAGGATGAAAGCATTGTGGGGGGGGGGGGGGGGGATGGAAGCGGCGGGGGGGGCAGGATGGAGCCAGCGTGGGGGGGCGAGATGCAGCCGGGGGGGGGGGCAGGATGCAGCCGAAGGGGGCAGGATGGAGGCGGCGGGGGGGGGGGGGGGCAGGATGGAGGTGGCGGGGGGGGGGCAGGATGGAGGCGGCGGGGGGGGCAGGATGGAGCCAGCGGGGGGGCAGGATGTTGGTGGCGGGGGGGGGGGCAGGATGGAGGCGGCGTGGGGGCAGGATGTTGATGGCGGGGGGGGGGCAGGATGGAGGCGGCGTGGGGGCAGGATGGAGCCGGTGGGGGGGCAGGATGGAGCTGGTGTGGGGGGGCAGGATGGCGGCGGGGGGGCAGGATGGAGTCAGCGGGGGGGGGCAGGATGGAGCCGGTGGGGGGGCAGGATGGAGCTGGTGTGAGGGGGGCAGGATGGAGTGGGCAGGGGGGGCAGGATGGAGCTGGTGTGGGGGGGGCAAGATGGAGCGGCGGGGGGGGGGGCAGGATGGTGCTGGCGGGAGGGCAGGATGGAGGCGGTGGGGAGGGCAGGATGGAGCTGGTGTGTGTGTGTGGGGGGCAGGATGGAGCCAGCGAGGGGGGCAGGATGGAGCCAGCGGGGGGGGCAGGATGGAGCCAGCGGGGGGGCAGGAAGGAGGCGGCGTGGGGGCAGGATGGAGCCGGTGGGGGGGCAGGATGGAGCTGGTGTGTGGGAGGGGGGCAGGATGGAGTGGGCGGGGGGGCAGGATGGAGCTGGTGTGGGGGGGGGCAGGATGCAGCTGGTGGAGGGGGCAGGATGCAGCCGAGGGGGGTGGGCCAGGATGGAGGCGGTAGGGAGGGCAGGATGGAGCTGGCGGGAGGGCAGGATGGAGGCGGTGGAAAGGGCAGGATGGAGCTGGTGTGTGTGGGGGGGCAGGATGGAGCTGGTGGGGGGGGGGGGCAGGATGGAGCCAGTGAGGGGGGCAGGATGGAGCCAGCGAGGGGGGCAGGATGGAGCAGGTGTGGGGGGGGCAGGATGGAGTCGGCGGGGGCCAGGATGGAGCTGGTGTTGAGGGGGGGGGGTCAGGATGGAGGCGGGGGGGGGGGGGGGGGGGGTCAGGATGGAGGCGGTGGGGGGGTGGATGGTGCGGGCGAGGGGTGCAGGATGGAGCCGGTGGGGGGGCAGGATGGAGTTGGGGGGGGCAGGATGGAGCTGAGGGAGGGCTATGGAGGGGAGGGGGGGGGCAGGTTGGAGCCGGTGGGAGGTAGGGGCAGGATGGTGGTGGCAGGGGGAGGGGCAGGATGGATGAGAGGATACACAGGCGTGTGCCGGCTTGCAGGACCTGTTGATGTCTGGGAAACCAATCAGGTGATCCCAAGCAACCACAGGTCCTCAAGGCATGGAGCTAGAGGAGGTAGATGGAGGGCGCCGGTGGACGGGTGAGTATCTTCTATGAGTTTTTTTTTTAATTAGAAGCAAGCAGGGGGGGGGGGCCACAGGACCCGCGGGGGGGGCAGGACGACCCGGGGGGGGGGGGAGGAGGCAGGACGACCCGCGGGGGGGGGGGGCAGGACGACCCGCGGGGGGGGGGGCAGGATAACCCACGGGGGGGGCAGGATGACCCGTGAAGGGCGCGGGGGGGGCAGGAGGATGCGCGGGGGGGCAGGAGGAGCCGCGGGGAGGCAGAACGACCCGCGGGGGGCCCGGAGCAGTGGCGGGGGGCAGGACCGTGGGGGAGCAGAAACAGCAGCGGGGGGCCCGCAGGAGCCGCGGGGGGGGCCGCAGGAGCGGGCGAAACCTCCGAGAGTGGAACGTTCTTCCGACGTTTCCTGTAGCTAGGCGTCGCCCCGGCTAGCCCGCAGCGGTGACGTCACCACCATGGTCCGGAGGCCATCACGGAAGTAACCTTCGGGTTTTCCGGAAGTGGCCTTCGGCTTTTATATATTAGATACAGACACACACACACACACAGTATACAGACACACACACACAGTATACAGACACACACACACACAGTATACAGACACACACACACACAGTATACAGACACACACACACAGTATACAGACACACACACACACAGTATACAGACACACACACACACACAGTATACACAACACACACAGTATACACACACACAGTATACACACACACATATACAGTACAACAGTATACACACACAGTATACACACACAGTATACACACACAGTATACACACACAGTATACACACACAGTATACACACACAGTATACACACACAATACAGTATACACACAGTATACACACACAGTATACAACACACACAGTATACACACACACACACAGTATACACACACACACACACAGTATACACACACACACAGTATACACACACACACAGTATACACACACACACACAGTATACACACACAACAAATATATACAGTATACACACATACAGTATATACTATACAGTATACACATATACAGTATACTCACACACACATACAGTATACACACATACAGAATACACACACTATATAGTATATACACAGAGTATACACACACACATACAGTATACACACACATATCCAGTAGACACACACAAAGTATACACACATACAGTATATACACACATATATAGTATACACACATAGAGTATACACAAACACAGTAAACACACATACAGTATACACATACAATATACACACACAAATATACAGTATACACAGTATACAGACACACATATATACAGTATACACACACATAGAGTAAACACAAACATACAGTATAGAGACATAGTATACAGACATACAGTATACACACACACACACACACACAGTATACACACACAGTATACACACACAGTATACACACAGACATACAGTATACACACACATATACAATATATACACATATACAGTATACACAGTATACAGACACAACAGTATACAGACACACACAGTATACAGACACACACAGTATACAGACACACACAGTATACAGACACACACACACAGTATACAGACACACACACAGTATACACACACACACACAGTATACACACACACACACAGTATAACACACACACACAGTATACACACACACAGTATACACACACACAGTATACACACACACACGTATACACACACACAGTATACACACACACATACAGTATACCATACAGTATACATACAGTATACACACTATACTATACTCACACACACATACAGTATACACACATACAGAATACACACATATATAGTATATACACAGAGTATACACACACACAGTATACACACATATCCAGTAGACACACAAAGTATACACACATATACAGTATATACACACATATACAGTATATACACCATACAGTATCACACATACAGTATACACACACACAGTATACACCACACACAGTATACACACAGTATACAGTACACACACAGTATACATACACACACAGAGTAAACACATATATACAGTATAGAGACATGTACAGTATACACACACATACAGTATACAGACACACAGTATACACACACAGTATACACACACACAGTATACACACACACAGTATACACACACACATACAGTATACACACATACAGTATACTCATACAGTATACACACAATATACAGTATACTCACACACACATACAGTATACACATACAGAATACACACATATATAGTATATACACAGAGTATACACACACACATACAGTAGACACACACAAAGTATACACACATATACAGTATATACACACATACAGTATACACACATACAGTATACACACATATACAGTATACACACACAAAATATACAGTACACACAGTATACATACACACACATATAGAGTAAACACATATATACAGTATAGAGACATATACAGTATACACACACATACAGTATACAGACACAGTATACACACACATACAGTATACAGACACACATATACAGTATACACACACACAGTATACACACATATACAGTACAAACACATACAGTATACACATAGTATATACACACATACAGTATACACACACACATACAGAATACACACAGTATATACACACATACAGTATACACACACAGTATACACACACACATACAGTATACACAGACACAGTATACACAGACACAGTATACACACACACATACAGTATACACAGACAGTATACACAGACACAGTATACACACACAGTATACACACACAGTATACACATACATACAGTAACACACACATACAGAATACACACACATACAGAATACACACATATTCAGTATACACATATATTTAGTATACACATATATTTAGTATACACAGACAGTATACACACACATATAGAGTATACACATATATACAGTATACACACATATACAGTATACAGAAACACAGTATACACACATACAGTATACACACACACATACAATATATACACACACAGTATACACACACACAGTATACACACACAGTATACACACACAGTATACACACACAGTATACACACACAGTATACAACACAGTATACAGACACAGTATACAGACACACAGTATACAGACACACACAGTATACAGACACACACAGTTACAGACACACAGTATACAGACACACACAGTATACAGACACACACAAGTATACAGACACACACAGTATACAGACACACACAACAGTATACAGACACACACAGTATACACAAAACACACACAGTATACAGACACACACAGTATACACACAGTATACACACACATCAGTATACACACAACCGTATACACACACATATACAGTATACAACACATACAGTATACACACAATAATACAGTATACACACACAGTATACACATATACAGTATACACACACATAACAATATACAGTATACACACACATTACATACAGTATACACACATACAGTATACACACATACAGTATACACACACACACACATAGTATACACACACACATACAGGATACACACACACATACAGTATACACACACATACAGTATACAGTATACACACACACACAGTATACACACACACATACAGTATACACACACACACACATAATCTCACTCTTCAGTGCAGGAGACTGTATGAAGAAGCCGCAGATCTCCTCTCTATCTGTGTGTGATCAGAGCTGTCTCCTCAGCTCTGCAGCATTTCCGGGTCCCTGAAGACTACATCTCCCATCATGCACCGCGGTTCCTCCCTTGTGACGCCATGATCCTGGAAGCAGTGAGGAATGTAAGGGGGAGGTGGCACCAGACTATTATTGTGTGAATGAGGTGGTCTCCTTGGGCTTGTTCCGGCCACCCTTGGGCTCAGCAGACACCTTAATGGATGCGGCTGGGGCTGGGTGTGTGGTGCGGACATGCCCCTTAGTTACCCGACCGCAGCCTTGGTTACCAAGCTCTCCGGGGAGCGTGGAGGGGAGACCGGGGAGTGTGGAGGGAGATGACCCTAACGCACTTCCGTAAGTTTGGCAGCCACGTCCACGACGACGGAAGTAGCGCCGAAAATGACGGAAGTGTGCTACGGCAATTATATATTAGATATATACATACACACATATATATACATACACACATATATACATACACACTCATATATCAATACCATATCGATTGGACAATATGAGCCTTTTGGCTCAAGCAAGGGAGCGGCAGTGCTGCAGGGGGGCGGAGCCCTGCACACATTGGCCTCCTGTCCGCACCATGTCGCCACCTGCCTCCAGAGCCCCAGGTACAGTGATATATCAATCACTGCCGGACACCGCCAGCAACACCCCCCCCCCATGCATGCCACCTGCCACTGCCAGCAACATATATATATGAGATGTGCTGGAAGAAGGGAGTATTGTCCCGAAACGTTGCCAAATACACCTGAAGGCCCAATAAAGGCGATAGGTAATAGAAGCAAAGGAGTGCTGCAGTCGTTTATTTAATATATATATATATATACACACAGTGCCTACAAGTAGTATTCAACCCCCTGCAGATTTAGGTGGTTTGATAAGATGCAAATAAGTTAGGGCCTTCAAACTGCAAACGAGAGTAGGATTTATTAACAGAAGCATAAATCTTACAAACCAAAAAGTTATGTTGCTCAGTTGAATTTTAATAAATTTTAAACATAAAAGTGTGGGTCAATTATTATTCAACCCCTAGGTTTAATATTTTGTGGAATAACCCTTGTTTGCAATTACAGCTAATAATCGTCTTTTATAAGACCTGATAAGGCTGGCACAGGTCTCTGGAGTTATCTTGGCCCACTCATCCATGCAGATCTTCTCCAAGTTATCTAGGTTCTTTGGGTGTCTCATGTGGACTTCAATCTTGAGCTCCTTCCACAAGTTTTCAATTGGGTTAAGGTCAGGAGACTGACTAGGCCACTCAATCACCTTGATTTTTTCCCTCTTGAACCAGGCCTTGGTTTTCTTGGCTGTGTGCTTTGGGTCGTTGTCTTGTTGAAAGATGAAATTACGACCCATCTTAAGATCCTTGATGGAGGAGCGGAGGTTCTGGGCCAAAATCTCCAGGTAGGCCGAGCTATCCATCTTCCCATGGATGCAGACTAGATGGCCAGGCCCCTTGGCTGAGAAACACCCCCACAGCATGATGCTGCCACCACCATGCTTGACTGTAGGGATGGTATTCTTGGGGTCGTATGCAGTGCCATCCAGTCTCCAAACGTCACGTGTGTGGTTGGCACCAAAGATCTCGATCTTGGTCTCATCAGACCATAGAACCTTGAACCAGTCTGTCTCAGAGTCCTCCAAGTGATCATGAGCAAACTGTAGACGAGCCTTGACATGACGCTTTAAAAGTAAAAGTACCTTACGGGCTTGTCTGGAACGGAGACCATTGCGGTGGAGTACGTTACTTATGGTATTGACTGAAACCAATGTCCCCACTGCCATGAGATCTTCCTGATGCTCCTTCCTTGTTGTCCTTGGGTTAGCCTGGACTCTTTCGACAAGCCTGGCCTCGGCACGGGAGGAAACTTTCAAAGGCTGTCCAGGCCGTGGAAGGCTAACAGTAGTTCCATAAGCCTACCACTTCCGGATGATGCTCCCAACAGTGGAGACAGGTAGGCCCAACTCCTTGGAAAGGGTTTTGTACCCCTTGCCAGCCTTGTGACCCTCCACGATCTTGTCTCTGATGGCCTTGGAATGCTCCTTTGTCTTCCCATGTTGAGCATGTATGAGTGCTGTTCACAAGTTTGGGGAGGGTCTTAAATAGTCAGAAAAGGCTGGCAAAAGAGATAATTAATCCACATATGTGAAGCTCATTGTTCTTTGTGCCTGAACTACTTCTTAATACTTTAGGGGGACCAAACAGAATGCTGGTGGTTTGAGGGGTTGAATAATAAATGACCCCCTGAATTAACTTTTAATGCTTTAAAAAAAAAAAAAAAAAGTAAAATCTTTTTGGCTGCAGTGCATTTCCCACTTCCAGGCTGATCTACAGTCCAAATGTCACAATGCCAAGTTAATTCCGCATGTGTCAACCAGCTAAATCTGCATGAGGTTGAATACTACTTGTAGGCACTATATATGAATGAGATGTATATTATTATATATATATATATATATATATATATATTATATATATATATTATATATATATATATATATATATATATATATATCGATGTCGGAATTTTGTCCATCTGGACCCCACAAAAACTATTTCCCTTTCCAGATATTGAGAGAGCCAAAATTTGAGCTCGATCAAACGACGTTAACCCGTGCCACTCGTCACTCAAAGTTTGAAAAAAATCCAAATTTTTGGCCAAAAAGCTAACATATGGAGCCATAACTCCAGAACGGTAAATAATAAAAACACGCTTAATATCTCAAAAGAAAGCTAATGTTGTTCTTCAAAATTTATATTTTAAACATAATTGTTATTTTAAGTCAAACTGAGTTACAACAGCTTTTAGCCCCAAGAACGTGACCTGGTACCACTAGGAGCATACTTCGTATATTTTGTTATTAAGTGCTAAATTTTGTTTTTTTTTGGTATATTTTTGAGTTTAAAGTAGAAATATAATAAAAAAAAAACAAGTAATACTGATAAGTCTAATGACATTTTTTATTTTAAAATATGAAAATGAGGCATATAATACATACAAAACAGACACAGAAAAGATACAGACGTAGTACCTACATGAGTTGATAATTTTACATAGTTATCTAATCTATTCTAGAGCTTTTGTTAAAGTAGTTTTTGAAACGTCAGAATATAATGCTCGGCATTTGCTTACAACTTGCAGGACATATTGCTTTTGTTCATCTTTTGTCAGAAGGTCGTTAAAGTCGGTTATTAATTTAACACCACGCTCAGCCATATCATTAACTACTTTTAATGTTTTGACAATTTTCAATCTTTCTTGGAAGTCATTATTTTAGGGCCAGGTGTTTGGATTTTGTCTTAGGAAATCTGTTTTTATATTAAATCGGTCAAAGAATGTAAACGTTTCTTTGGTAAGTAAATTTACCAATCCTCCATCAACTACCTCTTTTAATTTTTCTTTCCTAACTTTTAAAATTTGGTCAGGGCTATTTCTGCAATGTCGTGTCACATTCTTTATAGTCTAACAGACTATGCAAAATACCTAAATCTTGCTTTGGTACAAGATGAGCTTTTAGAGCATTGAACCAAGCTTTACAATAAATTTTAACTAGGAAAACAGAAATAGCACGCACAGAAGTTTCTTCTTCTTTAGACATCTTAAATTGACGACAAAAAATTAACATTTTTTTTTTTTAAATATATCTTTATTGAAATTTTTCAGATAAAGGAAATAAATGTGTAACAATAATATGTAAAACATTGTTTTCACAGGAGAGATTAGTATGTATGAAATCGAATGAGAACAAGTCATAAAGCATATTCATGGTCACTATGACTTAAAACAAAACTCTCCTGTACATTTGAAGAGGAGAAATCTCCTAGTAATAAAGGAGCAAAAATAGGAATCTCCATTTTTTAGTAAGAAAAAACATAAGATAGAAGGAATTTATTTACAGAGTCATAAACAAATTATCTATGACCAGAGCCAGTCCAACAGGGGGGAGGGAGAGAGAAGGGAATGACAGGATGATAGTTGAAGGGGAGCTCGGAAGGGAGGCATGAAGAAAGAGAAAAGGGATGAAATATTAGGGGGGGGGGGAGGAAATAAAGGAGTGAGTAATAGATTAAGAAAAGGAAAAGAGTAAAAGACAAGGATGAGCAAGGTGTTCTAGGATGTCAAATAGGTGACGGTGATAAATATAGAGCGGTACAGGTGTTTCACCATTCAAGTAAAAAGTTCACTATAATTAGGGGCCTCCTTGAACAAGATCCAGTCTGTCCAGGTGTTTGTATATGCTGCTTGGGTTTGAGAAATATCGGCAGAAATCTCTTCAAATCGACGGAGGGTCTCCATCTCGGTGAACCACTCCAGAATAGAAGGAGGTAACTGTTCCCTCCAATGTCGGGGGATTACATTGCGTGCTGCGCAAAGGCAGAATCGGAGGATATCCTTCTTCTGTCTTTTCCAGGAGCCAGGGAGCAGAGAGAGCAGGGCCATCTCGGGGGAACCCTCCACGTGCCTACCTGTGACAAGGTTGTAGTTACGGATTACCTTCGTCCAGAAGTCTTTGATCAGGGGGCAAGTCCACCAGATATGAATCATCGTGCCAACTTCAAGACCGCATCTCCAACAGAGGGGGAGGTGGAGGGGGAAAACCGATGTAATCTGTCTGGGGTGAGATACCATCTGAGGCGTATCTTGTAGCACTTTTCAAGAGCTTCACAAGATCCTGAGGTTTTATGAGACATCATAAAACACCTTTCCCAGTCCTGAGCATCAATCGTCCTTCCCAGGTCGGCTTCCCAAGCTCGCTGGTAGCCGTGGGTTTCTGTCGCTGCTGCTCTAGAGAGGATGGAATATATGACTGAGATTCCTCTAGTGGGCCCCTGGTTGGCAGCGAATAACCTCTCAAGGGGGATAGTGTACATTCCGGGGCTCGTCGGAGGGGCAAAGAGCATATGAAAGAACGAAGTTGAAAATACTCCCACCATTTCAGCCTTACAGCCAGCGAAGACTTCTGCAAATCAGCAAACAAAGGGAGCTCACCATTGATTAGGATCTGGCCCACACGTGTATCATCCTCAGCACGCCATACGAGGAGGGATTGTTGGGTCATACCCGGGGGGAAAGCTGGGTTTCGGAAAATTGGGGTCAGGGTGCTGGTCAATGCTTTCCCAATCGATTCTCCCCAAGCCACTCGCCATGCTCTCAGTAGTTCGACAGTCAGGAAAGCTAATTGGTGGGAGGGAGGCAGGGCCTCTTTTGGGATCCACTGTAAGTGGCATAGTGGAATTGCGCTAGTGGATTGTTCAATCTGTATCCATTGTTTTGAATCTACTTTAAAATGCCAATCAATCAATCTTACAAGAATGGCAGCTAAACAATAACGCCGCAATTCCGGCAGTCCCATCCCTCCCGTTTCCTTCATGGATGACAGAACCCCAAGGCCCACTCGCGGTTTCATACCGTTCCATATGAATCCAGAAATTAATTTGCGCATGGTGAGGAAGAATGCCCCGTGTGGCCAAATAGGCACCGCCTGAAAAACATACAGGAATCTCGGAAGAATATCCATAGTTACCACATGGATTCTCCCCAGCCAAGATATCCTCAAGGGTCTGTAGGACTCCAGCAAGGTCCCCACTCGGTCCAAGAGAACCTTGTGGTTCAGGTTGAAGGCATTGTGCAGATCGGCAGGTAAGTTAATACCAAGGTACGAGATATGGCCCCGTTTCCAACGAAAGGAGAACCCTTTAGAGAGGGCGGACACTTCAGATGTGGGCAAGGAGACATTCAGCGCCTCGGATTTAGAATAGTTCACCTTAAAATTGCTAAGGTCACCAAACTTATCAAATTCGCATAACAAGGCGGGGAATGTCTCCCCGGGGCGAGTGACGTACAAAAGAACGTCATCGGCAAACAAAGCTGTTTTATGATGGATGTCACCAACTGAAATCCCGTGTATATCTCCATTGTCTCTTATGGCTTTCGCCAAATGCTCCATGACAATGACATAGAGCAATGGGGAAAGTGGGCAACCTTGCCTCGTACCATTCTTAACGGGGAATGATCCGGACAGACTACCATTAATGCGTACCTTGGCAGAGGGACAGGAGTACAGTGAAGTAACACCATTCATAAATTTAGTACCCAGGCCAATGTGTTTCAACGCCTCCCACAAGAAACTCCAGTGGACCCTGTCAAAGGCCTTTTCTGCATCTATGGACAGCAGACATAGAGGGGACTTCCACATCCTAGCCCTGTCAATCAAAAGAAAGGATCTAATGATGTTGTCCCGCGCCTCTCGGCCCTTAACAAAGCCCACTTGGTCAAGATGGACGATCGAGGGAAGCCTCAAAGACAATCTGTCGGCTAGAATCTTGGCGAATATCTTGACATCTATATTTAGCAAAGATATCGGTCGATAACTCGCTGCCACCGTATGGTCCTTGTTTGGCTTAGGGATCACACAGATGTGTGCCTCCAACGCTTGCGGCGGTAGCGTACTACCGTCTAAGAGTGCTTTGAATGCTGAGAGCATGTGAGGTCTCAAATCTTCGATTAGGGTCTTATAGAAAATGGGAGTGTAGCCGTCCGGGCCAGAACTCCTAGATGTTGGGGATGACCTAACAACGTTAGTTACCTCTTCTTCTGTGATGTCCTCTTCCAAAGAAAGAATGTCGTCATCAGACAAGGATGGAATATTAACCCCAGAAATATACTTCCGAATTTTAGCACGTAAGGCATCGGGATGCATGTCAAAAAACTTTCCTTTCAAAGAGTACAAGTCAGCATAAAAGTTTTGAAATACCCCAGCTATGTCCTCCGTGCTATGAACCATCTTACCCGTGGGAGTTTTAATGTGGGGGATATACGTGGGGCCACCTCGGGGGTGTAATAGCCTAGCTAGGGGCCTTCCACAACTATTGGCTTTCTTGTAAAAAAACGCCCTTGATCTCTCCTTAAATCTATCATATTTGTTGTCTAATAGATTTTTTAACTCTAATCGTTTGGATGTGAGTTCCACCAGAACCCCATGACTTCCCGAGGTCTTATGCGCCACTTCCAATCGGCCTATCTGGGAAAGCAATTCACTCAACCGTTCAGCTTGGTGTTTCTTCATCCTTGCCCCGTGCTTAATAAGCGTTCCCCTAAGAATACATTTAAGTGCTTCCCACTTAATGGTTGGAGAGGACGTGTCTGATTCATGAGTCTGAGAGAATGTTCGGATGTCAGATTTTAAGTCCTCCAGACAGACCACATCGGCTAAGAGGTGGCTATTTAACCTCCAGGACCATTCTCTCCTGGTCAGGCCGGGGACCTCAACGGATAAAAAAATGGGGCTATGATCCGAATGAAGAATATTGCCTATAGAGGCCTTCGGTGTCCATGAGAGGATTCCATGGCTGACCAGGAACAAATCAATACGACTGTAAGACCCGTGGACATTTGAGTAAAAAGTGTAGTCCTTTACAGCAGGATTAAGGACTCTCCATACATCGACTAACTGGAGCCTACACAATAGTCGTTGGAGTGCCGTGACACGTTTACGTGGAACCGCCCCCCGACCAGACGTAGTGTCCATGGACGGGTCGAGAACGAAGTTGAAATCCCCCCCAATGATGACCCGCCCCTCCGCGAAGTCAGACAATCTCGTCAGGAGGGACTTACACACCCTTGTCTGCTCCCTGTTAGGAAGATACCAATTGACTAAAGTCAACGGAGTACCAGAAACCAACATTTTGAGGAAAATGTAACGACCTCCTTTGTCGATCACCGAGTCCAGAATTTTGTAGGGCAGGTTCTTGTGGAGGGCTAAAATTAACATTTTTAAGCAGTAAATAGCCTTTGCCATCCACCTAGCGTGATGAATGGCTCCTGGAGTTCTAAAACCCACAACATTGCCGTCTAGTGATCCAACAAATACGAGAACCAACTGCAACAGCTCCTTGTAGTCATCTCTGGGGTGGCTCTCAGTTAATTTGGTCTCGAATTCAGAATTAATTGTTTTTTTTATTATATTTCTACTTTAAACTAAAAAATATACCAAAAAAAAAAAACAAAATGTATCACTTAATAACAAAATATACGAAGTATGCTCCTAGTGGTACCAGGTCACGTTCTTGGGGCTAAAAGCCGTTGTAACTCAGTTTGACTTAAAATAACAATTATGTATAAAATATAAATTTTGAAGAACAACATTAGCTTTCTTTTGAGATATTAAGCGTGTTTTTCTTATTTACTGTTCTGGAGTTATGGCTCCATATGTCAGCTTTTTGGCCAAAATTTGGATTTTTTCAAACTTTGAGCGACGAGCGGCACGGGTTAACTTCCTTTGATCGAGCTCAAATTTTGGCTCTCTCAATATCTGGAAAGGGGAATCGTTTTGTGGGGTCCAGACTAACAAGATTCCGACATTTTTCCCTTCCCCTATGAGACCCGGTCACTCTAATATATACATATATATAGTGAGACAAGGGATATAGCTCAGCTGGGATCTTTGCTTCGGCTCAAGCAAGTGGCTGTGGAGTCATGGTGGACAATGGCAGACGGGTAGGCTTCACACAGATATGGTCACAGCCATGTTTATTGTGCACACTTATCTCTCAGTGTTACACCACCCAAACAGGAAAATAAACGTTTAAAGGTACCGTCACACGCAGCAATATTGCTTGCAATTTCACTGGCAATTTGCTGGTTGCAGTGAAATCAAGGACACATTGTTCTATTCTGTTGCAGTGTACAAATAGAACAATGTGTCCATGATTTCACTGCAACCAGCAAATCGCCAGTGAAATTGCAAGCAATACTGTCGCGTGTGACGGTACTTTAAGGCCGCCTGGCCACTAACTAACAACAGAATGCCAACTACAAAATAAACCTAAACAACAAACAAAGCAAACAGATTTCCTTACTGTGTCAGCTCCTCAGCACAGCAGACAGGGAGGGGGGATCCTTCAACCTCTCCTGATTAGATCAGCTGATCCATAGAGGAACAAAACCTGGACTGAATGTGTAGAGTTGAACATTTAGTTCCACAGAGTAATCCAGAAAACCAGGCCCAGATAATACTGAAATAACCAGACATCAGTGACTTAACTGCTGGGATAAATCTGACTTCCCCAGCTTTTCTACTTGCACAGGCTGACTATTCACACACTCCTCCCCTCCGTTCGAGCCTGTGGGGTCGGACACAGCGAGCCACCAAGCAGTGCGCTCGAGACAACGCATCCGCATTCCCTTGTGCGGTGCCCGCTCTGTGCTCCACAGAAAATTTTAAATTTTGCAATGCCAAGAACCAGCGCATCACCCGCGTGTTGCCCTCTTTTGCTCGGGACATCCATGTCAGAGGCGAATGGTCCATCAATAGCCTGAATCGGCGACCTAGTAAATAATATCGCAAGGTTTCCAGGGCCCACTTCACCGCCAAGGCCTCCCGCTCGACAATCTGTGAGTGGGGCTGCGATGGTCGTGAAGTGTTTGACGAACCGTCAGTAATAACCAACAATCCCCAAAAAGGCCCTAACATGTCTTATTTACCGGTTGCGGCCAATTCCGAACGGCATCCACTTTATTTGCTTGAGGCTTTATGACTCCCTTACCTATGACGTATCCCAGATAGCGAGCCTCTTCCCACCCCAATGTACATTTCTTGGGATTGGCAGTCAATCCAGCAGTTCTTAGGGAGTCTAAGACGGCTTTTGTGCCTTTGGCAAATGAGTGTCCCAGTTATCAGTAAAGACAATGATATCGTCCAAGTATGCGGATGCATACTGAAGATGGGACTTTAGGACGATATTCATTAGTCGTTGGAAGGAGGATGGGGCTCCATGTAACCCAAATGGCATATCCCGATACTGGAACAGTGCCTATGGCGTAACAAAGGCAGTTTTCTCTTTGGCCGAGTCAGTGAGGGGAATCTGCCAATAACCTTTTGTTAAATCAATAGTGGATGTGTATCTGGCCGAACCCAGTCTCTCGATAAGTTCATCAACTCTTGATATTGGGTAGGCATCAAATTCCAATACCTCATTTAATTTGAGGAAATCATTACGAAATCGGATAGTCCCATCAGGCTTAGGCACTGGCACGATGGGACTAGCCCACTCACTTCGAGACTCCTCAATAACTCAGAGCGCCAACATTTTCTCTACTTCCTGGGCAATGGCTTGTCTCCGGGCCTTGGGAATTCGATATGGTTTCAACCGGACACACATCTGAGGGTCGGTGACAATGTCATGTTTAATTGAGTACGGCCAGGAAGTTCTGAGAAAAAAATCTGCGTTTCTCTGTACGAACTCCTTGGTTTCTTGTATTTGGCTCTGGGACAGCGTGTTAGCAATAACCACCTCTGGCAGTACTTTCTGGGGGTTAGTTTCCCTAGATGTTGGTGACCCTCGAGGCCCCTTATCAATGATAGCCCCTGCCGCCAGACTCTCTCTGTCCCGCCAGGGCTTGAGTAAGTTTATGTGGTAGATTTGATCAGGCTTTCTCTTGTCTGGTTGGTGTATCCTATAATTCAATTCACCTATTCGATCCAGCATCTCATAAGGACCCTGCCATTTCGCAAGAAATTAATTCTCTACAGTAGGTACCAACACTAATACTCAGTCTCCGGGGTTGAAAGACTCGTGTTTTAGCCATCTGATTGTACACCCTGCTTTGGGCTTGTTGTGCACGCTCTAAACATTCTTTCACTATTGGCATAACTGCTGCAATTCTGTCCTTCATAAGTGTTATATGTTCAATTACACTGCAGTAAGGAGTTACCTCTTGCTCCCAAGTCTCCTTGGCATTATATAACAGGCCTCCGGGACACCGCCCATAAACCAACTAAAATGGTGAAAAGCCCGTGGAGGATTGGGCTACCTTTCGGATGGCAAACAAGAGATATGGCAGAAGAGCATCCCAATCCCTCCAGTCCTTATCCACCACCCTTTTCAACATCCCCTTTAGGGTTTTATTAAAGCGTTCCACCAACCCATCGGTCTGAGGTGATACACTAAAGTACGCAGGTGGGAGATTTTTAGTAGTCTACACAGGTCCTTGAGTATCCGAGACATAAAGGGAGTCCCCCAATCCGTAAGTATCTCTTTCGGAATGCCTGTGCAAGAAAACATGTTAAACTCCTTTGAAATGGCTTTCGCATTGGGATTCCGTAATGGTACAGACTCAAGATAACGGGTGGCGTAATCCAGTACCACCAGAATATATTGATGACCCCTGGCAGACTCAACTAATGGACCGACTATATCCATTGCTATCCTCTCAAAGGGTACCTCTATTACCGGCAAGGGCACCAGGAGGCTTCTAAAATGTGACATAGGTGCGGTCAACTGACACGTAGGACATGACTGACAGTATTTGGTTACGTCTCCGACCAGACCCGGCCAAAAGAAACGTTGCAGAATACGGTCTTTTGTCTTTTCTCAAGCCAGGTGACCGCCCAAGGGATGCTTATGTGCCAGGTCTAAGACCACCTAACGAAAGGCCTTGGGCACCACTAGCTGTTCTACCACCATTCCTTGAACTTTGTCTATGTGATACAGCATGCCCTGTTGCACCGCTACATGTGGGAACTCATTTTGAGCCCCTGGGTACAGTGGTGTTCCCTCAGCAACCTTCCAATTTTTCCATGCCCTTGTTTAAGTAGGATCCTGGTGTTAAGCGGTCCCGAAATTATTGCGGGCCACTTCAAGACCTGTGATCTCTATAACATCCTCTAGCTCAGGGGTCTCAAACTCGGCTGGGTTGGTGGGCCGCACATAGAAAAACATTTATAGCTGGGGGCCGCATTACTTGTAGGACTAAGTGATATTTTCAGTAATACCAGGATATTTAGCTCAATGTAGTAAAGTACAAATCCTGATCCCCTTCTTGTAGTAATGTCTCCATCCTGTAGTAATGTCCTTTTCCACTGATGTCCCCCATCCTGATCCCTTTTTCTAGTGATGTTCCCCATCCTGATCCCCTTTTCTAGTGATGTCCCCATCCCGGTTCCCTTTTGTGGTGATGTTCCCCATCCTGATCCCCTTTAGTAGTGATCTCCCTCATCCTGATCTCCTTTTCTAGTGATGTCCCGCATCCTGGTTCCCTTTTGTAGTGATGTCCCAGATTCTGAACCCCTTTTCTAGGTATGTCCCCCATCCTGATCTACTTCTATAGTGATGCCCCCCATCCTGTTTTACTTTTTTTTTTTTTTTTTTTTTTTTTTACACACGCACATGCACACTTATTCACACTCACACCCTCACACACAAACCCACACACTCACACATCCTCATACACACTCTCATACACACACTGAAACTCACACACCCCCTCACACACACTTTCTTATACACACATCCTCACTCACATACACACACTCACCCTCACACACACACCCCACTCACACTTTTCTCACTTTAATGATGCATCGCTCCAGTGCAGGGGCCGCCGCGGTCCCCGCTGTGCTGACTCCCAGCCTCCGCTGTGCTAGGACTTCCACCAGCCACCGCTCAGACTACTTCTGTTGCTCAGGAAGATCAATGCATTCTGCCATCCAGAGGCCCATAGGTGACGCCATAAGCTGCGGGCTTCTCATTGATCTTGCTGAGTGGCAGAGCTTGTTAGTGCCACGGACAGAAGTCCTCATACAGCGGGGACTGCAGCGGCACCCTGCACTGGGGCAATGCATCATTAAGTTGTCCAAGGTGCCGCGGGCCGCATAGGGAAGCCCCAGGGGCCGCATGCGGCCCTCGCGCCGCGTGTTTGAGACCCCTGCTCTAGCTGGTCTGCCTCACCTGCAAATACAGCCAAGGGAGAGTCTACGGAGTCTGGAGCTACACCTGGGGTGGCCCCCCATCGTCTTGCTCCAATGGCTCAGGGGCGAGCCCCAGAGTTTTCTTCATGGGTTTATCCTCAACCAGGGTGTTTAGGCCATTTTTGAAGTTCCACAAGTCCCAGAATAAGGGAAAGTCTCTCCTCAGGATTACATTATGCCACAGAGACTTTAAGACTGACGCCTTATGTCTTTTGACCCCCAATGGCTTTGTAAGAGTGACCCAAGCAGTGGGGTAGTTTTTAGTATCACCATGTATGCAACTAATGCTCACAGTTGCCTCCGAGTGCTCCAGGGTCCACCAAACTGGCATGTACCAAAGTTACTTGACTGCCAGAGTCTAAGACAGCATTCACACCAAAGCCATCAACCTCAATTCGACACACGTGTTGTTCAGTTCCGGTGAGGACCTCCGCAGCACAGACTGACTGTTCATATAACGACAGACGCCTTGTAGCATTACAGTCCATCGGCTCTGTAGTTACTGTGCAGTCAGCTAATCCGTGGCCAAGTCCAAGACACCGCCAACACTGTATAGGCCCTTGCCTCCCTATTGGGGACCTTAGTCTGGGTCTGCCGGCTTGCTGAGAGACCATACTGCCACTATAGTCCTTTGTGGACCTGTCATGGCAATGAATGCGTTAATGAATAGTTAATAGATTATTGCGGACACCCAGAAATCTTCCAGTGTGCAGGCTGCAGTGTCCCTCATCCTCCCCTCCTCTGGAAATTCCTTTGTCTTAGAAGCTACTATGTATATTGTTTTGATTTAGAGTAGCAGTTCTTATCAGAATGTCTCCGGACTGAATGTATTAACCAAGGCTAAAATGCTAACTAACCCACAGAATATAATTGAATATTTTTTCAGAATAAAACGTAGATTCAGCATAATATGATGCAATCACCTAGTAACTCCCCTAAGTAATAAAACTGTTAACCCCTCCCTTAATAAAGGTCCGTCATTAAGCTTTACTTTGACTTGTTGTCAGCGTGGTTCTTACGGTGGCGTGCACACACTTAGACAAAGCATCAATTTGGCGGCAGACAATTAAGAGGACAGCCCACCTGAAAGGTGTGGAGGGCATCCATTACAGTTGGCGCCCAACGTGGTGCTAGGACGAGACGTCCAGGGGACGACAGCCACACCTGATCCTCCATTCCCAGGAAGGACCATACACGAGGGGTAGACCTGCAGGCTACAAAGAGGTAAGAAAATTGATTTCTCTTACGTAAGACCCTCCTGTGTCTCCGTGCAGGGATGGAGGTAGCTGGCTGTCAGACTCGGACATAGATGACCAGATCTGAGAAGTCCTAGCCCTTGCAACCCGGTCCTGAGAATTCCTTAATTGTCTGCCTTATTTGTGCTCCTGCAACCCGGACCTGAGTTTATCTGTGTTTATGTCAGTGCTATCATTGCTGCAGTTTCAGTTCACGGAAAGGCACGAAGAGACGGGCTGAGTGGGGAGATTCCGTTTCCCTGGTTTTCCGGCCCCTAATAAGGGTCGATGGTTTATTTCACTACTGGTTCCAGCCTCTGATACGGCTGATTGTTTTCCCACCCCGCGTGCGCAAGCTAAGGACGGAGTGTTGTGTTAGTAGTCCTGGCTGCGGTGGTGGATGGGTACGTAATTTATGTAAATGATTGTAGTGATATTGTTCCATCTCTGCAAATAACGTGCCCCTTGTGTAGACAAGGTATAGAGCTAGCAATTATACGCCCGCTGGCTGGATAATAAATCGTGTTACTGACGTGCCATATGCACGTGAAGAAACTGGTTATATAGCAATCCCTGGCACTTCTCCAGTACTCGGGGTGTTCAGACAAAATATACATGCCCAGCTAACGATAGTCAATCCGCAAGGGGTTTTGTTGCAAGAAGTATATGCAAGAAAGTTAGATGACCCAGTTTTTGCCCCACTGAGGTGTAGAGGGGGCCGACACAGTTTGATGTTTTATCTGTTTGGTGACAACCATTCCAGTTCCAGTCCTCAGACTAACTGCCTTCCTGACACCACTGACTAGGTTCCATAACGTACACACAGTGTAAGCAAGGTGTGAAGCTTGCTATTTCTGCTGACTTGGTTACAGACCAATTTCACTGCTCTTCCCCCCCCCCCCACAAGGTTTAGAGTGTTCAGAATAAACATTAATGCCCGGCTCACTGAAGGTATCCCAGTTGACTCCCCTTTATACAACCTTGCTGACAGAGGTGACCTTGAGGGGTGGCCAGCCAAGATAGAAGTACAGGGACTTGGGTTTAAGCTATAACATGGCCGTTAATCAGTCAAAGCCTCAGCAAAGTTACCACCAAGAGAGACCTTGTGGCAGAGAGGAAAGGGAAGAAGTATGTTAAAAAGGGAAGAAGTATGTGAAGAATATGAAGGTCCTCTTAAAACTAGTGGGATCCACAACCCATGGAGGACGCTTAGATGAGAAGGAGTGGAAGGAAGTGATAACAAGTAAAAGAGGGCTTTTGAAGGACGCCAAGGTTTTGGAAGATGGAGAAGCATGGTATAAGACTGCTCGGTGTACGAGGAAGTTATTGTGGATTGAACATCGTGACCCTGCTGCTGGTGAATACACGTATACAGCACCACCTGACAAGATGACACTGGCAGAAGCTGCCATCTTAGCACAGACCAGACCCTGCTCTGCAGCAGTATCTGGAATATACATGAACAGGGACGGGGATGAAACAGGAGATGGAGAGGAGGAGGCTGCCAAAGAAGAATACCAGATGGCATGGGGACAGCAGAATTTCCCAGTTGGGCCTGGAGCTAGGCCAAAAATTCCACAGTATCTCCCCAGCCTTAATGGATCCCCTCTCATCACTAGGAAATCATGGAACCATGCCTTTAATGAAGACAGAACTGTCACAATTGGGAGCAGCAGGTGGAGACGAGCAGACACATCACCGGCTACAGTCTATTTTCCGGCACAGCACACTCCCCAGGATAGGGGAGGTGGGAGACAGACCTTATCAATGTACGGGGGTACGCAGGCCACAACAGGCAGTTCTACGCATGGCTCAGATCAATCACACCGACTGGCACAGTATGAAGACCCTCCACAGCATGTTTCCCGTCCTAGGCGAGGCAGATATGTCTCCTGGAAGCCTCAGGAAGCTGTCACATTGGTGAACTCCTTACCGGACCCTGACAAGCAACCTATGCCCTTTCATCGGAAGATGAGCCAGATTCAGAAGACTCACGCTGCCTCATGGGAAGATCTTATGGGATTGGCTTCTACCTGCACCACGAGCGCCTGTCCTCCAGAGAGTCCGGAAATCTACAAAGAGCCCATGATCCTAATGTTAATCGAAATGGGGTGAAAGTACATGCTGAGCGGAGGATTGAAAATGAGGTGAATGGACACAGAATGGACATGACTCTGGCTGAACTGCAGGAGATGGCGGCGAGACAACAGCAGCAGATCGAGGCCCAGCAGCTAATGCTGGCTACAAAGGAGCAGCGCTTGAAGTACCTGAAGCAGCAGGACCAGCGTCAGCAGCAGCAGGCCAGTGAGCAGGAAAAGCTGAAACGTCTGCGGGAGATTGCAGAAAATCAGGAGGCAAAGCTGAAGAAAGTGCAGGCCCTGAAGGGCCACGTGGAGCGGAAGAGGCTCAGCAATGGCAGCCTAGTTGAGGAAATCGAACAGATGAAAAACATGTTCCAACAGAAGCAGAAAGAAGTGATGGTGGCCGTGACCAAAGTGGAAGAAATGAGTCGCCAGCTGGAAATGCTGAAGAACGGACGTATCGAGGGCTATCACGACAACCAGTCTGCTGTCGCTGAACTCGACCATCTCTACAAAGAGCTTCAGTTGAGGAACAAGCTGAATCAGGAGCAGAATGCCAAACTGCAGCAGCAGCGGGAGAGTCTGAACAAGCGCAACTCCGAGGTTGCCTGCCATGGACAAGCGTGTCAACGAGCTTCGGGACCGGCTCTGGTAGAAGAAGGTGGCTCTGCAGAAAAAGGAGAAAGTGTAGAGAAGTTTTACTACCGGCTGAATCAGATGTTCACAGATCAGGGATTTGATCACCATGAGAAGTCCCATAGCCAGATATGGATACAAGCCTTCGTCCAAGGTCTTCTTGAACCCGTACAGAAGCAGGTCCAGACGACGAGTCCTTAATACAGAAGATTGGATCCAGATATTATATTTCAGGTGGCAAGGGGCATAGAAATGAACAGGCCTTCAAAACTTCCCCGGAACCGTAATGTTATGGTATCGCAGAACCCAGGAAACAGGGGAGGACCAAGAAGTGGAGTCACCTGTTACGATTGTGAGAAGACAGGCCACATAAGGAGGAACAGGATTTCAGTCAACCGCCACCCGCCCCCTCCACCCAGCCATAGGACATAGGCAAGCCGGATCCACCAACTTACAATGTGCTCTGCAAAGCAAACAGAGAAGCTTGCAGCCCAACTCCTACTGTATGTATGGAGGTAGAAGGAAGATCCATCCCCTTCTTAGTGGATACCGATGCAGCCAGAAGAGTGATAAGATTTGCTGACTTACCTGACAGACTGCCTCACAGAAGAAACCATCCCATGTGTGGGTGTTGATGGAGTCATCAAATATACCCCTATGACCCGCCCATTGCGTGTCAGTGTGCAACCTACACAAAGCATGTTATCTCGATTGGTGGTGTCCAACACCATCTAGTGAACCTACTGGGAACTGACTTACTGATGAAGTTACACGCCAACATCTCCTTTCAGGAAAATTGTACTGTCACACTTACTACGGCTCTGGAACAGGAAGAAGTTTCACGGGTTTTCGGCCTCTTTTACTTTGCTGAGACAATGCAACCTACGTAAGCAGCCTGGCTTTCACAGATACTAGACATCCTGTGGGCCCAAGGCTCTGAAGACATTGGAAGGCTCCCAGTCCAGCCAGTGGAAGTCGAGCTTAAACCAGGAGCCTGCTTACCCCGTAAGCCCCAGTACCCTCTCTCAATTTCCCAATCGGATGCTACCACACAGCTGACGCCCTACGTCAAGAATGGAGCAGTCATCCCGACCAAGTCACCATGCAACACCCCACTGTTTCCAGTGAAGAAGAAAACACCAAAGGGACAACCTCCTAAGTTTCGCATGGTGCAAGATCTACAGGCAGTGAATCAAGCACACAGTCTTGGATACTCCGATTGTGCCGTCCTTGGATCCTGGATGCATCAGTCCACATGCAGCCTCTCTATGACTGCCTCAAAGACATTCCTTTTTGTCTACAACTGAAGCCATTGATGGATTGTACACGCTGAAGGATGCCATCTTATGCTCTCCTGACCTTGGACTCCCTGACTACAAGAAACCATTTTGCCTGTTTGTAATGGAGAAGAAAGGACATGCCACTGGAGTCCTAACACAGTTCCATGGGGAAAGACAGTGCCCACTGGGATACTACTCTGCCAGATTGGACCCAGTTGCCCGTGGAGCACCTTCATGCCTGAGAGCTGTCTTTGCTACACACCTACTGATGGACAAGACTGCTGATGCTATTCTGGGCCACTGTCTGAAGGTGAAGGCTCTACATGATATCACTGCCATTCCGGCCCAGACCCAACCTAAACATTTCTCTGCTGCACGGCACCTACGGCTAACAATGTTCCCTTCTACTCCCAGACAACGTGACAATCTCCAGGTGTGATGTTCTGAACCCTGCAACTCTCCTCCCTCTTCCAAGGGGTGAATGTGACGTCTCTGACACTTCGATGGAAGAGGAGGCAGACTTTGAAATGGCTCAGCACGACTGTCTGGCGCTTAAGAGACAAGAAACCTCCAGATTTTACACAGTCACAGATACGCCGCTGGAAGACCCAGATTTGACTCTCTTCGTGGATGGATCAAGATATGCGGACCAAGAAGGACAGTTTCACACGGGTATGGCGATGGTCACAGAAGATACTGTGTTGATGGCCAAACCACTACCCGCGTCCATGTCTGTACAGGAAGCAGAATTGGCTGCATTGACTGAAGATTGCAAGATGGCAGCCCAGAAGAAAGCGAACATTTATACCAATTCCCGCTATGGATTTGGCATCTGCCATGACTACGGGCCTATCGGGAGGGCAAGAGACTTCATTACAGCCAATGGAACTCAAATACGCCACCATAGAGCGGTGAAGGAATTGCTAGAGTCCTTGCTGATGCCAGAAAGAGTTGCAGTACTTAAGGTAAAGGCACACACTGGAGGGACCTAAAGAGAAGCCGTGGGGAATGACTTGACTGACAGGGCAGCTAAGGAAGCAGCAGTGAAACCACTCATCACAGAACCCTCCAAATTTTATCTCTTGACAGACTCAGGACAAGAAGAAGATTAGGACAAGAAGAAGATTAGGACAAGAAGAAGATTAGGACAAGAAGAAGATTAGGACAAGAAGAAGATTAGACAAGAAGAGATTAGACAAGAAGAAGATTAGGACAAGAAGAAGATTAGGACAAGACGAAGACGGATGAACAATCCTGGGAGAACATGGTCCTGACCAGTGTTTTTTTTTGTGGGGGTACATACCGATACGGCGTACCGGAAAATCTAAAGAGCAGGCAGCACTGACCTGCTGTGTCACTCACAGGCTGTGTTTAGTACAGTTTCCCTCAGCACCGGAGGACCTGCGATGATGTCACATACATGTGACTCGGGTGGGCGGAGTTTTGCCCATAGGGAAAGAAGATGGAGGAAGACGACTAATGCAGGCTGCAGTGCAGGGTAAGTGACAACAGCACTGACAGACTGTCAGTGACAGTGACTGTGATGAGTGCAGAGGGCGTCAGGCTGTGCAGAGGGAGAGGATGCAGGGGGGGGATAGAGATCAGGACAGGCAGGGTATGGAGAAATTGAGACAAGAGGGATGGAGGATGGAGAGATCAGGGGGATCGAAGATGGAAGGAGTAGGGGGGTGGAGGATGAATTGAAAGGACTTGGAGCAGGGGGATGGAGATACCAGGGGGATGAAGAATGGAGGGAGCAGGAGGATGGAGGGAACAGGGGGATAAAGGATGAAAGGAGCAGGGGAATGGTGGACGGAAGAAGCAGTGAGATGGAGGATGAAAGGAGCAGGGGGATGGAGGATGGAGAGACCAAGGGGATGGAGAATGGGTGAGGAGGATGGAGGGACAGGGGATGGGGAACAGGGGATGGAGGGAACAGGGGGATGGAGGGAACAGGGGGATGGAGGGAACAGGGGGATGGAGGGAACAGGGGGATGGAGGGAACAGGGGGATGGAGGGAACAGGGGGATGGAGGGAACAGGGGGATGGAGGGAACAGGGGGATGGAGGGACAGGGGGATGGAAGATCAGGGGGATGGAGATCAGGGGATGGAGGATGAGGGTGCAGAGGAATGAAAATCTGAATTACATAGCTTTGGATTGAAATTGGCATATAGGCCACAGAAGTGAATGACGAGACGTAGGGCTGCACCCCTCCCCCACTTCTCAAGCTTGGCCGGCACCTGACAGCAACCCATCCCCCCCCCCCCCCCCCCCCTCCCTCGGGTATGCGTGCCAGGATTTTTTTTTTTTTTTCTTCAAAAAGCACTGGTTCTGACCCTGCAGAAGCAAGCATCCAATGAAGAGAAGGAAAAATGGATCCAAGATGGAGCTGTGCAAGATAAGAAGCATCTGATACTACTGAAAGGAAAACCATGCCTCCCAAGAACCCTCTACCCAATGATTGCCAGATGGGCCCATAGCCCCACCCATCAATCAAAAATGAAGATGCACAATCTTGCGAGACAGTACTACCACGCACCTGGCTTTTCAACAATGGCAGCAAATTACACGAGAGGATGCTTATTCTGTGCCCGGTGTAACCCAGGAAAAACAGAAAACTCCACAGAAGTTTACACCTAGACTCTTGTACCCATTCCAACGCATAAAGATTGACCACATTCAGATGCAATCCTCAGGAGGATTTGAATATGCACTGGTAGTCGTGGACATATTCTCTGGATGGCCAGAAGCTTTCCTGTGAAGAACCAATCTGCTAAAACCACTGCAAAGAAACTCCTCTCAGAGTGAGCGTGCAGATATGGGGTCCCAGAAACCATAGAGAGTGACCAAGGGCCAGCATTCACAGCCAATCTGACCAAAGAGATATGGCAGGCCCTGGGGACAGAGTTAGCCCTCCATACTCCATATCATCCCAAAAATTCAGGAAGGGTCGAGAGAGGAAACAGGGTATTAAAGGCAAAAATGCTGAAAGCAGCGCAGGAAACGGGGAAGCCGTGGCATGAAAGTCTTCCCCTCGCATTGTTCAGTGTCAGACACACCCCAGCTAGTGTAACTATGAGATTCTGTTTGGAAGAGCCCCCAGACTAGGGTTGTATTTCATCCAACAGTTGACCCTACAGTATGACAGTTTGACTAAGTTTGCTACCAAATTAACAAAGCATTTGAGTAAAATACATTAGAGTTTTTCCTCTCTCCCAGATTCTCAAATCTTGGAAGGAACCCATCAGATCCAGCCGGGAGATTGGGTTCTCATCAAAAGATTCAGTAGACGTGCTCTTTATCCCAGACGGCTCCTTCCAAGTCCTGCTGGTCACCTCCATGGCTGTAAAAGTTGAAGGAAGGCCTACATGGATCCACGCATCCCACTGCAAGAAGGCACCAGACCCAGAAGCCAAAAATGGTTGTTAGGCTCCTTAATATATTTACTCTGTATAAAGCAGGGGGGAGCAGGTCACAAGAGGGTGGAAGGTCATGGAGAAGAGAATATGGGAGATCATACGGGAGGTCATGTTAGTACCCAGCTAAAAGGGTCACATATCAGTTTGACTTCTGCAACATAGTAAACAGATGCACACGACACGAGATCTACAACAGCTATGGGTAATATGGGGGATATAGACCAGTCCAGGCAAAAGAACGCAAAGATAAATGGGGTAGAAGCCTGCCAGACCACATGATCCTGACTGAGGGTAGATGGGAGCATAGCCCTAAAAGGACTCACAGACCTGTCAGAAGAATTAGCTCATAATTCTGGTGTTAAGGATCCATGGGACACTTGGTTTGGGTGGTGCGATGGATGGCAGAGAGCACTTATCAAACTAGGTATAATAATCCTTTGTGTTCTATTCGTAGTGGCTCTAATTTCATGCTGTGTAATACCTTGCATCAAGATGATGATGTCTTACATCATGAAGGAGACAGTGACCACAATGTATGCAGATCTCAGAGGCCCTGATGATGGAGAAATATACGCCTGAGAATGATGCCATTGCCGCAAGATCCCTTGGAGAAATATGAGAATTTGAGACCCATCTTAGAAGATAGAGTAGGGACAGTTTAGGGTGCGGCTAAGGCCAACTGCAAAAGGATTCAGACATTACGGTTTGTCTCAATGTTGGTGAAGTCTCCTCCCCTTTCCTCTACCTTTTCCCCCTCCGCCGCCTAAGGCAAAGATTTAGGGTAAGATTTTAAATGTCTCCAAAGGGGGGAATGTCATGGCGATGAATGCGTTAATGAATTATTGCAGACACCCAGAAATCTTCCAGTGTGCAGACTGCAGTGTCCCTCATCCTCCCCTCCTCTGGAAATTCCTTTGTCTTAGAAGCTATTATGTATATTGTTTTGATTTAGACTTAGCAGTTCTTATCAGAATATCTCCGGACTGAATGTATTAACCAAGGCTAAAATGCTAACTAACCCACAGAATATAATTGAATGTTGTTTCAGAATAAAATGTAGATTCAGCATAATATGATGCAATCACCTAGTAACTCCCCTAAGTAATAAAACGGTTAACCCCTCCCTTAATAAAGGTCTTTGTCATTAAGCTCTACTTTGACTTGTTGTCAGCGTGGTTCTTACAGTGTGCACAAGCTTAGACAAAGTATCAATTTGGTGGCAGACAATTAAGAGGACAGCCCACCCAAAAGGTGTGGAGGGCATCCATTACAGACCTGCTGCCCCTAGGTGTAACACTTCTTTTGAAGGAGTAGTTTTTGCAGGACTTTCAGGCGACTTCCTGGGTCCCCAGCGAGTTGATAGCATCCCCTGGAGAAGGCTTTCAGAAGCGCTGTACCACTCGACCATATTCACCAACTGGTCGGTGCTAGTTGGGTCCCCCTGTCCGACCTACCTCTGGATCTTAGCAGGTAAGGATCGCAAGTACTTGTCTAGGACAACACGTTCCACCATCTGTGCAGGTGTCAGAGTTTCTGGTTGCAGCAATTTTTTTACCAAATGGATGAGGTCATGCATTTGTGAACAGGCTGGGTGATGTTCCACAAATGTCCATAGATGTACCCTCTGTGCCAGTACATATGTATTTACTCCCAGCCTTGCCAGGATTTCGCCTTTTAGTTTCGCATAGTCCATAGCATCAGCTCCACTTAGATCATAATAGGCCTTTTGTGGATCTCCGACCAGGAATGGAGGAACCACTTCAGCCCATTTGCCCACTGGTAAGTGCTCACGTTCTGCAATACGTTCAAACACGGCCAGATATGCTTCCACATCATCATCAGCAGTCATTTTAAGTAAAGTCTTTTGTACGGCTTTCCGCGCACTAGCCGCGCTTTGCGCACGGCCCTCCACATCTCGAGGCTGCCGAACCAAGGCCTCCTTTATTGCCCTTAACTGCTCTTGCTGCAATTTGGTGGTGCTGCTGCTCCGGGCGCCTTCTGGAAATAAGTATTAGACTGCTGTTGGATATTTGCCTGCAGCAACTATTTCATCAGGTCCTCCATATTGCTGGTCTCTTGGCTCTTCTGTAGCACAGGAGCTTTCAGCCAGGACATAAACAAGAGACAACACACACAGAGCAGCTTCTCTGCAGTCACAGTCCAACAACCACTGATGCCCGCATTCGAAACACCGTTTGTGAGACAAGGGATATAGCTCAGCTGGGATCTTTGCTTCGGCTCAAGCAAGCGGCTGTGGAGTCATGGTGGGCAATGGCAAACTGGCAGTCTTCACACAGATATGGTCACAGCCATGTTTATTGTGTACACTTATCTGTCAGTGTTACACCAGCAAAACAGGAAAATAAATGTCTATGGCTGTGTGGCCACTAACAACAGAATGCCAACTACAAAATAAACCTAAACAACAAACAAAGCAAACATATTTCCTTACTGTGTCAGCTCCTCAGCACAGAAGACAGGGAGGGGGAATCCTCCAACCTCTCCTTATTAGATCAGCTGATCCATAGAGGAACAAAACCTGGACTGAATGTGTAGAGTGGAACATTTAGTTCAACAGAGTAATCCAGAAAACCAGGCCCAGATTACACTAAAATAACCAGGCATCAAGTGATTTAACAACTGCTGGAATAAATTATTTTCCCCAGCCTTTCTATTTGCACAGGCTGACTATTCCACAATCAATACAGCATATGAAATGAAACAAGGGGAGACATACCTATTGTCTAGTACCTTTCCCCTTGGCACTTCACAATATACACACACATACAGTATTTTATATACACACACACACACACTAATTTATATATAGAATAAGCTGGTTCTACTGCTGGACTTATAGGGTCCATCTGAAGTGGTAAGTCTCCTGCTACTGCCTATTGCAACAGAGACCCCTAGGGTACGAGAGAGGTTTTAAGTGTAGACAGGGACCCTTCAGAATTATGGTCACCATGAAATGGTTTAAGGGCAGGCATATATTGGCCAATGCATGCAATAAGAACCATAAAAAAAAAAATTCCGACTCTTTTCGAAAAAACTTTTTCGTTTTTAGTTTTTCTCAAAGTAACACATAGAACAGGGGTGGGGAACCTTTTCTCTGCAAAGGGCCATTTGGAAATTTATAATATCATTCGCGGGCCGTATAAATTTATTAACTTAAAAAACATTGCTAAACTTACATCTGCTGGCGGTGTCAGTGAGGAGAAACAGCTGATCTGACAGCTGTTTGAATGTTCCCGCGCCGACATCTCCTCTGTGTCGGTGCAGGAGATTCAAACAGCTGTCAGATCAGATGTTTCTGCCCGCTGACAACAGTCGGAGCTTACCAGGGGCCCGGAGGAGATCTCTGCCGCTGATCTGTCTCCGGCCCGCCTCCCGAGCGTGCCGATTGGCTGGCCGGGCTCCATAGTGATGTGTCCGCAGGCGGAAATTCTCCGCTGCAGACACATCATTATGAACAAAAATGACCCTGCTTTCACTGCATTTGTGTCTGCATGCCCTCTGCATGCAGACACAAACGCAAATGTGAAGGTAGCCTAACCCCATTTCTGGGGCCTGAGGTATACTGCACATGGGTAGATAGAGCCTGAGGTAGACAGCACAAGGGTAGACAGAGCCTGAGGTAGACAGCACAAGGGTAGGCAGAGCCTGAGGTATACAGCACATGGTTACACGGAGCGTGAGGTATACAGCACATGGGTACACAGGGCCAGAGGTATATGGCACATGGGTAGACAGAGCCTGAGGTATACGGCACATGAGTACATGGAGTTTGAAGCATACGGGTACACGGAGCACAAGGGATACGACACATGGGTACAATGAGCGTGAGGCATACGGCACTTGGGAACACAGAGCCTGAGGTGTACGACACATGGGTACACTGAGCCTGAGGCGTACAGTACATGGGTACACTGAGACGGAGGCATATGGCACACAGGTACATGGGGCCAGAGTCATACAACTCATGGGTACACAGAACATGGATACACTGAGCCTGAGGCATATGGCACATGGGTACACAGGGCCTGAAGTATAAGACACACAGGTACACAAAGTACAAGGTACAAAAAGAGATACAGCAACACATCCAAATGAAGGTAGATAAAAATCAATGTGGACATATATGATTTTAACATGGCTTCACATGATTTTTATCTCCCTCCCTTGGCTATGTTTCTGGATGCAGCTCCTTCTTATACTGCTGACAGTTTTCATCCCTGCACAGCCGACGATCACAGAGCAGACACTTTATTTATTTACTTATCTGACACCTTTAGATTTACTCACGGACTTCCTGAGGTGGAGGAATTGTTTATTTAAGATAAGCAGGAGGTGATTGTAATCCTCCCGGGAGCTGAGCTGGACAGTGCAGAAACTCCTGCTTCACAGAACGCCTCACGCTGACTAGGTTTCAGGTCGGAGACAATTCCGGCACGCACCGCTGCTGATTTAAAGGGACCGCGCTACAAATAAAAGCAAAGTGGCCAAGGGCCGGATCAGGTAACATGACGGGCCGGACCCGACCCGGGGGCCTGACGTTCCCACCACTGACATAGAAACATCATTGTCTGCATGTATTGGCTTAACCAGTGTGCTGCTATAATTTCGATACATATGTAATTCAGCTATATAGATTTGCACCTGGGCTGAAGAGCTTAAGGAAGTACTGTTTCTTTTCTTCATTTTATATATTATATATATATTAATATTATACACACACATACATGTTCAGATATGATCATATCTGCAAAGCACTGATGCACTGTGGAGTTGTTGGCGCTATGCAAGTGACTAAAATACATACATACATACAATCAGGGCTGTGGAGTCGGTAAATCAAGCCACCGACTCAAACTCCGACTCAGACTCCTGAATTTCCCTGGCTCCGACTCCGACTCCTTTGACTCTGACTCCTTCATTCATGGCTCGTTTTTAATTGATAAAATTATTGTAGGTCAATGGCAACATTAGGCTTTAATCATTATAATGACATAATAATAAAGATATTTAGATAGAACATAATTCATAATAATATTCAGCACATTCTGCATTAAACTACTAGACCCAATTCATTATATATTTTAGGAGTCGGAACATTTTCTACCGACTCCGACTCAGACTCCACCAAAATGGGCAGCGAGTCCAACTCCACGACTCCGACTCCACAGCCCTGCATACAATATACATGTGCATCTCAATAAAACACGTAATTACTTACCGGTAATGTGTTTTCTCAGAGTCCATGACAGCTACCAAAACGAGATAGGGATCTACCCTCTAAGAACAGGGAAACATCAGGCTTCAAAAGGGGCAGTTCCTCTCCCCATGTTAGTTGGTTACAGAGTCTGAAAAACGGACCTCCGGAAGATCGTTAGTCCACCACAACCCCAAACACCACGTGTAACACAAAAACACCAAGAGGAAAAGAAGAAGTAGTGATGAACCCTCAACAATGGGAAAGAATATGTGGGTGCTGTCATGGACTCCGAGAAAACACATTACCGCTAAGTAATTACATGTTTATCGGTCATCCATGACAGCACCGAAAACAAGAGAATTACAGAGACACGTAGAGCAAGGGAGGGACCACAGCCTGTAGTACCCTACTACCAAAAGTGGCATCAGCACCTGAGAGATCTAATTTATAGCGCTTATAGAATGTAGAAGGCGTAGACCAAGTCACTGCCCTACAGATTTGTTCGATAGATACACCTAACCTTTCAGCCCAGGTACCAGCCACGGCTCTTGTGGAATGAGCTTTGAGGTTCTTCTCCACTGCTTTGCAGCTTGCAGAGTAGGCCTTGCTAAAAGAATTCCTAACCCATCGAGCTAAGGTGGCTTTGGAGGCTCTACCATCATTCATATGTCCCTGAAAACAAACTAAAAGGGACCTATCCTTCCTCCAAGGACTTGTGGCCTCCAAGTATCTTTCTAAACATTGTTTGACATCCAAGGAGTACAACTTGAGCTCCTTATCATTTTTGGGGCTACTGCAAAAAGTGGGCAATACAATCTCTTGCGTCCAGTGAAAGGTGGAAACTACCATAGGGCGGTATGCTGGGGCAGGTCGTAAGATCACGATCGTCACACAAGGTGAAAGGAGGGTCAGCTGAGAGGGCCTGAATGTCCCCTATTCGTCAAGCTGATGTTAATGCTAACAATAGGACCGTCTTAAGTGAAAGAACCTTAATAGGGACACCTTGCAGGGGTTCAAATCGGGGTTCTGTCAATGCCTTGAATACAAGGTTGAGATCCCAAGGGGCTAAACTAATGGGCTAAACAGGTGCAGATCAGGTGCATGCTTTGATGAAGCATGAAACCCAACGGTCCCCCTGCTAGCTTGAAATCATATAGTGCTCAAAGGGCCAAAACCTGGACATTAAGAGCATTTCCACCCCCTTTTGCAGAAAAGCCAGAATTAGGTTAATAGGGGCTTCCCCTTCTGGATCTGTCCCAGTTACCGACAGGAATTTCACCCAGGTTCAATGGTAAATACGGGAAGTCACAGGTTTCCTAGACTTAAGGAGAGTTTTTGAAACTGCAGCCGAGAACCCCTTATTACTCAAAATCCACTTTTCAAGTTCCAGGCAGTCAGGTGTATTCTGTCTGCCTGTGGGTGAGGAATCGGCTCCTGGGAGAGGAGGTCTGGAAGATCCAGAAGGACCCAAGGATCGGAGACAGACATCTGTTGGAGCCCGAAGAACCTTGGACTCCTCGGCCAGAAGTTGGCTATTAATATCACTCATGCCCGATGCTCCTGAATTTTGCGTAGGACTGTCAGTATTAAGATTAGCGGGGGAAAGGTATTGGCAAGTCTGAAATCCCAGGTGATCAGGAGTGGTTGGACTGGGTCATAAACAAATCTATGTTGGGGACTCCCCACATGTCCATGATCTGGCAAAATACTGTCTGAATCAGAACCTACTCACACTGGTGAAGGTGTACCCGGCTGAGGAAATCTGCTTTGTCGTTGTCTTTGCCCCTGATATTTACTGCCGAGATGGAGGCTAGGTGTGTTTCTGCCACTAAGAGGATACATTCTGCTACTCCATCAGTGCTTTCAACCTTGTCCCCCCTTCGTGGTTTATGTAGGCAACTGACACCTGATCGTCGGACAGGACTTTGACGTGATGACCCTCTAACGCTGGTAGAAAACCCGCTAAGGCACGTTATACAGCCACCAATTCTCTTATGCCCTTCAGAGAATCTGACCAATCCCCTGAAGTATTTCCTAATCTAAATGGGCTCCCCAACCCGAGGGACTGGCATCGGTTGTGACACTCTTGGTAGCGGGGGACCACCAGGGAACCCCTGTGGACAGCATGGAATCGTCCAATCAGCGGAGAAATTGTAGGGTAGCGGGTTGCAGAGTCAGTTTGCCCTCTAGATTCTGGCCCAGGGCTTCCTGATGTTTGAGAATGTCCCACTGCAGAGTCCTGGTATAAGCCTGGGCCCAACGCACTCCTGGGATGCAGGCTGTGAGAGAGCACAGTAATAACATGGCCAGTCTTACAGTCATGGTTGGAGAGTCTATGGCTTTTTGGACAAGCATCTGGATGTTCTTTACTTTGTCTGGTGGTAGACGACATTCCTGTATGGTTGAGTCCAATAGGAGACCTAGAAAGATCTGGGATGTCAATGAAGTCCATTTGGATTTGTCCATGTTGATGAGCCAACCCAGATTTTTCAACATTTTGAGGACCTGACGAACTTGGTCTGCTCAATTTCCCAATTATCAGAAATCCGTCAAGGTATGGTACAATCAGGACACTGCTCCCTGAGGTGGGCCGAAACTTCTGACATAATTTTGGTGAAAACCCAAGGAGCAATTGCTATGCTGAATGAAAGGGCTTGATACTGGAAATGATGTACTTGGGAGTTCACCTGAGCTGTCACCCGGAGGAACTGCTGTGACTGGAGACATATACGAACATAATATGCGTCCTTTAAATCCAGGACTGCCATGTGGCAACCTGGGAAGAGCATTTTGACTGCAGACCCAATCGACTCCATCTTGGAAATGGGCACCTACAGGTAATTGTTCAGGCTTTTCAAGTTCAAAATCGGCCTGAAAGAACCATCCGTTTTTTTTTTGTTTTGTTTTTTTACCAGGAAGAGGGGAGAGTAACACTGTGTCCCCTCTTTGTGGGTCAGAACCCGAACTAGAACCGCATTGTACACAAGACTGACGATCTCGCTTTCCAGCGCCCGCCGCTTGATCTCAGATGCCCTGGGAGAAGTGACAAGGAATCTGGATGGAGGAAGATGTGGAAACCAGAGTTATAGACCGGATTTTACAAAGGTCCAAAATCCAAGTGCTTGATGAAATTTGAGCCCAGGCTGGAAGGAAGTGAGAGAGCCGACCTCCCGCCTGGGGAAGAGCGTCACTTGGAGGACTTCTTGAGTCACGGGAGGACCCCTTGAAAATGAACCTCTTTCCACCCTTCCTCCAGTCAGACCAACTGGACTGGTCTTTTTTCGGGGAATATTTCCTTGAGTATCGGTACTCCGAATTGGTCGTTTAAAAGAAGAAAAGAAGAGATCCGGAAACTTCTTTTTATCCCCTATTCAAATCTTATTAAATTTTTTAAAGAAAAGAAAATCACAGATTACAGATTATAGACGTTACAGTTGATTAGTCCAATCATACAAATGCATTATAATACAAGTCTATTATAAGGTTACATGAGTCGGCAATCTTACTTCTAAGATAGAGTACTCGATTAGCAATAAATAAAACAAATAACAAAAATGACATGAGCTTTTAATTGTTATGTATTTCCCTATCATCTACCTTCAGAATGATAAGTTATAGTAACTGAATATCTAAACACCATTACTATCTATGCCCAAGAGATTTAGTATTATTTTTCTTAATGTCTCCGGCCTGAGGATAAATGTAGTCTATGCCAATGGGTTAGGAATCAACTGGAGTAAAGGTTCTTAGCCAATCCGACCACTTCATACTATATTTGTCTTGTGTATTGCTTCTGAGTGCGAAGTAAAATTCCAAAGTATTATTGAGTAGTTATCTTTTCTATGAACTCATAGATATTGGGTACATATGTCTGTTTCCAATAAGAAGCAATTGAGTTTTTCGCTGTCAATAAAATATGTGCTACTAGTGGTCTGTTCCTCGCAGGAATATCTCCTATATTCAATTAAAGTAATACAAGTTCAGGGGTCAAAGTAATGTTTAAGTTGGTCACCCCATTTATAAGATCTTGCACTGCATCCTAGCATATTTTAACCCCTTCCCGACCTAAGACGTTGTGGGACGTCATAGAAATCGGTGCCTTCCCAACCTGTGACGTCCCATAACGTTATGGCGGGACCCCTGTCTTGTAGCCCCGGTGAGCGGCGTCGGCGATAGCTCACCGGGGCTACAGCAAGCAGGGGACCTTAGGGTGACATCAGGGGGGTGGCTTTGCCACCCCTCGTCTGATCACTGTGATTGGCTGTTGGAACTTTCAGCAGCCAATCACAGTAATTATGCGTCTATGCCCCTTCTGTGCCCTGCTATGCCCGCTCTCCTCCGGGAGCGGGAGGACCGGATGAGTGCGGCACAGAGATCCGGGCAGCGGAGGAGTGCGGCACAGAGATCCGGGCAGCGGAGGAGTGCGGCACAGAGATCCGGGCAGCGGAGGAGTGCGGCACAGAGATCCGGGCAGCGGAGGAGTGCGGCACAGAGATCCGGGCAGCGGAGGAGTGCGGCACAGAGATCCGGGCAGCGGAGGAGTGCGGCACAGAGATCCGGGCAGCGGAGGAGTGCGGCACAGAGATCCGGGCAGCGGAGGAGTGCGGCACAGAGATCCGGGCAGCGGAGGAGTGCGGCACAGAGATCCGGGCAGCGGAGGAGTGCGGCACAGAGATCCGGGCAGCGGAGGAGTGCGGCACAGAGATCCGGGCAGCGGAGGAGTGCGGCACAGAGATCCGGGCAGCGGAGGAGTGCGGCACAGAGATCCGGGCAGCGGAGGAGTGCGGCACAGAGATCCGGGCAGCGGAGGAGTGCGGCACAGAGATCCGGGCACGGAGGAGTGCGGCACAGAGATCCGGGCACGGAGGAGTGCGGCACAGAGATCCGGGCACGGAGGAGTGCGGCACAGAGATCCGGGCACGGAGGAGTGCGGCACAGAGATCCGGGCAGCGGAGGAGTGCGGCACAGAGATCCGGGCAGCGGAGGAGTGCGGCACAGAGATCCGGGCAGCGGAGGAGTGCGGCACAGAGATCCGGGCACCGGAGGAGTGCGGCACAGAGATCCGGGCACGGAGGAGTGCGGCACAGAGATCCGGGCACGGAGGAGTGCGGCAGAGATCGGGACGGAGTGCGGCACAGAGATCCGGGCACCGGAGGAGTGCGCACAGAGATCCGGCACGGGGAGTGCGGCACAGAGATCCGGGCACCGGAGGAGTGCGGCACAGAGATCGGGCACCGGAGGGTGCGGCAAGAGATCCGGGCACGGAGGAGTGCGGCACAGAGATCCGGGCGCCGGAGGAGACTCAGGAGCGGAGGTCCGTAAGAGACAGGAGAGCGAGCACAGGAGCGGTGATGACGGGAGTGATCAATCTCATCAAATCACTCCCAGATCACTCCCATCATCACTGGAGGGGGCTATACTCTCCCCCCCTCCAGTGATGATGGGAGTGATCTGGGAGTGATCTGATGGGATTGATCACTCCCATCATGCCTGCTCCACACTGCGTCCGTTCTAAGGGTCTGCACCCCTGCAGTACTGCACCCCATGTACCCCTGTGCCCCGCACCCCTGTACTCTGCAGCCCCTGAACTCTTGTGCCCTGCAACCTGCGTCCCTGCAGCCGTGCACCCCTTTGCGTCCCTGTGCCCTACAGCCCCGCACCCTTTCGCCCCTTGTGCCCTGCACCTCTTCGCCCCCCTGTTCCCTGCACACAGCATCCCTATGCCCAGTGTCCCTGGACCCGTGCCCTGCAGCACTGCACCCTTTCGCCCCCCTCATGCCCTGCAGCCCCGCACCCCTTTCATCCCCTGTGCCCTGCAGCCCCACACCCGTGCCCTGCAGCCCCGCACCCCTTTGCCCCCCTGTACTCTGCAGCCCTGCACCCCTTCGCATCTCTGTGCCCTGCACTCCTTCTCCCCCCTGTTCCCTGCAGCCCACACCCCTGTGCCCTGTGTCCCTGGACCTTTGTGCCCTTCAGCCCTGCACCCCCTTAACCCCCCCCTGTGCCCTGCAGCCCCGCACCCGTTCAACCCCCTGTGCCCTGCAGCCCACACCCCTGTGCCCTGTGTCCCTGGACCCCTGTGCCCTGCAGCCCCACACCACTCCGCCCCCCTGTGCCCTGCAGCCTTGCACCCCTGTGCCCTGCACCCCTTCGCCCCCCTGTTCCTTGCACACCACACCCCTCTGTGCCCTGTGTCCCTGGACCCCTGTGCCCTGCAGCCCCACACCACTCCGCCCCCCTGTGCCCTGCAGCCTTGCACCCCTGTGCCCTGCACCCCTTCGCCCCCCTGTTCCTTGCACACCACACCCCCCTGTGCCCTGTGTCCCTGGACCCCTGTGCCCTGCAGCCCCACACCCCTGTGCCCCGTGTCCCTGGACCACTGTGCCTTGCACCCCTTTACCCCCCTGTGCCCTGCACCCCTTCGCCCCCCTGGGCTCTGCAGCCCTGCACCCCTTCGCACCTCTGTGCCCTGCAGCCCACACCCCTGTGTCCCTGGACCCCTGTGCCCTTCAGCCCTGCACCCCTTCGCCCCCCTGTTCCCTGCAGCCCTACACCCCTATGCCCTGTGTCCGTGGACCCCTGTGCCCTTCAGCCCTGCACCCCTTCACCCTCCTGTGCCCTGCAGCCCCACACCCCTTCAACCCCCTGTTCCCTGCAGCCCTACACCCATATGCCCTGTGTCCGTGGACCCCTGTGCCCTTCAGCCCTGCACCCCTTCACCCTCCTGTGCCCTGCAGCCCCACACCCCTTCAACCTCCTGTGCCCTGCAGCCTACACCCCTGTGCCCTGCAGCCTGCACACATGCGCCCTGTGTCCCTGCACCCCGCACCCATGTAGCCTGCATCCCTGCAGGCTGCACCCCTGTGCTCTGCGTCCATGGACCCTGAAGCTCGCAATCCCTGCACCCTTGTGCCCTGCAGTCCTGCGTTCCTACACCCCTGTGCCCTGCAGCCTGCATCCCTGCACCTCTGCATCGCTGTGCCCTGAACCACTGCGCTTCCGTGTCCCTGTGCTCCTGTGCCCTTCGCTCTGCACCCCTGTGCCCTGCGCCCCTTGCCCTGCACTCCTACACCCATGTGTCCCTACGCCCTGCGTCCTTGTGTCCCTGTGCCCTGAACCCTGCACTCCTGCAACCTTGTGTCCCTGCGCTCCTATACCCTCTTCCTCCTCCCGGTCACCCCCTACCCTCCTGTGCCCCCCTGCCGCCTGTGCAAGCATTCTCTGCAGTGTCATCTCCCTTCACGGAGATGACACTGCAGAGGAGCGATGTGACAGCCAGGCACATCGATGTGTTATCGCTGTGCCGTGGCTCTGTGTCACTCCCTAAGTTCTGTGATCTTACCGGTCACAGCACTTAGGGTCCGGGGAGAGGGAGCAGAGTCTCGTACTTCTCCCCATGGTGATCGGCTCATTACAAATCTAGATGCATAGAGAGCACTTTGAACCCCAAAGGTGCTCCACAAATTGATACATAAAAATGAAAAAAAAATTTTGTTAACGAAAAAAGTACTTTAAATTTTAAGGATGTATGAAGCACCTGGGGGACTCAAAGTGCTCACTATGCATCTAGATACATTTCTTGGGGGGGGGGGTCTAGTTTCCAAAATCGGGTTATTTGTGGGGAAGCTCCAATGTTTAGGCACACCGGGGCTCTCCATACGCAACATGATGTCCGCTAACAATTGGAGCTAATGTTCTATTCAAATCGCTAGCTGATACCATGTCGCGTATGGAGAGCCCCTGTGTGCCTAAACATTGGAGCTCCCCCATAAGTGACCCCGTTTTGGAAACTAGACCCTCCAAGCAACTCATTTAGATGTATAGTAAGCAATGTGAACTCCCAAGTGCTTCACAAATTGATCCATAAAAATGTACTTTTTCATTTTTACGGATCAATTTGTGAAGCACCTGGGACTTCAAAGAGCTCACTATGCATCTAGATAAGTTCCCTAGGGGTCTAGTTTCTAAAATGGGGTCACTTGTGGGGGAGCTCCAATGTTTGGGCACACAGGGGCTCTCCAAACGTAACATGGTGTCAGCTAACAATTTGAATGGAAAATCAGCTCAAATTGTTAGCGGACACCATGTCACGTTTGGAGACCCCCTGTGTGTCTAAACATTGAGCTCCCCAACAGTTGACCACATTTTGGAAACTAGACCCCCCAGGGAACTTATCTAGATGGATGGTGAGCACTTTGAGCCCCCAGGTGCTTCACAAATTAATCCGTAAAAATTAAAAAAGAAAACATTTGTGGGGAAAAAAAAAGTACTTTTTCATTTTTACAGATCAATATGTGAAGCACCTGGGGTTCACAATGCATGTGGATAAGTTCCTTGGAGGGTCTAGTTTCCAATATAGGGTCCCTTGTGGGGGAGCTCCAATGTTTAGGCACAGAGGGGCTCTTCAAACACGACATGGTGTCCGCTACCAATTTGAATGGAAAATTAGCTCCAATTGTTAGCGGACACCATGTCGCGTTTGGAGAGCCCCTGTGTGCCTAAACATTGGAGCTCCCCCACAAGTGACCCCATTTTGAAAACTAGACCTCCCAAGGAACTTATCTAGATGGGTGGTGAGCACTTTGAACCCCCAGGTGTTTCACAAATTGATCCGTAAAAATGAAAAAGTACTTTTTTTTTTTTTTCACAAAAATGTTCTTTTAGCCTAAATTTTTTCATTTTCACATGGGCAGCAGGATAAAATGCATCCTAAAATGTGTTGGCCAATTTCTCCTGAGTACACAGATACCTCATATGTGGTCATAAACCACTGTTTGGGCGCACGGCAGGGCTCAGAAACAAAGGAGCACCATTTGACTTTTTGAATGGAAAGTTAGCTCCAAAAGTCAAATTGCGCTCCTTCCCTTTTGAGCCCTGCCGTGTGCCCAAACAGTGGTTTATGACCACATATGAGGTATCGGTGTACTCAGGAGAAATTGCCCAACAAATTTTAGGATCCATTTTATCCTGTTGCCCATATGAAAATGAAAGAATTGAGGCTAAAAGAACATTTTTGTTGGAAAAATTAATATGTCCATTTTTTCCTTCCATGTTGCTTTAGCTCCTGTGAAGCAACTGAAGAACTTTGAACCCTTATAACTTCCTACCAAAAAAAAAATTTTATTTTCTACAATTGTGCAGATGTATTCAGTATGCTGCATTTTCTTATTTCAAAACCGGGCCAGCAGCTGCGCCGCTCACAGCCCAGGAGCCCAGCAGCCAATCACAGCTCAGGAGCTGTGTGCCAATCTCCGCCCAGGAGCCTCGCGCCAATCACAGCGCAGAAATAGTGAGCCCATCTGAGGCCAGTCCATAGCTTCTGATTGGCTCGCAGTTCCTGCGCTGTGATTGGCTCGCGGTTCCTGCACTGTGATTGGCTCACGGTTCCTGCGCTGTGATTGATCATCCGGACGAAGTACCTCAGGTCCGCAACAGTATGTACTATTATTGCCACTAAAATCTTTAAAATGTTCCTTTTTTTGGCAGAGACCATGATGACAGGTTAATTAAATACTTCTGATGCAACACCATGTTTTGAGCAGCTAGTGGGGTAATATGTGTATTTCGCTGTCAGTACAGTGTTCCTATATTCTATTTTATCTTTTGGACGCTCTGCAATGGCAGCACTCACTATAAACAGCGGCGACAGTCCCATAGGCAACACACGCTGCAGGGAGTGCAATGCTGGATGCGGATTTGCTTTATCTCAGGTATATATATTTGCCCACTGGTCTTTTTCCTGGAAGTATCTTTCACTATTAAATGTTAGCCCTATATCCTTGATTGTTCACAGGGCGGTTATACCCCATTTCCACAGTATCATTGGCATTGATTTTCCAGGTAATACAGAACATATTTATGTTTACTCTATGTTTAATTTAACAATTAGATTTGGTGACTCTGATATGTCATACTGTATACCATATCATAGGGGATCCCTATTGTTACATTGATACATGTAACATCTTATACTATACATATAGCTCCTGCTACTTGCTCCTAAGAAGGATTTTTAATTTGAACAAAGTTAAACCTATAACAGTGGACAAGTATCCTGTTTATAAAAAGGTATTAATTTAGCACAATTCTAGTTATGAGAGTTACTACTATATGCGATATAAATCATTCATTTCCTCTATCCTAAACACAATAAAGGGACACATTGTTCCCTGATCATTCTAGACGGAGATTGTTCATATTTTCGGTATATTATTAAGGTATGATTTAGTACTTTTGGGTAAATATGACATATTCAGATAGATGACAATATGGTTTGATACTAGTCTCCCCTATCATTTGATATATTCTCCTATATGATTCTAATGGCAAAGAGACACCGTTATCCCCTTATGGATTGTTTCATTTGATCATAATACATTTATGTTCTCTAAGTTCCTCATTAGTGGATTGATAATAGATTAACTATTGTTAGATCTCAATTATACTGTAATACCTTGGTATAAGATACATGTCACTAATTGCTTTTTATTAGTATGACAGAACAACGGCACACAGTTTTTACACAAATGTCCAATCGATGATTTTAACTACAAGCCAGCACATGTGACGTGGATATCCAATACCTAGGTAATGGACTTTGATGTCATGTATTTTTTCCTCTGTAACCTAGCTGACTCAATCATTTTTCACTTATTCACTTGATAATGGTTGATCTTTATGTACATCGTTTTTTGTCATTTAATATTACATTAGACTCCATTGTTAGGTCGAATTATGCAAGTATTCTTTTGTAACGTGCTGCATTTATTGCAAGAGTGTACCGTATATACTCGAGTATAAGCCGACCCGAGTATAAGCCGAGGCCCCTAATTTTGCCCCCCAAAACTGGGAAAACTTATTGACTCGAGTATAAGCCTAGGGGGGGAAATGCAGCAGCTACTGAAAAATTGCCGCAACTGCCGCGAACAGCGATTACCGCTGATGTGAAAGGGGCCTTACTGGACAATTGATTGGTACCTCTCTACCATGGAGACCAGCTCCCAGTGCTTGCTGAGAGGCGCCGGGAGCTGGCTTCTCGCTCATCTCCCGGGGGCTTATCGCTGGTTGAAACGCCCTGTCACACACGTCAATATCGCTGCAACGTCATGTGCAGCAGCGATATTGCACGCAATATTGACGCGTGTGACAGCCCCATAAGTCTCCTTTCACATCAGCGTTTTTTGCAGATTGCGGCAGATCCGGCAGATTTACCGTACCACATCTGCCGCCTAATGGCACTTGCGGCAAGCCCCATGCTATGCCTATGGGGCTTGTGGCAGGTGCAGCAAGTGCAATATACCGGTAGTTGTGGTTTTGGCAGCTGCGGCTGTGAACAAAACTCTGCTTACCGCGTTTTTTTCGCGGCAGCAGTCGCCGCAAGTGCCAAAACCACAACTATACCGCACTTGCTGCACCTGCCACAAGCCCCATAGACAATGCATGGGGCTTGCCACAGGTAAAACGCAACTCGGCTGTTAGGCGGCAGATGCGGTAAATCCGCCGCATCTGCCGCGATCAGCGAAAAACGCTGATGTGAAAGTGGCCTTTTTGATCTATTGATTCCCTAAGCACCCAGCTAATTCTATACTGCTTCTATGCACTGCTTCTCCTTTCCCTTACTAGTCTTCTTTCCCCTGCTCTACTACTGTACTTATCCTAAGAACACATCTTTCCCCTGCTCTGCTCATCTTTCCCTCACTATTCTTTTCCCTGCTACACCAATCTTATACTGTAATGGCGCCTCACCTTAGACTGGGTCACTGTACCGTAATTAAAGTCCCCTGCGGCCACACTGTGCATTAGGTCAATGTCTGGCCGCAGGGGACTTCTTTTGTGTGTGCAGGGAGCGATGCAGCGGAGGGATCCGGACGCCACATCGCTACAGAAAGTCTGAGCGATGCGGGGGAGGGATCCAAGCCGCACATCGCCTGAGCAGGGCGGAGGGATCCGGCACCACATCCCAGCCCCAGCAGGCGCGGAGGGATCCGGCGGGATCCAGGCACCACATCCCAGCCGCGGGCAGCGGCGGAGGGATTCGGAGGGATCCATCAGCACATCCTAGCCCCAGGCAGCGGCGGAGGGATCCGGAGGGATCCATCAGCACATCCCAGACCCAGGCAGCGGTGGAGGGATCCGGAGGGATCCATCAGCACATCCCAGCCCCAGGCAGCGGCGGAGGGATCCATCGGCACATCCCAGCCCCAGGCAGCGGAGGGATCAGTCCCGCAGGAGTGCGGGCACCCGGTAATGCAGCGGGGGCGAGGGGAGTTGTGGGGGGTTGTGGGGAGTGTGGGGGACGGCGGGGAGTGTGGGGGATGGCTAGGATAAGGAGAGAACCTAAGGGCAGAAGTTAGTGACTCGAGTATAAGCCGAGGGGGACTTTTTCAGCCCAAAAAAAGGGCTGAAAAAGTCGGCTTATACTCGAGTATATACGGTATATACTTATGTTGACATTATTCTACTGTACTTTTGTCATGTAGATCAGGGGTCCCCAACCTTTTTTGCACCGGAGACCGGCTTCATGCAAGACCGTTCTTCCAGAGCCCGGCGGGGTGGGGCTTTGAACTTGGGGGGTGGGGCTATGAAGGGGTGGAGTTAACTACCCTGTTTCTTCAAAAGATGCAATACATCTTATTTACATATCGTATAATGCAGTGTCGCAGCCCTCCACATTATATAATGCAGCCTCACAGCTCTCCATATAGTACAATGCAGCGTCACATCCCTCCATAAAGTATAATGCAACCTCATATCCTTCCATATAATATAATGCAGCGTCGCATCCTTCCATATAGCATAAATTCTCCCCCCACACACACATTGCCCCCTGTATAACCCCCGCACACACACATTGCCCCTGTATAACCCGCACACACACATTGCCCCTGTATAACCCCCGCACACACACATTGCCCCCTGTATAACCCCCGCACACACACATTGCCCCCTGTATAACCCCGCACACACACTGCCCCCTGTATAACCCCGGCACACACACATTTCCCCCTGTATAACCCCCGCACACACATTGCCCCTTGTATAACCCCCGCACACACACATACATTGCCCCTGTATAACCCCCGCTAACACATTGCCCCCTGTATAACCCCTGCACACACAAATTGCCCCCTGTATAACCCCTGCACACACAAATTGCCCCCTGTATAACCCCCGCACACACACATACATTGGCCCTGTATAACCCCCGCACACACAAATTGCCCCCTGTATAACCCCCGCACACACACATACATTGCCCCTGTATAACCCCCGCGCACACACATTGCCCCCTGTATAACCCCCGCACACACACATTGTCCCCTGTATAACCCCCGCACACACACATTGCCCCCTGTATGACCCCCGCACACACACATACATTGGCCCTGTATAACCCCCGCACACACACATTGCCCCTTGTATAACCCCCGCACACACACCATACATTGCTCCTTGTATAACCCCCGCACACACACATTTCCCCCTGTATAACCCCCGCACACACACATTGCCCCCTGTATAACCCCCGCACACACACATTGCCCCTTGTATAACCCCCGCACACACACATTGCCCCTTGTATAACCCCCGCACACACACATTGCCTCTTGTATAACCCCCGCACACACACATTGCCTCTTGTATAACCCCCGCACACGCACATACATTGCCCCTGTATAACCCACACACACACACTGCCCCCTGTATAACCCCCGCACACACACATTGCCCCCTGTATAACCCCCCCTCACACACATTGCCCCCTATATAACCCCCCCACACACACACATTGCCCCTTGTATAACCCCCACACACACACGCTGACCCCTGAATGCCCCACACACATATTGCCCCTACACACACACACACACACAGACATACTGCCCCCAGTACAATCCACCCCCCACACAGACATTGCCCCTGAAACACACACTCACACACAGATGTTCACCGCTCCTGCCGGCTTCGCTCATACAGCAGCAGCTGAGGAAGAGACGTGGCTGAAGTTTTTTTCATATCTCGCGCTATTTCCAAGCGCATCACATGAAGCACACATCACTGATAAGCTTGGAAATAGCGCGAGATTTGAAACTCCAGCCATGTCTCTGCCTCAGCTGCTGCTGTACGAGAGAAGCCGTCGGCCAATAACTGTGCGTCAGGGCATGGCTGCTGCACTGATTGGCCGACTGCTCCCCTAATACATATGCACGCAGCTAAGGCAGAAGCTTCAGCTCAGAGCGGCATAGTTCAGGAGGTGAGGGTTGCAGTGGGCGGGGACATCACAGGGGGCGGGAAAGCCAGCAGCTCGCCGCGGACCGCTACAAAGACCGGTACAAAGTCCGCAGACCGGTGGTTGGGGACCCGATGTAGATAACCCCTGATGAAAGCCGGATTGTGGCTGAAACGTCGGGAATAATTCATTTTTATTTCTTATTATCAAGTGCTGACACTTTCAATAAAAAAAACGGACATTTATAGCTAAAAATCATTGGTCTTCAATTTTTTGGTGTGCCAGGGTATACTCTCTTATAGTGTTGGCCAAAAGTATTGACACCCCTGCAATTTTGTCAGATAGTTTCTTTTTGAAAATGATTGCAATCACAAATTCTTTGGTATTATTATCTTCATTTAATTTGTCTTCAATGAAAAAACACAAAAGAGAATGAAGCAAAAAGCAAAACATTGATCATTTCACACAAAACTCCAAAAATGGGCCAGACAAAAGTATTGGCACCCTCAGCCTAATACTTCGTTGCACAACCTTTAGCCAAAATAACTGCGATCAACCGCTTCCGGTAACCATCAATGAGTTTCTTACAATGCTCTGCTGGAATTGTAGACCATTCTTCTTTGGCAAACTGCTCCAGGTCCCTGATATTTGAAGGGTGCCTTCTCCAAACTGCCATTTTTAGATCTCTCCACAGGAGTTCTATGGGATTCAGGTCTGGACTCATTGCTGGCCACCTTACAAGTCTCCAGTGCTTTCTCTCAAACCATTTTCTAGTGCTTTTTGAAGTGTGTTTTGGGTCATTGTCCTGCTGGAAGACCCATGACCTCTGAGGGAGATCCAGCTTTCTCACACTGGGCCTTACATTATGCTGCAAAATTTGTTGGTAGTCTTCAGACTTCATAATGCCCAGTGCCAGAGGCAGCAAAGCAACCCCAAAACATCAGGGAACCTCCGCCATGTTTGACTGTAGGGACCGTGTTCTTTTCTTTGAATGCCCCTTATTTTCTCCTGTAAACTCTATGTTGATACCTTTGCCCAAAAAGAGAGAACATTCTTCCAAAACGTTTTAGGCTTTCTCAGGTAAGTTTTGGCAAACTCCAGCCTGGCTTTTTTATGTCTCGGGGTAAGAAGTGGGGTCTTCCTGGGTCTCCTACCATACAGTCCCTTTTCATTCAGACGCCGACGGATAGTACGGGTTGACACTGTCGCACCCTCGGACTGCAGGGCAGCTTAAACTTGTTTGGAAGTTAGTCAAGGTTCCTTTATCCACCATCCGCACAATCTTGCGTTGAAATCTCTTGTCAATTTTTCTTTACCGTCCACATCTAGGGAGATTAGCTACAGTGCCATGGGCTTTAAACTTTTTGATGACACTGCACACGGTAGACACAGGAACATTCAGGTCTTTGGAGATGGACTTGTAGCCTTGAGATTGCTCATGATTCCTCACAATTTGGTTTCTCAAGTCCTCAGACAGTTCTTTGGTCTTCTTTCTTTTCTCCATGCTCAATGTGGTACACAAAAAAATACAGCACAGAGATTGAGTCAACTTTAATCCATACCAACTGGCTGCAAGTGTGATTTAGTTATTGCCTACACCTGTTAGGTGCCACAGGTAAGTTACAGGTGCTGTTAATTACACAAATTAGAGAAGCATCACATGGTTTTTCTAACAGTGCCAATACTTTTGCCCACCCCCTTTTTTATGTTTGGTGTGGAACTATATCCAATTTGGCTTTAGGACAATTCTTTTTGTGTTTTTTTCAGTGAAGACAAATTAAATGAAGATAATACCAAAGAATTTGTGATTGCAATCATTTTCAGGAAGAAAGTGAGTATTATCTGACAGAATTGTAGGGGTGTCAATACTTTTGGCCAACACTGTATATATAACGAGGGTTCAGGCAGGAAAGGAGACACAGGGGGACCCTGCTCCAGCCCACAGCGTGAACAGCAACAGCAGCGGTCGGTCACAGAGGAGGGAGGGATGGCTGCGGACCTGAGCTCTGCAGCAGACCGCAAACAGCTAGCCAAAGAGATGGCGGGCTTTCTGGCTGGAGACATAAAAGAAGTAGTCAGAGAGGCAGTCAGGGATGCCCTGGATGAAGTGAATTTCGTGACTGCACAGCATGCTGGCAGATTGGATCAATTGGAACAAAGGCTGTCTGACATGGAGGACAGGGTGATCACACTCGAGTGCGAGCTAGAGACTGCACATAAAAGTGAAGCCTGGATGAAAAACAAATTAGAAGACCTGGAGAACAGGTCGCGCAGAAGTAATCTTAGACTAGTGGGACTGCCGGAATCTGTCTCACACCAACAGCTCAATGACATCTTTGAGCAGGATTTGCACAAAGCTTTGGGATTGACAGACAAGTGCAAAGTAGAACTGGCACACCGTGCGGGGCCTCCCAGAGGGACCCCTGTGGGGAACACGAATCGTCAAGTGGACGGGCGGGACCGCATAGCAGCCTCAGAGATCACGCCAGGCAATTGCGAAGTACCTCAACTTCAAAGACAAGCTGCTGCAGCTGTTTAGAGTCAGGCGATAACCACTCCTCCTGCGGGGACATAAGGTCTTTGAGGACTTCTCACCTGACGTCACCAGGAAATGCAAAGCCTATAGAAAGATATGCAGTCTTTTATATAAAAGAGGCATCCAATTTCAGCTTATGTATCCAGCCACTCTCAAAATGAGAAAACCGGACGACTCTTTCAAAATATGGAAGGATCCCAGCGAGTCACTGCGGGCGTTTATGTCACCCTCTCCAGGATCCCCCGAAGAGCGGAGGAGACTACAGGAGTCGACCATGACAGCGAATGGTTCCACAGACTAGCTGAAGACCTGGAGAATGCGGCGGCGATCTACTCTACTGAGGACGTTGCCTTGCCCTGACTGAACCTTGGAAGCGAAGACTCCCTTAGAGAACACGATAGCTAAAAAGCGCCACCCCCCCCCCACCTTTTTTTTTTCTTCTCCTTTGTCTGCCCTCTTCTTTCAGATTTGATGTTGGACCCACCAGCGGGGAAAGTCGACCTAGATTCCAGGAGATTCTCGGGTCATCATTGCTGAGATGAGTAAGAATATGGTTGACGGGGTGAGAGAGGGGGTCCCCTGATAAGGGGAGGGAGTGAGGAGGAAAATTTTTACTCTTATACACATAGTTGAATATAGTTGTTTTTTTTTTTTCTCTTCTTTTCTCCTTCTCCACTTTTTTAGACAGCCGGCCCAGTGTCGGGCAGGTGCAGGAAATAGTTGAGGGCCATGCCGGAAAAAATTGAGGTTCAAAAAATACGAATGTTGGGAGGGGGGAATGCGGAAGGGGTGATTGGGGAGAGGGATGTTTCAGCTGTTTCCCATAGAGGGACAATTCTTTGTTGGTTTAACCACTGTTTATACACTCTTAAATGTTGTATGAGGGATGTTCGGATTACCTTACAGGAGACAAAGTACACTGTACCCCCGGAGAGTGATGGGGAGACATGGACGTTGATCTCTGCGCAAATTAACTGTCCCCGTAGGAGCACCTCAGACACCAATATGGTTAAGATTATATCATGGAATATCAAGGGGCTTAAGACCCAGGAAAAGAGATCGTTGGTGCTTAGGCACCTTAAGAGGTTGAGAGGTGATATTGTTTTGTTGCAGGAATCCCACCTGTCCCAGCAAGACTTGTTCTGTGTCCAACGATATTGGGTGGGAGGGGTCTATGGCACGGGAGCTGAAGGGCAGAAGGCGGGGGTGATAACCCTGATCAACAAATCTCTCCCGCACAAACTGATCTCACACCACCATGACCGTGGGCGTCATGTTAGATTATCACAGAAACCCCTAGTGGGGTGCTGGACATACATAATATTTATGCCCCTAATTCAGATAGAGAACAATTTTTTCGTACATTGACTACCTCCATACTATCGACTGGGACACATAACCTGATCCTGGGGGTGACATGAACGAGACCATGGTAGTCTCTGAGGATCGCTTACGCCCTTGGACGGGAGACACTGAGCCCAATAGTGAGACACGGACCTCTCCGCTGTATGACTTCGCTAATGATCTAATGACACGGGATGTATGGAAACTGCATCATCCAACTGACAGGTTATATACTCACTACTCCCACCCGCACAACTCATGGTCCCGCATTGATTTGCTCCTAGTTAGTGAACCTCTGGTCACCAGAGTACCTGAGACAGACATAACAGATCTGGTTATCTCTGACCATGCCCCAATAACACTAACGTTGCAGGAGCTACATCCTAGAGGCTCGGATATACTGTGGCGATTCCCCCACTACCTGGCGGCCGATAAAGACTTTGCTAAATTACTAGAGGAGTGGTGGACAGAATTCTTAGATCACAATCAGCATTCCACAGGGGACCCCGCCATACTCTGGGAGACGGCTAAGGCTGTCATGCGGGGCAAATTCATAGCTCATACTACAGCGTTGAAAAAAAGAGTAAACTTGAAATACTTGCAGGCGAGTGGTACAGTTAGGCAAGTCAACATCAAGTTTCAGGACCTCCCTCGGGACGACACCAAGGCTGCATGGTTGACGGCTAAGCTGGAATTTGACACGTGGGCTAAACAGAAAGAGTTACTGGGTAAAACACGCAGAGACGCTGAACTCCACAGACATGGAGACAAAGCTGGACGTATGCTTGCTAACTTGGCTAGGGGACGCCATCCAGTAACCCACATAGCAGCCCTCAAACGGAAGGACTGTTCTACAACGGTTGACCCGAAAGAAATTAATACAGTGATAGGAAAATACTTTGCCTCCCTCTATGGTCCCAGTCATACTGACATGACAAAAGGACAGAGTTGGCTAGACAGCGTCAATCTCCCGACATTGACTGGTGAGGATTTGTCTGGCCTAAATAGTCTGATAACGAAGGAGGATATTTGTAGGGTGATTGTAGAGTTGAGCCTACATAAAGCCCCAGGACCGGATGGGCTTAACGCCAACATGTACAAAGCCCTGAAAGACATGATTGCTCCGCATTTGAAAAACATGTACAACGACTTCTTGAGAGGGGCCATATGAATACAGCATACATAAAAGTTATTCCCAAGAACGACAAGCCAACAGATGACCCGGCCAATTTTCTTTCAATATCCCTAATCAACCAGGACTTGAAAATCGTAGCAAAAATCTTAGCTGATGGGCTGGCAAGACTTCTTCCCAAGCAACTGGGGCCAGAACAGGCAAGATTTGTACGGCGCAAGTCGGCAGCAGGAAATATTAGACGATCGATGTTGGTCTTGGAGGCGGTAAGACTAGGGGGTGGTTGGGGGAGGGGGGTTCCAGCCATGGTCATGCTTGACCCCGAGAAGTATTTTCGTAACTTTCTTACCTCCATTTATGCTGACCCTAAGGCAAGGGTTCATACACCAGGTTTCCTCTCAGATGTAATACACCTGGGAAGGAGAACGAGGCAGGGGTGCCCTCTTTCACCGCTCTTATTCAATTTAACGATTGAACCCCTGGCTAGATTTATTAATGAGGGAACTAGTTTCAAAGGGATCAGTATAGGCAACACAGAGTTAAGGTCCAGTTTTTTCGCGGATGACATCATACTTTACGTGTCGGATCCAGAGGGAGACCTCCCGGGCCTTATGACCGCCCTAGAAACATTTGGAGACATATTGGGGTTTCAGCTAAACAAGTCCAAATGTGAGGCTCTCATTCTTACACAACGCCCAGCACGGCTCGCCCGGACGGGAGGGGGTTCTGACCAACTTCATGCGATCCCGATTGCGAGGGATGCGATTAAATATCTGGAAATTCTCCTGGGACGGGACACGAGGGACATTTATAGACTCAACTAAGCCCCCATAATGAATAAAATAATCCAGGAACTGCATAGATGAAGAGACTTGCCGCTGTCGCTTTTGGGAAGGAACTACATGATCAAAATGGTTAGCTTCTCACATCTATTATGCCCCCTACAGACCCTGCCGCTCCTCCTGCGTCATGTGGACGTAAATAAACTTAACAAGGCTTTCACCGACTTTCTATGGCAGGTACGGAGATGCAGAATTAAAAACCGCACATTCATGTTTTTCACGAGGAAGGGGGGATAGCACTGCCAACCTTAGAGGGTACAATCTGGCATGTATAACCAGATACATTATTAACCTGCAAACGTGAGATAAATGCGCATAGGGTCTTATCCTTTTTTTGAAAGTTATATCGGTGTAAATTAAGAACTGCTCACCTGATTTAGTTGTGTCACCCACAACCAGTATAATCGCCTGTAAGATGGCTTATAAGATGGCTTATAAGATGGCTGCTGCAGGGCCGTACCTTCACGATAAACGTGGCAACAGGAATGCTGTAATAGGAACAAATGCCGAAATGCCCGCACTGCCAAACAGGAATCACCAGGAAACTAAGTTAACTGGGCAGATTTTTTTCTTTATTTCAGCCTACGCGTTTCGGAGCCTCTATCCAAGCTCCTTCCTTAGATAGAGGCTCCGAAACGCGTAGGATGAAATAAAGAAAAAATCTGCCCAGTTAACTCTTCGTTTCCTGGTGATTCCTGTTTGGCAGCACGGGCATTTCGGCATTTGTTCCTATTACAGATACATTATTGACTGGCTAAGGCCCCTTTCACATCAGCGGTTTTCGCTGATCGTGGCAGTTGCGGTGAAAAAAAACACAACTGCCGCGATTACCGCATAACGGCAGCACTTACGGTTCACTTGCGGCAAGCCCCATACAATGTCTATGGGGCTTGCGGCAGGTGCGGCAAGTGTGGTTTCGGCACCTGCGGCAGGTGCGGCAGCGAAAACAAACGCGGCATACCGCGTTTTTTTCGCAGCCGCACCTGCCGCAAGTGCCAAACCTGCACTTGCCGCACCTGCCACACACTTACCGCAAGCCCCATAGACATTGTATGGGGCTTGCCGCAAGTGAACCGCAAGTGCAGCCGTTATGCGGTAATCGCGGCAGTTGCGGTTTTTTCACCGCAACTGCCGCGATCAGCGAAAACCGCTGATGTGAAAGCAGCCTAAGGCACGCTCAAACATTCTGACAATGATGTAGAAGCCGAATGGTGCAAACCTTGGGATCTCGTGGCGATCCTTCACTCATCCAGTGCAGCGCTAGGCTCAAAGATAAAAGATTCAGTGCTTATCCAAGATACAAGAGGGGCCTGGAAGGCCATACGCCACAAGTTAGGCCTATCATGGCAGGTCTCCAAGTACCTGACACCGTGGGGACACCCAGACTTTAGACAGGGAGGAGAAAAATGCTTTGTTAAGGGTCTGGCGAGAAAAAGGGGTTAGGACATTGGGAGACCTGATGCAAACCCAAGAGTGTCGGTTGATGACGGCAAACGAAATCTTCACCAAATGGGGGACTGACTCCTCGCATACCCTCCAATATGCACAAATACAACACAACATATTTAACAAGCTACAGCAGATACGCAAAGAGTGTCACACCACCAAACTGGACGTCCTGCTAAATAGGGATACCTCGGACATTGGTATTTCGACTGTGTACCAGTCTTTGAGACATGCTCTCATGCCCAAGGGACCTCAACTGTTTAGAGCTAGCGAGACGAGGTTACAGTATGGGGGGATGGGAGATCTGGTATTATCGGGATGGAATGAATTCCGAAGCCACATTATTAATGAAAAATGGAGCGACACGCAGTTTCGCATCATACATGGAGCCATCTTGGGCTACCATCTGCCTGTCACTCCCCGAAAACCGGACCGAAGTGTGCGCAGCCCGGGACGGGACGGACAGGTTTCATGGATTATGGGAGTGTGATCGCATACAAAGAGGATGGGAGGGAGTGGGGACCCGGTTGAGTTCCATGATGCATATTAGACTCCCTATGGACAGACTGATTTGGGTTTTCATAGAATGGCTGCTCTGGGACTATCTAAGTCACGTACACAGCTCTTACATATCATAGCAATTCTATATAAACGGCTCATCTTACACCACTGGTTGGACGGGAGGACCCCTAGTCTGAGACAGTTGCTGATTGAGGTAAAGAGGGTGCTGATATTGGAAAAGACGGAAGCAGAAGCAGATATAGACAACAAGACTGACAAATTAAAAAAAAAAATGGAGAGACTATTTCACTGCAGCTGACGGACGAAGAAATACGTACCTTGGTTGTGCCTTTTCGAAACTCCCCATGGTATAATCTAGAAGACCTGAACGTAACATTGGGGAGGCTTAGGGTACAAGACCCGCCACGTACCGCGGGTATTATCAATAGATCAGTAGTGTGATCGACGGGATTTGATGTTTCAACAAATAAAACATCCTGTAGGGTTCAAGGGAGGGGGGGAGGTGGGGGGAGTGAGTTTCTGTTTCTGGGGATGTTGTGGATTAGACAGCTTCTCTATTATGACTGTATTTGATAACTGAACAAAGACTCAGTATATTATTTTGTAAGATTTGGAAAATCAATAAAATTGTTGTGGAATCTGCCGGATATGATACATTTGAGGTTTCCTCGTTGGACCATTATACCCTGGCCTATTAATGTGTTCTCTAATATGTTTAGCATTTTTGTCTTATCTGTCATGAGCTTTCGTTATAAGCCTTATGGCTCTGGTTGGGATTTGGCCGGGGCGTTGACCCGGACCATATCTAGTTACATCCCACTTAGGGACACCTGTATTTCAGGTGACTTTGATTAGATTTGGGAGATTCTCCTAGACCTAATTCAGTTATATTTCTTCGACCTAGGCTCGAGGAATTAGCCTACTTCTTGGTAGGCTTTTGCATGATCTACTTTTCCTTTTTTCTTTTCTTGCTTTCTCTTTCTAACGTAATTCATATCCCACTACTCTTTACTTCAGACCTTCATCCTTTCCTTTACCCCCCACCCCCTCTCTCCCCGACAGCCAGGCTAATCTCCCCTCAGTACTCAGTACTAGGTAGTGTTGTCTCTTGTGGCGGTAGAGATTGCCTCTATTAAGATTGCAACTTTGAATGTTGAGGGCTTAAATACCCCACAGAAACGAAGCCAGATCTTGTATGGCTTGCATAAATCAGGAGCGCATATTATCCTGCTACAAGAGACACACTTTAAAACGGATCACTTTCCCCCCCATTTGTAACAAGTATTATACGCAATGGTTCCATGCTACGAATCCGTTGGCACGCACAAAAGGTGTTAGCATAGTTTTCCATAAGAATCTAGCACACCAAGTGCTGGGGTCTGAGGTGGATTCTCAAGGCAGATATCTTTTTGTAAAACTGACAATGTGACTTCCGTTTCCGGCGCCTCCATGAGAAGCCGCGTTTAACAGCGCTCCGGGCCCCGCCGCGGCGATCCGGATCCATCCAGCCTCCCCTTGAGCCCCTGGATCATCGGCACAGCAGGACACCCACCCCAAACACCGGACCATCGCCTGGGCACGATGATGGACCGGTATGTCACCCGGAAGGGGGAGAGCGGCCGGCCTGCCCCCGCACACGCGGCTATCAGCAATGGCGCCCGCGACGCTGAGGCGGAGGGAGAGCCGGATGGCACCTCCGTGCTGGGAGGTATAGTACCACCGGGAAACATACCTGCAGAGGTGAATATAGCCACTGATGTGGGGATAACGGGAGCCCCCCTATTACCGCAGCCTGATGCCCTCATGCAGGAACAGCAGACACAGGCCCAGGGCCACAGAGTGCACGAACATGCAGGGGATGAGATGAGGAGAGAGGATCTGGGTGTGCAGTCAGGAAACAGAAAGGGCCCACAACTTATGGACTATAAAGCACTGGCCAAAGAATTAGCCACACACATGGCTGAAGACTTTAAAATTTCTATAGCTGACATGGTGGCTGCCACTACAAAAGAACTCAGCTTAAAAGTAGAGACCCATTACCAGAAACTTAAAGAAGCAGAAGCACGGGTTGGAGCTGCTGAGGATAGAATACAGGAACTAGAGGACCAAGTGTTAGCATTACAAAAACGCTCTGACTATGCCTTTACGAAGCTGGAAGATATTGAGAATAGGGCGAGGAGAAGTAATCTTAAAATCGTAGGTCTACCAGAGTCTATTCCATCAAACCAGCTGGAGGAAATTTTTGAAGTAGACCTCCCCAAAGCTTTGGGGCTAATGCATAGATGTAAGACGGAGCGTACCCATAGAATTGGACCTCCGAGAGACCCTCTGGAAGCTACCTCCACGACTAACGCTAGCCCCTCACCCTGGAACCTCTACTAAACCGAGACACGCAATTGCTAAATTCCTATTGCTAAACCACAGGGATAAAGAGGAGATCCTTAGGGCATATAAGGCCAGGAAACATCCTTTAATGATTCATGGCCATAGAGCCTTGATCTTCGCTGACTACTCAATAGAGGTCTCCCGCCGAAGAGGAGCTTTTAGTGAAGCGTGTTCACTACTTCATAAGAGAAATGTTCGATTCCAATTAAATTTCCCGGCTACTTTACGGTTTAAATCCAGAGAGGGCGCACCGATGACTTTTACAGATCCAGGGAAAGCACTATCTGCAATTTTGGACAACTCTCGCTCCCCAAGAGCTGCAACACCTCCGACCGTAAACACTGATTCACAGCACACATCATCTAATCCAGACCCGGGAGCTGAAGAAGACCGTGATTCGGTGAGGTCATACAGGCTGCGCTCGGACACCATGAACAATGGAGGCGTTTCTGGTGGCGGGACACCCAGGCAGCAGAGACAGACAGGATCGCGCTGGCAAAGGAAGAAATGAGACAGCTGTGCCGGTACCTTCTGAGCTTTGTGAAAAGAAAAGAGAACTTTTTATATAGTTGCGCTAATGATTTGGAGGCTCTGAACCCCCCTCCTTTCCTCTTAACGTTATTTTATTCTCCCTCCCCCCCTCCCCCTCTTTCCTTTCTCTCCCTCCCCCCTCTTTCCTTTCTCTCCCTCCCCCCTCCCCCTCTTTCCTTTCTCTCCCCCCCCCCCCCCCCCTTTTTTTTTTTTCTCTTCTCTGTTTTCCTTTAGGTGTGGACTGAAGGAGTAAATGGGCTGCTATATCATCGAACCCAATGGCATGATGCAGATCTAGAATCTGAGTGAGCCAGCTCTCCATTTAGAATTATTTTATCTCCATGATGCCTACATAAATTTAATTTTTTTTTTTTTTTTTTTGGGAGAAAGGAGGGAGTGTGATGAGACGTCACATATTAAGGTTGAATGTAACATCATATTGTAATGGTGACGTCTACTCAGGGGCGGACCCAGACTGTAGTGGGCCCTGGTGCAAGAAATTTTTCGGGGGCCCCCCCCCCCCGCCCCTCATAGTGGCGACAAAGTAACGTAAACATCACAGTTTCCCTCCCCACCAGGCACCAGACCAAAGCCCTGCTTCGGGGCTCTTACCTGGCTGGAGCCCCCTCAGTATCCTCAATCAGCTTGCTGGAGCGGGTGTGTTGCCTGCCTCCACGGAAGAGCCGGAAGAGGAAGTGCAGCAGCACCGACCCTCCCAGCCCCCTCTGCCTCAATGCTGCTGCTCCACCAGCAACCCCCCCTCCCTCCCCCCCTTCGTACTACTGTACAGTCAGTGGCGGATTAAGATTAGCCAGGGCCCGGGGCTGTTTTGAAGGCTAGGGCCCCCCAACCCCAAGTATGTCACATTCTCCAGACCCAGTATACAGCAGGAGGCCGCCCTATTGAGAAACTTGAAAGTACCATTAAGCAAAAAAAAAATCTAAGATGCTGTAAGACCTTAACCGTCAAACCAGCAGCTCTGGGAGTCAATTCTGACATCCTGCAAACAAATGCAATCAGAAAACATCCAAAACCTGACAAGTGCAATAAATGCAATATTTGTGAAGGTGATATCAAAGAAAGGCGATATACAATATGAGACATACTGGTAGGATGTTTACATTGTGAGCCCCAATGGGGACAGTGTTGATGATGTATGTAAAGTGCTGTGGAGTTCATCGAGTAATATAAAAGTAAAAAAATATTTCTTCATATGTCGTCACAATACCAGGATCTGAGGATCTTCTATTTCGAGGTCAGGGGCTCTCTGACGCCGTGTTGCTGCTTGTCTCGCTGTCGTCCTCTTTTGACACTGCAGTGCGGTGGACAAGAGAGCATTAACTGGTTAATAACAAGAAGTATGGAGTGTGTACTGAGCCTTACACCCTCCCCATACCATGTCCGGCAGACATTGTAGGATTACTATATGGATTTTATTGTTAGGGCACGGACACACTGGGGTGAAACTCGGATGCGTGCAATGCGTGATTTTATCGCAGTGCAGTCAGTTAAACGTCTGAAACACATTGACGAGTGTCGGACGCTTTTTTCTCATCCAGATTCTGGATGGGAAAAAGTCACAACATGCTGCGACAGTCTGCGATTCATGTGCGAGACTCGCCAATGCAAGTCTATGAGTCCGACAAAATCATGGACCGCACACTGACAGCACACGGACCATCCGAGAGGCATCAGTTTTTTTCACTGATACATTATCATTCTTCAGCTGAGACAACTGTAAAATGCTCCTGTAAATGATTCTACAGTAATAGCTGCTGAGAAACAAAACAGATTGCACATGGATGTGATCTAAAAAAACTGTCGGACACTCGCACAGCATTTGGATGTCCCAGTGGCCAGCTACACAGACAGCCCGCCACAGCCACACACAGAGCCACAACCACACAAAAACAGTCAGCCACATAGACAGTCAGTCACATAGACAGCCACACAGACGCAGAGAGCCACACAGACGCAGAGAGCCACACAGAGAGACACAGCCACATAGACAGCCACACACAGAGCCACAGCCAGCAACATAGACAGCCATAGCCAGCCACAGCCAGCTGCACACACAATATCAGCCACACACATACAGCCACACACATAGCTAGCCACACAAACACAGCCAAAGCCAGCCAGCCACATACAGCCACACACATACAGCCAGCCACATAGACAGCCACACACACAGCCAAAGCCAGCCACAGGCGCAGCTACCCACACACACAGACACAGCCAGCCACACACACAGCGAGCAATATAGACAGCCATAGCCAGCCACACACAGACATACAGTCAACCACACAGCCAGCCACCCACACACAGTCAGCCACACACATAGATACGCACACACAGCCAGCCACATAGCCCCAGCTGCATAAAGACACAGTCAGACACATGCAGCCACGCAGCCCTAGCCACACAGACACAGTCAGCCACAGACAGCCCTAGCAACATAGACACAATCAGCCAAAGCCACGCAGCCCCAGCCACACACAATCAGCCACATACAGCCAGCCACAGAGCCCCAGGCACACAGAGGCCCAGAGAGACACACACAGAGGCCCAGAGAGACACACACAGAGGCCCAGAGAGACACACACAGAGGCCCAGAGAGACACACACAGAGGCCCAGAGAGACACACACAGAGGCCCAGAGAGACACACACAGAGGCCCAGAGAGACACACACAGAGGCCCAGAGAGACACACACAGAGGCCCAGAGAGACACACACAGAGGCCCAGAGAGACACACACAGAGGCCCAGAGAGGCCCAGAGAGACCCAGAGAGACCCACAGAGACCCACAGAGACCCACAGAGACCCACAGAGACCCACAGAGACCCACAGAGACCCACACTACCCACCACCAACACCACCAGCTGCTGCAGCTCATCATAATCCTTATCTGTACACATTATGCTCTGCTGGCTGGCTCCTGCGCTGTGGAATGGAAGTTGTTCCGGGGCCTGCAGTAGAGACGGGGAGGCGGGGCCCAGAGAGATTGACTGGAGATAGGAGGACCCAGGGGATGTGAAGGGCTCACGTCACACAGGTCCTCCTATCTCCAGTCAATCTCTCTGGGCCCCGCCTCCTCAGCTCTACTGCACTGCAGGCCCCTCCATGCCTCCGCTTCTCCCTGGAGGGAGAGGAATGGCTGCAGTGACGCAGCCGCCTCTCTCTCTGACTGTCTCCTCCGCCGGCGGGTCTGTTCACAGGCGGCAGATCCCCTGGGGCCCCCAAGAAGCCTTGGGCCGGGGGCGGCCGACCCAACCGCCCCAATGTAGATCCGCCACTGTACAGTACTAGCAGCGCCGCCCGCAGCCAGCACTTCCCCCCCGGGACCGACTCAATGTAAGAGCCTCAGCCGCGGGTGTGCAGCGCTGCTAACACCCGACAGCACCCGGTCCCCGACAGCACCCCCCATCCCCCCCCGGGACACATGAAGAGCTTCTGTATGTCGGGGGAAACGGACCTACCGCTGGAGCCTCAGGGGCCCCCTAGGTGGCCTGGGCCCTGGTGCAACTGCACCAGTTGCACCATGGTAGTTCCGCCCCTGCGTCTACTTGCTTATTGCTTCCATTTGTCATCTACTAATGCACCTTTATTATGTCTATAATACTTTGAAAATCCTGAAACAAAGGATCAGTGACTACCTTTACTAGGGAATATATTTCGCGGACTGGGGGTGATAGAACTCTTGCTATGCTCAACTTATATTGCCGATGAAGGGGAGACATAAGGGTAACAGAAAGAACTATCAATAACTACTCAGACGGTTGCTGTGACGGGGTACGAGACGTATGTACATGGGTTGTATTGGAGGGAAGAAGAGAAGTCAGCAACAAGGACAGGAGAAAAGTAGTGGTGTGGTTGGGGTAAAGGGGGGGTTATGGGGGAGAAGGGAAAAACCTAGAGACATCCTTAGCAGGATATTTATGCTCCGTTACGTGCTATGTCTAGCAACCACTTTATCTTGGTACAAGCTATGGGGGGGCAATACCCCGATGGTTGAAGTTGAATTACTCTTCATTGATACTGATCTGGGGGGGTTCGGATGGTTAGGTGGGTCTCCTGGAATGTAAAGGGCCTGCGCTCCCCAACAAAGCGCATGGTGGTCTTACGCCATCTTAAACGATTGCATACAGATATTGCCTTGCTCCAGGAGACCCACCTGGCTTCTGAAGACTTCTTCTGTCTCAAGAAATTATGGGTGGGAGACATTTATGGCTCAGGGGTGGTGGAAAGAAAAGCGGGAGTTATAATCCTAATTCATAAGTCCCTGGCGCATACGGTCCTATCCACACAAATAGATGACGAGGGCAGAATGATCCAAATGACCATACAAATTCAAAAAGATGTCTTTTCTATTTACAATGTGTATGCTCCAAATGAGAAACAAAAACCCTTCTTTCAAAAAATACAAGCCATTGGCCACAACAGAATAGTGGGAGGTGACTTTAACATGGTATTACGGGCAGAAGAAGATAGGAGACACTCCATACCTCCACCGAAGACAGCTCGAGTCCCAGGGGAAATAGGATCAGTAAGCTTTCTAGAATCCCTCTTTGCAGAGGTAGATATGGGCGATGTGTGGAGGACAGTACACCCCCTGGATAGGGAGTTCACCCACTTTTCTCACCCCCATGGGTCTTGGTCGAGGATAGACATGTTCTTCACCTCGCCCAATATACTACAAAGGGTGATTGAAATTAAAATAGAGGACATGGTAATATCTGACCATAGCTCACTGGTGTTAGAAACTAAAAATGCCTATGAGAAAGGCACCGACTATCTGTGGCGTTTCCCTGACACGTTTACCAGAGAGGAAAATTTTGTCGCCCTCCTCAGAGAGTGGTGGATACTTTACTCAAATGACAATGAAGCCCATCGCTCTGACCCAGGCTTGTTTTGGGAAACAGCGAAATCGGTCATGAGAGGGCAAGTGATGGCTTACAGCATGGGGATAAAGAAAAAGATAAAAGAACAATTTGTTCAGGCTAGTCTGGAGGTGAGGAACGCGTACTCTCGCTAGAAAAACACGATGGCGGACCCTGATAGAGAGACCTGGTTACAGGCCAAGAAAAACTTCGATATGTGGGCAGGAAAGAGGGAAGGATTATATAAAAACAGATTGGAACTTAATCTACATAAATTTGGGGATAAAGCCGGTCGATTATTGGCAAGTTTATCACGGGGCAGATATCCTCCTTCCTCCATCCAAACTATAATTGACAAACATGGCAACACCTGGACTACCCCGAAAGATGTAACCCAGGCACTGGAAAAATTTTATGCGTCTCTTTACTCAGATAGTGACACTGATATGCCTGAGGGGGCCGACTGGCTGCACCCAATTCGTTTACCAGGTATCTCAGAAGAGGACAAACAATTTCTAAACAGTCCTGTCACTGTGGAGGAAATAGAAAACGCTATAAAAAATATAAATCCAGGCAAAGCGCCAGGCCCTGATGGATATAATGGTGCATTCTTTAAAGCCTTAAAATAACAAATCTCTCCTGTCCTACGTGACCTATTTAATGCAATATTACAGGGGGCCCCTATACCGGAACGAATGAATTTGGCCTATATTAAACTTATTCCTAAACCTGGTAAGATACCAACGGATCCGGCGAGTTTTCGACCAATTTCGCTAATAAATCAGGATCTAAAACTTCTCTTAAAGATAATGGCCGATAGACTGGCGACGGTAATGCCTAGCTTGATACCCCCTCACCAGGCGGGATTTATTAAGGGAAGATCAACTACCACTAATATTAGAAGAGCGATGCTCTTGCTTGATGTCATGGGGAAAAGAATAGGATTGGAGAAGGGGGACCCAGCCGTGATCACGTTAGACACAGAAAAAGCGTTTGACAATGTACGATGGTCATGGCTGGGTAGGGTCCTGGACTCTATTGGAATTGTGGGGCCATTTCGGCAATACCTGCAGACCTTATATCACAGACCAAAAGCCTGTATTAGTACCCCCAGGTACTTATCAGACTCCTTCTTGCAGAAGGGAACGAGGCAAGGATGTCCGTTATTCCCCCTCCTCTTTAATTTAGCAATAGAACCTCTGGCCTTATACCTAGAAAATAATAATACCTATGAAGGATTCAGAGTGGGGGCGAGGGAGGTTAAGCTGTCCCTTTTCGCTGATGACATTATTCTCTATGTCCGGAATCCCGTAAGGGACCTCCCTCGCATCCTTGAAGATATTGAAAGATTGGGTAAACATTCAGGTTTCTGCCTAAATAAAGGTAAATGTGAGATTTTGTTCATCAATCCGAGGAGTAAACTCTCGAGATGTACTCACCTCTACAATCTTCCAGTAGCCAAAGAAAGTATAAAATATTTGGGGATTCAACTGGCTAGATATCCTGGCCTGACCTATAGACTTAATTTTTCCCCGATCCTTTCAAAAATAGAAAAAGAATTGGCGGGATGGATTGGACTACCATTCTCTCTGACTGGGAGATGTCATCTGATCTGACGTGCTTTCACATCTGCGTTTTTCGTAATTCGCGGCAGATGCGGTGAAAAAACCGCATCTGCCGCGTTTACCGCATAACCGTTCCACTTGCGGCGCGGTTGCGGTTTTTTTCTATGCAATGTATAGGGGGACTTGCGGCAGATGCGGCAAGTGCGGTTTTGCACTTGCGGCAGGTGCGGCCGCGAAAAAAACCGCAGCTTGCTGCGGTTTTTTTCGCGGCCGCACCTGCCGCAAGTGCAAAACCGCACTTGCCGCATCTGCCGCAAGTCCCCCTATACATTGCATAGAAAAAACCGCAACCGCGCCGCAAGTGGAACGGTTATGCGGTAAACGCGGCAGATGCGGTTTTTTCACCGCATCTGCCGCGAATTACGAAAAACGCAGATGTGAAAGCACCTTAAGATGATTAGTTTTGCGAGATTGTTATAACCGCTCCAGAATATCCCCATGCTGTTAAAACACACAGATATAGCTAAATTAAACAAAACCTTCTCAAAATTCTTATGGAGGGGGAAGAAACCCAGGCTGACCTTTGGTGTCTTGATGCAGTCAAAACAGGAGGGAGGTCTCCAACTCCCGGATGTCCGAGGATACAACTTAGCGTGCATTTTACGCAATATTCTTGACTGGATTAAGGGCACTAATAGGTTCTCCGATGTAGCCCTAGAGGGAGAATTTGCTAAGCCCTGGGACTTGTCTGCTCTGCTACATTCACCGTTGTCATACTTACCTTCAGCACTTAAGGATACTGTTATATATAGAGACACGATTATGACTTGGAAAGGAATAAGGAGAAAATTACATTTATCTTGGAAAGTCTCAAAACTACTCAACCCTTGGAGATGCCCGGCCTTTCCACTAGGTCGTGAAAACTCTTTATTTAAGGCTTGGAGGGAGAGAGGTATCAGGACCCTGGGAGACCTTATGAATATAGGAGAGAGGAGGTGGATGACAGAAAGAGAGGTACTATCCACTTATGCTCTCTCTCGATTTCATGCCATACAATACAGACAGCTGCATCACCATCTTCTCCCTCGACTGCTGGATATCTCTGGGGAGGTCGAAGACAACTTATGGTCCGACCTGCTAGCTATAAGTGTAGATGACGTGTCCATTACCTCGGTCTATGCTAGGCTGCAAAAAATTTTAAGACCAACAAGAAAGAGGGTTCTTTTCACTAAATGGAGGAAACATTTGGCTGACCCTGACCTCACTCAGAAGATCTTAGAGGGTTGGGGAACAGTTAGACGCTACATCCACAATGAAAGATGGAGAGATTCCCAATTTAGGATCATCCATGGGACCATGCAAGGCTTTAACATACCACCGACACAGGCCAACTTGGGAAGATGGGTGAATTGCCCTAAATGTAAGGCTCCTATGACGGATCTGGAACATGGTCTTTGGTCATGCCCCGCTTCGCAGAGATATTGGGAGGTAGTCAACACCTGGGCGAGGGGGATATGTGGGGGTTTGGAAAAGCTGAACCCGATGCTCTGGCTCTTCCACTCTTGTGGAGATTTGGTGGAAGGTAGTCAGCCACATGTACTATTTCACTATATAGCAATTATAGCAAAAAGACTTCTTCTTCAACTTTGGCTTAATGATAATCCTCCTGATTTATTTCAGGTCAAGACCTCTCTGAGGACTGTTCTTACTATCGAATCACTGGAGACACTTAGTAACCCCAGCATATTATCACAAACATTTTTTCATAAATGGAGAGTATACATTGAGAAGGAATTTACTGATGCTGAAATTACAGCCTTTATGCTACCTTATAGGTTCTCAGCTTGGTATGCCATGGAGGACTTGAAGGGTACTCTAGGTAAACTGAAATGCCCAATCTAGTGGTGGCACTCAATCTTTTTGATTACTGAGATGTTGGAGTAATGAGAGCAACTTAAGGATGTTATCTAGGAAAAGGGGTGGGTGGGATTAGGGGATGTCATTATCTTCTCAACTGTTTTGTTTAAAGTGAACTTTTTCTGCACACGAATATCTACTGTTATAATATTGATTACTGTAATATTCTTTTCTGTCTGTGGACATGTTTATATTTTTGAAACAATAAAAATGATGGTTCAAAAAAAAAAAAAAAACTGACAATGTTCGGACAACAGTATACTCTCACTAATTTTTATCTTCCTTATCAAGGCCAGACGACCCATGGAACCCGGTATCTGCGGAAGCTGGAGGCGTTTGCTGGGGGACACAAGATAGTTGGAGGAGTTTTCAACATGCCTCTTGACAAGAAACTGGATACATCGCCGGGTAAATCTGCAAACCCGCCCAAGCAACTAGTATCCTTTAAGAATTCCCTCCACACACTCAAACTGAGCGAAGTTTGGTGGATTATGCATCCCGCTGATAGATTTTATACATACTTTTCCCCAGTCCATGCTTCATATAGCCGTATAGACTACCTTTTTGTTGATCATCACTTACTCGACTGGTGCCCTACTGCCCTGATCGGCTCCATGACCTGGTCTGACCACTCTACAGTTTTTGTGACCTTGAGCCCCCAGACACAACCTGCCAGTCAGTGGCACTGGAGACTAAATCCTAACCTTCTCACGGACCTTACTGTTAAACAATCGGTCAGGACGGCTATTGCGGAATTTTTAACAAATCATACAGATGATACTACTCCGTTGCCTACCCAGTGGGAAACACTGAAATGTGTCGTCAGGGGAACCCTCATGTAAGAAGGTGCTAGACTCAAGAGGGAGAGGGCTGCGCATGTCAATGACCTTCTTTCCCGCATACATTCTCTGGAACAGTCACACAAATCCACTCTGATATAACTCTTCTGGAGTTAACGAAGCTTAGAGAAGAACTTAAAACCACTTTAGATAAGACTTACGCAATGCTTAGGGAGAGGGCTCAGCAATTTTACTATGAATTTGCGGACAAATGCGGAAAGCACCTAGCTAGGCGTATCCATCCTAGAACCCTGACCACTTTCATTCCCTCGATTAAAACTGCAAATAAGCTGAAGGCTCATCAGCCTACCGAGACAGTGAAGGCATTTAAAGACTTTTACAAGTCGTTATATAATTTAGAGATCCCCTCCAGTGCCTCTGGACGTCAGCATCTCTTAGCTAGAGTAGGTGAATACATCAGGGACATGGCTTTACCTTCAGTGCCTGACGACATGGCTTTTGCCCTAGACCAGGGGCGTATCTAGGGGGGCGCAACTCAGAGGGGGGGGGGGGGGGGGGGGGGGGACTAACCCCCCGATCCTCACCTCCTCACCCAGGGCTGCAGGGGCGGCGTGGTTGAAAGCTGACATCAACCCCCCCCTCCCCCTCCGGTCCTCAACCAAGGCTGCAGGGGCAGCGGGGCTGGCAGCTGACAGCACGCCCCCCCCCCCCCCTTCTCAACCAAGGCGGTGGGGCTGAAAGCTGACAGAAAATCCCCCCCACCTACTCTGGGGGGAAGGATGCGCCGAAATAGATCCTTGCCCCGGGCGCCATGAAACCTAGTTACACCGCTGCCCTAGGAAGGAGGATTTCTGGAATAAAGGACTTTATATTGAACAGGATCCTGATCTATTTCAGAGCGCCCACTAGACCGTGGTAATTGTTACTATATTATATATCTTTCCTGGAGGACACGGCAGGTGCTGCTCGTATTAGCTACAGGACCTGTGATTTCCGAGGCAACGCTTGTATACAGGGACTCGAGGACCTTTCCGCGTCACTGCCTTCAGTCACATGGGACGCGAGGGGGAGGAGTCCGGATAACCACAGGAGGTGAGCGAGGACGCTGCGAGTGCCCGGAGTCGCAACTTCTCGCCGCCGCACATAACACCCGGACTAGGAGGAGGACCGTTAAATTGCTAGGCTGTTACCATAGTTGTGCATGGCTTGCGCAACTAGCATAGGTTAGTAAATCGACTTATATTTCTGTAAACTAATTGTGGATACTGCACCATTGCGCCCCCTATCTTCTCTTTGTTTTCACATATTAATATTTGTTGGCCTCAACGCCATTTCACTGTATGTAAAATCTGAGCGGCGGACGAAGTTTATTGTCTAATGGCCCCCCAATTAATTTGCCTCCTTGATGTTTCGTGAATATGGGGATCCATCCCGTAGTTTTTGCGGCCTCTACATTACTCTCAGATATAAGGAGGATGCTATACGTTAGGCATTATGACTGAATGTTTCAATCCCGCCCTATGCATATGGATTGCTATTTGTGCAATTGTTGGTATCTTTTCATAAATAAAGATTTTTGATTAAAAAAATTTGTTGTGGAAAAAATAAATAAAATGCAGCATACTGAATACAGCTGTGGGCATTTTCGGGGAAACACAGTGTGGGTATGCGTGTGGGTGTGTGTGTGTGTGTTTGTGTGTGTGTGTGTGTGTGTGTGTGTGTGGGGAGGATGATGTGGGGCTACAGAGGGATAGTGGAGGATGGTTGGGGGCTACAAAAGAATAGTGGAGGATGATGGGGGCTACAGAGGGATAGTGTAGGATGATGGGGGGTCTGAGCTTCGTTTTACTTATGGTAATAAGGTGCGCCTTATATGTGGACCAAGACGCCTTAGGAGGCCCTTTTTGATACTGCGCCTTATAATCCGGTGCGCTTTATAGTGCGGAAAATACGGTATATTGTTGGGCAAATTAAAATACAAATTTTAATTTTTTATTACCGTCTCAACTAAATTCCAAGTTTTCAACTCTGAATCTGGAAGTCTAAATTGATCTTGTAATAACTGGAAAGGTTTAAGATCCTTCACGTTCAATATATCGGAAAATTTGTTAATTCCCCTACTCTTCCATAGTCGGAGTTTTATTCCTGAGTTAAGTTTTGAAATAACCTCTACAGCCATCCAAGAAGACTGTGTAGTTACATAAAGTTTCTCAGACTTGGAAGCAAAGTCCTTCCAAGCCTGAATAGTGACTGATAGTGGCTACCCTAGGAAGCCGCTTCTTATTGTCGCATAGGTACACCACCACCAGACTCCTAACAGATCATTTTGAATTATGAAATTCCTCCATTACCATTACATTAGGTTTATCCAAAGTATACCCCCACCACTTCTGGCTAGTTTTAATTAGAGTTGTCAAATAATACGCAGTGAATGTTAGGCAAACCTAAGCCTCCTCGTCCTATGCTTTAAAAGTATTGATCTTGCGACGCGTGGTTTTAATTTGTTCCAGATAAACGTTACAAGCTGGTTTTGCAGTTTTTGTAAAAGGGTCTTTTTTATTGGTAAAGGAATAGTCCTAAAGATAGAGAAGTTTTGGTAAAATTACCATTTTAAATGCATGGATCCTGCCTATCCAAGACAGCTCCAGTTTTGATAAGTGTAAAAGGTCTTTGAATAATAGCATGTATTTCAGATATGTTTTGAGCCATAATATCTGTAGTATTTTTAGTTAAATGTTATACCTAAATAAGACAAGTTATCAGATGACCAGTCAAATTCAACTCTCTTTGTTTTAAAATCTTAACTAGCTCTGGGTCGATGTTTTTGTAAAGAACTTGTGTTTTTTTGAGGTTCATTTTATATAACTAAACACTGGAAAATTCTTGTATAGTTGATAATCGATTTCCAAATCTATTATACAATTGCCTCGAGTTCTACTTCCGGACAAAAGCCAACTTCCGTGGCTTTGTCCGGAGGTAAATGTCCGGAGATAAGCGACGTCACCAGCGTCACATAAGCCCTCTCAAGGTGGACCAAGATGGCGGCCCTAAGCGCAGCGGACCTCAGGAAGGTCCGCTGCGCTTAGGGCCGAGCTCCAGCGGACATTTATCTCCGGAGTGGCCGCGAGGTACCTCGGCTCCCGGCTACCTCGCGCCGGCGGAGCGAGCCGGGGATCTCCGTGCCGGGCATATCCGCGGCTCACCTCCGGGGATTTGCCCGGTACCGCCGCCACCATTCTGATTCATTCAGATTCAAGCCGCGGCACAGCACCATGTTTTGAAATCTAAGAAGTAAAAAAAAAAAAAAAAAAATGTAAAATTTTAAAGATGGCACCGTGTTTCGCGGCGCTCTTTTCATTGGTCGCCGCGAGGCGCGAGCGACCAATGAGAAGAGTGGGGCGGGGCACGGCACCATATTTGAAATCCAAAGTTCCCGCTGGATTTCAAATATGGCGCCGTGTTGCGCGCGCCGCTATTCTGATAGGTCGCCTCGTTCAGCGCGCTGACCAATCAGAATAGCGGCGCGCTGTATGTCGGCCATACTTCAAATACACTGACTACAGTGTATTTCAAATATGGCGGCATAGCGCGCGCGCCGCTATTCTGATTCGTCGGCGCGCTGAATGCGGCGACCAATCAGAATAGCGGCGCGCGCAATGCCGCCATATTTAATATATATGAAATTTGTGGTTCACTTACAGCAGATGCGGCAACTAGGTTTCAGTTGTTTTGGCAACAAAAATAATGGCTACAAGTGTTTTTTTGTGGATGCATTTGCTGCAACTGTTGAAGCCAACTTTGCCGCATTTACTACAAGTTAACTGCATATGGATTCTAGACTCCCGATTCTTTAGAATCGGGCCGCCATCTAGTGTAATAGATAATAGATTTTCGAATTTAGTGGATCCGTATGTGAAACTAAAATATTGTCCACAAATAAGGACACCTTATATTGCTCATCACTTGTAGAAATACCTCTAATATTACAATCCATTCTAATTTTTTCCACCAGGGGTTCAATAAAGAAGTCAAATAAGGATGGAGATAAGGGGCACCTCTGACGTGTTCCATTAGAGAGGTGAATTCTGTTTGATAAAAAATTGACATTTTTGCTGTAGGGCTGGAGTATAGTGCTTTAATAACATTAACGATGTTACCACTAAACCCAAATTTGTCAAGCGTTCTTAGAGAAGGCAGGGGATAAAAAGATGTTGTTTAAGGCTGTTCCAAATAAACATTCATCCTCGCAAGGAAGACAACTAATCTTAGTTTTTGTCTGCAAATCACCCAGCCAGTTCTTCAACCGCAACGCCCTTCTAGCTGCATTGGAGGAAGCTGCAGATCTTGCTGTCAGCATGGTGGAGTCTGCTGTTGCATCTGCAAGGAAGGCTGCCGCCCCCTGCATAACAGGAATTGAGGTCAGAATTTTCTCTCTAGAAACTCTATTTTTCGGTTGGGATACAAGTTGGTCTAGCCAGACCATCAGGGACCTGGATGCACAGATAGCCGCCAGGCCCGGTCTCCGTCCACCCGCTGAGAACTCCCAGGTGTTTTTAAGGAATTTGTCAGCCTTCTTATCAAGGGGATCCTTTAACCTCCCTGGCGGTCTGTTTAGGTCTTGAATTTTTTGCTAAAAGCGGGCTACCCGCGTTCGCGGCAGATGCGGTAAAAAAACCGCATCTGCCGCACTTGCGCCGCACTTGCGGCGCGGTTGCGGTAATCTGCATAGTAAAGGGAACCAACCACCTCGGATGACCCTCATACACTGTTAATATGTGCCCCTGCAGCCTAGTAAACCATTAGCAGCACTGTTTTTGTGTGAAAAGTGGCTGCAGTAGAAGTGAGATAATGATTTTATAAACTTACATGCCTGCGTACTTGAGGGCGTCTCCCTGTGTGTGCTGGCACTTGTGGGCTGTGCTCATCATGTCTGCTCTCCCCCTCCCTTATGCACGCCCCCTCTCAGCCTGCTATAGTGATGTGAGGCTGATTGCGTCATAAAGGGGCGGGGCTACCGGGATGCCGCGATTTAGCCCCGCCCCTTTATGACGCAATCAGCCTCACATCACTATAGCAGGCTGAGAGGGGGCGTGCATAAGGGAGGGGGAGAGCAGACATGATGAGCACAGCCCACAAGTGCCAGCACACACAGGGAGACGCCCTCAAGTACGCAGGCATGTAAGTGTATAAAATCATTATCTCACTTCTACTGCAGCCACTTTTCACACAAAAACAGTGCTGCTAATGGTTTACTAGGCTGCAGGGGCACATATTAACAGTGTATGAGGGTCATCCGAGGTGGTTGGTTCCCTTTACTATGCAGATTACCGCAACCGCGCCGCAACCGCGCCGCAAGTGCGGCAGATGCGGTTTTCTCACCGCATCTGCCGCGAACGCGGGTAAGCCCGAGCCTGACTCGGGGTTAACGCTTCTGGTAGTGAATGTTAACCCCGAGTCAGGCTCGGGAATAACGCTAGGAAGGTTAAAGGTGCCCATATCTTCAAATGGCAAAGAATATTTTTTTCTAAATCTCTTTTTTGCTAATCCCACGATGAGCATGACGCCTCTTCAAAGGGATATTTGCATTTTAGAAATTAAGTAGGGGCACCCTTTCTGTTTTTTTTTCCATTCTCTGGAAACCAGATCCTGAAGCAGCTCATCCAGAGGAAAGGAACAACGCTTCTTTTGTCCTAACTCCCTCGAACATTAAGTCCAACTTAGATGGCTGCGATTTTTCCTCCTCAATCCCCATGGTGGATCGGATTGCTTCAACTAATCTACCAACATCCTCAACAGAAAAACAATGGCGTCTACTTGATTTTTCTTCAGAAGAGGATGTCAAAGATGCTCTTGGGAAATCACACTCTCCTTCTGATCTATCGGATTCAAGTAAGGGCTGAGGAGGTGCATTAGAGGAAGAGGACCGCTGCTGTCCCTGAGAAAAGGACCTAAAGGCATTCTCCACCTGGGTCGTAATTAAGGTCTGCAGGTTGGAAGAAAAACTCAGTTTCTCTTCCATGATTGTCTGCTCAATACATACCCTGCATAGCTTTTTAGCCCAGGCAACCGGGAGTGCACACTCAGAGCCTACACTGCAAATGTTTAGTTTTAGTCATCAACTTCCTGGACTTTTGCTGAGTCTAAGACAAGAGAAAACACAGAACAGAAAAGACATTCAATAAAATGACATTCTCGGAGTTCTCTCATTCATCAGATGTGAAGAGGTATCGGAGCCGGGGAAAGACCTTGTCCTGTGACAATTCTCCTCTGGCGGTCTCATGGGAAGAGTGACCGCTGCTACGGTGCAACTTCTTCTGAGACTCAGTCTCCAGTGGAGGAGCCTTTGTCCCATTCATCTTGGCTGCTGCAATCACTGCTGCTTTTGGGCAATGATGCAGGCAGGAAGGGAAAGGAGCACTGAGGCACCACTCTATTTAAATTTCCCACCTTTTATGCCCCGCAGTCATCGCTGTCTGTCACCACCTCCTGGCTCGAACCCAGAAGTCCACATACGTCCCATGACTAGCTGAGCCATCAGGGCTGCCCCCAGACGTCCATGCATGGCATGGTGGCCACCAATCAGCGGGCGCCGCAGCGCGTGACGTCATGAGCCTGCCCTGGATGTCCGGCGCACTCAGCACCTGGCCCGCCTAATCCGGCTGGCCGAAAACATCTGCAGACCCAGAAACCCGGTGGAGCCAACTGCAGCATGGCACTGCCGGGCTAGAAGTCACTGCAAACTGCAGCACCTCCTCTCCGGGAGCAGCAACCCCGATATCTGGAGCTCATGGGGCCCGCTCCAGCCTACCCCGCGCAGCTCCATGGCAAAGCCGCACAGTCCTCCATGCAGCTCCCTTCAGGTAAGACCCCCTTAGGGTCCTGTCTTCTGGCACCACCATTCTTGAGGCTCCCCATTCAAGGACAGGGAACCAACTGACACGGAGAGAGAAACCACCCCTTTTAAAGCCTGATGGTTCACTGTCCTTGGAGGGCAGATCCCTCTCATTTTGGGTGCTGTCATGGATGACCAATAAATTAGAAAATCAAAAAGATTATTTCAAAACAAAGTGAAACGCATATATTATATAGAGTCATTACAGAATGATGCATTACAAATGTTAATGATTATGGCTTACAGCCAATGAAAACCCAAAATTCATTATCTCAGAAAATTAGAATATTACATAAGACCAACTGAAAAAATTATTTTTAAATCATTGATGTTGGCCTAAAGAAATGTACGTACAGTAAACGCCCTCAATACATGGTAGGAGCACCTTTTCCATGAATTACTGCATTAATGCGGCATGGCATGGAGGCGATCAGCCTGTAGCATTGTTGAGGTGTTATGGAAGCCCAGGTTGCTTTGATAACAACCTTCAGGTCTACTGCATAGTTGGGTCTGGTGTCTCATCTTCCTCTTAACAATACCCTGTAGATTCTCTATGGGGTTTAGGTCAGGTGAGTTTGCTGGCCAATCAAGCACAGTGATACTATAGTTATTAAACCAGGTATTGGTACTTTTGGCAGAGTAGACAGGTGCCAGGTCCTGTAGGGAAATGAAATTTCCATCTACAAAAAAAATTGTCGGCAGAGGGAAAAATTAACTACTCTAAAATTTTATGGTAGATAGCAGTGCTGACTTTGGTCTTGATAAAACACAGTTGGACTATAGCAGCAGATGACATGGCTCCTCCAACCGTCACTGATTGTGAAAACCTCACACTAGACCTCAAGCAGCTTGGATTGTGGCCTCTCCACTCTTCCTCCAGACCCTGGGACCTTGATCTGCAAATGAAATGCAAAATTTACTTTCATCTGAAGAACAACACTTTGGACCATTGATCAACAGTCCAGTTCTTTTTCTCCTTAGCCCAGGTAAGACGCTTCTTGCATTTTGTATTGGCCCTGAGTGGCTCGACACAAGTAGTACGATAGTTGCATCCCATGTCCTGGATTTGTCTGTGTGGTGGCTCTTGAAGCACTGACTCCATTTTAAATGTTTAGTAAGCCTTTGCAGGTGTTTTGTGGTGATCTAATTTTCATTGGCTGTAAGCCATAATCATCAACGTTAACAGAAATAAACACTTGAAATAGATCACTTTGCTTGTAATGACTATTATATGCACTTCACTTTTTGTATTAAATTACTTAAATTATCTTTTTATGATATTCAAATTTATTGAGATGCACTTGTATATGTAAGCACACAAACCATCCCCTCTCAAAGCCAAATTCAGCTGCGTCCATAAGGTTTAACTAATAGAACAGAATCCTAAGAGGTTTACCAAATGTTGTTTTTATCAAAAGTTACAAATACCGTAATAAGAAAGGCAACAATAAGAATTAAGATAAATGGTAGAAGCTTCATTAAGAGGGCTCATACAAACCAGTGATGGGTCCTGTGCACAGTGTGTTTTTATTGCATTTTTTAATGCAGTTTTGTCAATTACAATTTCAAGTTTTGGTATATGTCACTTATTTTTCCCTTGCAAATTCATGTGTAGAACTAAACATGCAGCATGTAAATTCTTGTGTTTTTGCAGGATTTTTCCATACTAAATACATGGAAAACGCATGGAAAAAAAAAATGCAAAAACGTGTCCAAAATGCATAGCGTTTTTGGTGCATTTTTTTCCCCAGGAGAAGCAGATTTTGTGCCGAAATTTCTGCTACCAAATACTCAATGTAAGCACATAGCCATAAAACTGTACAGTCTATTTTAATACGTCAAAGTACAATGTAAAGCAATTATACCAGTGATCCTCACCCACTTTACATTTCCCCACAAAGAAGGTGGTTGGGAAATAGAATTTGTATTTTCCCATCTGTCCAGTCCTCATTGATTATCCGTTTTGTCAGCACAAGTGCAATTCCACCTGTTCCGTAAGGGCAGGGACACATAGCAGGCTTCCTCTTACACGTACTACAACTTGTTGCTGAAAGCTTGGTATTCACAACTGGCAGGGATTTAGAGACATAACTTGAGCCTTTCACATGTGAAAACAAGAGATATTTAAAGCACTAAACTTTAGCTCTAGCACCATCTTCTGTTTACAAGAGCTCCACACAATGTATTGAAAATCATATTTGACGTGGAAACTCAGCACTAGGACCTGATTTATCAAGAACTTTCCAGAAGACGGACGCAGCAACAACACTTTTCAAGAAAGAAAAACTCAGCCTGCTCAAGGCACTTGTTTTGGGAACCATCAAACCTTGGCTTAATAAATGTTGTCGCCAGCAATTGTTAGCAGAACATTCTTCATACGGTAGTTTAGGTTTTATTTGTACTTCTCAACGTGTGAAAATATTCCTGGCAGCAAAAAGGGCATTTTCACATCAGTAGTGATTATACAAGGTCACGATATGCAATCGCTCCAGATGTAAAAAATATGTCCAAGCGGAAGTAGAAAGATACAGTGGTGTTCAAAAGTCCTGCATAGGATAAATTGATTTTTCAAGTTTTAAACGTTTTCTGTCAAATATCTTCGATGCTGATATGACATATTATATATGGTTTTGTTCAGAATATAATTTTGCATTCTCTCCCTGTAATATTTTTAGCTTTTGAAGCAGTTTTGCCTGAAATTATTGCAACAATATGGGAATTGAAAGCAGAACTAAATATTGTACAGCTTCAGATCCAAAATTAGCCAATCACAGATGAGGTTCTTGCGACCAATCATAACCTGGATATGGCAACCAATCACATTCTATTACATTGCATCACATCTGCTGCTTTGTTTGTTTGTTTTATCTGTTGGTCTATCTAGTGAATCATACTGTAGACTCAGAGCTTTATGATGGGAGTCTTCACATTTTTGTCAGCGGAGGATCGTGTGCGAGTTGTGGTGCTACATGAAGAGGGTTATACTGGCCCCCAGATCACAAGGAAGGTCGGCTGTAATCAGAGTACAGTCATAAGAATTTTGCAGAAACATAAGCAGCTTGGAATTACCCAGGACAGGCCCAGATCTGGTTGGCCCAGAAAGTCAACTACAAGGAAGATAAAGTACTGATAAGTGTAGAAGTGTAGATTGGGCACACCAGAAGTGATTAATGCAAGTCCACGAGTAGATCAAGGTGCAAAAAACAATGTTACTTTATTAGGTCACACAGTACACAGACCAACGTTTCGGCCAGCAGGCCTTCATCAGGGTACCATAGTAGTACTGGTGATGGGTCAAAGGTTAATCAAAACAGATCTATCAGAGGAACGATGCTCCAGAAGTCTTATAGATATATAAGAAGTATGGAGAAAATCAAAAGGAAGGGCACCAGACCTGTCAGACCAATGTCGACCAGTGCTGATACTATCGAAGGGTAATCTCTTAGAAAGCCTAACAAGGGGCTTGAATACAAAAAAGATGGGGGAACAAGAGGCGCAATAGTGCCCTATCACTAGTGCCACTCAGATGTGAGTGGTGTAATGCAGCTACACTCACCTATTCCAGTTGTGAGACCCACAACTGGTTTAACAGCATATCACAGTAACAGCTGCTGCAGGACCTCCACCGACCAATCCAACGTGGAAAAACAGCCAGAAAATATGGGAAGCAAGGTGTACCACGGTCCGCGCTGCTGAGTCCACAAAATCACCTGGGATGCAAGATGTTGTAGCAGTATACTTCTTTATTCCTTCCTACGCGTTTCAGCGCCCTTTCTGGCAGCTGAGGAAGGTGCCAGGAAGGGCGCTGAAACGCGTAGGAAGGAATAAAGAAGTATACTGCTACAACATCTTGCATCCCAGGTGATTTTGTGGACTCAGCAGCGCGGACCGTGGTACACCTTGCTTCCCATATTTTCTAACAAGGGGCTTCGGCACATCTAAATAGAGGTTGAGACAAAGCTCAGAGGTATATGGAACCTTGTGTACGTCCCTGCTGGGTGTGAGGAGATGTGCATGTACATGATTTCATATTTAACCATCCCAATGTGACGGAACATGTCCTCATTTGGCGACCGTTACATTGACGATGTGTTCTTAATTTGGAATGGCACCGTAACCATGCTTAATTCCTTTTTTCATGAACTCAACACTTTGATCCCCAATTTGACATTCACAATGCACCACGATGAACGAAGCATCAACTTCCTTGATACAATGGTCACGATTGATCCCACTGGAACTCTGACCACTGACCTATACAGTGCCTACAAGTAGTATTCAACCCCTGCAGATTTAGCTGGTTGACACATGCGGAATTAACTTGGCATTGTGACATTTGGACTGTAGATCAGCCTGGAAGTGGGAAATGCACTGCAGCCAAAAAGATTTTTTAATTTTTTTTTTATTTATTTTATTATTTTTTTTTTTTAAAGCGTTAAAAGTTAATTCAGAGGGTCATTTATTATTCAACCCCTCAAACCACCAGCATTCTGTTTGGTCCCCCTAAAGTATTAAGAAGTAGTACAGGCACAAAGAACAATGAGCTTCACATATGTGGATTAATTATCTCTTTTGCCAGCCTTTTCTGACTATTTAAGACCCTCCCCAAACTTGTGAACAGCACTCATACATGGTCAACATGGGAAAGACAAAGGAGCATTCCAAGGCCATCAGAGACAAGATCGTGGAGGGTCACAAGGCTGGCAAGGGGTACAAAACCCTTTCCAAGGAGTTGGCCCTACCTGTCTCCACTGTTGGGAGCATCATCCGGAAGTGGAAGGCTTATGGAACTACTGTTAGCCTTCCACGGCCTGGACAGCCTTTGAAAGTTTCCCCCCGTGCCGAGGCCAGGCTTGTCCGAAGAGTCAAGGCTAACCCAAGGACAACAAGGAAGGAGCTCCGGGAAGATCTCATGGCAGTGGGGACATTGGTTTCAGTCAATACCATAAGTAACGTACTCCACCGCAATGGTCTCTGTTCCAGACAAGCCCGTAAGGTACTTTTACTTTCAAAGAGTCATGTCAAGGCTCGTCTACAGTTTGCTCGTGATCACTTGGAGGACTCTGAGACAGACTGGTTCAAGGTTCTATGGTCTGATGAGACCAAGATCGAGATCTTTGGTGCCAGCCACACACGTGACGTTTGGAGACTGGATGGCACTGCATACGACCCCAAGAATACCATCCCTACAGTCAAGCATGGTGGTGGCAGCATCATGCTGTGGGGCGGTTTCTCAGCCAAGGGGCCTGGCCATCTGGTCCGCATCCATGGGAAGATAGATAGCACTGCCTACCTGGAGATTTTGGCCAAGAACCTCCGCTCCTCCATCAAGGATCTTAAGATGGGTCGTAATTTCATCTTCCAACAAGACAACGACCCAAAGCACACAGCCAAGAAAACCAAGGCCTGGTTCAAGAGGGAAAAAAATCAAGGTGATTGAGTGGCCTAGTCAGTCTCCTGACCTTAACCCAATTGAAAACTTGTGGAAGGAGCTCAAGATTAAAGTCCACATGAGACACCTAAAGAACCTAGATAACTTGGAGAAGATCTGCATGGAGGAGTGGGCCAAGATAACTCCAGAGACCTGTGCTGGCCTGATCAGGTCTTATAAAAGACGATTATTAGCTGTAATTGCAAACAAGGGTTATTCCACAAAATATTAAACCTAGGGGTTGAATAATAATTGACCCACACTTTTATGTTTAAAATTTATTAAAATTCAACTGAGCAACATAACTTTTTGGTTTGTAAGATTTATGCTTCTGTTAATAAATCCTACTCTCGTTTGCAGTTTGAAGGCTCTAACTTATTTGCATCTTATCAAACCACCTAAATCTGCAGGGGGTTGAATACTACTTGTAGGCACTGTATGTAAAACCTACTGATAGGAATGGTCTGTTGCACTACAGCAGCAGCCACCCTCGCCATGTGAAGATCTCCTTACCGAGATCTCAACACATGAGAATCAACCGCATTGTCTCTGATGAGGATGTTAAATCCATCAGACATAATGAAATGACAACCAAGTTCAGGAATAGGGGGTACCCGATACAGATTGCAGAGGGAAATTTAAACTCTCCAACCCATCAAAAACCGTCTGGTCCAAGGATACCTTTCGTGTCCACATATCATCCCTTCAACAAATTAATACAAGGAGCAATCCTTGAACATTGGCACCTTTTACATAAGAGTTACCCCGAGATTCCTGAATTTGTGAACACCCCACTCTTTTGTCATAAAAAAGCCCCAAACATCAGACAAACAGTAGTAAGGGCTGACATTGGCTCAAATAAAAAGACCACACAAATGACCCTTCAAACTCAAAGGAAAGGAACCTTTCCTTGTCTTGGTTGTAACCAATGTAACATTATAAAAGGCGATTTTTTCACGCATCCCCGAACAGGCAAACGCTACCCTATCAAAGGTTTTTATACTTGCGCGTCCTCCTACGTGGTATACTTGATAAAATGCCCCTGCGGTCACGTGTATGTGGGTGAGACCACTCAGCATATACGTGATCGCATAAGCAAGCATAAGTCCACAATTCGATGCAATAACACACTCCTGCCTATTTCCTTTCATTTTTCCAATCATGGCCACAACGTATCTCAATTACGTTTCCAAATTATCGAGGATGTCCCCCCACAAAGGAGAGGTGGGGATCGTATACGGAGGCTTAAACTGCAGGAAGCCTTCTGGATCCACACACTCCAGACCCTTGAACCCTTAGGGCTCAACCGCGAGTATGAACAGTTTTGATGTACAATTTTGATGAACGTTCTCTTCACATTTCATGGATTTTAGTCACTAGGTCTATATGGCAATAATTCCTATATAAAGTAACTAACTACGTTTTCCATAATAATGTATGCATTTGTAAGTTGAATTCTCATATGAGTCCTTGTAGACATTTCCTCTGGTTTACTCCTTTCATTCACCTTATTATTGACCATACACGTCTATGGACTTTTTCTTATGGATTTATCAATATTCATGAAAATACATATGGATAAGGATTTTCCTACCAACATACATATATTGAGTTCACCTAAACCCCTGCAGCACTATTGCTGTAAGACAACAAGTACATTCCATACTGCATAGTATCCTATGTTTCAATTCTATAGTCCTATATATTGTGCCATTGGATGCTTCCTATTGCTGCGATTGTTCTACTAACTTCTTTATGTCTTATGTCTTAGATGCACTATTGAACCTTATCCTTCAACGTGGCACAAGCTGCACCGACGTCCGAAATATGCACTATAGCGGTTGAAATCGTCAAATCGTCACAGCAAGCACCATGACAACCGTGGTCTCTCTTCTCTCTAGTGCGCATGCGCAACACCCAATCACACTGCGCACGCGTGGCTTGCGGTTCGTCGCACTGCCTTCCCGCACTTCCGTGCGGCTCAAACAAGGGATGTGACATCAATTCGTCCCGCCCCTCTCCCTTTATAGAGCGGCCACATTCTAACACACGCCGCACATCTCCTCACACCCAGCAGGGACGTACACAAGGTAACTGGGCTCCTGGCTCATACTCCATGGCCTCTAACTTAACTTATGACTTTTACTCATTGCTGCAATTCTCTTTCCCTCTTTAGGTTCCATATACCTCTGAGCTTTGTCTCAACCTCTCTTTAGGTCTGTATCCTTATTACACATTTAGAGGACTGTTTTTTCATTATAGTTCTGCTCATCTTAGCTTATCTCTTTCTGCCTATAGATGTGCCCAAGCCCCTTGTTAGGCTTTCTAAGGTAACCTATGCAACTTATATCTAGGCATCCACTTTTGGCCTAGGATTTCTTGATTTATTTATATGGAGTTTCTCTTGTAATTTGTACACAGAGATTACCCTTTGATAGTATCAGCACTGGTCGACATTGGTCTGACTGGTCTGGTGCCCTTCCTTTTGATTTTCTCCATACTTCTTATATCTATAAGGTATCATTTCACTATTATTCCTTCTTGTTTGATCTTTCAACTGTTTACACTGTACTTAATGATGTTTTCCTATAGAACTCTTAATATATTTCCCTCGTCCTCTTTTCTTTTACACATTGGAAAAAGGTATACAGGGTTCACAAGAGCACAAAAAAACAGTACATATAGACACTAATAATGAAGTTGCAAATAAAAGAGAGGTTGCAATTAATTTGGTATCAGATTTCTCTGACATCTCACAGAAATTAATAAATACTCAAGACACTTGTTATCAACTAGTTTCAAGTTTGCAGAGTACATTGGAAGGGATAGATATAACAACAATCACTGTTCACAATAACACCAGTACACAAACAGATGGGTATCAGGATATTTATAAAGAATCAATACAGAGTAATCCACAGATAGATTTTTTGGAATTAAATGAAGGGACACTTACCGAGGACATTCCCCTAGTACCTATCAATGTTCTCTCTGTCAATACAAACTCAATTCACATAGATGAAAATAGAGAAGAATTGATTGTGAATAACACCCTGGAACTATTTCCTATTTTGGATGAGATAACCACGGTTGGCACCCTTGAAAATGTAGCCACAGAGGAGGCGATTATAGTAAGGAACAAGGATAAGATCACAGGATTAAAGGATACCAAGATCACCCAGTTTTTTTCGGTTGATACCAGGGCGCCACCCAAAAAGAAAAAGATCAGAAGAGGGGAAGAGGTAGTGGATCAACCAAAAGAAAGGGAAGAATCCCTGGAAAAAGAAACTGTACAGAAGAAATCCAAAATAGTGCTTGTATAATACCTGAAAATAATAATATCCCACATGGGACTTCAGATAAGGAAATTGGAATTGTTAATTTATCTAAATATGTCCTTACGGAAGATGAAAAATCACTCCTTAAAAAAGGTTTAGCTTACTGCCCCACATCTAAACTTGATTCTTTCTCACTGTATTTGGATTTAAATGATTTCTTTCAAAAATTGACGGTCCAGAGACATTTTTTAATTGAAGAAAGGAAAATTGGCAATAAAGAGAATGAAAAAGACATGACTAATCAGGAGTCAGCCAGTGAGTTTATACATGTTAATATTAAGAACAATAATGATAAATTCTACCCTGTTCACCATAAAGGTAGCCATGTAGAAACCTTTCAACAATTAGTTCTGAAAGAATTAAGGACAATAGTACAACCAAAAATAACGGACAATTTGAGCAAGGGTGAAAGAGTAGCCATTGAAACCTTGAAGAAGAATAAAGAATTGGTGATAAAGAATGCAGATAAAGGAGGAGGGATAGTCCTTATGGATAGGGATTGGTATATAGAAAAAGGGAAAAAATTATTGGACGATATAGCTTTTTATAAAAAATTAGAACAGGATCCGAGTATGGTTATCTTTGGGGAATATAAACATATGATCAAAGAGGCATACGATAAAGGTATTCTAAATAGAAAAGAGAAGAGATTTTTAGATATAGTCCAATATAGGTTGCCGTTAATATATTTCCTTCCCAAAATACATAAGGACCCTAATTGCCCCCCCTTTCGTCCAATAGTATCAGGTTGTGACTCGATTACTTGTAATCTCTCATATTACGTGGATCTATTTCTACAAGGATACGTTGTTGAATTGGATTCTTATCTTAGGGATTCTTCCCAACTGATTAGTGAACTTAAGTCCCTCCCGAAGATGATAGGGTGTGTCTTAGTCACACTAGATGTGACGGCACTTTATAACAACATTCTACATACCTTCGGTATTGATGCAATACAACAGGTATTCAATAACGATAAGAATCTATTGGAACCCCAGAAAGAATTCCTATTGAAAGCAATTGGATTCATACTAGAGAGTAACGTTTTCTCCTTTGACGGAGAAATATATAAACAAGAGAAGGGCTGTGCGATGGGGACGAGATTTGCACCTAGCTACGCCAACTTATTCATGGGTATGGTCGAGTCCGTCCTCATCGCGCAGCCTACTCTATTAGATCTTCTGAACAATCATCTGAAACGAAAGGGGTAGTTTTTTACAGGCGTTTTATAGATGATCTCTTTATCATCTGGAGAGGAACAGTTCTTGAAGCTCAAAGGTTCACGGAGAGTCTTAATATAACCATTGGGGCATTACCTTTACCGGAACTTACTCAGTGTCTGAAATTCAATACTTAGATCTATTAATTAGGTTTGATGAGGAAGGTGGGCTTTACACCGCCACCCATTTCAAAAAAGTCGATGTAAACAGCTACTTAGAGTTCAGTAGTGGCCACCTTCCTGGCTGGCTGAAAAACATCCCTTACGGCCAGTATTGGCGGATCCGAAAAAATTGTTCCAGAGATTCAGATTTTCTGTTAGAGTCATCTATTCTTAAAAGTAGGTTCAAAGAAAAAGGTTATCCTACAAAAATTCTTAGAGATGCTTTTTTTAGAACTAGAAATATGACACAAGAGAATTGCTTAAGTAGGATGGCAGATAAGAGAGCAACATTGACCACTATTAATGATAAAAGTAAATGGAGTTTTATCACTACTTACTGCCAACCCCGAACCCTTATACGGTCCATCTTAAGCAAATACTGGTTTATTCTAAAAGGAGATCCCCTTTTAGGGACAAGGATACCTAAGAAACCGACTGTTGTTTTTAGAAGAAATAGGAATTTAAAGAATTTAATAGCCCCTAGTGACATTAGGAGAAACGCAAATAATTTAGGAGCTTCGGCCCCATCTGTAACCGGGAAATGGGGTTGTTATTCTTGTAATAATAAGAAGTGTATGTGCTGTAATGTAATGCAGGATGGAATTAAGCAATTTAGGTCAAATACTACAGGGGAGACTTTTGACAGACACAGATTAACCTGCCAATCCTCCTATATTGTTTATTTACTTGAGTGTCCGTGTGGGTTGCAATACGTGGGGAGGACGATACAGGCAACCCACAACCGTTTGAATAAGCATAGGCAGAATATTAAGTCTGGTTTTCAACAACATAGTGTCTCTCAACATTACGATAGGTACCATCAAAGGGATCCCAGCAAGATGAGTCTTATCGTGATTGATCATATACGCGAAGGGGGTCAAGGGAGATTAAACAGACTTATCAAAAAAGAAAGTTATTGGATCTATAGATTGGGGACCCTGTACCCAGAGGGCCTCAACTTAACAATAGAGAAAGTATCAAGAAATTAGATTGGTTATATAGTGATTTGAATTATTATTGAAACCTAAATTCCATATTTGTTTATAGCGTAACATACACTTTGAGATGATTAATTTTAAATATAATATGATGTCCTTTCAGCCTATATCTGATTCAACTAGGATGATTTAATACTTTTTTACTATAATTATTTTTTGGTATTAAATATGTATATATATGTATATTTTTAACATAGTATTTATCATTATTATTATTAAAAAAAAAAAAATTATTTTTTTGATATTATTGTGCAATTTTTTTTTTTTTATTTTTTTTTTATTATTATGTGTACTTTTTTATATATATATATATATATATATATATATATATATATATATATATATATATATATATTATTTTATGATATAGAATGGGGGGGGGGTTTATAATGAGTTTTAATATGTAATTGATATAGCAGACTTATGGTATAGTATATGCTTTATACAGCTAGATGTAACTATGTTACTAGGTTTTCCTTTTATTTGACACCAATGGGTTAATAGTTAGGTGTTGTTACTTAGATAATTGCTGGCCAATAGGAAAACAAGCTGCCTTTTATATTGTTGTAATCTTTGTATCACCTCCATTCCACTTGAGAAAGACGGCACTATACCGTCGAAACATGTTGTGGTGAAGGAGGTTTTCAGAATAAAGGACTTTATATTGAACAGGACCCTGGATCTATATCAGAGCGCCCACCAGACCGTGGTAATTGTTACTATTTCTTTTACACTTGTCAGTGGCTTATACTAGGCAATAGATCCTTCTCCTGGAATTTAGTGTTTGGTGCCCTCTTTGTCTTCTTTTTTTCAACTTGAAGCCTCCTGGTTCTTTCCTCTATGAGGTAATCCTCATCTTTTTCACGGTCATAACTCCAGGGTAAGACTATGACTTCAATTCACAACCCTATTATTACTCATCCTCCTGCTTTAGCTCACCCCTTCCAATCTTCCTTTCTTCTTGTTTTGATTCCTTGGTCTTCTAAACTGTTCCTTTTTCCTAGACTTCTGGAGCATCGTTCCTCTGATAGATCTGTTTTGATTAACCTTTGACCCATCACCAGTACTACTATGGGTAATTGATGTTTCCCATCCCATTTAGTAGATTCTCCTATGCCTTATTTTGACTTTACTGCCCCTTTTTGTTTCTTTTCCCTTTTTCCTTTTCAGTGGAGGCCTTTTCGAGATATATTCCTTATATAGAATCCTATTGCCCCCTCCTTCACATTTGGCACCACGAGATATTTTGGCATACTACACCCGCTTGGACTTTCGGCACACGTTCTCTATAGGAACACACAAACTGTTGCTTTATATCTAGTCACCACATATTGCAATCACTTCACACATTTATACTTTTAAACACATTTTCTGTGTTACTAATAAATTTTATTTTTTTATGTACTGTTATATTTGCACCCGTCCTTATACGTCGAGCCCTCTATAGTCTCTAAAAGTACTGATAAGAACATCCCTTGCCAATCGAAAGCTCATTTCTCCTCAGCTTCTGCGAGAATGGCAAGAAAAGTGCAATATTGAGGTAGCAACATCAACTGTTAGGAAGAGATGTTTGGAAGCAGGATTGAGAGGGTGCAAGGCCTGAAAGAAGCCATTGATGACAGCGATACAAAGACAAAGGCGAAAACTGTGGGCATTGAAATATTCAAAATGGAGGAAGGAGGAGTGGGAAAAAATGCTATTTAGTGATGAAAGCACTTTTTGCATTTTAGGAAATGATGGCAAGTCTTATGCGAGAAGGTTTCCACATGAAGAGTACAAGCCAGAGTGTTTGAGCTTCACTGTGAAACATCCGATGAAAGTAATGGTCTGGGGCTGTATGGCAGCCAATGGTGTTGGAAGGCTTCATATTGTGGAGGGTATGGTTAATGCAAAAAAATACATAGACATCCTTAAGAAAATGCTGCCTTCTGCTCAACCCCTGATTTCAGGGGATTATATCTTCCAGGATGATAATGCTCCTTGTCACAGAGCTAAGACAGTAACGGAATGGAAAAAAAGAACAAGGTGGCTACTGGCCAGCCCAGTCTCCGAACCACAATCCAATTGAAAATTTGTGGCACAAAGTATCAATAGAGATATCTAAAAAACAGCCAAGGACCAAGAGAGAGTTAATTGAGACTCTGATACAGGCCTGGAACCACATCATCACTCGTGAACATCTGCAGAAGCTTGTTCACTCAATGCCACAGAGATGCAAGTTGGTGCTCAAGAGCAAAGGCTGGCCAATAAAGTATTAGAAGCTAAAGATGCACTCAAAGGCCCTTTTCAGGACTGTAAATTAAATAAAAAAATAATAAATCTTAAAAAGTAAAATATAAGTGTGTGAACTTGCATTGGAATTTAATGAACTTAGAAACCTGTTCACCATTCTACACACTGTACTGGTGTAGGTATGGTTATGCTGTAAAACAAATTATCAAAGATGAGCATACCATAACAATTTATACAGTTGGGACATTCAAAAAGGAGTATGGCATACAATGAGGGATAACAAAAACATATGTTCCACCAGTTTCACTGTAGAGATTCAGAAGTATGAAATATATAGTTTTCTTCACGCCTATGCAGGACTTTTTAACACCACTGTAAAAGGCCTGCAGCAGTCCTTCAATAGATCCTACTGAAGCCTCCGCTTCCTCCACCAAGATGCACACATAGGCCCAGTGTGCATGAGCCATGCTGCTTCATCTAGTGCTAGAAATATAAGGGCACGTTCCCACGATCAGTGTTTGTTGTGCTTTTAATGCCGTAGAGTTTCAGCATCAATTCCACCACCTTAGTTTACTTGCGTTTTTTCTTTGTATATTTGTGGGCATGTTCTATGCATTTTTGTGCCAATAAAGTTGGTTGAAAAACAGGCAGCAGACCAAACAGTGCAAGATCCCAATACACACACAAACCATACCTAAGAAGAGACCATTAAAAAAGTTTCTGCATTCATAGGAGTCAGCAGAATAATTCATATTTTGATGTATTGCCTGGTGTCATTCTATTGGGGGATATCTGAACAACATCCCCTACAGCAGGGGTGGGGAATCTCCAGCCACAGGCCACATAAGCCCTCTTCTCTGGCCCCTGGGCAGATTTCCAGGGAGAGTGGTGCTCAGCCCAATAGCCTCATTTAGCAGCTGCCTGCTCTTGAATTCAACAAGTACCCTACGAGGAAGTGCAAGTAGCGATCAGTACTGCTGGTACTGACACTGAGGGATCACAACCTCACGCCGGCCAGTGCAAGAGCTAACGTAAGGATGTAATTTGTGGGCGGGGTTAGTGCACAATGTGCTCTGTTCCACAGATGAAGAGCAGCAGCAGCACCATCAGTAGTATGCCCCCCAGTGCCAGCAGTAGTGTATAGTCCCCCCAGCAGTGTGTATATGTGCCCCCCAGCCCCAGCAGTGTGTGTTTGCCACCCAGCCCTAGCAGTGTGTGTGTGTGTGTTTGCCACCCAGCCCCGCAGTTCTGTGTGTGTCACCCAGCCCCAGCGTTTATGTGCCTCCCCGAGTGTGTATATGTACCCCCCAGCCCCATAAATGTGTATGTGCCCCAAGCCAACGTAGTGTTTGTGCCCCAATCCCAAGCAGTGTGTGTATGTGCTTCACAGCCCCAGCAATACATGTATGTGCCTCCCAGACCCACATGTATGTGCCCCCTAGCAGTGTGTGCCCCCAGTGTCTAGAATAGATGTAATCAGCCTACGCAGTGACATATATAGGTGGCCACCGTCACCAGTGATGTATATGCCTGCAGGCATCCCAGTGCTGTATATGACCCCAAGCCTACTCAATGCTGTATATATCAGGTCTCCCAAGTAAATTTCCTATCCTCCACAGTGCTGTACATGAGAAGAAGGAATAATGGGCAAAATTATGATTACAGCAGCGAGGAGGGAGAATGGAGACCGGGAAACCGCCCATGTCTGTCTACGCCATAGACTGGAGCCCTGATTACCATAGGAAAATTTAAGTTAATAAATTGTTTTTCTCAAGCATTATATTGCAGTTTTAGCTCAGAAAGGGATGGTTAGGAATGTGCAAGCAATGTGCAGGTACAGGTAGTGGTAGGATAGGGGGTAAAAACGAGCTGACAGGTTCCTTTTTTGAATTTACCAAATGGGTGCAATGAAACATAAGAGTGAAAAATGTTTAAGGGGTGTGAATACTTTCCGTACCCACTATATATACACGTCCCTGGCCGTGTCCCGCCCACCCCTGATGCTGTGAGCTAGCATTCTCCACCCCCCCCCCCATCTCAGCTGATCTGATCAGCTGGGATGTGTAGCTAACACCACTGATCGGATCAGTGAACCGGTCGGTGGTGTTATCCCTTTGAATCACACTGTAAATCACTGCCAGCGCGATCCAAAGCACTGCGGCAAAGATCGCGCTGTTCCCTGCCATTATCCGAGATCTCGTGATGCGATCACGGGACCTCCGTCTGTTACCTGGATAGTCAGGGGTCTTCTGATGACCCCGGAAGCTGTCCTGAATCATTTCCTGCTGGCTATCTCCCAGTGAGGTCACTAGCATTAAGTGATCACTTCTCCTGCCTAGAGAGATGCAACAGCATGTCTCTACACTCCCTGACAGACATTATGTCGCATATCCATGTTATGTAAATAAAAGCTGATAACCAGACATTAAATTCATCCATTAGTTGTATAAATTACTCTTTTGAAAGCTGAAACTCTCTGAAATTTGGTTTAGGTTAAGAAAATAAATTAGCATCAATGCTGAAATATTGATCATTTAATGAACACAGAATGGTCAGATTTTAGAAAGACAAGTTTTGTCACCTGGTCATATAATGCACTCAATCCTAGTTTACATCCTCACCTGTGCTCAGTAAATGATCGGTTAATTAGTGGGTGTGTCTAAAAAGAAACTCCGCACCCCAAACCTTCACTTGAACTGCAACCTAAGCTCTGACAACATGATTATCAAGACTCTGAAGACCAGATCCACTGCAGAGGTGGCTGACACCTTTAATGTGTCTCAGCGTTAAGTACTAATAATTTTAAAAAGGTTTGAAGAGACTGGAGAGGTGTTTGACAAGCCCAGGTCCGGCAGACCCCGCAAGACAACTGCTCAGGAGAAACGTTTGTTGGTTAGAAAATCCAAAGCAAGCCCCTCTTCTATTGCAGCAGAGCTCCAACAGGTCACCTCAAGTCCCTGTGTCAACTAGAACAGTTTGTATTGAAGGCTTAACAAAACGGGTCCAGGAATTGGAACAGCAAGTGGCCTCCCAAGCAGCCAATTATGATTTGTTCCTCAACTCCATGAAAGATCTGGAGAATAGAGAAAGGCGCCAAAATATCAGGGTCAGGAGCCTCTCGGAGTCTGTACCCCCTGGTGACTTAAATACAACATTACAGAGTCTGTTCAACTCCATAAGGTGTGCTCCGCTGCTATAAGAGTAATACCAAACTCGGATAATATTTTGAATAAAATCAAACTTTATTGAACAGTACAAATTGTTTAAAAGGATCCAGACTTACATCCCATAAATTTAAGGAACCCACTGTAGACATTGATCATTTATACAGCAAAGAAAATTAGGTATAGATTAGCCTTATAAACACCCTGCGTGCTTACACCATAAGCATTGGAGTGCCTCCATTAATGGTGGCTGACCCTATTGTTCAAGTTAGTTTATATAATGGCATGATAGGGGGAACGTGATGTAGACCCCACTTAGCTCAGGGTACAAATGCTGTATTTTGCCGTCCAGAGGGTTTCCTATAGATTAAAAAGCTCCATACTTGAGGCGTTTCGCCCTATTACATTGGAGGGCTCATCAGAGGTTTTTTGGAGAGGTCTTTCCCCAGCCTGGAAAGACAATCATATCAGTATATACACTTTCACAAAGATTCAGGAGTTCCATTATCCTACAATTAGTCTAAACGGATTACCTCACACGCTATAGCTGTAACACCCAGGAAACCCAGCTGACAATTTCACCAGATACCCTTTTAGGTAGATACATTACACCAAGGTGCACTAAGATTTAAAAAAATAGTGTCAAAGAGGGTATCCATGGGAGAAGGATAGGGTATTTTTGTCACAATATTTACAGGATAACACCAATCTAATATCTAATATATAAAAGCCGAAAGCCACTTCTGGAAAACCCGAAGGGTACTTCTGTGATGGCCTCCAGACCCATGAAGCTGACGTCACCAGTGAGGGGTCGCCCGGCTACAGGGAGTGGCGGAGGAACGTTCCGCTCTCAGAAGTTCCATCTGCCCTCCAGCCTCTGCCCTCCAGCCAGTACCGAGCTAGCAGGGGGGGGGGGGGGGGGGCCCAGTGCCCCGTGCCCCCCGGCATGAGGGGCCCATTGCCCCCACCCCCTGGGGGGCTCCGTGCTGACAGCAGACGCCCGCCGCGCGCCCGGAGAGGAGTGAGGACGGAACTTCCTGTCCGGCAGCTCTGCCCGCCCCTCCTCTCCTCCTACAGCAGACGCACGCCGGCCGCGGTGAGTTTGCACCCCCCACCCGGGACTCACATCTGTCTGCCAGCCCCCCCCCCTCCCCCCGCACGGGGGTCCAGGGTGCTGATCTTGCCCTAGGGCCCGGAGCACGCCAGCTACGCCTCTGCCCTCCAGCCTCCGCCCTCCAGCCTCCGCCCTCCAGCCTCTGCCCTCCCCTCCAGCCTCTGCCCTCCCCTCCAGCCTCCGCCCTGCCCTCCTGTCCTCTGCCCTCCAGTCCTCTGCCCTCCAGTCCTCTGCCCTCCAGTCCTCTGCCCTCCAGTCCAGCCTCCGCCCTCCAGCCTCGCCTCTCCCCTCCAGCCTCCGCCCTCCAGCCTCTGCCCTTCAGCCTCGCCTCTCCCCTCCAGCCTCCGCCCTCCAGCCTCCGCCTCTCCCCTCCAGCCTCCGCCCTCCAGCCTCTGCCCTCCAGCCTCGCCTCTCCCCTCCAGCCTCTCCGCTCTGCCCTCCCGTCCAGCCTCTCCCCTCCAGCCTCTCCTCTCCAGCTTCTCCCCTCCCCTCCAGCCTCCGCCCTCCAGCCTCGCCTCTCCCCTCCAGCCTCCGCCCTCCAGCCTCTGCCTCTCCCCTCCAGCCTCTCCGCTCTGCCCTCCCGTCCAGTCTCTCTCCTCCAGCCTCTCCCCTCCAGCTTCTCCCCTCCCCTCCAGCCTCTGCCCTCCAGCCTCGCCTCTCTCATCCAGCCTCCGCCCTCCAGCCTCGCCTCTCCCCTCCAGCCTCTGCCCTCCAGCCTCGCCTCTCCCCTCCAGCCTCCGCCCTCCAGCCTCGCCTCTCCCCTCCAGCCTCTCCGCTCTGCCCTCCCGTCCAGCCTCTCCCCTCCAGCCTCTCCCCTCCCCTCCAGCCTCCGCCTCCAGCCTCTGCCCTCCAGCCTCGCCTCTCCCTCCAGCCTCCGCCCTCCAGCCTCGCCTCTCCCCTCCAGCCTCTCCGCTCTGCCCTCCGTCCAGCCTCTCCCCTCCAGCCTCTCCCTCCCCTCCAGCCTCCGCCCTCCAGCCTCTGCCCTCCAGCCTCGCCTCCCCCTCCAGCCTCCAGCCTCTAGCCTCCGCCCTCCAGCCTCTGCCCTCCAGCCTCCGCCCTCCAGCCTCTCCCCTCCAGCCTCTGCCCTCCAGCCTCGCCTCTGCCCTCCAGCCTCCAGCCTCTAGCCTCCGCCCTCCAGCCTCTGCCCTCCAGCCTCCGCCCTCCAGCCTCTCCCTCCAGCCTCTGCCCTCCAGCCTCGCCTGCCTCCAGCCTCCGCCCTCCAGCCTCTGCCCTCCAGCCTCGCCTCTCCCCTCCCCAGCCTCAGCCTCCATCCCTCGCCTCCGCCCTCCAGCCTCCGCCCTCCAGCCTCCGCCCTCCAGCCTCCGCCCTCCAGCCTCCGCCCTCCAGCCTCTCGCCCTCCAGCCTCTGCCCTCCAGCCTCGCCTCCAGCCTCGCCTCTCCCCTCCAGCCTCTGCCCTCCAGCCTCGCCCTCCCCTCCCCTCCAGCCTCTCCGCTCTGCCCTCCCTCCAGCCTCTCCCCTCCAGCCTCTCCCCTCCAGCTTCTCCCCTCCCTCCAGCCTCTGCCCTCCAGCCTCGCCTCTGCCCTCCAGCCTCCGCCCTCCAGCCTCTGCCCTCCAGCCTCGCCTCTCCCCTCCAGCCTCAGCCCTCCAGCCTCGCCTCTCCCCTCCAGCCTCCGCCCTCCAGCCTCCGCCCTCCAGCCTCCAGCCTCTGCCCTCCAGCCTCGCCTCTCCCCTCCAGCCTCCACCCTCCAGCCTCTCTCCTCCAGCCTCTCTCCTCCAGCTTCTCCCCTCCCCTCCAGCCTCTGCCCTCCAGCCTCGCCTCTCCCCTCCAGCCTCCGCCCTCCAGCCTCTGCCCTCCAGCCTCGCCTCTCCCCTCCAGCCTCCGCCCTCCAGCCTCTGTCCTCCAGCCTCTGTCCTCCAGCCTCCGCCCTCCAGCCTCTGCCCTCCAGCTTCTCCCCTCCCCTCCAGCCTCCGCCCTCCAGCCTCTGCCCTCCAGCCTCGCCTCTCCCCTCCAGCCTCCGCCTCCAGCCTCTGCCTCCTAGCCTCTGTCCTCCAGCCTCCGCCTCCAGCCTCTGCCCTCCAGCTCTCCCCTCCCTCCAGCCTCCGCCCTCCAGCCTCTGCCCTCCAGCCTCGCTCTCCCCTCCAGCCTCTGCCTCTCCCTCCAGCCTCTCCGCTCTGCCCTCCTGTCCAGCCTCTCCCCTCCAGCCTCCCCTCCAGCCTCCGCCCTCCAGCCTCTGCCCTCCAGCCTCGCCTCCGCCCTCCAGCCTCCGCCCTCCAGCCTCGCCTCCGCCCTCCAGCCTCCGCCCTCCAGCCTCGCCTCTCCCCTCCAGCCTCCGCCCTCCAGCCTCGCCTCTCCCCTCCAGCCTCCGCCCTCCAGCCTCGCCTCTCCCCTCCAGCCTCTGCCCTCCAGCCTCTGCCTCTCCCCTCCAGCCTCTCCGCTCTGCCCTCCTGTCCAGCCTCTCCCCTCCAGCCTCCGCCCTCCAGCCTCCGCCCTCCAGCCTCGCCTCCGCCCTCCAGCCTCCGCCCTCCAGCCTCGCCTCCGCCCTCCAGCCTCCGCCCTCCAGCCTCGCCTCTCCCCTCCAGCCTCCGCCCTCCAGCCTCGCCTCCTCTCCCCTCCAGCCTCCGCCCTCCAGCCTCGCCTCTCCCCTCCAGCCTCCGCCCTCCAGCCTCTGCCCTCCAGCCATCTCCGCTCTGCCCTCCCCTCCAGCCTCTCCCCTCCAGCCTCCCCCTCCAGCCTCTCCTCCCCAGCCCTCCCTCCCCTCCAGCCTCCGCCCTCCAGCCTCTGCCCTCCAGCCTCGCCTCTCCCCTCCAGCCTCTGCCCTCCAGCCTCGCCTCTCCCCTCCAGCCCTCGCCCTCCAGCCTCGCCTCTCCCCTCCAGCCTCTCCCTCTGCCCTCCCTCCAGCTTCTCCCCTCCCCCCCCCCTCTCCCCTCCTCCCCTCCCCCCCTCCCCTCCCCTCCCCACTCCCCTCTCCCTCCCTCCCTCCCCTCCCGTCCCGTCCTCTCCCCTCCGTCCTCTCCCCTCCAGTCCCCTCCCCTCCCCCTCCAGTCCCCTCCCCTCCCCTCCAGTCCTCTCCCCTCCCCTCCAGTCCTCTCCCCTCCCCTCCAGTCCTCTCCCCTCCCCTCCAGTCAGCCACCAGCTACGCCTCTGCCCTCCAGCCTCCGCCCTCCAGCCTCTCCCTCCAGCCTCCCTCCCTCCTCTCCCCTCCCCTCCCCTCCCCTCCAGTCCCCTCCCCTCCCCTCCAGTCCTCTCCCCTCCCCCCTCCAGTCCTCTCCCCTCCCCTCCAGTCCAGCACACCAGCTACGCCTCCGCCCTCCAGCCTCCGCCCTCCAGCCTCCGCCCTCCAGCCTCCGCCCTCCAGCCTCCGCCCTCCAGCCTCTGCCCTCCCTCCAGCCTCTGCCCTCCCCTCCAGCCTCGCCCTCCCCTCCAGCCTCGCCTCCCCTCCAGCCTCGCCCTCCCTCAGCCTCGCCCTCCATCCCCTCCAGCCTCGCCTCTCCCTCCAGCCTCTGCCCTCCAGCCTCGCCTCTCCCCTCCAGCCTCCGCCCTCCAGCCTCTGCCCTCCAGCCTCTCCGCTCTGCCCTCCCGTCCAGCCTCTCCCCTCCCCTCCAGCCTCTGCCCTCCCCTCCAGCCTCGCCTCTCCCCTCCAGCCTCCGCCTCCTCCAGCCTCGCCTCTCCCCTCCAGCCTCCGCCCTCCAGCCTCCGCCCTCCAGCCTCGCCTCTCCCCTCGAGCCTCCGCCCTCCAGCCTCGCCTCTCCCCTCCAGCCTCCGCCCCTCCAGCCTCCGCCTCTCCCCTCCAGCCTCCGCCCTCCAGCCTCTGCCCTCCCATCCAGCCTCTCCCCTCCAGCTTCTCCCCTCCCCTCCAGTCTCTGCCCTCCAGCCTCGCCTCTCCCCTCCAGCCTCCGCTCTCCCATCCAGCCTCTCCCATCCAGCCTCTCCCCTCCAGTCCTCTCCCCTCCCCTCCAGTCCTCTCCCCTCCCCTCCCCTCCCCTCCGTCCTCTCCCCTCCTCCCCTCCCCCCCTCCCTCCTCCCCTCCCGTCCCGTCCTCTCCCCTCCCCTCCTCCCTCCTCCCCCTTTCCTCTCCCCTCCCCTCCAGTCCCGTCCTCTCCCCTCCCCTCCAGTCCCGTCCTCTCCCCTCCCCTCCAGTCCCGTCCTCTCCCCTCCCCTCCAGTCCCGTTCCTCTCCCCTCCCCTCCAGTCCCTCGTCCTCTCCCTCCCCTCCAGTCCCTCTCCCTCCCCTCCCTCCCCTCCCTCAGTCCTCTCCCCTCCCCTCCAGTCCTCTCCCCTCCCCTCCATCCTCTCCCCAGCAGAACTGCTTATCACTGTTGTTCATAGTTTGATAGAACATATATATTTGAGTAACATTTATAAAATTCATATGAAAGTTAAATTATGAAATATTAATACATTTTTTTTAAAGCTGGAGTCTGAGTCGGTACATTTCTACCGACTCAGACTCCAACTAATACTAACTGACTCCGACTCCACAGCCCTGGTGATGATGGAAGCAAGTAGGATCAGGAATAAATTCCTTTAGCAAAACTATCCTAGAAGTGTTATTTCAGAGGCGTTCGACAGATTAAGGAAAGAAAAGCAGGTCGCACTATTGAGAACACGTCCAAAAAGAGGAGAAAATTTACAGCCTTTTTAGGACACCGATAACAAGATTGAGACGCGGTCTCCCGCTTAAAAGGATCATATCCTTGTGGGAACTTAAATATTTGATTTACATGCACCTCATATGTAATATTTTTGTTTTTATAGTTACATATGTGCAAGTTACTCATGGTGTCCTCTGTGTTTACAGTGCCCTACTCCACGAGCATCTAAGACGGACATCAACATTAAAGATGAAGAGATTGCATTGATGTATTACTGTGCTTATATTGCTGTGTTGGATCTATGTTCCCCTGCTGTGCGCTCCGCAACCTGGCCCTGCCTCCCCCTTCCCCCGGGGGCGTCTACATTCACCGCTCGTTCCAGGTGCCTGGCAACGCTGGCGTCCAGATGTGCACAGTGATGACGCGTTTCCGGGGGCGGGTGCGGACGCGGGCTCCTGGAAGCTGTGAGCGCCGCAACGTGCTGGGCGGTGACTCGCAAGGCGGGATGTTCACCTCTAATATAAGGCACGGGACACAGAGAGGAGCACCTCTCCTTGAAAAAGCAGGTAGCGAAACGGTGTAGGAGATGGAGGGTTAGGTGGTGGCTGCTCCTTTCTGCACTGCGTACAGATACAAATTGGTATGCTCTTACGCACTTATACGAGTCAAAGTGTGCACTGCTCTCCACAAGCGCTTGATATGGGGCTGATTGGGCCTTACTATGTTATTACTTGTGTATACCACATTATGTTATAACCTGTATATACCGTGTCATGATCATGCTTTTGTATAGGGACCCGTGCAATATTATTGTGGCAAATTGCAATGTGCTAAGTGCAATACCTAAATGTTTTCTGTGACATCATGCTGTGCAATGTACTGCCTGTATCTTCAGCCAAACTTGCATTTTTAATTGAGTGCAATTTTGTAAATAAATAATCATATTGTTTGAGCATAGTAAAGACTCGGTTTCTGGTTGTATAAAATTTGTGTTTGAGTCTGCCATAGGGGTTGACTAGCAGGATTACATAATTATCCTCAGCCCCTTTTTGTAAAATGTACAAATATCAATGGGAACATTGTTTATCTTTGTAGGACACCGATAACAAGATTGAGATGCGGTCTCCCGCTTAAAAGGATCATATCCTTGTGGGAACTTAAATATTTGATTTACATGCACCTCATATGTAATATTTTTTGTAATCCACAGGACAAATTATGCCACCAATAAAGGGGAACTCCGGGGAAAAAAACTTTTTTGTACTGTCTTTGGCCTCCTACACGATGAAGCAAAGCTGGACACTACAGCTTTAGGATCTATAGATCCCTTATAAATTAGTATCATATCTGCTCCTCAGTCCTCACCCTTCCCCGCATGGGTCCAAGATTATCAGCCTGACAACTTTATGCTGTTGCAGAGAGCAGGTGTGTCAGGAGCGTGGACCCTGTAGGGCTCCAGGATCATCCTACATTCCCGCACACCTTGTATGGGCAGGAAGTGTGGCCGTCAACCTCAAGCTCACACTATGATCCTGCCCCTGATACACCATCCATTGTAATGTAACAGGGGTGCTCTGGCTTGAAATGGCAATCATGTCACCAAGCAGAAAAATATAGGCTGTGGTCTTTTGCTGTACAATGATATGATTGTGCATAATGTGTACTGTATCATGTATCCGGGCTAGGAGCATTGCCATGGTCTCCCCTCCCCCATAGCAACTTCGTAGATTCCTTTCCACTATAATTTTCTATGGATAACCAGATCCCTCATTGTCTCCTCAGTCACAGCAAGGCATGCAGATGTCTGTGCAGTATCTGATAGATATGGTTTTAAGTACACACAAGTTATAGTACACACCTGTATTATCACGTAATATCTATTAAAGGAAAAAAAATGCTATTTTATTGTTCCCAAGTATAGATTGTCTTATATTATATCAATCTAAATCTATGAATACAAGAACAGTATTATAGTTTATTCGATTTAATGTGAAGGTACTTTCTGTTCTTGTTATGGTCAGTTGTACCCAGGCAATTTTTCCTTAAACAGTTTTTATTAAGGGGAACCTGTCATCCCCCAGGGCCTATTAAACTAAAAGAGCCACCTTCAGCAGCGCCTATGCTGCATTTTGTGAAGGAGTCATTCCAGGTCAAGTGAACCATTGATTTTTACCTCAATATTTTAAATTCTTTTGAGATTTTGTTATTTGATAATAGCAAGTCAGACAATGCAAAATGTGAATATAAAAAAATTCAAACAAAAATGTTTTTATTATTAATTGATTTTTAAAGTTTGGAAAAAGTGTGAATTTCGGTGTTGCTTGCCTTTACATGTCTCCTCATAACTCAGACTAGAAATAAGATAGAGAAACAATATAAACACCATTCTACTCAGAACTGTTCAGGCTTTCACCAGATATGTCACAAGAGTATATTTGTTAATATTTTACCCATGTGAACACAAACACAAAACGTTAAAGCACATTTCCAAAAAAACATACCGTATATACTCGTCTATAAGCTGAGTTTTCAGCCCAAAATTTGGGCTGAAAAGTCTCCCCCTCGGCTTATACACGGGTCAATACGGTATGTGATGCTCTGGGCTCTGTGTCCGGGGCTGTAGAGGCTGCAGGAGGCGGGGGGGAGGCTGCTGTATGAGCGGCCCCGTCACGTGGGGCCGCTCATTATATATGCACTGCTTCCCCCTGTCAATCAGCGGCAGGGGGAAGCAGTTCATATATGCCCCCAAATGCTGGCACTCACCCCCCCTCCTTGTAAGGGCCCCCCTCCCCCCGCTGCTTATATTACCATCCCGGTCTTCTGCTCAGCGCCGCTCCTCGGTGCTCCGTTCTTCATCCTCCCGTCCAGCTACATCCGGGATCCCCGGCCGTCGGCGGCATAGGACGTCATCGTGCGACGGCCGGAGATCCCGGATGCAGCGAGGACGGAGCATGAAGAACGGAGCACCGAGGAGCAGCGCTGAGCAGAAGACCAGGATGGTAAGATAAGCAGGAAAGGGGGTGAGTGCCAGCATTTGGGGGCTGCTGGGTACCCCCAGGGGGCTGCTGGGTACCCCCAGGGGGCCGCTGTATATACCACTGGGGCTGCTGTATATACCACTGGGGCTGCTGTATATACCACTGGGGCTGCTGTATATACCACTGGGGCTGCTGTATATACCACTGGGGCTGCTGTATATACTGGTGGGGTCTGTATATACCACTGGGGAGGCTGCTGTATACCACTGGGGTTGCTGTATATACTACTGGGGCCTGTATATGCCACTGGGGAGGCTGCTGTATACTACCATTGGGGGGCCTGTATACCACACTGCTGGTGGCTGTATACCTGTGCTGGGGTCCATCGTCTTATACACAAGTCAATAGGTTTTCCCAGGATTTGGGGGCAAAAGTAGGGGGGTCGGCTAATACACGAGTATATACGGTATCATTTAAAAATTCCCAAAACTGCCCAAATGTCCGCTATGCTCTAAGGCCACATCTGTACCAAAATTCAAGTTGGGATCGCGATGGGATCATATTTTAAAATATTTAACTATTCTAGCGTGAATGGGTCATTCCATATCAACTGATCTAAATAAGAATATTTTTTTCTACCTGACGTCTTTAAATTTCTTTAATTTTTTTTTCAATATGAAGTACAACTTGAGTTTGTCACAAATTAAAAGTTGAATTTTTTTCTTAATCAGTTAATTTTTTACAGATTTTTGAAGTTTTGAAAAAACTGAATTAGTCCTTACCGGTAATTCCTTTTCTTGGAGCCTTCCACGACAGCATTGGAGGATGTCGTCCACGCCCTATTGGGGGACAGGAACACAGAGAGGTTAAAAGCCCCTCCCCTTCCTCAGTACTCCAGTGTTTACCAAGATCACCCTTAGCCATGGATTACCTGATACAAACCGGAATCAAACACCAACAAGGGGGGGAACTGATGCTGTCGTGGAAGGCTCCAAGAAAAGGAATTACCGGTAAGGACTAATTCAGTTTTCTCCATTCGCCTTCCACGACAGCATTGGAGGAATACCACCGATACTCCTCAGGGTGGGACTATTGCCTGTAGGACTTTCCTACCAAAGGACAGATCCCGACTGAAGGACAGATCTAACCTATAGAGGCGAGAAAAAGAGAGGAGAGACTACCACGTAGCCGCTCTGCAAATCAGCTCCGATGAAGCTCCAGCCTGCTCCGTCCAGGACGTAGCAGCAGTCCGAGTTGAAGGAGCCTTCAACCCCACCGGAGGAGCAAGGACCGGAGTGACGTAGGCCTCACAGATCACCTTTGTGATCCAGGAAGTGATGGTAGCCTGGGAAGTCTTCCCTGTATTATTCCCAAAAGCCGAACAAACAGGTTCTGATCTAACCTCCAGGAAGCGGTCTCTCGGATAGAGGAGGACAGTCCGACGAACATCCAAGGATTGAAACACGGCCTCAGCCGCATTAGCAGGAGATTGACAAAACGAAGGCAGAACCACTTCCTTGGGACCGATGGAAATCCGACAACTTTCGAACGAAAAGATGAATGCAACCGAAGCGTAATGCGAACAACGGACACCACGAGGCACGGAGCCCGGACAGAGAGTGCGGACACCATGAGGCACGGAGCCCGGACAGAGAGCGCCTGCAGTTCTCCAACTCTGGGAGCATAAGTGATGGCCACCAAAAACGCCACCTTGTGAGAGAGAGACGTAAGGGATGCAGCAGACAAGGGTGCAAAGGGACTTCGAGCAAGCCCTTGGAGAACAAGCATCAAGTCCCAGGGAGGGACAGAAGGCCGAATCCGGGGACGCCACCCCCAAGCAGAAGTAAAAAACTGCTTGAGCCATGGATGGGAAGCAAGATCCTGGGCAAAAACCGCCCCAAGTGCCGACCTCTGGACTTAAAGAGTGCTCGGCCGAAGCCCCAAATCCAAGCTACGCTGCAAAAATCCAAGAGTTGGGCCACATTAGGATGATGCATGGTCGGGATGGAAGGAGCACACCAGGACAGGAAACGATGCCAGCCCTCCCGTAAATAGCATTTGTCACAAGCTTCCTGCTCTGCTGAAGCGTGTGGATCACTGCCTGGGAGAGACCCTTGATCCTCAGGATCCTGGCCGCAACAGCCAGGCCGCCCGAATGAGCCACTGAGGGCCCGGGTGAAACAGAGGACCCTGGGACAGTAGGTTGAGACTGTGGGCTAACATAATCGGTCCCTCCAGGCCCAGGTCTCGGATGGCGTCGTACCACGCCAGTTTGGGCCCCAGGGGAGCCACCAGGATAGTGTCACCCCCTCCACCCAAATCCGTTGCAACGTTTTTGGGAAGTAGTGGGATTGGAGGAAATGCATACACCAACCGGAAGTCCCAGGGATGGGCAAAAGCGTCCAGCCCCCGAGGATGGTCCGACCGCGTCAGGGAGAAAAAGGTTGGCACCTTTGTATCCGAGCCTGAAGCGAACAGGTCGATCGAAAGGACACCCCACCTGTCCGTAAGAGAGCGAAATACTTCCGGATGGAGGCACCATTCTCCTGGGTGGACCTCCGTGCGGCTCAAGAATCTGCCTGTACATTGACCATTCCCTTCAGATGTACTGCCGAGGAGGAGAGAAGATGGCGTACTGCCCACAAAAAGAACAGTCTTGCCAGCCCCTGCAAGTGTAAGCCACGAGTACCGCCTTGGTACCGCAAGAAAGCAACCGTAGTCACGTTGTCTTGACAGGACCTTGACATGATGACCCCGGAGAACGTGAGCTGCAGCAAGAAGCGCTTCCTCCACTGCCAGAAGTTTGAAGACTGGCGACTGACCGAGCGACTCCAAATCCCCTGGAAGGGTGTGCGAACTACCATCGTACCCCAACCGGAACCGCTGGCATCAGTGGGAACGGAGGTCACAGGAAGGTGTCTGGGATTCATCCCCAGGAAAGCGAGGTTACCACCCGCCCCGGGGTCCGGACCCGCGAGTTTAAGGAATCCTGACGTCTGTCCCAAGAACTCAGTATGTGTTCCTGGAGCAGTCGGGAAGGAGCCTGAGCCCATGTTACTGACTGAATGCAGGCCGACATGGCCCCTAACAGGGACATTGCTTCCCGCAAGGAGGTCGACCCCCTTGCCCGGAAGCGGGTCAGATTCACGCGGCGCAAAAGCTGATATGCCGCAGGAAGAAACGAGGTCTGTCTGGAGGAGGCCAGCAAGACCCCAAAATTTGACGTCTGGTTGCAGGCACCCGTTCCGATTTTTGAAGATTGGGTACCCATCCCAGGGACTGAAGAATCTCCATGTGTTGGAGACCTTTGTGCGCAGAAGCACTGCCGAAGGAGCTACCACCAACATGTCGTCTAAATAGGGAAGCACACATATTCCCTGGGTCTGGATGAATGTGATCGCTTCCCCCATGAGTTTGGTAACCTCTGGGGCCGACGAAATCCCAAAGGGCAGCACATGAAGCCAAGAATGGACCGTCCCGCCTGCCCCGGAGATCGTGAATCGCAGAAAGCGCTTGTGGGACGGGTGAATGGGGACATGAGAATACGCGTTCTGGAGGTCCACAATAACCTGGAGTAGCGCCCCTGGCCCTCCTCTCCAGGAGGAACTGGGGACCCCACACCCGAATCCAACAGGTGTCGCAGACCCGACAAGAAATACTGTGCGAGAGTCTCCCTGAGGAAGGGAGAGGACTCGAAGACATGGAGGAGCTGGCTCTCGAATTCCAAGCGTAGACCCTCCCAAATGGTCGAGAGGATCCAAGGGCACAAGGAGATTGCTTGCCACTGTGGCAGAAACCGCAGGAGCCGCCCTGCAATGGGGAAGGCGGCCTTGTTTAGGGGCGGCTGGTGATGCCGCTGCTGGGGGAGCAAGATATTACGGGTCTTGTCCCCGTACTGGAATGCCCAGCGACCAGACTTACCCTTCCCTTTAGACTGGGAGGGTTGGCTGCGCTCAGGCCAAAAGGACTGCCTCCGAAAGGGCTCCTGTTCCGGGAGACACATTTTCTGGTCTGACACCTTTTCCAGGATGTCATCCAATGCCCTTTGCAAGGGGAGGCCACACAGCTGGAGCTTTGACGTGACCTCCCCATTCCACATCGTAAGCCACACTGCCCTGCGAGCTGTGTTAGCCAACACTGCGCACCTGGCGCCAACGCGGAACGACTCAGCAGAGGCATCAGCCCGTAGCACGTCTCAGAAGTGGAATGGAGTCAAAAGCTCCTCCCTGGGAGTACCCTGCAGGAGGAATTCTCCCAGCTCGGTGAGCCACTTAAAGACAGACCTGCTCACATGTAGAGGAAATGTTCACATTTAAAGACATAGCTGCCGCCTCCCAGGATTTATTGAGGACACTCTCCATTTTACAAACGAGGGGGTCCTTCAACCGGGAGGAATCTTCAAAAGGCAACGTGGTCTTATATGCTAAGCTTCCCAAATGGAATACTGCCATAGACCTTCATGTTAGAAGTCCCATTGACTTTATAGAGACTTCCATAGAGATTTCCATTGGGTCTCTCATTTAACAGAGTGTCAAGGGCATGCACAATGGGTTTACAATGGCAGCTGATTGCTACAATGGCCACCTGGATGTCCCCCTTCGGGACCTCCCAGACAAAGTCATCACCCTCCAATCCACTCGGATGGGGTGAGCCGCTTAGCCTTCAGGCCTCTGAACATTCAGTCCTGCACAGAAGGGGTTTCCACCACCTCTACTCCCATGGTACAATGGACAGTGTCCACCAATGCACCCATGGACTCCGTGGAAAAATAGTAGTGTCCAGATTCTCGTGTCTGGACAGAGGCAACAGCGGCAATATCCTCGCCGTCCTCTAAAGCTGAGCTCTAGCCAGCCTCCATGAGATCCACAGAGTTACAATCCTGGAGCTTCCTCTCTTACGGAGGGGAAGGCCCGGAAGCTGCAGCAAAACCCCGCAGTGCCGAGATACAAGCCTGCACCTCTTCCCTAATGGATTGGAGCTCCTCCAGCAGGGATGGGGAGTCCATCCTGACAACCCTGTCAGTCATGGCCGACACCTTGTTGTAGGAAGAGGGAATTTTTTGCCGCAGCCCCATTATTGCTCCTTTCCACAGACGGCCCTCGTCTCCCTATAGACAAAAAGGGAAGAGAAGGGGTCCCATTGTGAGTGCAGGGCCTAAATAACTCGACCCCTTGTGACCACCCCCAGAAACACTTACATGAGCTGGGGGAACGCTGGGCTCTGCAGAAGCAGAGGTGGAAGCCTATCACCCTCCATGTTTCAGGGATCAGCCTTACCTGGGTGTAGCTTCCGGCGGGTACTTATCCAGAAGTACCGTGCCCCAACGAGGAACTCCTGTTCCCTCCCTCCTCCTGGTCACCGGCCGCGGGCAGTAGCGCGCGAAAGTCCTGCTGGGTTCCCTGGAGCCGCGCCCAGCCTGCCACAGCCCTTACAGGAGCCGTCGCCCGAAACCGGAAGTGACATCCCGGAACCGGAAGTGCCACACCCGAAACCGGAAGTGCCTCCACGGCACCTCTGATGCATGCCCCAGGGACCGCAGCTGGAGGAGGGAGACGCCGGAGAGCTGAACAGGCCTCCGGCGTTGCAATACACGGCCTGCTTTGCCCTGTAGGACGCAGGAAGGCCGGATGGTCCCACCACGGGAGCCCCGAGAAGGAGGAGGAGGCCGCCCCCGACGTCCATCCCTGGCCCGGCTGTAAGTACACCCCAATGCTGCCTCTGCCGGCCTGACAGCACTGGAACCTCTCCATGCCCCAAGGGGGACAGGAAGACACTGGAGTACTGAGGAAGGGGAGGGGCTTTTAACCTCTCTGTGTTCCTGTCCCCCAATAGGGCGTGGACGACATCCTCCAATGCTGTCGTGGAAGGCGAATGGAGAAAGTGCGAATTTTGGCCTGGTATGGCTTTACATTTTTTATCATATCTCGGGCTAGAATTAAGATAATGAGGTGGGAGAGGCATCATTTTTCTCAGAACGGTACGGGCGTTCATTTGATATGTCATAAGACTATGTTTTTTAATATTGTGTTAATTGTTATATTTTGTTAATCTGCATATTCATAAAGACTCATCAACATAATGAGCTGGTCTATGACTCACTCAATTTCTGTCACATACACAATCTGACAAGATAATAGGAATCTATAGAACAGTTACCAATGCCCCACAGCTCAGACCACTTTGTGCTGCAAAGTACAGTATCCATATTATTAACATATAACAGAATTAACAAAATATGAAACAGTCTTGTGACATATCAAATGAAAGGTTTTACCATTCTGAGAAAAATTATGCCTCTTCCACCTCATTATCTTAATAATCTTCGATGTTAAAAAGTGATTTATTCAAATACTCTATTGTTAAATCAGGATTTATAAAATCCTCAGTGTTGGAAGTTACAGGTTCTTCAAAATGTTCTGCCTGCAGAGTATTTTTCTCTTTTGCAAGTTGCTTTCTACAACTATCACATGTTCATGCTTGCATTGATTGATGGATTTATATCAAACATCCAATCTTGGACCGGCCCAAGATATTTTTTTCTTGTTGTGTGTCCAGTTTTTTAAAGGGATTGCAACAGCATATATGATAAAATATTGTCCTTGAGAAGCAGCAGCCATGGCTGTGTGAGAAAAATACAGTTAATATTAGATAAGGAAAATGGGTAATAAAAATAAAGATTTACAGTACACTGGAGATAATATTTATTCATTTATATAGCACTATTAATTGCATAGCACTTTACATACATCAGTAATGCTGTCCATATTGAGGCTCACAATCTAAACATCCTGTCAGTATGTCTTTGCAATGTGGGAAGAAACCGGAGTGCCTGGAGGAAACCCAAGCAAACATGGGGAGAACATACAAACTCCTTGCAGATGTTGTCCCTGGTGTCCTTGGTGGGAATTGAATCCAGGACCTCGGGACCTCAGTGCTGCAAAGGCTACAGTGCTAACCACTTGAGCCACCGTGCCCAGATAGAACTGTGTTACTATCAAGTGAGTATTATGGTACATTTATAAGCCGCTACCGAAAGGTAAAAACCGGCAGGTGTCGGAGACAATTGTACCTTGTACCTTCAAAACACTGCGAAGTGGCGGCGTGTAATTCAGGTTGTTGCCACCTGTCTCTTTGGATACCCGTCTTTCAGCAGTGCTGAAAAACAAGCAGGTATAAACCCTATGGTAGCGGCGTGTAATCAGGGCACAGGTACGGGGCACAGGTATTTGAGTTACCTGGGGCGTGCTTGAGCATCATGTATACCACGCCCCATCAGCTATCATTGGTGGGGACTACTGTGTACTCATTGTCTGTCCGTGCACAGGGCGGCATATTTAACGATCTGACCAGTCACATTAGACATTTGCTATAGCGTCATGCATTAACCAGCCTCCCTGTGCTGGCTGGCCAATCATGATGTTATTGCATTGTCCAATCACCGTACGAGCGCCACATAATACACAACTCTGTCACGCCTATGTAGTTACGGCGCACAATATGTACGCCCAGATTCCCTTGTGGTAGCGGCGTGTAAATCAGGGAAGGTGCTCCACAGAAGGTAACCTGCGGTACCCGTCGGCACTTCCAGGGACCGAAAATACCTTCTGTGGAGCACCTTGTGGCGGCGTGTAATAACATGGAGCAGGGCGGGTAAAGGAGCTGATGTCACCGCAGGAGGCGGTGCACACGGACAGTATCCTCAAAAGCACGCTCCCTCTCTCTGCGCCTGCGTCATGCAGGCCAGGGAGACCATGACTGACAGGGAGGAAGCAGCAAAGGGAGGATACGTTATACAGGGATCGCGAGATTCCTCTGTGAGAAGAAGTGGCTCCAGCCTCTAGCCACCTCTTATTTGGCTCCAGGATGTAAGTTTTCTAAGTGTATTTACTCGGGGTACAGGGGGGCTCAAGGGCTGGGGGACCCCTTGCCTGAATACAGCAGACATGCTGCATTCAGTGCTGTAATTAGATCACCATGCCTGGTTTGGTGACAGGTCCTCTTTAACCCCTTAGTGACGGAGCCAATTTCCACCTTAATGACCGGACCATTTTTTGTAATTCTGACCACCTCCCTTTATGAGGTAATATCTCTGGAACGCTTCATTGGATCCGAGCGATTCTGAGATTGTTTTTTCGTGACATATTGGGCTTCATGCTGGTAGTAAATTTAGGTCGATCATTTTTGCGTTTATTTGTGAAAATATTAAAAAATTGGCAAAAATTTTGAAAATTTCACCATTTTCAAATTTTGAATTTTTATTCTGTTAAACCGGAGCGTTATGTGGCACAAAATAGTTAATAAATAACATTTCCCACATGTCTACTTTACATCAGCGCAATTTTGGGAAAAAAAATTTTTGGGGTTAGGACGTTATAAGGGTTCAAAGTTCATCAGCAATTTCTCATTTTTTCAGCAAAATTTACAAAACCATTTTTTTAGTGACCGCATCACATTTGAAGTCCCTTTGAGGGGTGTACACGACAGAAAACACCCAAAAGTGACACCATTCCAAAAACTGCACCCCTCAAGCTACTCAAAACTACATTCAAGAAGATTATTAACCCTTCAGGTGCTTTACAGGAACTAAAGCAAAGTGGAAACAAAAAATGGACATTTTAATTTTTCCAACAAAAATGTTCTTTTAGCCTCAATTTTTTAATTTTCACATGGGCAACAGGATAAAATGCATCCTAAAATTTGTTGGGAAATTTCTCCTGAGTACACCGATACCTCATAAGTGGTCATAAACCACTGTTTGGGCGCACAGCAGGGCTCAGAAGGAAGGGAGCGCAATTTGATTTTTGGAGCTAAGTTTCCATTCAAAAAGTCAAATGGCGCTCCTTCCCTTTCGAGTCCTGCCGTGCGCCCAAACAGTGGTTTATGAGCACATATAAGGTATCGGTGTACTCAGGAGAAATTGCCCAACAAATTTTAGGATGCATTTTATCCTGTTGCTCATGTGAAATTTAAAAAATTCAGGACAAAAGAAAGTTTTTGTGAAAAAAAAAAACACTTTTTCATTTGTACGGATCAATTTGTAAAGCACCAGAGGGTTCAAAGTGCTCACTATGCATCTAAATAAATTCCTTGGGGTGTCTAGTTTCCAAAATGGGGTCACTTGTGTGGGAGCCCCAATGTTTAGGCACACGAGGGCTCTCCATATGCGACATGGTGTCCGCTAACAATTTGAATGGAAAATTAGCTCCAATTGTTAGCGGAGACCATGTTGCGTATGGAAAGCCCCTGTGTGCCTAAACATTGGAGCTCCCTCACAAGTGACCCCATTTTGGAAACTAGACCACCCAAGGAACTTATCTAGATGGGTGATGAGCACTTTGAACCCCGAGGTGCTTCACAAATGAAACCATAAAAATGAAAAAAGAAACTTTTTGTGGAAAAGAAAGTACTTTTTCATTTTTACGGATCAATTTGTGAAGCACCTGGGGTTCAAAGAGCTCACTATGCATCTAAATAAATTCCAGGGGATGTCTAGTTTCCAAAATGGGGTCACTTGTGGGGGAGCTCCAATGTTTAGGCACACAGGGGCTCTCCATACGCGACATGGTGTCCGCTAACTATTGGAGCTAATTTTCCATTCAAATTGTTAGCGGACACCATGTCGCATATGGGGGGCCCCTGTGTGCCTAAAAATTGGAGCTCCCCCACAAGTGATCCCATTTTGGAAACTAGACCCCCCAAGGAACATATCTAGATGCATAGTGTGCACTTTCATACCCCAGGTGCTTCACAAATTAGTCCATAAATGAAAATAAAAGAAGATTTTTGTGAAAAAAAAGTACTTTTTCATTTTTATGGATCAATTTGTGAAACACCTGGGGGTCCAAAGTGCTCCCTATGCATCTAAATAAATTCCTTGGGGTGTCTAGTTTCCAAAATGGGGTCACTTGTGGGGGAGCTTCAATATTTAGGCACACAGGGGATCGCCATACACGACATAGTATCAACTTACAATTCCAATTGTTAGCGGACACCATGTCACGTATGGAGAGCCCCTGTGTGTCTAAACATTGGGGCTCCCCCACAAGTGACCCCATTTTGGAAACTATACGCCACAAGGAACTTATCTAGAAGCATAGTGAGCACTTTGAACCCCCAGGTGCTTCACAAACTGATCCGTAAAAATGAAAAAGTACTTTCTTTTCCACAAAAATTGTCTTTTTTCATTTTTATGGATCAATTTGTGAAGCATCTGAGGGTTGAAAGTACTCATTATGCATCTAGTTATGTTCCTTGGGGGGTCGAGTTTCCAAAATGGGGTCACTTGTGGGGGAGCTCCAATGTTTAGGCACACAGGGGCTCTCCATATGCGACATGGTGTCCGCTAACAATTTGAATGGAAAATTAGCTCCAATAGTTAGCGGACACCATGTCGCGTATGGAGAGCCCCTGTGTGCCTAAACATTGGAGCTCCCCCACAAGTGACCCCATTTTGGAAACTAGACGCCTCACGGATTATGTCTAGTGGTATAGTGAGCATTTTGAAGCTACAGCTACTTCACAGAATTTGATAACGTCATATTGAACATTTTCTTTTTTTCACACAATTTCTCACTTTTAGGGTACTTTCACATCAGCGGTTTTTGCCGTTCACGGCAGATGCGGTGAAAAAAACGCATCTGCCGCGATTACCGCATAACTGCTGCACTTGCGGCAAGCCCCATAGAATGTCTATGCGGGCTTGCGGCAGGTGCGGCAAGTGCAGTATCAGCACTTGCAGCAGATGCGGCAGCAAAAAAAACACGGCTGACCGCGTTTTTTTTTCGCGGCTGCACCTGCTGCAAGTGCCGAAACCGTACTTGCCGCACCTGCCGCACACTTACCGCAAGCCCCATAGACATTGCATGGGGCTTGCCGTAAGTGCAGCGGTTATGCGGTAATCGCGGCAGATGCTTTTTTTTCACCGCATCTGCCGCGATCGGCAAAAGCTGCTGATGTGAAAGCAGCCTTAGAGCATGTGCACAAGATCCGGAGACACCGTGTCCTGGTCATCTCCTCTCCTGCATTTTTTTCTAGTAGTTCTTTATTAAATTTTTTAAAAAAAATGACGTGGGGCTTCGCCACACTTTTGGTCCAGCCAGGTACAGCAGGCAGCTACGGGCTGCCACCAACCCCTTCTGCCTAGTTTTACCTGGCTGGAAACCAAAAATATAGGGAAGCCCTTTTTTTTTTTAATTATTTCATGAAATAATTTTAAAAAAAAACGGCGTGGGCTTCGCCATGTTTTTGGGCCAGCCAGGTACAACTAGGCAGCTGGGCGCTGGAATCCTCAGCGTAGGGAGGCCCAAGCTTTCTGGGCCCCCCCCGCTGCGAATTGCAGCCCGCAGCCGCCCCAGAAAATGGCGCATTCATAGAAGCGCCATTTTCTGGCGCTGTATCCAGCTCTTCCAGCTGCCGTGTAGCGGTGGCAGACTGGGTAATAAGGGGTTAATGCCAGCTTTTTGGCAGCTGGCACTAAGCCCGAGATTCATAATATAGGGCCAATGTTAGACCCGCCATTAGGAATCTCTAGTAAATTGTAAAGAAGACACAACACAGAGAAAGATTTTTTTATTAGAAAAAAAAACAAACACAATTTAGACCCCATCTTTATTTGTCTGTGGCGTCCGACGTAGTCCAGTGGGCGGTGATGTCCGACGTAGTCCAGTGGGCGGTCCCGCGATGTTTCTCGGTGTTATAGCATATGGGGGCATCCCCCATATGCTATAATAAGGCACTCTCCCAGGGGAATGATAGGTCATGAACGCTGTAAGTTCATGACCTATCATGATCCTGGGGTCACACAGAGATTAACGGATCTTCATAATAATCTCTAAGGGTACGTTTACACGCCGCAATCGCGGCGAGAAATATTGACGGCGATATGTCGCCTTGCAATAATCGCCGTTCAAAATCCCTCCCAATTGCGGCGTGTAATTGGGGAATTTGGCGGCGATATGTCGCCTCGCCACGGTCGCCTGATTTCAGAGCAGTGCACAGAGATCAGGCGACCGTGGCGAGGCGACAGATCGCCGCCAAATTTCCCAATTACATGCCGCAATTGGGAGAGATTTTGACGGCGATTATTGCAAGGCGACATATCGCCGTCAATATTTCGCTCAACGGTTACGGCGTGTAAAGGTACCCCTGTGTGACTCCTGGATTGTGATGGGTCATGAACTTAGAGTTCATGACTTAACCCTTGTTTGACCTCAGGGGAATGATAGGTCATGAACTCTAAGGTCATGGCCCATCACAATCCAGGGACCACACAGGGGTAACTGATCTTCATGATCTCTAAAGCAGATCACCATGAAGATCACTGAACCCCTGTGTGACCCCAGGGGAATGATAGGTCATGAACTCTGTAAGTTCATGACCTATCATTCCCCTGAGAGTGTGTGACCCCAGGGGAATGATAGGTCATGAACTCTGTAAGTTCAACAGAGTTCATGACCTATCATTCCCCTGAGAGTGCGCGCAGCTCACACAGCTGCGCGCACAGAAGAGGAGACAGACTGCTGCTGGTGCCGGGATCCGGGCCCCCAGGATCCAGGAGCGGGACCCCAGGATCCAGGAGCGGGACCCCAGGATCGGGACTCCAGGATCCAGGAGCGGGACCCCAGGAACGAGGAGCAGGTGAGAGAGAGAGGAGGAGGGAAGCTGGAGGAGCGGGGCCGGAGGAGCGAGGAGGGAGCCGGGAGCCGGGGGAGCGGGTAAGAGGAGCGGAGGAGAGGGTTAGAGGAGCGGGTTAGAGGTGCGGGGCTGGAGGGGCGAGGAGGGGGCTGTGGGTATCAGAGGAGCGGGGCTGGAGGAGCGGAGGGAAGCTGGAGGACCGGAGGAGGGAAGCTGTAGGAGCGAGGAGGGGGCTGCAGGAGCGAGGCTGGAAGAGCTGGAGATGGGGGGCTGGAGGCTGCAGAAAGTGTTGGGGGGCACAGGGGGATGTGTCAGTCATGCGATCTGACTTGTGACATGTCAGATCGCATGCAGCTGCAGGGGAGGCGGCGCGTTTTTACATGCGCCGCCATTTTGAGATGGCCCGGGGGAGGGGTGGGGGGGTAAGGGGGGGTAATCTCAGGCACAGGGGGTCTTAGGGGCCTTAGGGGTTAATGGATCACTTTGATCCGACATGTGTTTTCATGTCGGATCAAAGTGAAAGCATTTTGTACAAAGCACTTTCACTTTTGTAATGTGATGATCGGTAAACGGTGATTACCGGTCATCACATTACAGGTGCGGGTACAAAAGGAGCTAATTACTACTCTCTAGGGTGTCAGCTACAATCGGTACGCTGACACCCTAGAGGTATTAGCTCCAGGGGCGGCGCTACAGGGCTATTTCCTGCCCGACGTCTACAGACGTAAGGCTGGGCTTTAGTACCCTGTTTTTCGGACGTCTGTAGACGTTAGGCTGTCGTCTAGGGGTTAAATCCCTAGTGAAAACGATGGCAGAATTTTTTTACTATATAAATAGTGATAAACGCTGCGTCAAACAGTAGTGCAAGCAGAGATTTAAACACTGAGTGTTTCAAAAAACACTGCCTGTGTTTAACCCCGTTATTTCTAGACCGAGATATGAAAAAAAAATGTAAACCAATACAGGTCAAAATTTACGTTTTTTTTTAAACTTTAAAAATCTGTTAAAAAGTTGTTTTTCATATAGAAAAAAAAAAATTTAAAAAAATCTAAAAATGTCAGGTAAAAAAAAAAAAATGCATACTTATATATGGAATGACCCATTGACGCTATAATAGTTAAATATTTTATAATATGATCCCATTGCGATCCCAACTTGAATTTTGGGACAGATGTGGCTAAGAGCATAGCAGACGTGTAATTTTTGGAATTTTTAAATTATACGTTTGTTTGGAAATGCGGTTTAAAATTTTGCGTTTGCGTTCGCATGGGTAAAATATTAACAAAGATCCTCTTGTGACATATCTGGTGAAAGCCTGTACAGTTCTGAGTAGAATGGTGATTATTTTGTTTATCTTATTTCTAAGCCGAGTAATGATGGAAAGCCATACCAGGCCAAAATTCGTGTTTTTTTAAAAATCTGTAAAAAATTAACTGATGAAGAAATAAAAATTAAAAAAAAACTTTTTAATTTGCAATTAACTAAACAGTTGTACTTCACATAGAAAAAAAAAAATGTAAAAAATCTAAAGACATCTGTGGAAAAAAAAAAAAAAATCATATTTGCATCACTTGATACGGAATGACCCGAAGGTGGCTCTTGTCCCCCTGCCTCCTCCTTCCCCGGGACACCAAAAATAAACACTATTAGAAATTAGTTGAGGCCTGGGAGGTATACTCTCCTCCCAGGACCTAAACCCCTTGCTGATATTACCCCTATTCCTCGGTTGTCTGGGACCCGCCTCCTGTGTTCCTTACAAGCGGTGTCGGCAAACATCTTTCAGCTCTCATGCAAGTCCATGAGCTCTGCCCGAGAGCTGACGTCCCATGATGTCGGGACACTGCGCCTGCGTATAGGGCAGGCACCAGATCCTGCCCGGTGTGGCCTTATGCTTAATGCAGGCTGCGGGGCTGGGAATCTGGAAGAGGGAATAGGCACAGTCATTATGCTCCCTCCTTACCAGATTCCCAGCCCCGCAGCCTGCTTTAAGCATGAGGTCACACAGGACAGGATCTGATGCCTGCCCTATGCGCAGGTGCAGTGTCCCGACACCATGTGATGTCAGCTCTCAGGCAGAGCTCACAGAAATGCCCGAGAGCTTAGAGATGTGCACAGGCGCCGACGCAGCTTGTAAGGAACACAGGAGGCAGCCAGGCAGCCGAGGAGGAGGGGTAATATAAGGAAGGGGTTTAAGTCCTGGGAGGAGAATATACCTCTCGGACGTAAACTAATTTTTGATAAAGTGTTTATTTTAGTGTCCCGGGGATATAGGGGAACAAGAGCCACCCTCACAAAATGCAGCTTAAGCGCTGCTGAAGTTAACATAGTTTTAAGGTTGAAGGAAGACTTTAAGTCCATCTAGTTAAATCCTTAGCATAACATGTTGATCCAGAGGAAGGCAAAAAAAAAAAAACCAACATGTAGCAACACTAAGCTCCACATTGGGGAAAAAAATTCCTTCCCGACTCCAGATACGGCAATCAGACTAATTCCCTGGATCAACTCCCCATCAAAGACTCTAGTATACATAACCGGTAATATTATAGTTTTCAAGAAAGGCATACAGGCCCTTCTTAAATTAGTAGCGAGTCACTCATTACAACATCATGTGGCAGAGTTCCATAGTCTCACTGATCTTACAGTAAAGAATCCACGTCTGTGATTATTATGAAACCTTCTTTCCTCCAGACGTAGAGGATGCCCCCATGTCCCCGTCTCAGGCCTAAAAGTAAAGAGATCATTAGAAAGGTCTCTGTACTGTCCCCTCATATATTTATATATTATTATAAGATCACCCCTAAGCCTTCATTTTTCCAAGCTAAATAACCCCAAGTTTAATAACCTGTCTTGGTATTGCATACCCCTCAGTCCTCTAATAACCTTGGTCGCTCTTCTCTGGACCTGCTCTAGTTCAGCTATGTCTTTCTTATACACCGGAGACCAGAATTGTACACAGTATCCTAAGTGTGGTCGCACTAGTGACTTGTATAGAGGTAAAATTATGTTCTCCTCATGAGCATCTATGCCTCTTTTAATGCAACCCATTATTTTATTTGCCTTTGCAGCAGCTGTCTGACACTGGCCACTAAAGGCCACGTTACACACACATATCTGTGACCAACTTCTTAACAGATCTCTGGTTGCAGTGAAATTATGGACACATTGCTCCATTGTGTACACAGCCACAAAATGGAACAATGTGTCCATTATTTCACTGCAACCAGAGATCTGTTCAGAAGTTGGTCACAGATATCTGTGTGTGTAACATGGCCTTAAATGTGAGATTGTCATCTACCCATACACCCAGGTCTTTTTCAGTGATAGTTTTGCCCAGTGTTTTAGAATAAAGCACATAATTATACCTTTTGTTTCCTCTGCCCAAGTGAATTACCTTACATTTATCCCCATTAAAGCTCATTTGCCATTTAGCAGCCCAAGCTTCTAGTTTACATAAATCCTCCTGTAATATAAAATTGTCCTCCTCTGTATTGAGTACCCTGCAGAGTTTAGTGTCATCTGCAAATATTGAGATTCTACTCTGTATGCCCCCTACAAGGTCATTAAATATATTAAAAAGAAGCGGGCCCAACACTGACCCCTGTGGTACCCCACTGTTAACTGTGACCCATTCTAAGTGTGTTCCATTAATGACCACCCTTTGTTTCCTATCACTAAGCCAGTTCTTAACCCACTTACACATTTTCCCCTATCCTCATTGCTCTCATTTTATGTATCAACCTTTTGTGTGGCGTATCAAAAGCTTTTGAAAAGTCCATATACACCACGTCCACTGCATTTCTTTGGTCCAGTCCAGAACTTACTTCTTCATAGAAGCTTATCAGATTAGTTTGACAGGAATGGTCCCTCATAAAACCATGTTGATATTGGGCCATGAGGTTATTTTTCATCAGATACTCCAGTACAGCATCTCTTAGAAAACACTCTAGGATTTTACCCACAGTAGAGGTTAAGCTTACTGGCCTATAATTTCCAAGTTCAGTTTTTGTCCCTTTTTTGAATATTGGCACCACATTTGCTATACGCCAGTCCTGTGGTACAGACCCTGTTATTATGGAATCTTTAAATATTAAAAATAATGGTCCATCTAGGGCAGTACTTAATTCCTGCAGCGCTCCTCGGTGTATCCCATCCGGGCCCGGGGATTTGTCAATTTTAGTGAATTTTAGACGATGCCGTACTTCCTGCTGGATTAAGCAGGTGACATTTAATGGAGAGTTTTTGTCATCACTGATCATATTGTCCGTCATGGGATTTTCTTGTGTAAATACTGTTGAAAAAAGTAATTTAGCATATTGACTTTTTCCTCATCCTCATCCACCATTTCACCCAGATTATTAAAAGGCGTCTCTTTTAGTTTAATAGGCCCTAAGGGGGTGATAGGTTCCCTTTAAATATTTTCATATATAACATACAAAAAGTAAAAAGTATCCATGCAAGGACAGGGAAAGCAAGAATAGCAAAACAGTCAAGTAAAACAGCAAGACAATAAAGTAAAACATAACTGCCTTAGGCTGCCTTCACACTGCATAATTTTAAAATCCATGTGGATCCTTCAATTTGAAGGCCCACACGGACAGGCACTGAACTGTTCAAAAGGATGGCAACTGATGTCCACGGAGCCTTTTTTTTTTTTTTAATGGATCCGTCATCAGTTAAGAAGAGATAGAGGTGGAAGCTTTACCTTGTTTCTGAGCATGCTATTTTAAAACGGATCCTCATCAGTTAGCAGAGATAGAGGTGGGAGACGCTGTACCTTGCTTCTGAGTACTTCTTTCTTACGGGTCCATACAGATCCGCGCTCCATAGAAATCCATGTTATTTGACACGGACAGCTAGAGGATTCATGTCTGTCCGTTGGTGTCAGTGATTTTCAAGTCAACCCAAAATTGGAACAGTCTCCAATTCTGGGTGCTTGAAAAAAAAAAAACTGACTAGCAGATCAATAACAAAACTGACACACACGGAGGGCCACTTAGGACCAATAGGGATACATGGTAGGTCAAAAATGATCCGTGGCTATCCGTTTTACTGCTATGTAAGCAGTATGTATGTAAGGCTACCTTCACTGTAGTGTGAAAACAGCCTTACATGAGTCAAACTCACTCAACAACCATTCATTCATTGTCCAGATCGTTGCCATAATGCAGTCAGGAGTATTATATTCCTTACCATACACATCCAAGAAACAAAAAAGAATGAAGAGAAGAAGAAAAAAGGGGGGAGGGGGGGGGGGGACTGAGGGTAGGGGGAGAGATGAATCTCTCACATTCGTGTTAACTTTTCTCTCTGTTCTTTTCTACTCCATTAATTTGTCTCCGAGAGTGGTGGGAATTCAGGCGATTATCGAAACATAATCCATTCCTGCTATATTTTGTGAAATGTATCCTTATGTACGTGTCTTAACAGATGATAGCCTCTCCATCCTACATAGGAAATCAATTTCAATTATCCAATCCCCGATGTTGGGGGCTGTCACCCAATGTTTGCCTCCCTGATCATGAAACCAGTCCAAGGCCCATTATCACTATGGCTGCCCGATGGTAGTTTCTCAAGTTCGGCATACCCGTACCACCCTCTGATTTGGGTTCGCTAAGCACTGAGCAAGCAAGTTGAGGTCTCTTCAGTCCCAATGTGAACTTACTACAGACTGTCTAGATGCTTCAAAAATGTAACTGTAATCAGGACTGCCTGGAACAGGTACAACAGTGTAGGGAGAATATCCATTCTGATAACATTTAATCTACCAAACCAGGACAACCTAGCTCTCCCGTATCATTGAAGATCAACTGTAATACACGTTAAAAGAGGGGTGAAGTTGGCCTGATACAATTGGGAAGTCTCTGATGTCATTTATCTTTATACACTGGAGCTAGCTGTCTGTTTATGGATGGCTGCGATCAGTCTCAGGGTACCTTTACACGCCGCAACTGTGGCGAGAAATACTGACGGTGATATGCCGCACTGCGACAATCGCCGTCAAAATCTCTCCCAATTGCGGTGTGCAATTGGGGAATTTGGTGGCAATTTGACACCTTGCCCCGGCCGCCTGATTTCAGAGCACTGCTCTGAAATCAGGCGACCGGGGCGAGGCGACAAATCGCCGACAAATTCCCCAATTGCACACCGCAATTGGGAGGGATTTTGACGGCGATTGTCGCAGGGCGACATATCACCGTCAATATTTCTCGCCGCGGTTGCGGCGTGTAAAGGTACCCATAGGGAGATACCTTGAGGGACTTGAGCCACCTTAGGAAGTAAAGTGGAATACGTGTGAAACAATAAGCTACAGCTATATCTGTGTCGGATAAAGACAATTGATATTTTAATATTTTATCATGTTTGTCGTTTATTAGTTTTTATTAGCGAAATGTGAATAAGCTAACATATTTTAGTATACTGATGAAATAGCGTAGAGGATTTTGTAGATATTATGAAATAAAAAAGTAAATGTATGTGTGTTAATGGATGAGCTAAAATAAATATCCCAAAAAAGGGTAAAGACAAAGCAAGTGTGATTAAGTAAGATCAGATTAAATATTAATATATAAGGAACCCATAGCCATAATTTTTAGGGTTAGCGCAGTCTTAAACACCTACAAGTCTCTGATGTCAACTGTTCTCCCCAGATACTGCATTGATGTGGAAAACCACCGAAAGGGAAATGAGTTTTGTAGCACCACGTTCTTCTGACCCGGCACCATAAATTAAGTATCTCAGAATTAGATGAATTGATTTTAAAGTTACTTACCCTGCTATACCTATCAAACTCCCTCATGACTACGGGTAGTGAAAATCTCGGGTTCGTCATCTACAGCAATTAGTCATCTGCATATAAGGAGAGTTTATGTACTATAGGCCCAACCTGTCTACCAGTGATATTGGGGTTGATTCTAAGGGCTACCGAAGGGTGCTTCATCACTATAATATACAGCAGCAGTGACAGCAGGCAGCCCTGTCTCTGTCTATTTGATATTGTAAAAGAATCTGAAAAGACACCATTGCATTTTACTTTAGCTGTGGGGTTATGATATAGAGCCATCATTTTCTCCTGTAGGTTGGGTCCCATATTGATCTGATGGAGTGCACTATGGAGTAAGGACCATTTCAACCGGTCAAATGCCTTTTCAGCATCAACCGATAGAATACACGTAGATGACTTTGTAGTTTTACTGTGGGACATAAGTACACGCGAGTGGCACCTTATGCAAAGTGGCACCGTTGCTAAGGTCCATCCCTTGTATAAACATAAGAGAAAGGGGTCAAACAGTGGGATGGAGAGATGTCATCCAGTGGACGTGCTGTACTTGCCACCAGGTCTCTCCCTATAGTCCTCAACCGGCTATTCATATTGCAGAAGGTTTTGGAGAAAAACATACCGGGCTGCGATTCTGCAGTCAGATTCAAATTCCTGCTGCCATGGTGATGGCAGCGATGATCAGGTGATTGGCAGCCATTTAAAGGAAACCTATCAACTAAATCAGGAGTGGGGAACCTCAAGCCCCAGGGCCAAATGCGGCCCTCGATTACTTTTTTGCAGCCCCCGAGCAGGTTCCTGGGGACCGCAGTGTTTAGGCTGGCCGACACGTTTTGCCGACTGTCTGCCAGTGATCTCTATGCTCCCAACCTTGGCCTCCCCAGTGAGGTATATGCGCCCAGCCTCTCCTGTAATGTCTAGGGCTCTAGCAAACCTGGAAAAGCATGTGAGAAGCAACATGACCAATATCACCAATGCCAAAGAGAAGCAGCTCCAGCCACCAGGAGTTGATTGCTTAACCAAATATAGCAGGTAATTTTCAAGTTGATAATTTTGTACGGCCCCCGAAGGATTCTTAACATTTTCAGATGGTCCTCGGTAGAAAAATGGTTGCCCACCCTTGAACTAAATAGATGCCGACTGGGGACCATTTAACAACTTGTTTAGACAGACTGACCACATCAATGATCCAAAACAGGATGGTTCTGAGCCCTCAGAATATCATTATTCTTAGCAGCACATGTCCAATCTACACAAAACTTAGTGCTGCTGAGAATGATCATTTTTGAGCAAACAAAACAATTTCATCGAATGATAGTTTCCTCGTTCGTCAGGTAATTGGCAGGCTCCATAATCAAAGCAATATTAGCAGACAAGCTCTCCTAAATAATTAATTCCATTATTATACACACAGGTTACAGAACTATGGTTTATTAAGGTTGGTTCACTTTTTTTCAAAACTTACTGTATAGTGCGCTGCATCCTTAAGGTGAAAACTCCAGGATTCCTAAAATCTGGAGAAAAAAAAATTATTTTTATTACAGGAAGGAATCACTAAAACCATTACTTCCAATATGCTCATTATTAACCCCTTCCCGACATAGGACGTTGTACAACGTCCTGTGTTTCTGCCCGTTCCCGACACAGGACGTTGTACAACGTCCTAGCAGATTTGAGCTGCTCTGTGACAACCTGGAGATGACCCCACAGGGGGTGGATTAACCCCCCCATGCCCAGGACCCCTCCGATCGGCAGGTTAAAAGTGAAACTGCCGATCGGAAGGAATCACAGGGATTCACCCCGCCAGATCTGATTGGAGCTCTCCAATCAGATCTGGAGGGGCGGATGGGCAAGTGCCCATCCCTCCACAGCCCCCTCCAGCACCAGGACTTGCACGGCACACCCCCCCCCCCCCACGCCGTCTCCCCCAACCGGCCGCCGTCCCCCCCAACCGGCCGCCCCCTCTATAGTTATGTTCATGCCGGCGGGCTGCATCCGGGGTGCGCCCGCCGACCACAGTGCCTATTGCCTGGTCCCCCATCCCCCAGGCAGCTCCCCCCCCCCCCCCCCTCACATCCTGCAGAGGGCTGCACACATCGGTGCACCCGCCGCTGCGCCCGCCCTGTCCGGCTGTGCGGATCCTCTGGCGGCCGGTCGGTGGCCCCGCCTCCTCTCCCGGCCTCCTTCTACTCATCGGTCTATCGAGAGGGAGGTATGTATGTATGTATGCATGCATGCATGTATGTATGATGGATGGGGGGTGCGTGCGTGGACGTGTGCGTGCGTGCACGTGTCAGCGTGCGTGCGTGTCAGCGTGCGTGCGTGTCAGCATGTCAGCGTGCGTACGTGGATGTGGATGTGCGTGCGTGGTTGTGTGCGTGCATGGATGATGGGTGCATAGGTGGATGGATGGGTGAATCAAGGGATCAAGTGTCCTCTTGTTGTAGTCTCTGGGATCATAGTCATGGTGCACTGTATGACAGATCATTGTCATACAGTGCACCATAACTCTGACCCCAGAGACTGTAGGAAGAGGACACTTCATCCCTTGCTGTAGTCTCAGGATTGACCAGAGGCGATCGAGCGTCGTGGGACCTTCGTTGTGGACTATGTCGGAGGCGATCGAGCGTCGTGGGACCTTCGTTGTGGACTACGTCGGATCTTTATAATAAAGATGGAGTCCGAATTCGGTTTGTGTTTTTTTTTTTCAAATAAAAAGATTTTTCTCTGTGTGTGTTTTCTGACTATTTACCAGAGATTCCTAATGGCGGGTCTAACATTGGCCCTATATTATGAATCTCGGGCTTAGTGCCAGCTGCCAATAAAAAGCTGGCATTAACCCCTTTATTACCCAGTTTGCCACCGGCACCAGGGCAACTGGAAGAGTCTGGGTACAGCGCCAGAAAATGGCGCTTCAATGAATGCGCCATTTTCTGGAGCGGCTACGGGCTGCAATTCACATGATGGGGGGCCCAGAACGCTTGGGCCTCTCCATGCTGCGGATTCCAGCCCCCAGCTGCCTAGTTGTACCAGGCTGGACCAAAAATATGGCGGAGCCCCACGTAATTTTTTTTTCTAGAATTAGTTCTAGAAAAATTAAAAAAAAGACTTTGCTGTATTTTTGGATGCCAGCCAGGTACGAGGCAGCTGGGGGTTGGTGGCAATCCGTAGCTGCCAAGTTGTACCTGGCTGGACCAAAAATGGGGCGGAGCCCCACGCCATTTTTTTTTCTAGAATTAGTCCTAGAAAAAAAATAAAAATGGGCTTCACTATATTTAGATGCATAGTGAACACATTGAACCCCCGCGTATGGAGAGCCCCTGTGTGCCTAAACATTGGAGCTCCCCCACAAGTGACCCCATTTTGGAAACTAGAACCCCCAAGGAACATATCTAGATGCATAGTGAGCACTTTGAACCCCCAGGTGCTTCACAAATTGATCCGTAAAGATGAAAAAAGAAAATTTGTGTGAAAAGAAAAGTACTTTTTCCTTCTTACGGATCAATTTGTGAAGCACCGGGGTGTTCAAAATGCTCACCACCCATCTAGATAAGTTCCCTGGGGGGGTTTAGTTTCCAAAATGGGGTCACCTGTGGGGGAGCTCCAATGTTTAGGCACACAGGGGCTCTCCAAACGCAACATGGTGTCCGCTAACAATTTGACTAAAATATCAGCTCAAATTGTTAACGGACACCATGTCGTGTTTGGAGAGCCCCTGTGTGCCTAAACAATGGAGCTCCCCCACAAATGACCCCATTTTGGAAATTAGACCCCCCCAGGGAACATATGTAGATAGGTGGTGAGCTTTTTTAACCCCAGGTGCTTCACAAATTCATCTGTAAAAATGAAAAAGTACTTTTTTTTTCCCACACAAATTTTCTTTTAGCCTACATTTTTTCATTTTCACATGGGGAACAGGATAAAATGGATCCTAAAAATTGTTGGGCAATTTCTTCTGAGTACACGGATACCTCATATGTGGTCATAAACCACTGTTTGGGCACACAGCAGGGCTCAGAAGGGAAGGAGCGCCATTTGACTTTTTGAATGGAAAATTAGCTTCAAAAGTCAAATTGCGCTCCTTCCCTTCTGAGTCCTGCCGTGCGCCCAAACAGTGGTTTATGACCACATACATATGAGATATCAATGTACTCAGGAGAAATTGCCCAACAATTTTTAGGATCCATTTTATCCTGTTCCCCATGTGAAAATGAAAAAATTTAGGCTAAAAGAACATTTTTGTTGAAAAAATTAAAATGACCATTTTTTTCCTTCCACGTTCCCGTGAAGCACCTGAAGGGTTAATAATCTTCTTGAATGTAGTTTTGAGTAGCTTGAGAGGTGCAGTTTTTGGAATGGTGTCACTTTTGTGTGTTTTCTGTCATGTAAACCCCTCAAATGGACTTCAAATGTGAAAAAAATGGTTTTGTAAATTTTGCTGGAAAAATGACAAATTGCTGATGAACTTTGAACCCTTATAACTTCCGAACTAAAATTTTTTTTATTCCCAAAATTGTGCTGATGTAAAGTAGACATGTGGGAAATGTTATTTATTAGCTATTTTGTGTCACATACCTCTCTGGTTTAGCAGAATAAAAATTCATAATTTGAAAATTGCTAAATTTTCTAAATTTTTCCCATATTTATTTTTTCACAAATAATCGCAAAAATTATCGACCTAAATTTAATACCAACATGAAGCCCAATATGTCACGAAAAAACAATCTCAGAATCGCTAGGATCCGTTGAAGCGTTCCAGAGATATTACCTCATAAAGGGACACTGGTCAGAAATGACAAAAACGGCCTGGTCATTAGGGTCAAAATAGGTCCGGGGGTGAAGGGGTTAATGTCCCAACAGGGTGATTCTTATCAATTATATGTCAATGACATACTGCTAATCTGACAAGGGAGAGAACTCATATGACTTTTTAAGAACACTTCAATCAAAATTATTGGGGACTCTCCTCCTACTACTCTCGACATCTGAATCTACTATTGACCATCCAAATCTGCTGAAGTGGACCTGTCACCGGTCAAAATATGGTCATTTTCTGACCTCAAAGGGGTTGTCCAAGCTTTTGCTATAATTCACGTGTGTATCTAGGCTGCAAAATGTTGACAATGTGTAATATACATCCTATCAACATTTTGCAGGATTACCTAGATATCACATATTTGCGGCAGCCAGGGAATGTCTATGGGGCGTGTTTGTATTGGAGCTGCATGGAAATGGAGATCTGGTCGTTTCCTCCCAGTCTCCTACAAAAACACCCCCTCCCCACTCTAGACTATGGACAACCACCCCCAGGGCTCCTACAGGCCCTCCCCAGCCCATAATGTCACCACCCACCCCCATGGTACACAGTGTCCCCACTGCACTGACCAACTGTGCTGAATCCGCTGCTGTGAAGGCGATTCAGCACAGTGTCAGTGCAGTGGGGACAGCTGCATGTGTATGCGCTCATCCTGTGGGTTCTGTGCAGAGGAGCGGAGGTCCGCAGCCCGGGTCTCTGTGCTATGGAGCCCGATGCTTCTCTCGATACCTCCCAAACAATAGAGCCAGTGGCTGCGGTACAGAGAGGACAGCTCCACCGGCTCTTTGTCCACCCACTCTTTGGTACAGGAGGTATGGAGAGAAGCATCAAGCTCCAGAGCACAGAAACCCAGGCTGTGGACCTCAGCTCCCCTGTACAGAAACCACAGGGTGAGCGTAAACTACCAGTTTCCCATTTCCATGCAGCTCCAATACAAACACGCCCCCTGGACGTTCCCTGGCTGCTGAAAGCATGTGATATCTAGGTAACTATGCAAAATGTTGATAGGATGTACATTACAAACTGTCAACATTTTGCAGCCTAGATACACATCACATTAGTTTAGATAAACTTTATTGATCCCGGAGGAAATGACAGTATTACAGCAGCAGAACAAAGATCAAAAACATTACACACTTTACAAAATAAGTCTATATGGACAGCAGATGCGGGTAGACTGGTACATGTACCTCACCTATTCCCCCCATACCCTTACCCTACACTTAGAACTTCACTTAGTCTTGGGATGCTTTACACTTATACATTTGTTAAACATCCCCACAGCTGTTGGAACAAACGATTTTCTGTATCTTTCCTTTTTACACATTAGTTGGATTAGACGCTTGCTGAATGTGCTCTTTTGCTTCGCAAACAGTTCATAGAGCGGGTGTGTATTGTTGCTCATTATAGCCTTGCATTTTTATTAATTCTATCCTCTAATACCTCCTCGAAAGTCCTAAGTTGTAGACCCACCGCCGCACTAGCCTTCTTGATAAGTTTATTCAGCTTATTAGCGTCAGCTGTGCACACACTACTACCCCAGCATATAATTGCATCAAAGATTGCACTCGCCACAATAGATTGGTAGAACATTTCAAGCATTTGAATACACACATTAAACGACCTTAACTTTCTTAGGAAGTAAAGTCTACTCATCCCTTTCTTGCAAACCTTCTCCATATGGCACCTCCAATCAAGCTTGCTGTCCAGGTGAACCCCCAAATATTTGAAATTCTCCACCATCTCCACATCCTGACCATCAATAGTGATAGGTAAGCAATCCTTCACGCACCTTCCATAACTCAACACCAACTCCCTGGTTTTCTTTACGTTGAGTTCTAAATGGTTAGCCTGGCACCAGTCAACAAAGTCCAAAACCACCCTTTTGTATTCCTCCTCCCCCCGGCCTCTCTCAGTACCTCCGACTATCACTGAGTCATCAGAAGGGTTAACAGAAAGTGCTGGGTTTCATAGATCCACCGCGCTGACCTCCAGTGAAGACAAACAGAGTGATGTATAAAACTCTGTTTAATGGGTAATTTGCCTACCGGTTTCGTGATTTCAGTTATCACTTCCTCAGGGCAACTGAAATCACGAAACCGGTAGGCAAATTACCCATTAAACAGAGTTTTATACATCACTCTTGTTTGTCTTCACTGGAGGTCAGCGCGGTGGATCTATGAAACCCAGCACTTTCTGTTAACCCTTTGGATCCTTACTTTTGCTGGGCACCTGCTGCGACCATAACAGAGAGCGGAGTTAGTTGGTTGTGACTTGCACAACCAAATCAGGTGAGTCCTTCCACTAAAGGGGGGCACTGAGGATAATTGTACAAAAGGAAATTACTCTATGTGCGCTCCATTTCCCTTTTTACTGAGTCATCAGAGTACTTCTGAAGGTGACAAAGGTCTGATTTATACTGAAAATCAGCTGTGTATAACGTAAAAAGGAATGGCGACAGCACCATTCCCTGAGGGGCTCCAACACTGCTCCGCACACTATCCGATACGGCCGCCCCCAACCTTACAAACTGTGGCCTGTCCGATAGGTAATCAATGATCCAATTCACTAGTCCCTCATCAACCGCCATTTCAACCAGCTTTTTACGTAATAATAGTGGCTGTAAGGTGTTGAATGCACTGGAGAAATCGAAGAACATGGCACGCACAGTGGTTCCATCATTGTCCAAAAAGGAATGTACTGTTTGTAGCAGATACGCTACAGCATCGTCCACCCCAGACTCTGCCGATATGCAAACTGAAGGGGGTCCGTAAAAGCAGACACCCTTGGACACAAGTAGGCAAGTACAATTCTCTCCAAGGACTTCATCGCATGCGATGTTAAGGCCACCGGTCTATAGTCATTATGGGAGCTCGGGAAGGTAGTCTTGGGAACCAACACCAGGCAAGAAGTCTTCCATAGAACTGGTACTCTCTGTGATTGTAAGCTCCAGTTAAACAGGTGCTGGAAGACTGTGCAAAACTGATTTGCACACACTCTGAGGACACGTGGACAGATACCATCAGGCCCTGCTGCTTTACCAATGACCAGCTTACTAAACTGTTCCCTCACATCATTTTCGGAGATCAAGAAAGTCTCTAACTTCCTCCCCCCAGTTGATATTGCTTGTCGCTCCCCGGCCCTCTACCCTGTTGACATCGCACATTTATTGTTGAATCTGTTGAAAAACTCATTCATTTCGTTAGCCATGATCAGCCCCCACCCCCCTGATCTGACCTTGCCTTAAACCGAGTCAATAGCTTCATTCCAGCCCACACTTCTCTGAAGTTGTGTGACAATTTATTTTCCAATTTAATTCTGAATGCTTCATGGGCAATCTTAATTTTCCCCTTTAAGTCTCGCTGTACAATTTTCATTTCCTCCTTGTCCTTCCTTTTAAAAGCTTTTTTTTCCTGTTTAGTAGATGTTTCAATTCTTTTGTAATCCAAGGCTTATTGTTTGCAAAACACCGAATCTCATGAATAGGTACAATATTGTCAGTACAAAAGTTAATGTAATCAGCAACTCTCCCGGTAACCTCATTAACATCATCATTAGGTTCTCTGGCACATAACACCTCCCAGTCTGTGCAATCAAAGCAGTCTTGTAACCCCTTCTCTGCTGCCGGAGACCACTTCCTTATCTGTTTAATTGTCGCTGGTTGTTTGCAGACAACTGGTTGATAGGCCGGAGACAATAGTATGAGGTTGTGGTCAGATATCCCCAGGGGGGGCAATGCAGATGATGAGTAAGCATCCTTAACACTGGCATAGAGGAGATCCAATATATAATTGTCCCGTGTAGAACATTTGGCATATTGATACAACTTTGGTAATGAGATCTTGGCTCGATTAAAATCCCCAGAAATTACAGTTAGAGAGTTAGGGTGTTTCGTCTGAAGCCGGTCAATCACCCCAGATAGTACTTCCCCAGCTGCCTCTGGATTTGCAGATGGTGGTATATACGACACCACTGCAATAACAAGAGAGAATTCTCTAGGCAGATAGTAAGGCCTGAGGCCCACTGCTAATAATTCAATGTTTGGGCAACAATGTCTCTCCTTTACTGTAACATGCCCCTGATTACACCATCTGTTGTTAATGTACAATATCACTCCTCCATCCTTCTTACCGCACTTCACTCTGTCCCTGTCTGCCCGAACCATTTGAAACCCTGGTACCGATACACTTGAATCTGGGAGGTCCTCATGCAACCAGGTTTCTGTAAAGCACATGAGACTGCATTCCCTGAACTCCTTCTGGGTCTTACTCAGAGCCAGCAGTTCATCCGACTTGTTACCAAGCGATCGTACATTACCCATGATGATGGATGGGACCGCAGGTTTAAACCTTCTCCTCCAGGACTTGATCTTCTTGCCTGCTCTGCAACCTCTGAAAGGTCTCCTCATTTCCCGTGGAACATGTGGTATTGCAACTGCTGGAGAAGACTTTGTCCTGCGCAGTTCCAGAAGACGACTCCTTAAATACACTACTCGTTTAGCGACAGACCTAGGGACAACCATCCGATCAGTGATTCCATCCATCCCGCGAGGCCTCTCTGTGGCATATTGTATACGGTGCTCTCCACCGAGCACATATGGCTGTATCACTGACACAGGCTGTGGGCAACAGCATACATCCATCGGTAGTATTAGCTGAGATGGACCATATTGCGTACCCCAAAGTGGCCATGCCAGCAGGGGACTTGTGAGTGGTAGTGGAGGATCCAGGTGAAAAACATATGCAGTGTGCCCAGCGGCAGTAGAAAGTGTGGGGGAGTGCTGCATTTTCCATCCCACAGCAGACCAGCGTGCAGGAACGTCGCAATCCACGAGATGAAAATATTGCATAGATCCAAGGTTGAAATTAGAGGTCCAAAAAGACATCAGGAAAGGTGCAAAGACTGTAGCAAAACTGTAACAAACAATATAAAATAAAATAAAATAATAGCTGCTGCAATGGGCTGCCACTAGCAAGGCGCCCTGTTGTCTCCACAGTCTGGCAGAGAGCAGACAGGCACCTCTGACCTCTGAGTCCAGGAGTCCACATATGAATTATAGCAAAAGCCCGGTCAACCCTTTTAAAGGAAATCTGTCACAAGGATTTTTCCATCCATTTGAGAGCAGCATAGACCTTGATTCCATTGATAGATCACTTACTGGGATTTACTGCAGTTTTCATAAAATAAACTACTGCATATACTCGTGTATAAGCCGAGTTTTTCAGCCAAAATATTGGGCTGAATAGTTCCCCCCTCGGCTTATACGCGAGTCACTGTATACTGTATACACTGTATACAGTGATACAGTATACAGGCCCGCCCCCATCAGTCTACAGGCCCCCCTGCCTTGTGCACAATCCTGTAAAGGAAGAGATTAGTATACTTATCACTGTCCCGCTGCCGCTGTTCCGCCGCCGTCATTGCGCTCCTCCGTCTTCATCCGGCTTCCTCCGGTCGGCGCAGGCAATGACGTCATTGTCTGCGCGACCGAGGAGGAAACCGCAAGAAGACGGAGGAGCGCGATGGCGGCGGCGGCGGGACAGCAGCAGCGGGACAGTGATAAGTATACTAATCTCTTCCTTTACAGGATTGTGCACAAGGCGGGGGAGCCTGTATACTGATGGGGGGGCTGTATACTACCACTGGGGCTGTATATACCTCTGGGGCTGCTGTATACTGATGGGGGGGGCTGTATACTACCACTGGGGCTGCGTGTATACTACCACTGGGGCTGTATATACCTCTGGGGCTGCTGTATACTGATGGGGGGCTGTATACTACCACTGGGGCTGCTGAATACTACCACTGGGGCTGCATGTATACTACCACTGGGGCTGCATATACCACTGGGGCTGCTGTATACGGATGGGGGGGCTGCGTGTATACTACCACTGGGGCTGCTGTATACGGATGGGGGGGCTGCGTGTATACTACCACTGGGGCTGCTGTATACTGATGGGGGGGGCTGTATACTACCACTGGGGCTGCTGCTGTATACTACCACTGGGGCTGCTGCTGTATACTACCACTGGGGCTGCTGCTGTATACTACCACTGGGGCTGCTGCTGTATACTACCACTGGGGCTGCTGCTGTATACTACCACTGGGGCTGCTGCTGTATACTACCACTGGGGCTGCTGCTGTATACTACCACTGGGGCTGCTGCTGTATACTACCACTGGGGCTGCTGCTGTATACTACCACTGGGGCTGCTGCTGTATACTACCACTGGGGCTGCTGCTGTATACTACCACTGGGGCTGCTGCTGTATACCTCTGGGGCTGCTGAATACCACACTGCTGGGGGCTGTATACCTGTGCTGGGGTCCACCCTCGGCTTATACACGAGTCAATAGGTTTTCCCAGGTTTTGGGGGCAAAAGTAGGGGGGGGGTCGGCTTATACACGAGTATATACGGTATCTGCTGCAAATCTACCAGTTCCCAGTTGCTCTGTATAATTTCACCCAACCAATAATTTTCAGCTTTCTGCCTATGCACGGTGTACATGAAAAGCTGCCAATCAGTGGTAAAGATATACAGATCATGAATATGGAGGACTACATGGCAGCAGGTTTACTATTTAGGTGAAGATAAGAAAATCATTCAGCGTGCTAGCGGGGCGCTAGATGTGTTTCGGAAGAACAACTTCCTTAATCATTAGCCAAACTGTGGGTTGAATGAATCAGACTATCTGCACAATGGCCACCAAATATGATCCTTTGTCCACTGCTACGGCATTACAGAGAACAGTGTAAACATTTGACCTGAAAGACAAGCGGAGACCATTGCACCTTCTCCCAACTAGAATAGGAGGATAAGTTGCTCCACAACTAAAAAAAAAAAATAATAATTTTATGTCTATGTGGGGGTTTTAGCGCTACTGTTAGTGGTCACTTTATATTAAAATACTCTACAACATCTTGTGCGCTACAATTTTATTTCACACTTCACACTCTATAAATTACATTAAAACAGTAAATTTCACGTAAAATGCTTGTAATAAAAATTATTAAAAATACTTTCATATGATAGTGCCTTCCGCACTTCTGTGATCTTATCTCTTATACCCCTTCGTACGGTTGGTAGATACTTACCGATTTCTGTAACTACAAATAAAATAAAAATATTTCTGATTTAGGCTACGTTCACACATTTGCGTATTTTGTTGTGCTTTTTGACGCGTTCTTCGGCCGCACAAAAAAGAGCAACAAAATGCGCTGGGGATTTCACACACTGCGCTTTCTTCACCCCACAAAGCGCAGGTGATGTCACAGAGGGGAGGAAGAATCCTGTTTCCTCCTCCCCTGCGTGACAGCCCCATTAGATTTCGCAGTGTATTAATACACTGCGAAATCTAAATTAAATCAAGTCAAATGTATGAAAAATAATAAAGAATCAAATACTTACCCACCAACGCCTTTTCTCCAGTGCAGAGGCAGCCGATGCATCATCCTGCCAGGGCCTACCGTGATGTCAGAGTGACTTCACGGGCACGGATTGGCCGCTCGCGATCATGTGATACATATATACATGACCAGAACGCCCTCTGACATCACCACAGGCCCTAGCAGGGCAATTCCAGCGGCGGCTCCTGGCTCCCGGACACCGGAACTCCCGTCGGAGGGTATTTTATTCTTTATTATGTTTAATGCATGTGTCTTTATTTAACTTTGATTTTGCAGTGTATATTAATACACTGCAAAATCAAATGGGCGGTCACAAGTGTCACAGAGGGGAGGAGGAAGCAGGATTCTTCCTCCCCTCTGTGACGTCAGATGCAGCATCGCTGCCCCTATGGGAAAAAGCGCCGGCGCTGCTGCGTAAAGAATTTACAAGGTCATTCTTTTTACGCAGGCGCTTTTTCCTATAAAAGCACAGCATATTTTTTACGCACAGTCTGCACGGCAAAGTGAATTTCCCATTCACTTTGCCAGCAGACAAAAAGCACATTGCGTATTTTGAAAAGCGCACGCAAAAAAGCGCACAAAAATATGCAATGTGTGAACGCAGCCTTAAGTCTCTCGCTTTATTTATATTTTTGCTTTTATATTATGTATCTACTACCTACCTTCTCTGGTGATATCCTGGTTTGATTGTGTTCCTTTGCTGTGAGTGTTCTTTTTTGGCTGTCTGAAATTGAGTGTTATAATTAGCCTTTTAGTAATTTGCTCTTGTTTTATTTATAGAGTTTGATTGAATCTGCTTATTACCTTCTCTCTCCTCTTTCCTGGCTGAGGTTTTTTCTTTTTTATTATTTAGTCACCTATTCTCTGTATCACTGGTTTTGTCTGTGGGGATAGGCGTTTTAGATTTCCCGTGGTCTTACTCCACATTTATCCCCACCTGAAGATAGTTTATACCTCTATGCTGCCTGTGTTGCACTTCTTGATTTGATGTGTTCCTGCTTGATCTCTTTACTCTACAAAACATTAGATCTGCTTAGTCCCTGCCTATTTCTGTCTTTCAGTCATATAGCCTGTTCGTTCAAGGGTATATTCTGTCCTTGTATGATGCATTCAATGATGTTATGGTCACCTTATTTTGTGGGTCTGGAGATCTCCAGAGGTTCCGGTCTCTCTGGATGCCTCCACGCTTCTTCCTGCTATGTCCCCGTCTGTCTGCGGTGTGTATCTATTAATTAAAAAGGGAAAAGAAGCGAAATAGGGTCTTATCTTTTTAAATGAAGAGGCTAGATGTTGTTAGCCGCTCACCTAGGGGGGTTGTATAGCACACTACCAATCCCTGAGAAAGGAGTTGGGACTGACTGAAAAGCATAGGAGGAAATAAAGAAAACCTTTGTGATGAACATCGTGTGATTTCTTTTGATACGAGCAGTGCAGCGCAGGTCCATGATCACTGTCCATCCCTGAATTTCTAAACTGCGGTGTGTATCTGTCACTACTGCAGCCTTCCCTGGTTCCGGATCTACCTTGCGGTCATGTGACTACCGCATCACTGCAGCGTAACTAGTCACGTGATCTGGGAAGGGGGGGGGGGCGGGGACTAGCAGGGATAGCATTCTAGCGGTGGTTGGTCAGTCTGGCTGTCAATCTATGCGTTTCAAGGGTAGCAAGTCCCTCTTCATCAGGAGAATTGATGATTGGCCATTCTGCTTGCTATTCGTAGCCCTCCTTTTTAGTCACTTGACCATTGGTTGACCAATAACATCATTTGTATATGAGTTGCCTGGGTGATGTTCTAACTGCTCAGTGATTTTGCTTAGCAGTTTGTGTTACTAAAGCTTTCACTCTGTTTTTAATATTCACTTCTGAGTATTCCCATTATTGTTATTCTACATCGAGGGATTGCACATATTTTTTAATTATTTTGAACAGGTTTTATAAAGACTTATTTGCCACTGACTACAATCTTCTGTCATTTGAAGGCAAAATATTCTGCCTCACAGTTGAGTTACCTGAGTGATGTTTTATCTGTTCAGTGGTTTTGCTTAAGGGTATGTGACCACAGGACGTTTTTTTAAGCAGTCCTGAACGCACAAAACCTGAACTGCTTTCGAGGATCCCAGAGTCCTTGGCAGGAGATTTGCTGCGTTCAGGTCCTGCGTTTTTGCTGCTGCATTTTTGCCACTGACTGCAGCAAAAAAGCAGGAAAAACAGAACATGTCAATTCTCTCCCACCTGCAGCAAAACCGCAGAGGTTTGACAAATCTTGATACTTGCAAAACCAATGTGTGGGCACAGCGTGTCAGTGAAACACATTGGTTTTGCTGGGAATCAAAACCGCAGGAACAAATTAGCATACATTACCATAAAACCAATGGTAAACTGCATGCAGAAACCGCAGGAAAAACGCCCTGTGGGCACATACCCTAATAGTTCGTATTACCAGAGCATTCACTTCTGAGTATTTCCATTATTATTGTTCTATACATCGAGGGATTGCACATATTGTTTTTTATTATTTTGAATGGATGTTAAAAGAGAATTATTTGCCACTGGTTGTAATCTTCTATCATTTGAAGGCAAAATACTCTGCCTCACAGAGACCATTCAGTACTATAGAATCACATTCATAAATCCACCTCGTTTCTGCTCGAGACATCTTGTGGATATGATTCCCTCCTCTCCAATCCTGTTTGATTTTTTGTAAAGCACAGAAATATGTTGTTTTACATGATTTTTTATGATCATCTTTAAAATGTTTACTCAGTGGGTGGCCTTTATAGCCTTTGTGGATGTTACTTACATGCTCAGAAATGCGTTCTTTTAGTGTTCTCACAGTTCTGCCTATATATACCTTTTTGCAAGGGCAAATTATAGCGTATATGACACTACTGGTATTAAAGGACAGATTTTCTTCTATTGATATTTGGCTATATCCTCACATTTTGTTATTACTCATCTAGATATATCCGTTGATCGACATGCAATACAGTGTCTACATGGTCAATCCTTTACTGCCAGTTTTATTTGAATTATTCCCCCCCCCCCCCCCCCAATGCTTCGTTTGATACTTGGGGCTACCATTAGGCTACCTTCACACACTTGCGTATTTTGTAGCGCTTTTTTGCGCGCTCCTTTTGCCGCGCAAAAAAAACACTGGGGCTTTCACACACTTCACTTTCTTCACCCCACAAAGCGCAGGTGATATCACAGAAGGTAGGAAGAATCCTGTTTCCTTCTCCCCGTGTGACAGCCCCCATTAGATTTCGCAGTGTATTAATATACACTGCGAAATCTAAATTAAAGTCAAATGTATGAAAAATAATAAAGAATCAAATACTTACCCTCCGACGCCTTTTCTCCGATGCAAAAGCAGGCGATGCATCGTCCTGCTATGATGTCAGAGTGACGTCATGGGCATGGATTGGCCGCTCGCGGTCATGTGATACATATCACATGACCAGAACGCCCTCTGACATCACCACAGGTCCTAGCAGGGCAATTCCAGCGGCGGCTCCTGGCTCCCGGACACTGGAACCCCGTCAGAGGGTAAGTATTTAATTCTTTATTATGTTTAATGCATTTGTCTATATTTAACTTTGATTTCGCAGTGTATATTAATACACTGTGAAATCAAATGGGCGGTCACAAGTGTCACAGAGGGGAGGAGGAAGCAGGATTCTTCCTCCCCTCTGTGACGTCAGATGCAGCAGCGCCCGCCCTTATAGGAAAAAGAGCCGGCGCTGCTGCATAAAGAATTGACAGTCATTCTTTTTACGCAAGCACTTCTTGCTATAAAAGCGCAGCGTATTTTTACGCACTGTCTGCACGGCAAAGTGAATTTCCAATTCACTTTACCGGCAGACAAAAAGCTCATTACATATTTTGAAAAGTGCACGCAAAAATACACAATGTGTGAATGCAACCTTAATCCCAGTGGAGTTGTTCTTCTAAATATTAATCTAGGTTTCACCAGTAGAAGATCACCCATTAATTTATCTAGCTTTAAATAATGCCAATGTTTGTTTACAATTTTTTAAAAAACATTATGATTATTATGGTATTCCTTAATTATCGGAATTTCCTGGAGTTCTATTTCCATACTCTTTTCTCCTACTGGTTTTTTTCTTATTGATCAATAGTGTGGCCCTATCTATTTTCTCTATCTCTTGAATTGTAAGTTCCAGGGTTTCTCCTCTGTATCCTTTTGCTTTGAATTCTTCTTTCATATCCAATGCCTCCTTCCTATATTCATTCACATCTGTGCAATTTCTCCGCAGTCTAACAAATTGGCTTTTTGGTATATTACTTAGCCAGCGGGGGAGGTGGCAGCTAGACATATGGAAGTAGCTACTGGAATATACATCCTTTCTGAATGTCTTTGTGCAAATCTTATTCCCCTCATCAATATATATTTCCAGATCTAAAAAATTGATTTTAGTTTTGCTAATCGTAGATGTAAAAGTTAATCCATATTCGTTTATATTGATCTCATGGATGAACTCAGCTTTGTCTCTGTTCCTTTCCATATGAATAGGACATCATCTATGAATCTTTTCCAGATGACTAGGTCTTTCTGTAGTGCTCCTTGTGGGTATGTTGTTAGCTCCCCTCCTATCTTCCCATGTAGAGGTTTGCATAACCAGGCATGAAACGCGTTCCCATGGCTGTGCACCACTCTTCTTTATAGAATGTTTAACCAAATTTGAAAAAAATTGTGTTCCAGTATGAATGCTATACACTCCGTTATGGATTCACATTGATACACAGATACACACCGCAGACAGAGGGGGACCAAGCAGGAAAACGCGTGGAGGCATCCAGAGAGACAGGGACCCCTGGAGACCTCCGGACCCACCAAATAAGGTGACCATAACATCATTGAATGCATCACACAAGGACAGCAAAACCAGTGATACAGAGAAGAGGTGAATAAATGAAAAAGAAAAAACCTCAGCCAGGAAAGAGAAGAGAAAAGGTAATAAGCAGATTCAATCAAACTCCATTCATATATAAAACAAGAGCAAATTACTAAAAGGCTAATTATAACACTCAATTTCAGACAGCCAAAATAGAACATTCACAGCAAAGGAACAAAATCAAACCAGGATATCACCGGAGAAGGTAGGTAGCAGATACATCTATTATATAATCACGAATGGGTTTTTTGCCCCTTCTGAGTCCGCTCATGCTGCGAGTCAGCGTGGTCATGTGGATACGCCCGAAGCATTGGCCGCGCAGCGGCCATTGCGAGCAGTTCTAAGGCGACCCGCTATGCCCGCGCAGCGGGCATGGCGAGTCGCCTTAGCAGCGCGAAGCATTGGCCGCGAAGCGGCCATTTCGAGTCATAGACTCGCTCTTCTAGAATCCCGATGCATGTGCATCGGGCACCCAGCTAGTAATATAAAAGCAAAAATATAAATAAAACTAAAGAGGCTAAATCAGAAATATTTCATTTTATTTGAATTATCTACCAACCGGACAAAGGGGTATAACAGAGTGCATTCCGCACTTCTGTGATCCTATCATATGATAGTATTTTTAATAATTTTTAAGAATTTTACATGAAATTTACTGTTTTATTGTAATTTATAGTGTGAAGTGTGAAATAAAATCATTGTAGTGCACAAGACGTTGTAGAGTAATCTAACATAAAGTGACCGCTAACAGTAAAACTAAAACCCCCCATAGACATAAAATTATTTCTGAAATTAATTAGGGGAGGAGGAGATAAGGTACCTCCTGGGGGGAAGCAGCAACTGGTGTACAAGAGAACAAGGAAAGTTCTCAAGTGCATTAAAAGAGCCAGCTCCAGTTTATTCAAACATTAAGATATAAAAAATAAGAATATGCTAGATGTATGAAAAGATGGTGTGGTGTACAAATATCAGGGGACAATGTGGCCACAATAAACTAATCAGTAAAACAGGCAATTGTTAAAAAAGGGGGAAAAAAAAACAAAAAACCTATATAATCAATGTTGAATGCATAATAAATCTATACTTTTTCTTCTGCGTACACCAATCACCCATATTTAGTTAAAATCTACTTTTGAGGCACAGGGCAAAGCTCAGAAGGGAAGGTGTGCCGTTTTCAGATTACCTGGAACGGTTTGTGGGTGCCATGTCACGTTGGCAAAGCCCCTGACCTGCCAGACAAGTAGAAGCCCCCACCCCACATTACAAACTACTCCCCCCATCCCAATTGAACTCATCTAGGGGTGTAGTGAACTTGTTGCCTCACAGGATTTTACACCATTGGGGAGAGGACACTAATTACATTTATCGGTCGTCCATGACAGCACCCAAAACGAGAGGGATCTGCCCTCCAGGGACAGGGGAACCATCAGGCTTTAAAAGGGACGGTTCCTCCCCCCATGTCAGTTGGTTCCCTGTCCTTGAACGGGAAGCCTCAGGAATGGCGGTTCCAGAGAGTAATACTCAAAGGGGTCTTGCCTGAGGGAAGACGCATGGAGCAGCTGTGCGGCTGATCCAGAGTGTGCGTCGCAGGGTAGGCCGGATCGGGCCCTGTGGTTGCAGATACCAGGGTTGCGGCTCCCAGAAAGGAGGCTCTGGTGTGTGCGACGACGCCTTCTGATCCGGTGGCACCATGTTGGGATTGGAACCACCGGGTGTCTGGGCCAGCCGGAATTGACGGCATTGACGTGAGGGGGCGGCCCAGCAGACGGGGCGGGGTCATATAACATACCCGGACTTCCAGGTTCGAGCCGGGAGGCGGCAGCAAGCAGTGACTGTATAATATCCCTTCGAAGAGGTGTTATGCTCATCGTTGGATAAAGCACCCAAATTAGACGTGGCAGTGGCAAAAGCATCGAAAAAATATGCCTTACCATTTGAAGACATGGGCACCTTAAAGGATTCCCTTGATAAGAAGGCTGACCAATTCCTTAAAAACACCTGGGAGTCGTCAGCATGTGCGCAGAGACTGGGCCTGACGGCTATCTGTACATCCAGGTTCCTGATGGTGTGGCTACACCAACTTGTATCCCAACTGAAAAATTATTTCTAGAGGAGAAATTCTGGTCTCAATTACCGATATGCAGAGAGCCGTAGCCTACACCATGCTGACAGCAAGATCCGCAGCCTCCTCCAATGCAGCTAGGAGGGCGTTGTGGTTAAAGAACTGGGTGGGTGATTTGCAGACAAAAACTAAGATTAGTCTTCTTCCTTGCGAGGGTGTATATTTATTTGGAACAGCCTTAGACGACATCTTAGAGAAGGCAGGGGATAAAAAGAAGAAATGTCCGGAGCTCTCCTTCTCTTCTTTTAAACGTCCCTTTCGGAGTAGACGATACTCAAAGAAATATTCCCGGAAAAAAAGACCAGTCCAGTTGGTCTGACCGGAGGAAGGGTGGAAATGGGTTCATGTTCAAGGGGTCTTCCCATGACTCCAAGGATTCCTAAAAATCTCACCAAATACTCAATGTGCACAAGGCCTTAGAAGAGATGATTACCGTATATACTCGTGTATAAGCTGAGTTTTTCAGCCCAAAAATTGGGCTGAAAAGTCCCCCCCTCGGCTTATACACGGGTCAATACGGTATGCTGTGGGGGGGAGCTGTGACCGGGGGCTGGAGGAGGCAGGAGGGGGCCGCGGTGACCGCAGGCGGTCACGTGGGGCCGCCTCATTAGTGCAATGAATATGCACGGCATCCCCCCGTCAATCAGCGGCGGGGGGATGCCGTGCATATTGCACTACACAGCCCCCTCTCCTTAATATGCGTCCCCCAGTAGTAATAAACAGCCCCCCCTCCTTATCATGTCCGCCCCGGCTGCGGCAGCTGTGAAAATAACAAACAGTTTATACATCACCTTCCGACGCAGCTCCTCCGCTCCTCCGGTCCTCAGCATCTCCGCTCGCGGCTTCTTCTTCCTTGATGTGCCGGTGTCATGTGACCGGGCGCAGGAGATGACGTCATTTCCTGCGCACGGTCACAAGCCGGCACATCAAGGAAGAAGAAGCCACGAGCGGAGATGCTGAGGACCGGAGGAGCGGAGGAGCTGCGTCGGAAGGTGATGTATAAACTGTTTGTTATTTTCACAGCTGCCGCAGCCGGGGGGGACATGATAAGGAGGGGGGGGGGGGCTGTTTATTACTACTGGGGGACGCATATTAAGGAGGGGGGGCTGTGTACTACCACTGGGGCTGCTGGATACTACACTGGGGCTGTATATACCTCTGGGGCTGCTGTATACTACCACTGGGGCTGTGTACACCACTGGGGCTGCTGTATACTACACTGGGGCTGTATATACCTGTGGGGCTGCTGTATACTACCACTGGGGCTGTATATACCACTGGGGCTGCTGTATACTAACTACTGGGGCTGTATATACCTGTGGGGCTGCTGTATACTACCACTGGGCCTGTGTATACCTCTGGGGCTGCTGTATACTACCACTGGGGCTGTGTATACCTCTGGGGCTGCTGTATACTACCACTGGGGCTGTGTATACCTGTGGGGCTGCTGTATACTACCACTGGGGCTGTATATACCTCTGGGGCTGCTGTATACTACCACTGGGGCTGTATATACCTCTGGGGCTGCTGTATACTACCACTGGGGCTGTACATACCTCTGGGGCTGCTGTATACTACCACTGGGGCTGTATATACCTCTGGGGCTGCTGTATACTACCACTGGGGCTGCTGTATACTACCTCTGGGGCTGCTGTATACTACCTCTGGGGCTGCTGTATACTACCTCTGGGGCTGCTGTATACTACCTCTGGGGCTGCTGTATACTACCTCTGGGGCTGCTGTATACTACCTCTGGGGCTGCTGTATACTACCTCTGGGGCTGCTGTATACTACCTCTGGGGCTGCTGTATACTACCTCTGGGGCTGCTGTATACTACCTCTGGGGCTGCTGTATACTACCTCTGGGGCTGCTGTATACTACCTCTGGGGCTGCTGTATACTACCTCTGGGGCTGCTGTATACTACCTCTGGGGCTGCTGTATACTACCTCTGGGGCTGCTGTATACTACCTCTGGGGCTGCTGTATACTACCTCTGGGGCTGCTGTATACTACCTCTGGGGCTGCTGTATACTACCTCTGGGGCTGCTGTATACTACCTCTGGGGCTGCTGTATACTACCTCTGGGGCTGCTGTATACTACCTCTGGGGCTGCTGTATACTACCTCTGGGGCTGCTGTATACTACCTCTGGGGCTGCTGTATACTACCTCTGGGGCTGCTGTATACTACCTCTGGGGCTGCTGTATACTACCTCTGGGGCTGCTGTATACTACCTCTGGGGCTGCTGTATACTACCTCTGGGGCTGCTGTATACTACCTCTGGGGCTGCTGTATACTACCTCTGGGGCTGCTGTATACTACCTCTGGGGCTGCTGTATACTACCTCTGGGGCTGCTGTATACTACCTCTGGGGCTGCTGTATACTACCTCTGGGGCTGCTGTATACTACCTCTGGGGCTGCTGTATACTACCTCTGGGGCTGCTGTATACACCACTGGGGCTGCTGTATATACCACTGGGGCTGTATATACCTCTGGGGCTGTATATACCTCTGGGGCTGTATATACCTCTGGGGCTGTATATACCTCTGGGGCTGTATATACCTCTGGGGCTGTATATACCTCTGGGGCTGTATATACCTCTGGGGCTGTATATACCTCTGGGGCTGTATATACCTCTGGGGCTGTATATACCTCTGGGGCTGTATATACCTCTGGGGCTGTATATACCTCTGGGGCTGTATATACCTCTGGGGCTGTATATACCTCTGGGGCTGTATATACCTCTGGGGCTGTATATACCTCTGGGGCTGTATATACCTCTGGGGCTGTATATACCTCTGGGGCTGTATATACCTCTGGGGCTGTATATACCTCTGGGGCTGTATATACCTCTGGGGCTGTATATACCTCTGGGGCTGTATATACCTCTGGGGCTGTATATACCTCTGGGGCTGTATATACCTCTGGGGCTGTATATACCTCTGGGGCTGTATATACCTCTGGGGCTGTATATACCTCTGGGGCTGTATATACCTCTGGGGCTGCTGTATACTAACTACTGGAGCTGCTGCTGTATATACCACTGGGGCTGCTGCTGTATACTACCACTGGGGAGGCTGCTGTATACTACCATTGGGGGGCCTGTATACCACACTGCTGGGGGCGGTATACCTGTGCTGGAGTCCACCCTCGGCTTATACACGAGTCAATAGGTTTTCCCAGGTTTTGGGGGCAAAAGTAGGGGGTCGGCTTATACACGAGTATATACGGTACTTGCTTTCTCTGGAGAACCTCTGTAAGTGCATCTCTGCTGCTGTGTAACAGTCACAGGGCAGAAGGGGTTAAACATCCAAGTATTTAATATCTATTGGAAATAAAGAATTTCCCCTTATTGATATCAGAAAAAAACAAATGACCGACCCCAATCCACTGTACCAAGACCAATAATATCACATACAAGGGATAAATAGCGACACACCGTCCCCGGAGGACACATTACCACCACATAGTGCCCGAATAATGCCACAAACAAGGGACAAATACTGCCACACCATGACAAAAGCACATATTCCCACCACAGTGTCTGAATAATAGCAAACACAAGTACCAGCACACCATGACCAGAGCACATAATATGAAATACTAACACGTACAAGGTATAAATACTGCCACACCATGACAAAACTACGTATAAGGCGCCGGGGGTGCAGGACAAAGACGCCGGGGGTGCAGGACAAAGACGCCGGGGGTGCAGGACAAAGACGCCGGGGGTGCAGGACAAAGACGCCGGGGGTGCAGGATAATGGTGCCAACACTGGAGTACAGGATAATGACACTGGGGGTACAGAATGATAACGCTGGGGGTAAAGGATAATGGCGCCGACACTCTGGTTACAGGGAAGGGCACTGATACTTTGGGGTATGGAATAATTACATGACAACTCTTTCCCACAGCAACAAGCTATTCCATGATATCAGAACATAGGATAGCTGGATGCTGAGGGAAAGATAAATAATAGAGCAGAGGATAGGACTAGCTTCTTTCCATCAGTATCCAGCTTTCATATCCCCTGCTCTGCTGGCTGGACATAGACACACTTAGCACAACTAACCCGGGCCCTCACTTACATACAGTAGTAGTGTCAATGGCTGCAGGCACTTGGGAGTCCTCTTCTAGGAGTAATGGCGTCCAGTGCAGCGGCTGCTGTCTTCTTCCTCACCAACGCTCCGCTATGGAGTGTAGGAAGGTGGGCCTATCATCATGCAGCACAAGCACGCATGCCTGAGCTGCTGCTGACCCCAGCCGGTGGCCCCACACAGTTCACTGTCAGTGCAGTCACTCATGAGAACTCATGTAGACTGTCATTGTCTGCTTCTGCTTGCTCACATGGGGGTCGGGGGCTGCGGCCAGCCTGCCGGCCATATATCTTGTACACCCAGCACTATACTGTAGATACAGGTCCGCATTATATACATATAGTATATAGAGACACTAATACAGAATGTAGTGTGGACTTGTATACTCTGTATAGTGCTGTGTAGAGACAGACACACACAGGTAAACTCGCAGACAGACACACAAAGAGACACACATAGACACAGACAAACAAAGACACAGACACACACACAGACACACACACACAGACACCCAGACTGCATACTCACTAGCAGCAGCAAGTCCGTCCTGACTCCTCTCCATCCTGTTGGCTCCCCAGTTCTTCTCACTCCTGCGCTCCTATCCATCCTGCCGGCCCCAGCGTGACGTCCAGTTTGTGCTGCGCATGTCAGCCTATCGGGTGCATGTGCAGTACAAACCTGGCCAAGACTGACATCACTGAAGATGTCAATCTCAGCCAGGCCAGCCGTCTCTCTCCCCTGACTGCCGTTGGGACCTGTTGTAGAGGTGAGGGGGTGGGGCCGGGAGGAGAGAGAGCAGTAGATTAAGTGAGGGGCGGGGCTTTGAGGAGATTGAGGTCCGCTCCCTCACCTCTCTTCTGAGCCCCCTCTTCTGTGAATCGCCGCCAGGAGCAGGGGGCTGGCGCTGTCGGGGCTGCGGGTGGCCATGTTTTGTGTGCACTGCGGATGGCAGCAGTACCACCGGCTGCAGTGCACACTTGCTAAATGACAGCGGGTATCAAGAGCTGCAGGGGGCTTGTGTCGTCTTCACCTTTGGGGTAGGGGCTGCGGGCGGCCATGTTGTGTGCACTACAGATGGTGACACTACCACCAGCTGCAGTGCACACCTTCTAAATGACAGCAAGGGCAGGAGCAGGGGCAGGGGGCGGACTCGTCAGGGGGTTTACCAGGTATCCTTGCAGGCCAGACCACCACTGTTCCTATATGTCTCCAGTCCACACTGTACTTCCGGGTGGCAGTCCAGGTGAACTCCCAAGTCCATTATTTTCAGTATCAAGCCCTTCCATTTGGCATAGCGATCGCTCCTCGGGTTTTCACACAAAATTAGATCAGAAGTTTCAGCCCACCTCAGGGAACAGAGTGTCCTCATTGTACCGTACCTGGAGGATTTCCTGATAATTAGGAAATCAGCTCAACATTGTGCAGACCAAGTTCATCAGGTTCTCAAAATGTTGACTCATCTGGGTTGGCTCATCAACATGGACAAATCCAAATCAAAGCCATAGACTCGCCAACCATGACTCTAAGGGCCCCGTTACACGTAGTGACGCACCAGCGATTCCAACATTGATCCGACCTGGCCGGGATCGCTGGTGCATCGCTGGTGAGATGCCAGACAGGCAGAATTACCAGCGATCCCCATTCTGTGGCCGACACCTGACAGTCATTGGGATCGGTCAGGTTCTCGGCCGCAGAATGAGGATCGCCAATCGAAAAATTTTCCAGGCCATTCATTAACAAACAGTAATCTCCCAGCTGGGGGCCGCTCACTGATGTGTCACATACAGCGATATCGCTGACGAGGTCGCTGCTACGTCACAAAACCTGTGACGTTGCAGCGATATCGCTGTGTGTGAAGTACCCCTAAGACGGGCCATGTCATTACTGGGCTCTCTCACAGCCTGCATTCCAAGAGTGCATTGGGCCCAGGCTCATACCAGGACTCTGCAGTGGGACATTCTCAAACATAAGGAAGCCCTGGGTCAGAATTTAGAAGGCAAACTGACTCTGCAACCAGCTACCCTACCATCTGTCTGCTGGTGGTTGGACGATTCCATACTGTCCACAGGGGTTCCCTTGTGGTCCCCCGCTACCAATGTGGTCACAATCGATGCCAGTCCCTCGGGGTGGGGAGCCCATTTAGATCAGGAGATACTTCAGGGGGATTGGTCATATGTTCTGAAGTGTAAGATCATATACAGGAGAAAGGGATTATGACCATGCTCTCATTCCAAGGCATGCAATTGATTCACAATTTTTGCAATTCAAATGGTGGCTTTTATTTATGCGTTTCGGAGTAAATCCCTTCTTCAGAAACACCACACAAAAAATGTGTTTCTGAAGAAGGGGTTCACCCCGAAACGCGCAAAAAAAGCCACCATGTGAACTGCTAAAACCATGAATCAATTGCCTTCCTTGGAACGGGAGCGTGGTCATAATCTCTTTCTCCTATATATGATCTTACACTGCAAAACATGGGAGGACTGCTGCAGACCGAAAATAGCTTGACATATGGTTGTCACATGTGATAAATGTGGTTGTGATGTCTCACAACCCTACCAGGTGAGCAGTTTTGCGTTTCCTACCTATCCTGTCTAAACAGATAAATACTTTTCAGTACACATTTCCTTTTCAGTACAATACGAACAGATGTTCTGAAGGAAAGCTTGGTGGCTGTAGAACGTGACTTAGCAGGTTTTATGCCAACGTTAGAGGGTCATCACGTCAAAGTCCTGTCCGACAATCAGGTATCAGTTGCCTATATCAACCACCAAGGGAGGACAAGGTTCAAAGCACTGATGGGAGAAGCAGAACGGATCCTCTTACTGGCAGATACACACCTAGCTTCCATCTCGGCAGTACATATCAGGGGGAAAGACAACGAAAAAGCCGATTTACTCAGCCGGGTACACATTTATCAGGTCGAGTGGGTTCTGAATCAGTATTTCGCCACGTCACGGACATGTGGGGAATCCCCAATATAGATTTGTTTGCGATCAGGTCCAACCGACAAGTGAATCGGTTTTGCTCCCTGGATCCCAGGGATCATCTATTGGTGGTGGATGCGCTCCTGATCTCTTGGGATATCAGGCTAGCCTATCCCTTTCCCCCTCTAATCTTAATACCGACAGTCCTATGCAAAATTTAGAAGGTCCAGCTTTCGACCTTTGAAGCACTATATAATTTCAACCTAGCAGGGAACCCTTGGGGTTCACGCTTCATCAAAGCATGCACCAGATCTGCACCTGTTCAGTCCATTAGTTTAGCCCCTTGGGATCTCAACCTTGTACTCACGGCATTGACAGACTCTCCATCTGAACCCCTGCAGGATATCCCTATTAAGGTCCTTTCCCTTAAAACGGTCCTATTGGTAACATTAATATTCGCTCGACGAATAGGGAACATTCAAACTCTCTCAGTTGACCGTCCTTTCACGTTGTGTGACGACAGAGTGATCTTACGACCTGACCCAGCGTAGTTTCCACCTTTCACTGGACGCAAGAGATTGGATTGCCCGTTTTTTTTGCAGTAGCCCCAAAAATCACAAAGAGCTCAAGTTGCACTCCTTGGATGTCAAACAATGTTTAGAGAGATACTTAGAGGCCACAAGTCCTTGGATGAAGGATAGGTTCCTTTCTGTTTTTTTCAGGGACAGATGAAAAATTGCAGGGCCTCCAAAGCCACCTTAGCTTGATAGGGACGCTATTAGCATGACCTACTCTGCAAGTGGCAAAGCAGTGGAGAAGAACCTCAAAGCTCATTCCACAAGGGCCGTGGCTGCTACCTGGGCTGAAAGGTAAGGTGTATCTATCAATCAAATCTGTAGAGCAGCAACTTGGCTTTCGCCTTCTACGTTCTATAAGCACTATAGATTAGATCTCTCTGGTGTTGATATCACTTTTGAGAGTAGGGTACTACTGGCTGTGGTCCCTCCCTAGATCTAAGTTTCTCTGTAATTCTCTCATTTTGGGTGCTGTCCTTGCAGAAGTAATTGCCATCAGGAAGGCAAGTTTGTGAGAAAGAGACCTCACAGTACAGGAAGCAAGGGGCTCATAAGGAGAATTTGAGAGACCTGTTATTACTACATTCAGATCCCATGAGGGAGTGAGAATCCGCCGGCCAGGACACAGTCTCGTAGCCGAAACCATGAACCGCTTGATCCAACAATGGTCAGCCAGTTTCACATCAAATACAGAACTCAGGGCTGCCACCTGCACCTTGAGGGTGCTAGGCTTAAGACCCAAATCCAATCCCTGCTGCAAGAAATCCGATATTTGGGAAACATTAGGAGAGAAAGGATCAAGCAAGGTGGGACCGCACAAAGAGCAGAATTTCTTCCAACTTTTATTGTGGATGGAGATGGTAATGGGTCTACGGCAATCTTGCAAGGTAGCAATAACCCAATCCGAAAGGCCCTGAGCCTTCAGTACCTGGGCCTCAGAAGCCAGACAGCTAATTTGAGTTTCTGTGGATCCGGATGGAAGAGCAGACCTTGTGAGAGAAGGTTCGGGTCCGGACCCAGACCAGACCCTCCACTTTGAGGGACATGATCAGATTGTACCAACTTCTCTTTGGCCAGAGGGGGGCAATGAGGATAGTCGTAATCCCTTCTTCCCTGATTTTTCTCAGGGCCCTTGCCAGTAGAGGGAGATACGGGAAAGCGTAGGCCAGACGAAAGTTCCAAGCGTGGGAGAAGGCGTCCACTCAAACCGCATTGTCCCTGGGGTTGAGGGAGAAGAATGTTCTGACCTTTCGATTGTGATTGGAAGCAAAAAGATCCACCTCCGGGGGACCACAACACGCCACCAGGCTGCAGAAAACCGCTTGGTCCAGGCTCCACTCCCCAGGGTGGAGATGTTTTCGGCTCAAAAAATCTGCCTGATAATTCAACTCTCCTCTTTCAGTCTTTCAGATAGACTGCCGAGAGAGACCAAAGGGACAACACGGCCCAGTGAAATATCCGACTGGAGATCTCCTTCAGGTACCGGTACAGAGTACTGCCCTGATGGCGAAGATGGGCCACTGTAGTTACGTTGTCCAAATACACCAACACGTGTGAATCCCTGACCAGATCCTGAGCTGCCAGGAGAGCCTATTCCACCGCCTTTAGTTCGCGATAGTTGGAGGACTGAGAGCTGACCAACGGATTCCAGACATCCTGAAACGTGGTACCGGACACCACTGCCCCCCGGCCTCGATTGCTGGCATCCGTCGTTATAGTAACCAGAGGAGTCTGAGACCAGGAGACCCCCTTGGCCAGATTCATAGGGGACAACCTCCACCTGAGGGAGGTGACAACCCTCCCTGACAAGCAAACTCGTTTGTTCAGTGCAACAGGATATGAACCTGAAGACATCTTGAATGTGCCTGGGCCCACATTACTGATGGTATGCAGGCCGTCAGAGCCCAGGACCGACATTGCCGTCCAGGTCGTGGGCGACTTCGGAGACCGAAGGGCAAAAATTTTTGAAGCAAGGGTTGCCTTGTGATCCTCCGGAAGAAAGGACATCTGGCTATCTGTGTCCAGCAAAACCCCCAGGAATCTCCTGATGGAGAAGAGTTGGAGCTGAGATTTCTTCAGATTTGGGACCCATCCCTATGACCGAAGCGTAGCTAACACTTTGTCCACATCTGAAGTGAGGGCCGCAGCTGAAGGCGCGACCAGAAGGAGGTCATCCAAATATGGTATCAGACAGATGCCTTGCTGCCTGAGAAATGCCACCACTTCTCCCATGATTTTGGTGAACACCCTTGGAGCAGAGGATATCCCGAAGGGAAGAACATTGAATTGGTAGTGGTGCACTATACCCTGGTAAAGAACCGCAAAACGAAGGAACTTCCAGTGCTGGGGATGAATGGGCACATGGAAGTAGGCATCCTTTAAGTCTATGGTGGCCATCTGAAAGTGATGGCCTATCAACGGAACCGCTGATCGGACGGATTCCGTTTTGAATCAGCGGTACTTGACATACCGATTGAGCAGCTTCAGATTGAGGATTATCCTGGCCACTCTCGACAGTTTCTGTACCATGAAGAGCCGGGAGTAATGGCCGCAGCCCTGTTCCGCACTTGGAACCTGAGAGATCTGGTGGGATGATAAAAAGTCCTGAAGATTTGAGAACAGGAGATCCTGAGCTCCCCGAGAGGGCAGGGAAGTGACCTGAAGACCCGGGGGGTGGGGGGGGGGGTTATGAGGAGACTCAAACTCAATTAAGAGACCCTCTGAGATGACTGAGTACCCACTGGCAATTGGTAATGCAGCGCCAATGTGAGAGGAAATTGGTGATCTTCCCCCCCCCAGCCAAGCAGAGTTACTGTTTGTCCTGCTGAGGACGTTGTTGGGAGGGGACAAGAATATTCTTCCCTCTACCTCTTGGGTAGGACCACCTACTCGCCTTCCCCTTGCCCTGGAGCTGGGAGACCTGAGACACCGAGGGACAAAAAAAAAAAAATTTCTTGGCAGCCCTTTGCTCGGGCAGGGACATTTTATCAGAGGCTTTGTCTATGATGTCATCTAGAGCCGGACCGAAGACCAAGTCCCCCTTGAAGGGAATGGAACAGGGTAAATTTTGGAGGTGGAGTCCCTACTCCACATTTTCAACCAGAGGGCTCACCTAGCAGAGTTAGACAGAACGGAGGTTAGAGCAGACATGCGCACAGACTCCGCCGAAGCATCAGCCAGGAAACTGGCAGCTTTAAGCAAAGGCAATGAATCAAGTAATGACTCTCTCGGTGTACTCTGAGTGATGTGGCACTCAAGCTGATCTAACCACCTGAGAATTGAACGGGACACGCAAGTGGAAGCAATATTTGCCTGCAAAGTAGATGAGGATGCCTCCCAAGAGCGTTTCATCATGCCCTCAATTTTCGTATCCATCTGGTCCTTCAGCTGGGAAGTATCCTCAAAAGGGAGTGCCTTTTTTTTTTAGCAACCCTTGTGACTTAAACGTCCACCCTTGGGACATCCCAATTGAATGGGGTGTCCTCCAGGGGAAACCTGTTCTTCATAGCACTCTTAACTCTCTTCTCAGGAAACTCCCACTCCTGTAAAATGAGATTCTAAATGCTGGCAGACCTCAGCCCAGCGTACATTTCATCCTGGACTGAGTGGAGGACTTGTTCTTCCTCCAGACCCATAGTGCTACGCACCGCACCAATGAGCTCAGCCAAATCCTCCGAGGAGAACAGAAGCGTTTTAGGGTCAGAATGCTTGGAGGAAGAAATATAATCCCTATTGTCAGAATCTGAGTCGACCTGGCCCTCAGAGTCAGACTGGTCCTGCTGGAGCTTCCGTTTCTTTGGAGAAGGAGGGCTGGGACCTGGACGGGTGCAGATGGAGTCAGGGAAGCTAAGGAGAATTGTATCTCCTGCTTAACCATGTAACACAATTCCTCTACCAATGAGGGATGTACTGCCCTAATAATTTTATCTGTACAGTCTTGACAGAGTTTTTTGTCCCATGGTGACGGAAACTTCTTAGTACAAATAGGGCGTCTCTTCCCACCCAGCTTCTTTATGGCAGCTTTCTCTCACTAAACAGAAGAGAAAAGGATGCCATAAGAATCAGCCTGAAGATCAGGCATAAGGACCCCCCTCGGCACAGACTTACTGTGGCTGGGGCAGAGCTGGTCTCAGGAGCTAAATCAGCTATCCTTTCCAGTGAACAGCTTACCTTAACTGACGCCTTCAGGGCAGCTTATAATAAGCCTGCCCCACAGCCCTTGAAAATGTGTCCCTTACTCCCGTGCAGGGTCCAAGACAGGCCGCAGACAAATCGTTGGTTGTCCTGCACGCTGTTCCGCCGGAACCGCCGCCCTCCTGGTGGAGCACGTGATCCGGAAGTGACGCCCGCTGACGTCACATCCGGCTCGCGCCAACAGCGCGCACATGGGGAAGCCGGCGGGCTCAGAGAGGTCTCCGGCCAGGGCCCCCATGCACAGCATTGCCTCCAGGGAGGCTCCGGAGGCCCAGGAGACTGTCCCACCGCCCAAATGGCAGCAGGAGCAGCAGGAGGAGAGCCCAAGCACCGACCAACGCTGCCCGGCTAAAACACAAAAAAGGTATGCTGCAGTCACCGGCCCCACAGCACAGGAGAAAAACTCTCCATGCCCCATGGGGACAGGAAAGACACTGGCGAGTGGGAGGTGGGAGGGTCCTTTTAACCTCTCTTGTGCTTCCTGTCCTTATTAGGGTGTGGCAAGGCAATCTCCTATCCTGTCGTGGAAGGGGACTAGAGAAATGTTTTTTTTAGCCCCAAGTTTTTAATTTTATAAAGTTTGTTCAATTTCGCCTGAGTGTTCCAATGCCATCCATGTAATCAGGCAGAGTGGAAAGCTCAGAGGGGCAGGAGCAACATATTTTAGCACAGATTTTGCTTTTATGGCCCACTAGAACAGCCTGAGGTTCCAGAACAGCAAACCTGATAAGTGATTTCATTTAACAAACTGCACCTATCAAATTAATTTATGGTGAAGTGATCATATTGACACCACAGACGTGTCACAGAATTTTATACCATTCAGCAGTGAAGAAAAAAAGAATTATTCTAACCGTTAATTCGGTTTCTAGGAACCTTCCACGACAGCATAGGAGGTTGCCTCTCCATGCCTTAATAGGGACAGGAAGAACAAGAGAGGTTAAAAGGACCCTCCCACCTCCCATTAGCCATTGACTTACAAAGAACCTTAACAAAATTCCGGAAAGTATCGAGGAATATAGGAAGGGTAATAAGTGCTGTCGTGGAAGGCTCCTAAAAACCGAATTAACAGTAAGAATAATTCTTTTTTCTCTAGGTCACCTTCCACGACCGCATAAGAGGAATGCCAACTAAATATCAGCTGGAGGGGGGTGGGACAACAGCCTGCAGGACTTTCCTGCCAAAAGCTAAATCCCTGTTGATAATAGATCTAATCTAAGGTGTTTAGTGAAAGTATGCAGAGATGACCAAGTTGCTGCCTTGCAGATCTGCTCATGTGATGCCCCTGCTCGCTCAGTCAGGAGACCGAAGAGGATCTGGGTGAATGGGCCGTGAATCCTGATTGAGGCGTCATGTGTGACTGGGGCTTACCTCTGTCAGAACCTAACGATATCGTTAGAGACATCGTTGTAACTGACGTTACAACGATCTCTCCAGTGATGTCGTTCTGTGTGACACTTTGCAGCAATCAGGCCCCTGCTGTGAGATCGCTGATCGTTCCAAAGTGCTGTGGGTCATTTTTTGATCGTTTGTTTCCCCCGCTGGTCAGCAAGCATCGCTGCGTGTGACAGCGAGAAACCAGCGATCTGTGACCTCACAGGGCTGGTTACTATGGTAAACACCGGGTATCCAGGCAGCACGCGTTGCCTAGATACCCGGCGTTTACCATGGTTACCAGCGTCCTCCCTGCTTAGCACTGCCTGTAAGCAGGGAGAACGCTGGTAACTATGATAAACAGCAGGTATCTAGGCAGCGTGCGCTGCCTGGATACCACACTGTTCATCATAGTTTCCAGCATTCTCCCTGCTTAGCGCTGCATATAAGGCAGCGCTAAGCAGGGAGCGATGTGGGTGGTAGCTCCTATGGCCTGATCGCTGGGGAGATCTGCCTGTTTGACAGCTCCCCAGCGATCAGGTAGCGACGCTCCAGCGATCCCGGCAGGTCGTTATCGCTGTCGGGATCGTTGGAGCGATCGTTGTGTGACTAGACCTGTAGGCTTCAGCAATAGCTTTTTTTTTAATCCAATTAGCTATTGCGCTTTTAGCTACTTTTCCGCCCTTGTTGCATCCAAATGGTTGGATGAACAGATTTTGATCAATTGTCCAAGGCGCAGTTAGGTCTAAATATTGCAAAACTGTTTTGCGGAAGTCTAGAGAGTGAAATTCCTCTTCCTTCAGTGTTGTTGGATTTTGACAGAAGGAAGGTAGGACAACAGATTGAGAGCGATGAAAATCGGAGACAACTTTGGCCAGAAAAGAAGGATCCAGATGAAGGACTATACTGTTATCATGGACTGTCAAGTAGGGTTCCCTGATGGACAGTTTGTAGCACTCCAATTATTGCAGATGTGATAGTGACAAGTCTCTCTGTCTTGTGAGAGAGAGACCATATGCTACAATACGATAGGGGCGCATAAGGAGTACGTGAGAGCCCAGTAAGGATCACATTCAAGTTCCAGGAGGGTGTAATAACCCGCTGTTTCAGGCAAAGTCTATTAGCAGACACCATGAAACGTTTGATCCAGCGGGGGTTGGCTAGATCCACGTTAAAAGCTGAACTAAGGGCCGAGACCTGAACTTTCAGGGTACCGGGTTTGAGGCCCATATTCAGCCCCTTCTGGAAGAAGTCCAGAATCTGAGATATATTGAGTTGAAATGGGTCAGACAGATTGGGGCTGCACCAGGAAGAGAATAGCTTCTATATTTTGTTGTAAATTGAATTGGTAATTGGCTTCAGACCTTTCTGTAAGGTTGCAATAACCTTCTCAGAAAGGCCCTGGGCCTTCAGTATTTGGGCTTCAGAAGCTAGGCAGCTAACTTCAATGTCTGAGGAGCTGGATGGAACAGAGGACCCTGTGATAGTAGACTTACGTCTGGACTCAGAAGCACTGGGCCGTCGTCTTTGAGAGCCATGATCAAGTTGTACCAACTTCTCTTTGGCCATAATGGTGCAACAAGGATGGTTGGAACTCTTATCTTCGCTTATCTTTTTCAGGGTCTTTGCCAGAAGAGGAATTGGCGGGAAGGCGTAGGCGTCCACCCCAACTAAGTAGTCCCTTTCATTCAGGGAGAAATATGTTCTGACCTTCCAGTTTTGGCAAATAGGTCGATCTCCAAGGGACCCCCATCTGGCCACTAGCGTGCAGAAGACCACTTGGTCCAGGCACCACTCCCCTGGGTGGATATACTGGCGACAAAAAAAAAAAAAAATCGGCTAGTAGATTTAAGGTTACCTTGAAGTCGACTGCAGACAGGAATAGAAGGAAATGTTCGGGCCAGCGGAAGATCCAACTCAAGATGAACTTCAAGTTGGCGGACCTGGTTCTGCCTTGATGACGGTGATGTGCCACCATAGTGACATAGTCCAAATAAACAAGAACGTGAGTCCTTGACCAGATTGTGAGCCACCAGGAGGGCTTTTTCTACCGCCTTGAACTCCCTGTAGTTGGAAGACTGGAAGCTGATTGACTCCAGACACCCTAGATCAGGGTTCGGGACACCATGGCACCCCAGCCCCTTTTGCTGGCATCTGTCGTCAAAAGTAACGAGGCATCTGAGACCAGGCGACTTTCCTGAGGAGTCTAACCACCACAGAAGGGAAGCGGTTACCCGACTTGATAGACAAAATTTCATGTTTAGGGAAGTAGGATGCCTTGTTCCAGTATGACAGGATATGATCCTGGAGACAGCGGGAGTGAGCCTGGGCCCTCAACAAAGACAATATGCAGGATGTCATTGAACCCAGGGTAAACATAGCTGTGCAAGGATAGGACCCCTCTGCATCCTAAATGTTGAGGTCTTTGAAATTAAGGTCAGTTTGTGATCCTCTGGGAGGAATGACATTTGTTTGTCTGAGTCCAACATCACCCCAGGAACATCCTTATAGAGAAAGGTTGGAGCTGAGATTGTCTCAGATATGGAATCCAGCCAAGGACGGAAGCGTGTTATTTGAGATTTCTACATGGCTTATGAGGGTCTGAGTCAAAGGGGCGATGTCCAAATATGGTACTAGACAGATGCCTTGTGTTCTTAGGAAGGCAACTACCTCTGACAATTTTTTAAAAACACCCTTGGAGCAGAGGAGATTACGAAAGGGAGCATGTTTAACTGATAGTGGTGGACTGTGCCGTTGCGATGAATTGCAAACATTAAGAATTTCCTGTGCATACGATAGATGGGCATGGAAGTAGGCATCTTTTAAGTCTATAGTGGCCATTTGGTAATGACGTCCTATCAATGTAACAACAGATTGTATTGATTCCATCTTGAACCTGCGGTATCTGACATATTGGTTTAGTCGCTTCATATTGATGATCACCCGAGCATCTGCAGATGGCTTTTTGGCGGGAGTAATTACCGTCTTCCTGTTCTTCCTTCAGCACAGGGGAAATTACCTTTGAATGCAAGAGTTCCTGTAATTTGGTATACAGGAGATCTTGGGCTCCCTGGGAAGGCAGGGCAGTGACCCGAAGAGCCGGTGGAGGAGGGGACTCAAATTCTATGAGCAGGCCCTCAGATGACTTTGAGGACCCACTGGTGATATTCCGCCATTGGGGTAAAAAAATTTGAAAGCCTCTTCCCCCCTCCAGAACAGAGTCCCTGTTTGTCCTTCTGCTGGGAAGGGACAATCTTGTTTTTGAGATCCCTTTTGAACCTCTCTTCTGACATCACAAAGCATTCACTGATCTCAGGGAGACCAGTCCAAGAAAACACTGTATCCCTCCAGGGAAGGACCCAGCCAAGACATGGCTAGTCCTGTGTTTGAGACTCCTAACCGAGGCTCCACAGACTATTTGCATATTCATAATTCCCAGGGGGCAATGCACCTAGGAATTCACTGTGTTTGAGCGCTTTAGCCAGCTACCCACAGTGTTTTCTTGGATTGGTCTCCCTGAGATCAGTAAATGCTTTGTGATGTTGGTCTACTAGGCCTTGCTCCCACCTAGCCAGAATCCTACTCCACACTGATGAGAAGCAACACCCCGAAACAGCTGTCTGTGGATGGATACCTGGCCTTGGTATTCCCTTGTCATATCTCTAAACTTGTAAAAGAGTTGGATATTGACTAAAAGGGCCACTTAATATGGTGGTTATGGTGCTCTCCGCAAGAAGCCACCCCTTGGCTGGGTCCTTCCCTGGAGGGATACATGGCTAGTCCTGTGCTTGAGACTCCTAACCAAGGCTCCACAGACTATTTCTCTGTAGGTGTTCCCCAAGGCTCGGTCCTGGGACCACTACTCTTCTCCATCTACACCCTCGGCCTATGCAATCTCATCGAGTCACATGGACTCCAATACCACCTCTACGCGGAAGATACCCAACTCTATCTGTCTGGCCCTGATATCTCCTCCCTTTTATCCAAAATCCCTCCATGCCTATCCACCATTGCATCCTTCTTTTCTACCCGCTTCCTAAAACTCAACATGGACAAGACCGAATTCATTGTCTTTCCCCCGAACAACCCCGCCCCGCTCCCTGACCTATCTATCACCGTCAACGACTGCACACTCTCACCCCTCCCCCACACCAAGTGCCTCGGGGTAATCCTCGACTCCTCCCTCTCCTTCAAGCCCCACATCCAAGCCCTCGCCACCTCCTGCCGACTCCAATTAAAAAACATTGCCCGCATCTGCTCCTTCCTTGACCACAACACAGCCAAGATACTTGTCCACGCCCTCGTCATCTCCCGCCTGGACTACTGCAACCTCCTGTTCACCTGCCTCCCTGCCACCTCCCTCTCACCTCTCCGCACCATCCTCAACTCTGCTGCCCGACTCATCCACCTATCTCCCCGTTACTCGCCCGCCTCCCCCCTCCGCCGAGCCCTCCACTGGCTTCCCATCCCCCAGCGATCTCGCTTCAAAACCCAAACCCTGACCTACAAGGCCATACACAACCTGTCCCCTCCCTACATCTCCGACCTAGTCTCCCGCTACCTCCCCTCGCGCAACTTGCGCTCCTCTCAGGAACTCCTTCTCTCAACCCCCCGCATTTCCACCTCCCACAACCGCACACAAGACTTCTCTCGTGCTTCCAGCAGACTCTGGAACTCCCTCCCCCACCACATCAGACACTTCCCTACCCTGGGAACCTTCAAGAAAAACCTGAAGACCCACCTCTTCCTACAAGCCTACAACACACACTGAGTCCCAATCCACTGCACCATCTCACCTCTCCCCCTCCTACTGTCTCCCTCCCCACCCCTCTAGACTGTGAGCCCTTGTGGACAGGATCCCTGGCCCCATTGTACCCGTACGATTGTTTTGTCGATTTGTCGTCGTTTTTCGACCATTTGTCTTTGTCTACCCCCTAACTTGTACAGCGCTATGTATCCTAATAGCGCTATATAAATACCTAATAAAAATAATAATAATATTTGCATATTCAGAACCTCTTTTCTGGGAATTCCCATTCCTGAGTAATGAGGTTCTGAATGTTTGCATGGACTGAGAATCCGACTTGTTTTACGGACTTCAGTCCCGCAAACATTTCATCCTGGACCGTATGAAGGACTTGCTCCTCTTCCAGGCCCATAGTGCGACATACGGTATTAATGAGCTCGCCCATATCCTCACTTACTAGTGAAGTCTTCAGTGAAGCTTATATGCTGTAAGCCAGACCCCAGCCCCAGGTGAGTGTCCACTCCTCCCCTTTAGGGTACCAGACAGGCCACAGAAAAATGGTGAGCGTGCCCTGCACACTGTCCCGACCGGGATCCAAAGGCCAGAACCACCGCACTCCATGAAGGAACATGTGACCCGGAAATTACGCCCCATCGACGTCACATTCAGAGCACGCAAACGGGAAGAAGCCAGCAGGCTAAGGAAGACATCTGGCCAGGGAACCCTGGCCCGCATTGCCCCCAAGGAGATGCTGAAAGGCCAGGGAATGGTCCCGCCACCACGAGGGAGATGGGAGCAGCAGGAGGAGGAAAGTGGAGCGCCCGAACAACGCTGCCTGGAAAAACAAAAACGGTATGCCACAGTCGCCAGCCACGCAGCATAGTAAAAAACCTCTCCACGCCCCATGGGGACAGGAAAGACACTGGCTAATGGGATGTGGGCAGGTCCTTTTAACCTCTTGTGCTTCCTGTCCCTATTAAGACGTGGAGAAGCAACCTCCTATGCTGTCGTGGAAGGTGACTAGACAAATTGTTAAATTTTTAGCACAAAAATTAGTTTCAGCTCCAGAGATGACATTTTTACAAGGGAAAATAGGTAAAAATATCAACAAAAATTTTCATAAAGAGTTCCATTATAAAATTCATATGGTCGCATGACAGATCAAGAATCTGATATGCACTTCTGTCCAGGCGAGTTGAGAGGGGAGGCATCGGTTTGCCTGACTTTCAGAAATACCATCATGCTGCATTAGGTTCTTGCATATTAGATTTATTCCATTCGTCGTCTGGGAGGAGATGGGTAGAGGTTGAGGCCTCCAATTGCTTCGGGAGTCCCCTGGCCGAGATTTGGACCTGGGAGTCACCAGAGAGCAGGTCACTGCCTCATATCACACGCAACCTCCAACTTTTCCTAAAGCAGGAGAGACCGATCTATAACCTGATGACTATCCCCTGACGACTATCCCAGGACCGTTGACCCCGATCTTCGACAATCGTAAGCTTCCACTGGACCCTAATCAAAAGAGGTTCCTACATAAAGATAGAGACTCATACCCAACTCTTATTCACTACACAACTTTATCTGGGATACGTTCTCTGTCTGACATGTTTCCATCCTCCCCGACCCCTCCACACGCTTGGTTAAATTATGCCAACTTCATAATTACATTTCCACCCGTCCACGCTCTTGTGTATTCCGAGCACCATTTCCCTTTGAACAACTGTGCCTGGACTCACAGCCAGAGTCACACGCAGTTTCGACGCTGTATAAGCTCTTTCAAGAGATTGTCCTTTCTCCTGCAGTGATCATTCCACCCTACATAGGCAAATGGGAAAAGGACCTCAATAAAACCTTCACGCCCTCGGAGGTAGACAAACTCCTTCACAATACCCACAGGGCCTCAGTGTACGCCGTTTCTCAGGAACGGAATCATAGGGTGGTGGTGAGGTGGTACAGATGCCCCGAGGATATACTTCAGTTTCCGCTTCCTGTTGGAGATGCTCGTCTGCTACGGGTTCATACCTGCATGTGTGGTGGACATGTCCCCAGATCCAGCAGTTTTGGCAACAGGTCTTCGACCTTTATGGTTTGGTGATGCAGGTACGGATTGTTCCTACTCCGGAATTAGCTCTTCTGAACCTGTCACAGAGCTCGACTACCAGCTTCAGGCGGGGGTTGCTCCGTCACTTCTTGACCGCAGCCAGACGTCTCATTCCGAGATACTGGAAGCGATCCCAAAGCCCGTCTCGGGGGGGAATTGGTTGCTGAATTGCACAACATCTGTAGAACGGAGGATCTTCTTCACCAATCTGACTCCTCAGAGTCTAGTACTGATAGATTTTACAAGACTTGGTCGCCCTGTCTCCTCTTTAGATTCCCCTTCTCTCACATCCTGGCTGACTTAATTGAGCATCAACATTTCCGACGAACCCCCTGGACACTCCTTTCCCCCATCTAGTTCCCGTCCTTATCCTTTTAACTATTCCTATATTTTACCCAACATTCCCCTCTTTTTTTCCTGCCATCCCTTCCTTTGGATATACCTGAAGCTGATCACATTTTCCTTTTAGCCCAGGATTCCCCTCCCTGCTTTTACCTCTCTCTCTTCCTTTAACACTAGAAGTCCCAGAAATTTCGAGCTTCCCCCTGAAGTCCCGAAAGAGGGTCAAATGACCCTTAGTCCAAACTGACAACTCTGATGGCTCCAATTAGCATCCTTTCATTTGTAAATGTGGCCTAAAATCCTTCAGGTCATTCAACCCGTCTCTGGGTTCCAAAGGTAGAAATATTAAATGACCCCTCTCTGGGACTTCTAGTGTAAAACTTCTTATAGAGAAGAAACGAAGTGAGAAGAAGTTGTTATTTAATATAATGGTCTTCGTTTGTTGTTACAGACAAATATTGACACATTACTGTATTTCAGTGAACATATTTATTTCTATTATAATGTTGTTTTAATCTGAATTGACACAAAATCTGATTTACCACAAACAGATCAACAAAAATTCACACAATTTCTGCTGAGGGTGGCAATACCTCATATGTGGCTGTACAGTACTGTTTAGTACTGACTAGTACAACCCCTGGCAAAAATTATGGAATCACCTGGCTTGGAGGAGGTAGTTTAATTTTGTAGAAAAAAAAAAGGAAATCACAGACATGGCACAAAACTAAAGCCATTTCAAATGGCAACTCTCTGCCTTGAAGATACAGTAAAATAAATCTTGGAAAAAAAATATGCTAGCCAGTAACTGTTACTTTTGTAGACCAAGCAGGGGGAAAGATTGTTGAATCACTCAATCCTGAGGAAGAATCATGACAAAGAAACAAACAAAACACTCAAATACATTACTATTATTTTGTTGCACCACCTCTGGCATTTATAACAGATTGCAGCCATCTCCCCAGTGCCTTTACCTGACATGCAGCCCCATATCATCAAGGAATGTGGAAATTTGCATGTTCTCCTCAGGCAGTCATTTTTATAAATCTCATTGGAACGACACCAAACAAAAGTTCCAGCATCATCACCTTGTCCAATGCAGATTCGCAATTCATCACTGAATATGACTTTCATCCAGTCATCCACAGTCCACAATTGCTTTTCCTTAGCCCACTGTAACCTTGTTTTTCCTGTTTAAGGGTTAACGATGGCTTTTGTTTGGCTTTTCCATATGTAAATCCCATTTCCTTTAGGCGGTTTCTTACAGTTCGGTCACAGACATTGACTTCAGTTTCCTAATTTGTTTTGTTGCTCATTTCCTGTTTTGGAGACATATTGCTTTAAAGAGGATCTGTCACCTTCCTGCTGCATGGCAATCTAAATGAAGCACTGAATGCAGCATGTCTACTGCATTCAGAGAAGGGGTCACCCATGTGTCTGTGTGCTGTGTACTCCGAAATATAGCCTTTGTAAAGCTTACAGTTAGAAGCCATGTGTTTGTATTTGGACCAGATTTTAGACACAGCTGACTGAACAACCAACATCTTTTGCAACATTGCGTGTTGATTTACCCTCTGTGAGGCACTGCCGGCATGGTCCCCATGGCCAGGGCGCATCACATGGAGGATCAAGGTATGATCCTGTCCACACTAGCCAGTTTTTACTGTGATGATGCTGTGTGAACCTACCCGTAACATAACGTGTTAAATCTGAGAGTGAGTGCTGTAGATCTGACACATAGATGAGCCTGATGAGCGGATGTATGGGAAACGTGTGCCCTAATTGGTAGCAGCCCGGGTAGGTGTGTCCTGAGTAATAGCAGCCCAGGTGGATGTGTGTGTCAGTGTGGGCGTGGCAGGCACGATAAAGAGCCTGCCAGTTGATTGAATGAGAGATCATCATTAGCAAGACATTCATCAGCCAGAGAGCACCAGACGAGAGATTGAGCCAGAGATTGAGATCCAGTCTGAGTGAGAGGAGAGCAGTGCAGGGCTCTGTAGTGTGCAGACAGAAGGGAGCGTGCTAGCTCCATACCGGTGGCGAGGACCGGGGTCGTGACAGCTCCTGGAGTGGGGAAACCGTGGCTGAACCAGCTGGATACTGGTCTGGACGTGTGGCGAAACACGTCCGGGAAGGAGCCCTTGGGGATGCTTGGTGTACCTGTGACCCAGGTTGCTCAATACCTGTTCTGAACCCAGAGGAGCCACAGTCCATGGATGTTTATATGATGGGAAGGACGTATTTGATCCATGGATGCTTATAGGATGGATCACATGCAGTGTGTAAGAACCCGGTCAGGCTGGTGCCTGTATTCCAGGGTAGTGTAGAGCTGGGTAAAGCCAGGTGGCTGGTACCGCCATTGGGACCCACAGGGCCCGTTGATGAATATGGTTACTTATGTACTGCTAATGTATGGAGAACGTGTAGATAGGCCGGAGGCCGTAACCACCCGTAGGAGCGGTTGTTAGTGCTCCAAGGGTTTGAAAGAGAGGTGGTGACAAGTCCCGGGTAACTATAGGATGTTGTGTGCAATATATGTGTGTCCGTAATGTTATATGTAAATGTATTGTGTATTTATGTATTGTGCTTATAATCAATGTGCAATGTGTCAAACATGCTACCCGTATTATGTTATGTATGTGCGCAAATAAACGGGTCATTGGTTAAATTATAAGCACGTGTTGGTGTTGTTATGCCGCAAGAGAGTTCCCCGGGTCGCTACCTCACATCTCTTAAGAGTTTGATAACCCTCCCTTTTTGTTTCAATTGACATCTCTCATGTTTGAGCCATGATTCATGTCAGTCCACTTGGTGCAACAGCTCTCCAAGGTGTGATCACTCCTTTTTAGATGCAGACTAACGAAAACTGAATTAGTCCTTACCGGTAATTCCTTTTCCTGGAGCCTTCCACGACAGCATTGGAGGATGTCGTCCACGCCCTATTGGGGGACAGGAACACAGAGAGGTTAAAAGCCCCTCCCCTTCCTCAGTACTCCAATGTTTACCAAGATCACCCTTAGCCATGGATTACCTGATACAAACCAGAATCAATCACCAACAAGGGGGGGAACTGATGCTGTCGTGGAAGGCTCCAAGAAAAGGAATTACCGGTAAGGACTAATTCAGTTTTCTCCATTCGCCTTCCACGACAGCATTGGAGGAATACCACCGATACTCCTCAGTGTGGGACTATTGCCTGTAGGACTTTCCTACCAAAGGACAGATCCCGACTGAAGGACAGATCTAATCTATAGAGGCGAGAAAAAGTGAGGAGAGACTACCACGTAGCCGCTCTGCAAATCAGCTCCGATGAAGCTCCAGCCTGCTCCACCCAGGACGTAGAAGCAGCCCGAGTTGAAGGAGCCTTCAACCCCACCGGAGGAGCAAGGACCGGAGCGACGTAAGCCTCACAGATCACCTTCGTGATCCAGGAAGTGATGGCAGCCTAGGAAGTCTTCTTTCCTGTACATTACCCAAAATGCTGAACAAAACAGGTTCTGATCTAACCTCCAGGAAGCGGTCTCTCGGAGGTAGTGGAGGACAGTCTGACGAACATCGAAGGAGTGAAACACGGCCTCAGCCGCATTAGCAGGAGATTGACCAAATGACGGTAGAACCACAACCTGGGACCAATGGAAAGCTGACAACTTTCAGAAGAATAGATGAATGCAACCGAAGCGTAATGCGAACAACGGACACCACGAGGCACGGAGCCCGGACAGAGAGTGCCTGCAGTTCTCCAACTCTGGAGCAGAAGTGATGGCCACCAAAAACGCCACCTTGTGAGAGAGACTTAAGGGATGCAGCCGACAAGGGTGCAAAGGGACTTCGAGGAAACCCGTGGAGAACAATCTTCAAATCCCAGGGAGGGACAGAAGGCTGAACTGGGGATGCCACCCCCAAGCAGAAAGAAAAAAATGCTTGAGCCATCAACGGCAAGAAAGATCCTGGGCAAAACTGCCCCAAGTGCCGACACCTGGACTTAAAGAGTACTCGGCCTAAGCCCCAAATCAAAGCCACGCTGCAAAAACCCAAGAGTTGGGCCACATTAGGATGATGCATGGCCGGGATGGAAGGAGGACACCAGGACAGGAACCGATTCCAGCCCTCCCGTAAATAGCGTGCGACACAGGCAGCCTGCCCTGCCGAAGCGTTCGGATCACTGCCTGGGAGAGACCCTTGGTCCTCAGGATCCCGGCCGCAATAGCCAGGCCGCCAGATAGAGCCAATGAAGGCCCAGGTGAAAGAGGACCCTGGGACAGAAGGTTGAGACAGTGGGGCAACCTAATCAGTCCCCCTAGGCCCAGGTCTCGGATGGCATGGTACCACGCCCGTTTGGGCCACAGGGGCGCCACCAGGATAGTCGACACCCCCTCCGCCCGAATCTTTTGCAACACCTTGGGAAGGCCCAGGGATGGGCAAAGGCGTCCAGCCCACCCCCGTCAGGGAGAAAAAGGGCGGCACCTTTGTATTCGAGCCCGAAGCGAATAGGTCAATCGAAGGGACACCCCACCTGTCCGTAAGAGAGCGAAATAGATCCGGATGGAGGCACATTCTCCTAGGTGGACCTCAAGCTCAAGAAATCTGCCTGGGGGGCGTGGCCTGACCATGGCTGGGTGAAGACGTGTCCTTGCTAAGCTCTGCAGACCCGGGACTCCTTTACTTAACTCTTACCCACCGCCGGCCCTAATATGTCACGGAGGAGGAAGGTGGACATCACCGCACCTAGTCTGGCCCCACAGAAGAGACCGGAGACTCGCGGGGACATCCCCAGGTTGTTCCAGGCTGCAGGAGGTAAAACGGCGCGCTCGCCTGTAATGGCGGCGGGAGCGGCACAGAAGCAGACCTCGCCACCTCAGCAGCCGCTGCAGCAGAGGAGCCCGCGGAGCCCGGGAGCAGGGAGCCAGAACAAGGAGGCGATTCGGAGCACAGGAGAGGCGGTAAGGAGATCAGTGCCCCAGCAGACACAAACAGGCAGCATGCAGGCTGCAGCCATGAGAGAAGAAGATGGCGCAGAGTTAATGATGCGGGCCCCCTCTGTTGAATCTCACATGTTGGAGCCCTCCTCCTCCTCCACACTGCAGAATGTCCCACAGTCTGAGCTACAGGCAATCAGACACATGATTGCTGCACTCCCATCAAAATTAGACATTGACAATATAGTAGCCCGCATGGAGGCTTCACAGGAGAGAGCACTCTGCTCTATAAGGGAGGACATTGATATTCTCAAGCAAAAAACATCTCAAAATGAGGGATCCCTGGTCACCATAGATGACAGAGTCACTGCTCTGGAAAAGGAGATGTCTCGATCTCAGGCTTATACAGTTGCCTTCATTATACAGTCAGATGATCAGGAAAACAGAGAAAGGCGTAACAATATAAGACTAAAGGGGATTCCTGAATCTGTGCTGACACCTGATCTTCTAGATACTGTTATGAGCATCTTCAATACAGTCTCGCAGCTGCCGTCCGACTCGACGTATAAAGTTGATAGGATCCACAGGGTTTCCAGATCAGCACCTGTTGATCCATCCAACCCAAGGGATGTTCTGTGTAGGTTGCATAACTATACAGACAAAGACGCAATAGCTCGGGCGGCCTGGCAATACGGAAACGTAACGCTAGAGGATGCCACCGTCCGACTGTTCCCAGACGTTTCCAGCCTTACACTATACTTGAGACGTCAACTCCGTCCTTTGCTCCTCAAGGTTAAAGAAGCAGGAGCTACATATAGATGGGGACACCCCTTTCACTTAATTGTGAGGAAGGAGAAGAGGGTGTTCTACCTGTGGCGGCATGAGGAACTGGACGATCTTTTTAACTTTCTACGCATTCAGCCCATTCAGATCTCTGATTGGCTTTCATTGGAAGGCCTCAAGAAGTTTACAGCGATGCGTCGTGACCCACAATTCACTTCAGGAGACTTACGAGGCAAGAACAGGGAGCCCAGACGTAGCCCTCGTCCGTCTTCCCAGGTGTCTGGCCCCTCAAGTCCGAGACGACAGAGGAGAAGATCCTATGAGGACTTGCCACCTTGAGAGTTCCGGTCACCTCTCATGGAGCTGGGGTGTCCTTGTTTTGTTTTGTCCAGGTTTTCCCGGAAATATTTCGGACGGGTCTACTGGACAATACTTGTTATAAAAAGATGGTATATTTAGATATGCAACAAATTTACTGACTGTTTAATGTCACCTTATCTTCCTGTTTTGTCTTAATTTTTCCTTGTTGGGTTTACGCGACATTGATGTTGTGGAGTGAAGAGATGACCTTGGTAATATATAAGAGTCCTGGGTCTGCGGATCGTTGCTTTTTGGTCAGTTACGGTCCCTACGACTCTCTCTCATTTTCTTTTCCTTTTTCCTAAGAGGGAGTTGAGTTGCTGGCTTGACCGGCTTAGACTAGAATAGTCTTTTTCTTTCTTACTTATAGTCTTTATCTTTTATTCTTCTACTTCCCTCCCTCCCCCCCTCTTACCTCCTCCCCCTCTTTCCTGAATCCTTAACCCCTTTTCCTTGGAGACCCCAGGTCTGTGATAGTGAAGATGTCGCATAGCACCCTTTCAGCTATTCAAATAGGCACGTTAAATGTGCAAGGTCTACATGATGCAGGGAAAAGATCTATTTTGTTTAACTACTTGAAAACTAACAAAATTCATGTTGCTTTTCTTCAGGAGACTCATATGTGTGAGAACAAGCCGTATAAACTCTCCAGTCACTGGTTTCCTTCGTCATACCACAGCTTATCTAATAACCCACACTCCTCCGGCTCCAGTATCGTGATATCGAGATCAATACCATGGGAATTTCTGGACTCCTATAGTGGTGAAAACGGAAGACTCCTTATGGTCAAAGGTAAGATCGCCTCCAGAACGTACACATTTGCCTCGCTATATCTCCCTAATTCGGGTCAGATTACAATGCTCCTGCAGTTTTTGGAAAAAATTGAGGTCTTCGCAGAGGGAACACTGGTCTTAGGAGGGGATTTCAATGTTACACTTGACCCAGATCTTGACACATCTCGGGGTAGGTCTAGCTTGTCTAAAGCAGCTATTAGAAGGTTGAACAGAGCGCTCCATGATCATCAATTGTTAGATGCTTGGCGGCTTTTGTTCCTACATCCAAAGACTACACCTTCTACTCACCTATACACGACGTGTACTCTAGACTTGACTTTTTTCTCCTGAGACAGTCTGATCTGACACAATTAATGGACGCTTCTATTGAACCGATTTCCTTTTCAGACCATGCCTTGGTCAAGATTTCCATTATGCTCCAATCTCCGATTCCAAGACAGTGGCAATGGAGACTAAACGCTTCTTTATTAGAAGACACAGTAGTCCTAACGGACGTTGCTAAAACTCTGAAGGACTATTTTGACATGAACACTTCTGCAGACGTGGCACCTGGGGGGGTGTGGGAGGCTCACAAGTGTGTAATTCGAGGTATTTTAATACAACATGGAGCCCGTTTAAAAAAAATTAGAGGTGCTGAAATCCAAGATCTTATGACTAAACTGAGAGATCTTGAGACTAGGCACAAGCGTTGCTCCCTCCCTGAGCTGAAGAGAGAATTATTAGATGTTAGAGAGAAGTTACGTACCACCCTATTATATAAGGCAAAAGGAGTACTTACTAGATGCCGTAGGCATTTTTATGAATACGGTAATAAATCTGGAAGAGCTCTGGCAAGGGCGTCTAGACTCAGTAGAGCCACTACTTATGTCTCTGAGATGTCACACCCCAGCACCTCGAAACGTTCAAAGTTTCCCCAGGATATCGCTGAGGCGTTCAAACATTACTATGCCGCTTTATACAATCTAGACACGAACAAAACGCCGGAAGCATTAACTACTTTGACATCACGTATACGGAAATATATTGAATCTTCGGCTATGCCGAAATTGGCAGATTCAGTCTCGCAATCCCTGGAGATGCCTATCTCAGACCGGGAGATTGAGGAGGCGCTGTCGTCAGCTAAATCCGGGAAAGCTCCTGGACCAGATGGGTTTACGATTGTTTATTATAAAAAGCTGAAGGACTCTCTGTTACCACACCTGAAAACATTTTTTAATGCTTTGGCGACAGATACACCACCCAAAGATGCCTTGAGAGCCAATATAACTGTGATTCATAAATCAGGGAAAGACCCTCTGCTATGCTCCAGTTACCGCCCGATATCCTTGTTAAACGCGGATATTAAGCTCTTTGCTAAAATTCTTGCGACAAGACTCTCCCCGTTTATTCCGGACTTGATTCACCCAGACCAGACGGGATTTGTCACGGGTCGCGAGGCAAGAGACAACACCACTAAAGCCATAGACTTAACTTATACAGCCAAGATATCTAAAACACCACTGATGTTGTTATCTACAGATGCAGAAAAAGCATTCGACCGCGTTCATTGGACCTTTATTAAAGAGACATTGTCTCACATAGGGTTGGGTGCTAAGATGCTTGGATGGGTGTTGTCTCTGTACTCCGTCCCGTCGGCAAGAGTGAGGGTCAATGGGATCCTCTCGGAGTCATTTGATATTAACAATGGCACGCGACAAGGATGCCCGTTGTCTCCACTAATTTTTATTATGACCTTAGAACCTTTACTGCGTCGTGTCCGGATGAACGGGGATATTTCAGGCATGCAGGTAAAATCGGGTGTATATAAAATTGCAGCATATGCAGACGATCTCCTGTTCTTTTTAACAAACCCAGAGATTTCTCTTCCCAACTTATTGAAAGAATTGGAGACGTATAATACTCTCTCTAATTTTAAAATAAATAGATCAAAATCTGAGGCACTAAATATATCGCTTCCTCCAAACCAAATAAATAGATTACAGAACGCCTTTTCATTCCATTGGTCTCCTAAAAATCTTAGTTACTTAGGGGTGCGGATTACTCCAGATGTACAAGATCTGTATAGTGCGAACTTTCCATCACTCCTGCGGTCAATTAAAGCAGATTGTGAGAGATGGCTATTATCTACTTTCACGTGGTCAGGTAGATGCCAGCTCTTTAAAATGAATATTCTCCCTAGGATATTATATTACCTACAGACATTACCTATTACCATTCCACTATCCTTCTTTACGACAATTGCACGATTGCAGACAAAATTCATATGGAGTAATTCGAAACCACGTCTAGCGAGATCAATCCTGCATAGACGGAAAAAAGATGGTGGAGTAAATCTGCCAAACATCAAACTTTACCATATAGCCTCCCATCTCACGAGAGTAATAGATTGGTGTAGACAAGGTACAAACAAACTGTGGGTACAAATCGAACAAGATTCTACTCCCTTTAGACTCCAAACACTACCCTGGGTGTCACTTCGGAAAGAAGAATCATTATTTGATCACCCGACAATTGGGCCCACTCTCAAGATATGTGACCACACCTTAGTTAGATCTTTAATGATACCATCTGCCTCTGTCTTGAGTCCGATCCTTAGTCATCCGGATTTTAAACCAAGTTTGGATGACCCTGTGTTTCAGCGTTGGATTAGGGCAGGTCTGGATAGGATTGAAAAATGGAGTGAGGGAGACTCATGGCCAACGATCGAACAACTTAATTCAATCTCATACCCGTCGGCGTTGGGTTTCTGGAGATGTGTACAACTGGTGCATTACCTTCATGGACTTCCTCCTAAGAAGTTATATATACGGCCTAAAACGCTGTTTGAATCCATATGCTCTACTACAGTTGACTGCAGACATGCCTTGTCACAGACATACGCGTGTTTGGTGTCCCCTCCGGACCTCCCGACTCCCCATTTCATGCTGCGATGGGAGACAGATTTAGGTCTCAAGTTGACGACAGAACAGAGAACTGCTATTTATACTCTAGCTCACTCTACTTCAATAAGCACTAAACTGCAGGAAGCAAACTATAAATCACTGACGAGATGGTATAGAGTCCCGGCTCATTTGCATAGACTCTATCCTTCTATAGACCCGAAGTGTTGGAGGTGTGGCGGGGCAGATGGTACACTACTTCATGTGTTCTGGGAATGTGCGAAGCTCCAGCCATATTGGACGGAGGTGACAAGGATCATAAGGCAAGTTACGGGATTCTCGGATGACCTAGGTCCAGGCCTCTTCATGTTACACCACTGTAGGATTCCTCCAAATAAATATAAGCATACATTGCTGAGGTTCTTAGTCATGGCTGCGAGATCTTGCATCCCGATGCTCTGGAAAAAGGAGAAGTGTCCCTCAGTGACTATGTGGATAGAGAAGGTGAATGATCTCATGCACCTTGAAGACCTGACATCAGTTATACACGATTCATACGAGCAGTTTAGAAATACATGGTTTGACTGGATGACTTTCCAACAATCCGAATTGTATAAGACTCACAGAGGATCCTGAAGAACTGATTTCTAGAGACTAGTTGGTTAAGGGATACGATAGAGAGTTTCTCTGCTTCCGTGGGAGCTGAAACTCCCTGGGAACCCTACCTTTTCCTTTCCTTTCTACCCTCCCCTTAATTCCCTTTCCCCTCCCTGCACTGATTTCGACTTTCCTCTCTATCTTTGTTTTCTATCCTTCTTTATTTACTTTTTGTTTTTCTATATTGTTAGGATTAGACGGATGCCTATGGAACAGGTAAAACTAATCTTTTACTTTGTTTGGCACATAACTCTGACATGTTATAATAGTTGGGTTGACTTCTCAGCCAGGGTTAGTTCGAATATTGATACAGTAGTTTAAATAAGCTTTTCAAGTTTAAAGCGATATCAGTATCCGTCATGCGATTTTATCAAAAGAAATTTATATTTGATATTTGATATAATCAGTTTATGTACCTGCAAGATGACTGATGTTGTAAGTTTGTTTTTTCCTTTCTAACTTTAAAACAAAAATAAAGAATTTTAAAAAAAGAAATCTGCCTGTACATTGGCCATTCCCTTCAGATGAACTGCCGAGGAGAGAAGATGGCGTACTGCCCACGAAAAGATCAGTCTTGCCAACCCCTGCAAGAGTAAGCCTCGAGTACCGCCTTGGCGGCAACCGTAGTCACGTTGTCCGACAGGATCTTGACATGATGACCCCGGAGAACTTGAGCTGCGCATGAAGCGCGTCTTCCACTGCCAGAAGTTCCCGGAAGTATGAAGACTGGCGACTGACTGAGCGACTCCAAATCCAACGGTGTGCGATCCACCATCGCGCCCCAACCGGAACTGCTGGCAGCAGTGGGAAATGAGGTAAAAGGAGCCTGCAGCCAGGTCATCCTCATCCGAAGGTGTCCGGGATTCATCCAGGAAAGCGAGGTGATCATCCACCCCGGGATCCGGACACACGAGTTTAAGGAATCCTGACGTCTGACCCAGGAACTCAGTGTGTGTTCCCGAAGCAGACTGGAAGGAGCCTGAGCCCATGCTACCGACTGAATGCAGGCCGACATTGCCTCTAACAGGGATATTGCTTCCCGCAAGGAGGGCAACCTCCTTGTCCGGAAGCAGGTCAGATGCACGTAGCGCAGAAGCTGATGTGCCGCAGGAAGGAACGAGGCCTGTCGGGAGGAGGCCAGCAAGACTCCCAAAATTTGACAGGTTGCCGGCACCCGTTCAGATTCCCAAAGATTGTTCAGTCCCTGGGTTGGTGCCCAATCTCCAACGTTTTGGAGACCAGGGTGCGCAGAACCACTGCCGAAGGAGCAACCACCAACATGTCGTCTAAATAGGGAAGCACACATATTCCCTGGGTCTGGGTGAATGCAATCACTTCCCCCGTGAGTTTGGTAAACTCTGGGGGCCTACGAAAACCCGAAGGGCAGCCCGATAATGGACCGTCGCGCCTGCCCCGGAGATCGCGAATCGCAGAAAGCGCTTGTGGGACGGGCGAATGGGGACATGATAATACGCGTTCTGGAGGTCCACCAACAACCTGGAGTAACGCCCCTGGCCCTCTTCTCCAGGAGGAACCGGGGACCCCACACCCGAATTCAACAGGTCTCGCAGACCCGACAAGAGAAAATGTGTGAGAGTCTCCCTGAGGAAGCGAGGGGACTCGAAGACACTGAGGGGCTGGCTTTCAAATTCCAAATGCAGACCCTCCCAAATGGTCGAGAGGATCCAAGGGCACGAGGAGATTGCTTGCGACTGTGGCAGAAACCGCAGGAGCTGCCCCGCAATGGGAAGGCCGCATTGTTTAGGGGGTGGCTGGTGATGCCGCTGCTGGGGGAGCAAGATATTACGGGTATTGGCCCCTTTCTGGAATGCCCAGCGACCAGACTTCCCTTTAGACTGGGAGGGTTGGCTGCGCTCAGGCCGAAAGGACTGCCTCCGAAAGGGCTTCTTTTAAGGTAGACACATTTTCCGGTCTGACACCTTTCCCAGGATGTCATCCAATGCCGGACCGAAGACAAAAGACCTTTGAAAGGGGAGGCCACACAGCTGGAGCTTAGACGTGACCTACCCATTCCACAAAGTAAGCCACCCAGCCCGTGAGCTGCGTTAGCCAACACCGCGCAGCTGGCGCCAATGCGGATCGACTCAGCAGAGGCATCGGGCAGGAAGCCCGTAGTACGTCTCAGAAGTGGAAATGAGTCCAAAGCTCCTCCCTGGGAGTATCCCGCAGGAGGAATTCTTCCAGCTGGGTGATCCACTTAAAGAGAGATTTGGTTAAAAGCCTCGCCCAACGGCTAGTGGCCCACAGTCGCCAGAGCACGGGGCCTGTCAGGGGGATAGCCTGCCGCCATCATGTGCCTTGGACGATGGACAGCTTAGGATTGAACCCACAGCCACGGCTGGGTACATGAGGCATGGTGCAGGTGATTAACTGCTACATGGTTGCTGCCAGAGCAGCCCCCCACATCTAGATGAAATGTTCACCTTTAATAGACATAGCTGCCGCCTCTCCCAGGAGTTTTTGAGGACACTCTCCATCTTACGATCGAGGGGGTCCTTCAACTGGGAGGAATCTTCAAAAGGCAACGTGGACTTATATGCTACCTTGGCCACCTGGATGTCCACCTTCGGGACTTCCCAGACAAAGTCATCACCCGGATGACCTCGTGGACAGGGAAGCCCAACTGCCGCTTAGCCTTTAGGCCTCTGAACATTTAGTCCTGCACAGAAGAAGGGGGTTCCACCACTTCTACTCCCATGGTAATGTGGACAGTGTCCACCAATTCACCCATGGACTCCGTGGAAAAATAGCAGTGTCCAGATTCTCGTGTCTGGACAGAGGCAACAGAGGCAATATACTCGCCGTCCTCTGATGGTGAGCTCTGGCCAGCTTCCATGAGATCCACAGAGTCACAATTCTGGAGCTTCCTCTCTTTCGGAGGGGAAGACCTGGAAGCTGCAGCAAAAACCGGCAGTGCCGAGATAGAAGCTTGCACCTCTTCCCTAATGGATTGGAGCTCCTCAAGCAGGGATGGGGAGTCCAACCTGACAACACTGTCAGTCATGGCCGACACCTTTTTGTAGGAAGAGGGAAGTTCGTGCCGCAGCCACATTTCCTGGACGGGATTTTGCTCCCTTTCACAGGTGGCCCTTGTCTCCCTATAGAAAAAAAGGGAAGAGAAGGGGGTCCCAGTGGGAGTGCAGGCCCTAAATAACTCTACTCCTTGTGACCACCCCCAGAAACACTTACATGAGCTGGGGGAACCCTGGGCTCTGCAAAAGCAGAGGTGGAAGCCTATCACCCTCCATGTTTCAGGGACCAGCCTTACCTGGGTGTAGCTTCCGGCGGGTACTTGTCCAGAAGTACCGTGGCCCCAACGAGGAACACCTGTTCCCTCCCTCCTCCTGGTCACCGGCAGTAGCGCGCGATAGGCCTGCTGGGTTCCCTGGAGCCGCGCCCAGTCTGTACAGGAGCCACTGCCCGAAACAGGAAGTGCCATCCAGGAACCTCTGATGCATGCCCCAGGGACCGCAGCTGGAGGAGGGAGACGCTGGAGAGCTGAACAGGCCTCCGGCGCTGCAATACACGGCCTGCTTTGCCCCGTAGGACGCAGGAAGGCCGGATGGTCCCATCATGGGAGCCCCGAGAAGAAGGAGGAGGCCACCCCCGACGTCCATCCCTGGCCCGGCTGTAAGTACACCCCAATGCTGCCTCTGCCGGCCTGACAGCACTGGAACCTCTCCATGCCCCAAGGGGGACAGGAAGGCACTGGAGTACTGAGGAAAGGGAGGGGCTTTAAACCTCTCTGTGTTCCTTTCCCCCAATAGGGCGTGGACGACATCCTCCAATGCTGTCGTGGAAGGCGAATGGAGAAAAGATCTTATTTGATGCAGGTGTTAGTTTTGGGAATGAAAATTTACAGGGTGTTCACATAATTTTTTCCTCAGAATTGAGTGATTCCATATATTTTCCCCCTGCTTGGTCTACAAGAGTAACTTACTGGCTAGCATTTTTTTTCAAGATTTTTTTTAGTGTTTCTTCAAGGCAGAGAGTTGCCATTTGAAATTAATTTTGTGCCATGTCTGTGATCTGCTTTTTTTCTACAAAATTAAACAACTGAATGGACATCCTCCGAGGCAGGTGATTCCATAATTTTTGCCAGGGGTTGTAGTAGTGAGGCGAGACTCAAAACAGAAGGAAGGAGCGCTATTTGACTCTTGAAGACTAAATTTGTAAAATACAGTAGTTTGCAAACTCCATATACAGATACCATAAGTGTCAGAATGTGCCCTTGAGTGGCCCCATTTGGGAAACTATACCCCTCTGGGAATCTATCTACAGATGTAGTGATGATTTTGACTCCATGGGCGATTCCCAGAAACAAGCAGCAATGGATGTTGCCGAGTGAAGATTGCAAATCAGCCATTGAAGAGCCCATACATCATGCTCAGCTTGTGCTTCTCGAGACACGCACCCCTAAATTAAAGAGGACCAGTCACCCCCTGGTGCATGGCAAACTAAATGCAGCACTGAATGCAGCATGTCTGCTGCATTCATGGAAGGGGTCCCCCATGTCTCTTGCCCGCCCTGTAAGCTTTAACAAAAGACTTTCGAAACCTTACAGTTAAGAGGTCACCTGGGTGGGATCTTAAGAGGGCCTGGCTGCTGGCATAATCCTCCCTGCCTCCTCCTTGTGTGTTCCGCCCCCTCTACTACTATGTGTCTGCCGCCGCCTCCTCTTCTGCTGGGTCTGCCCTCTTCTGCTCCTGACGTCAAACAGAACAGGAAAAGAAGAGGAGGGCAGAACCAGGAGGAGATAAGGCGGCGGCAGACACAGAGGGGGCGGAACACACAAGGAGAAGGCAGGAAGAATTGTGCCAGCAGTGAGGACCTCTTAATACAGGGACGGGGAACCATTTTTCTGCCGAGGGCCATTTGGAAATTTTTACAATTCTTCGGGGGCCGTACAAAATGATCAACTTGAAAATTACCAGCTATATTTGGTTAAACAATCAACTCCCCGCTACTGTGGTGGCTGGGGCTGCATCTATTTGGTGTGAGAGATATTGGTCATGTTGCTTCTCAACTGTTTATCCAGGCTTGCTAGAGCCCTAGACATCACAGGAGAGGCTGGAAACATATACATCACTGAGGAGGCCAATGCTGGGGCACAGAGATCACTGGAGAGCTGGATTTAAAGGGCAGACTGTCGGCAAAATGCGTCTACCAGCCTAAGCACTCCAGTCCCCAGGAATCTGCCCGGGGGCTGCAAAAAAGTTATTAAGGACTGCATTCGGCCTTGGGGCCTGAGGTTACCCATCCCTGTCTTAATAAGATCCCACCCAGGTGACCTCTTAACTGTAAGGTTTCTAAAGTCTTTTTTAAAGCTTAAAGGGAACCTTCAGGTGGTTAAGGCTGTGTTCACACTGGGCGTTTTTGGGCTGTTTTTGCTCAACAGTTTTTGTAGCCAAAACCAGCAGTGGGTGATTAAATCCAGAAGTGGTGACGTGTTTCTATTAGACTTTTCCTCTGATTGCTCTACTCCTGGTTTTGGCTACAAAAACTGATGAGCAAAAACAGCCCAAAAACGCCCAGTGTGAACACAGCCTTATGCCTCCCCAGCTATCACTGTCTGCAGCTGCAGCTTTATAATACCAGTCTAATCATCCCTGTCTGAGCTCAGAGTGTAATGTAAAAGGTGAAAAAAAAGCATTTATACACTTACTTACATTTCCTTACGTAATGAGGCAGCCAGTCCCCAACCTGGAGGACGGGGACTGTTTGGCAGGTTAATAGTTAACATTTCATCCTTGTGCTTCAACATGTTGGAGACCTGATGTAATGTCAACCACATGACTACAATAGGCGGAGCTAAGTTCTCATAGAAAATAATACGTTTGCTGGCTTAGCTCCACCCACAAATGATCGTTACATCACACAGGTCCTTTAGCTATCCAAGTTAATAGTGAGTTAACCATTATCCTGCCAGACAGTCCTCCTCCTCCAAGGTGGGGACTGAAATGTAAGTGTATAAAAGCTTTTCTTTCACGTTACACTATGAGCTCAGACAGGGATGATTAGACTGCTATTATAAAAGGTACAGGTAGTGATAGCTGGGGAGGCATAAACCACCTGACAGGTTCCCTTTAAAGGGGGGCTAGAGCCATGGGGGGACCCCTTCCCAGAATCCAGCAGGCATGCTGCATACAGAGCTGCATTTAGTTTGCCATGCACCGAGGGGGAGTGGTGAGCTCTCCTCACTTCAGAAATACAAAACATGTGAATGCTAAATGTGGTATTTGTACAGTCATGGCCAAAAGTTTTGAGAATGACACCATAATTATATTTTCACATGATCTGCTGCCCTCTGGTTTTTATTTGTGTTTGTCTGATGTTTATATCACATACTCATAATATGATTGCAATTATATTTCTGTACCAAAAGGTTATATTGATAGTTAGAATGAGTTAATGCAGCAAGTCAATATTTGCAGTGTTGACCCTTCTTCTTCAGGACCTCTGCAATTCTCCCTGGCACGCTCTCAATCAACTTCTGGACCAAATCCTGACTGATAGCAGTCCATTCTTGCATAATCAATGCTTGCATTTTGGCAGAACTTGTTGGTTTTCGTTTGTTCAGGTTGGTTGGTTTCAGGATTAGCTTTACAGTTGGCATGAGACAAGACTGGTGGTAGCGCTCACCTCTTCTTCTCCGAATAAGCTGTTTTCCAGATGTCCCAAACAATCGAAAAGGGGATTCATCAGAGAAAATGACTTTACCCCAGTCCTCAGCAGTCCACTCCCTGTACCTTTTGCAGAATATCAGTCGGTCCCTGATGTTTTTTCTGGAGAGAAGTGGCTTCTTTGCTGCTCTCCTTGAAACCAGGCCTTGCTCAAAGAGTCTCGCCTCACAGTGCCTGCAGAAGCACTCACACCAGCCTGCTGCCATTCCTGAGCAAGCTCGGCACTGCTGGTAGTCCGATCCCGCAGCTGAAACAGTTTTAAGATACGGTCCTGGCGCTTGCTGGTCTTTCTTGGGCGCCCTGGAGCCTTTTTGACAACAATGGAAGCGCTCTCCTCAGTAGCGTAGCTAGCGGGGGGGCAGGGGGGGCGAGCGCCCCGGGCCCCCCCGACATCAGGGGCCCATTGTCCGCCCCCTGGGGGGCCACCGTGCCCCGTGCTGCCAGCCGGCTGCCGTGCCGGCCGGAGAGGAGGGAGGACGCAGACGGGACTTCCTGTCTTGCAGTCTGCCCGCCCCTCCTCACCTCCTCCTTACAGCAGACGCACACGGCAGCCGCGGTAAGTCTGCAACGCCCCCCCAAGAGGTGTGTGAGAGAGGGGTGCTGAGGGTGTCAGGCTGTGCAAGGGTGATGAAGGATACAGGGAGGCTGGAGGATGGATTAGGGAATCTGCAGGGGGACAGAGGATGGGATCTGCAGGGGGACAGAGGATGGGATCTGCAGGGGGACAGAGGATGGGATCTGCAGGGGGACAGAGGATGGGATCTGCAGGGGGACAGAGGATGGGATCTGCAGGGGGACAGAGGATGGGATCTGCAGGGGGACAGAGGATGGGATCTGCAGGGGGACAGAGGATGGGATCTGCAGGGGGACAGAGGATGGGATCTGCAGGGGGACAGAGGATGGGATCTGCAGGGGGACAGAGGATGGGATCTGCAGGGGGACAGAGGATGGGATCTGCAGGGGGACAGAGGATGGGATCTGCAGGGGGACAGAGGATGGGATCTGCAGGGGGACAGAGGATGGGATCTGCAGGGGGACAGAGGATGGGATCTGCAGGGGGACAGAGGATGGGATCTGCAGGGGGACAGAGGATGGGATCTGCAGGGGGACAGAGGATGGGATCTGCAGGGGGACAGAGGATGGGATCTGCAGGGGGACAGAGGATGGGATCTGCAGGGGGACAGAGGATGGGATCTGCAGGGGGACAGAGGATGGGATCTGCAGGGGGACAGAGGATGGGATCTGCAGGGGGACAGAGGATGGGATCTGCAGGGGGACAGAGGATGGGATCTGCAGGGGGACAGAGGATGGGATCTGCAGGGGGACAGAGGATGGGATCTGCAGGGGGACAGAGGATGGGATCTGCAGGGGGACAGAGGATGGGATCTGCAGGGGGACAGAGGATGGGATCTGCAGGGGGACAGAGGATGGGATCTGCAGGGGGACAGAGGATGGGATCTGCAGGGGGACAGAGGATGGGATCTGCAGGGGACAGAGGATGGGATCTGCAGGGGGACAGAGGATGGGATCTGCAGGGGGACAGAGGATGGGATCTGCAGGGGGACAGAGGATGGGATCTGCAGGGGGACAGAGGATGGGATCTGCAGGGGGACAGAGGATGGGATCTGCAGGGGGACAGAGGATGGGATCTGCAGGGGGACAGAGGATGGGATCTGCAGGGGGACAGAGGATGGGATCTGCAGGGGGACAGAGGATGGGATCTGCAGGGGGACAGAGGATGGGATCTGCAGGGGGACAGAGGATGGGATCTGCAGGGGGACAGAGGATGGGATCTGCAGGGGGACAGAGGATGGGATCTGCAGGGGGACAGAGGATGGGATCTGCAGGGGGACAGAGGATGGGATCTGCAGGGGGACAGAGGATGGGATCTGCAGGGGACAGAGGATGGGATCTGCAGGGGGACAGAGGATGGGATCTGCAGGGGACAGAGGATGGGATCTGCAGGGGGACAGAGGATGGGATCTGCAGGGGGACAGAGGATGGGATCTGCAGGGGGACAGAGGATGGGATCTGCAGGGGGACAGAGGATGGGATCGCAGGGGCAGAGGATGGATCTGCAGGGGGACAGAGGATGGGATCTGCAGGGGACAGAGGATGGGATCTGCAGGGGGACAGAGGATGGGATCTGCAGGGGGACAGAGGATGGGATCGTGCAGGGAGGACAGAGGATGGGGATCTGCAGGGGATGGAACAGAGGATGGGATCTGCAGGGGATGCAGGCAGAGGATGGGATCTGCAGGGGACAGAGGATGGGATCTGCAGGGATAAGAGGATGGGATCTGCAAGGAAGGACAGAGGATGGAGCGCAGGAGGATGAAGGGCAGGATGGATGCAGGGGACAGAGGATGGATGCAGGAGGGACAGAGGATGGGACGCAGGGGAGGATGGAGAGTGCAGGAGGATGGAGAGCAGCAGGAGGAGAGGAGGAGGATGGAGAGCGCAGGAGGATGGAGGCGCAGGAGGATGGAGAGCGCATGAGAGGATGGAGAGTCGCAGGAGGATGGAGAGCGCAGAAGAATGGGGACTGCAGGAGGATGGGGAGTGCAGGAGGATGGAGGACAGGGAATGCAAGAGAGGATGGAGGATGGAGAGCGCAGGTGGATGGAGCGTGCAGGAGGATGGAGGGTGCTGCAGGATGGTGGATGGGGAGTGCAGGAGGATGGAGAGCGCAGAAGGATGCAGCGTGCAGGAGGATGGAGGATAGAGAGCGCAGGAGGACAGAGAGCGCAAGAGGATGAAGAGCGCAGGAGGATGGAGCACACAGAAGGATGGCAGGAGGACAGAGAGCGCAAGAGGATGAAGAGTGCAGGAGGATGGAGCACACAGAAGGATGGCAGGAGGACAGAGAGCGCAAGAGGATGAAGAGTGCAGGAGGATGGAGCACACAGAAGGATGGAGCGCGCAGGTGGATGGGGAGCGCAGGAGGATGGTGAGTGCAGGAGGATGGAGAGTGCTGAAGGATGGAGAGTGCTGGAGGATGGAGGGTGCTGGAGGATGGAGGGTGCAGGAAGATAGAGCATGGGGAGTGCAGAAGGATGGAGAGTTCAGGAGGAGAGTGGCCATTTGGCCCAATTCTTAGGGGCGGCAGCTGCGGCAAATTTTTCCACCGCCCAGGGCGCCACAAACACTTGCTACGCCACTTGGGGTGGCACGAGAATTCTCTGACAGCACCCCCCCCCCCCCGCTCTTCACATGGGGGCCCAGGGTGCAGATCTCGCCCCCGGGCCCAGAGCAGGCTAGCTACGCCACTGGCTCTCCTTGAAGTTCTTGATGATGCAATAGATTGTTGACTGAGGTGAAATCTTTGTAGCTGCGATACTCTTCCCTGTTAGGCCATTTTTGCGCAGTGCAATGATGGCGGCACATGTTTCTTTAGAGATAACCATGGTTAACTGAAGAGAAACAATGACACCAAACACCAGCCTCCTTTTAAAGTGTCCAGTGGTGTCATTCTTACTTAATCATGACTGATTGTTCCATTAACACAGGTGTGGGTGTTGATTAGGACAGGGCTGGCAAACAATCACTTTAACGATGTTAGCTGCTCCTTTTAAGGCAGGACTGCAATGATGCTGAAATGTGTTTTGGGGGTTAAAGTTCATTTTCTAGGCAAATATTGACTTTGCAAGTAATTGCTGTTAAGCTGATCACTCTTTATGACATTCTGGAGTATATGCAAATTGCCATTAGAAAAACTGAAGCAGTAGACCTTGTAAAAATTAATATTTGTATCATTCTCAAAACTTTTGGCCATGATTTTACACTGTGGGGCTCAGAAGGAAGGGGGACATTTGGGTTTTGGAGCACAGAATTATTTCGATTTCTTTTAAGAAGGAGCCATAGCATTTTTTCAGAGCCTTTGAGCTACCAGTAACGTGAAAACCCCCTATATTTCCATTGACAGATGGTGGTCCTTAGCAGGGACTTGTTTTTTTTGTGGATTGAGTTAAAGCTTTTATTTGGAACATTTTGGACCACATTTATCCTGGGCTCTATGCTGATAAGCACTTAATAATAATAATAATACATTATTATTTATTATTAATAATAATAATATTTATATAGCGCCATTAAATTTCATGGCGCTTTACATGCTAAAAGGGCAGACAAGGACAAGTACAATAAATGTGGACAATTTGGTCGTACAGATACAAGAGGGGAGAAGATCCTGTCTGCGAGGGCTCACAATCTACGAGGGGCGGGTGGGGATACAGTAGGAGGAGGAGGTGCCGGTCGTGAGGCGGTGGGTGGACCGGGTCTCATAGGAGGTTGTAGGCTTGGCAGAAGAGGTGGGTCTTTAGGCTTCTTTTGAAGGTTCCCAGGGTAGGAGAATGTCTGATGTGTGGGGGCAGAGAGTTCCAGAGTATGGGGGATGCCCGGGAGAAATCCTGAATGCAGATGTGCGAAGAAGAGATGAGGGGGGAGTAGAGGAGGAGTTCTTGGGAGGATCGCAGGTTGTGCAAGGGTAGGTATCGGGAGACCATGTCGGAATTGAATGGAGGGGGACAGGTTGTGGATGGCTTTGTATGTCATGGTTAATGTTTTAAACCGGGATCTCTGGGAAGCAAGGAGCCAATGAAGGGCTTGGCCGAGGGGGGAGACAGGGGAGTAGCGGGAGGACAGATGGATGAGATGAGCAGCAGAGTTTAGCATAGATTGGAGAGGTGGAAGGGAGGTAGCAGGGAGGCCGGAGAGCAAGAGGTTGCAATAGTCAAGGCGTGAGATGATGAGAGCATGAATAAGGGTTTTAGCAGTGTCTTGGTCAAGAAAAGTGCGGATCCAGGAGATGTTTTTGAGCTGGAGACGGCAGGTGGCGGCAAGTGCCTGGATGTGGGGCTTGAAGAAGTGGGAGACGTCGAGGATATCCCCGAGGCACTTGACGTGGTGGACTGGGGAGAGAGAGTAGTCACTGACGTCGATGGTTAGATCGGGTAGTGAGGGGGGAGAAAGACGAACTCTGTTTTGTCCATGTTCAGCTTAAGAAAGCGAGCGGAGAAGAAGGATGAGATGACAGACAGGCATTGTGGAATTTTGGATAGTAGGGAGGCGATGTCAGGTCCAGACAGGTAGATTTGGGTGTCGTCGGTGTAGAGGTGGTACTGGATGCCGTGGGACTCACTGTGTTGCCCTAGTCCGAGAGTGTAGATTGAGAACAGTAGCGGTCCCAGAACTGAGCCCTGGGGGACCCTGACAGATAGGGGGAAGGGTGAAGAGGAGGTGTGGAATTGGGTGACGCTGAAGGTCTGGTCCGTTAAGTATGAGGAGATCCAAGAGAGGGCAAGGTCTGTGATGCCAAGAGATCCCAGGATCTGAAGTAGAAGGAAGTGATCAACAGTGTTGAAGGCGGTGGATAGGTCGAGGAGGAGGACGACAGTAGTGACGTTTACTTTTGGCAGTCAGTAGGTCATTGGTGACTTTGGTCAGGGCAGTTTCAGTGGAGTGGAGGGGTCGGAAGGCAGATTGCAGGCGGTCGAAGAGGGAGCAGGAGGAGAGGTGAGAGGACAGCTCTGAGTGTACATGCTGTTCAAGTAGTTTAGAGGCGAATGGGAAGAGAGATATGGGGCGATAGTTGGAGACAGATGTGGGGTCGAGGGAGGGTGTTTTGAGGATAGGTATGATCAGGGTGTGTTTGAAGGATGAGGGGAAGATGCCAGTGGTGATAGGTTAAAAAGATGAGTTAGGGCTGGGATAGTAACAGAGGTGAGGTTGGGAATGAGGTGGGATGGGTGCGGGTCGTGGGCGCTGGTGGTGAGGTGTGATTTTGACAGGAGGGAGGAGAGCTAATCCTCAGTTATGGGGGGGAAGCAGCTAGTGGAAGGAGAGGGCAGTATGGGCGATAGGGGAGGCTGTGGAGACAGTGGGACAAAGCTGTCTCTGATTCTGTCAATCTTTTCTTTGAAGGAGGAGGAAAAGTCTTCACCAGAGATAAGGGGAGAGGGAGGGGGGGGGGGGCATGTGCGGGCGTAGTAAAGAATTGAAGGTTTTGAAAAGCTGTTTGGGATTGTGGTACAGGGAGGTTATTAGGGATGAGGTTTGTTTGGCGGCAGCAAGTGCAGCCTTGAAGGCGGTGAGGGACTGTTTGAACAGCGCAAACTGCTCAGTGGAGTGATTTTTTCCATCTCCTCTCAGCAACCCTGGATGCCTGTCTCAGGTCTTTAGTGAGGGTGGTGTGCCAGGGTTGCCAGTTAGTGCGTGGAGCGTGGTGTGTGAGGGGGGCGGCTATGTCGAGGGCCTTGGTTAATGTGGTGTTGTAAAGGGTGGTGACAGTGTCTGTGTCGCATATGAATGTTATGTCGGCGCGAGGGAGAAGAGATTCTGATAGTGAGTGTAAATCGTTGTGTTTTAGGTTTCGGTGAGGGTGATCGAGTTTGCGGAGAGGGGGTGGCGTAGTAGGGGAGGTGAGGGAGGAGAAGTTCAGCAGATTGTGGTCGGACAGGGGGAGGGTTGAATTTGTGAGGTTAGTGAGGCAGCAAAGACAGGTAAAGATGAGGTCCAGCGTGTGGCCGTCTTTGTGGGTGGCAGAGAAGGAGCATTGGGAGAGCCCAACGGAGGAGATCAGGGAGAGAAGTTGAGAGGCGGTTGGATAGGTGGTGTCGATGGGGATATTGAAGTCGCCCATAATGATGGTGGGGATGTCAGCAGAGAGGAAATGAAACATCGGGATTTCCATCTAAATCTCCAAGTGACATTATTCAGATGAAAATCCTGAGGGATCCATTTACCATAATGAGGCAACAGAGACACTCTGAACTCAGTCTGACCTCTTAAGACTTGCAGAAAACAGTGGCCAACTGTGCTTTTATGCACTATACAATAAAAAAATAAAAAATTAAAAAATAAATAAAAAGATCAGATCAGATTCCCTCTGGTTAATTATAGAGTATCTTCTGTGGTGACTAAGTCTGAATCACGTATTTCAGGAAGACAGAACAAAGAAATCAACAGCACGTTGAGAATTCATTCTATTTATTTATCACGCTGTTCACCGTGCAATGTAGGCTAGGTTCACATTTGCGTTTGTGTCTGCATGCGTATGGCGTGCAAACGCAGCCCATACTGATGCGAACGCAGCGGAGAATCTCCGCATGCGTTCACATTAGTATGCAGCCCGGCCAGCCAATCAGCTGTCTAGGGGGCGGATGGGAAGCGGAGATCAGTGGTGGAGATCTCCTCCTCCCGGCCGCCACTGCTCTCCCGCCGGTGTCGGCGCAGGAGATTTGAAGTAACAACTGATCTGACAGCTGTTTAAATCTCCCACACAGACATCACCCTATTCGGTGTTGGCGCGGGAGAATTAAACAGCTGTCAGATCAGCTGTTACTTAAAATCTCCCGCGCAGCCACCGGCAGAGCAGTGGAGGCTCTAGTTGATCTCCCGGTGGCCACCGGTGATCACCGGGAGAGATTTCAATGAGATCCGCAGCGTTCTCCTGCGCTGTCATGCGGAGGACACAGCGGATCTATTGACTTCAATGCATGGTGTGCGCTTGCAGATAAAACAAGCCCGCGAACGCACAAAAAATGCAACAAATTGTGCGCATCCAAACACAACTGAATGCAGCCAAAACGCAGGCACATGCGTTCCCATGTTAAACATAGTTAAACAACGCAGTGCGCAAGCATTTGCAAGTGCAGAGGATCGAACGCAGCCAACCGCCTGTGCACTGCGTTCCTATGTTTAACATGGGAATGCATGTGCCTCCGTTTGGCTGCGTTCGATGCGCTGCGCTTGCAACCGCAAGTGTGAAGCCAGCCTTAGTGAAATCTTCCCTTCATCTCTAAACCCTGGTCTACTCCTGCCTCACCCATTACCTCTTCACACATTCTCTTCTACATCCATTACAGCCTGGTTTCTGCCCCCTACATTCTACAGACACTGCCCACATCAAAGCGACCAATGACCTTTTTGACAGCAAAATGTAATGTTGACTACTCTGCTTATTCTTCTTGACCTCTCTGCAGCCTCTGACACTGTTAACCACCATCTCCTACTCGCTATGCTCCAATCAACCTCAAGATCACAGCTCTTTCCTGGCTCCACTTCTCCTCTTCCTCTCTCTACTGGGGTCCCTCAGGGTTCAGTCCTTGGCCCTCTTCTGATCCCTCTCTGCATGTCCACAATTGGACAAATCATAAGCAAATTTGTCTTCCAGTACCATCTTTATGCTGATGACACACAACTATATACTTCATCCCCTGACTCCACTGTATTACAGAACACCAGTAGTGACTGTCTGCAGTTTCCAACATCATGTCCATACTCTATCTGCAGCTCAACCTTTCCAAAAACTGAACTTTTGCTCCCGCCATCCACTATCGCGTCATCGCTCGCAGTGCCACAAAGGATTTTGGGATTCGGCTACAGTGCCCGAATCCCAAACTCCCGATTATATAAGTAGATAGATAGATAGAAGATTGGCCTACCCCTCAGTAGACTTTGCGCTCTCCAGTCTATCCTTAATGCACCAGCCAGCAGGGCTGTGGAGTCAGTAAGTCAAGCCACCGACTCAGACTTCTCAATTTCCCTGGCTTTGACTCCAACTACACGACTCCTTCAAATATGGCTTATTTTTAAGGCTGGTTTCACATAAAGATTTTTTGGCATCCGTGGCTGTCCGTTGTAAAACAGAGAGCCACGGATCCGTTTTATCCTACATGTATCCCTATTGGCAATGGATCTGCATGGATTTGTCCTTAAATTGTATCTGATTTTGACAGCATCCGTTGGTATCATTTTTTCTGACTGTCACAAAAACGTTGCCTGCAGCGTTTTTCGTGTCAGTCACAAAAATCGGACACAAATGGACTGTCGCGGTCAACCGCCCTTTAACATTAGAGTCTATGAACACGGATGCATCAAAAAAATAAAAAAAATAATCGGATCCGATGTCGGCTCCGTTATGTATTGAGCATGCTCAGAAGCTGTGCTCAGTACATAACTGGTCTCTCCCTCTTCTCCTGTCTCCCCGCTCCTCCCTGCTGTCTCTTCTCCTCCCCACCTCCCCTCCCCTCCGGTATGAAAAAAATAAAAATACATCCTCAGTGAGGATTCCTCACCCGTCCGCCGACTCCCGGGAGGATATTTTTTTTAATCATACCGGAGAAGAGGGGAGGGGGGGGGAGGAGAAGAGACAGGAGAGACAGAAGATGGAGGAGCAGAGAGGGGAGGAGAGGAGAAGAGGGAGAGAGCTGGATCCAAACAGACCCCGCAAAAAAAAAAAAAAAAAAAAAAAAGGAATCACCTCAGACAACAAAAAACCTTGATGTGAAACCAGCCTTAGAGATAAATTTATTGTAGTACAACGTGAACATCAGGCTTTTAACCCCTTCATGACCCACCCTGTTTTGACCCTAAAGACACTGCCATTTTTTGCAATTCTGACCAGTGTCCCTTTATGAGGTAATATCTCTGGAACGCTTCAACTGATCCTAGCGATTCTGAGATTGCTTTTTCGTGACATATTGTGGTTCATGTTAGTGGTTAATTTAGGTCGAACATTTTTGCTTTTTTTGTGAAAAGATTCAAAAGCTTGGCAAAAATGTTTTAAATTTTGCAATTTTCAAATTTTTTATGTTTATTCTGTTAAACCAGAGAGTTATGCGACACAAAGTAGTTAAAAAAAAAAAAAAAAAACAAACAACATTTCCCACATGCCTACTTTACATCAGCACACTTTTGGAAAAAAAAATTTGTTGTTAGGAAGTTATAAGGGTTCAAAGTTCATCAGCAAGTTATTCCAGCAAAATTTACAAAATCATTTTTTATAGTGACATCACATCACATTTGAGGTCCCTTTTAGGGGCCAATATGACAGAAAACACCCAAAAGTGACACCATTCCAAAAACTGCACCCCTCAAGCTACTCAAAACTACATTTAAGAGATTATTAACCGTTCAGGTGCTTCACAGGAACTAAAGCAAAGTGGAAGGAAAAAAATGGACATTTTAATTTTTCACAAAAAAAAAAAAAAAAGTTCTTTTTAGCCTCAATTTTTTCATTTTCACATGGGCAGCAGGATAAAATGGATCCTAAAATTTGTTGGCCAATTTTCCTGAGTACACAAATACCTCATATGTGGTCATAAACCACTGTGTGGGCGCACGGCAGGGCTCGGAAGGGAAGGAGCACCATTTGACTTTTGGAGTCAATTTTCTATTCAAAAAGTCAAATGGCGCTCCTTCCCTTCCGAGCTCTGCCATGCACCCAAACAGTGGTTTATGAACACATATGAGGTATCGGTGTGTTAAGGAGAGCCTTAAGATCAAAATACTTCATTAAGCTTAAGGCTACTTTCACATACCGATTTTGAGGGAGCCGATGCTGTCCGATATAATTCGGACAGCATCGGCTCCCTTCTGATGCCTGGAATCGGGTGCCAAATAGGCACCCGATTCCGGCATAAAATCGGAGTGAAAAAAAGAAAAAAAAAAAAACCTTATGCTCACCTCCCCACGAGCCCCCGCCGTCTTCCGCCATCTTCTTGAAGGCTTCCGGTGGCTCCCGCAGGCTGCCGCTGTCAGCAGAGGTCGTCCTCTGCTGTTCAGGACCTGCGGTGATGTCACAGTCACGTGACCGCGGGTTCACCATGGTAACCCGCGGTCACATGACTGTGACATCACCGCAGGTCCTATAAGGCAGAGGAAGCCCTCTGCTGACACCGGCAGCCTGCGGAAGCCACCGGGAGCCTCAAAGAAGATGGCGGAAGACGGCGGGGGCTCGGGGGGAGGTGAGAATAAACTTTTTTTTTTTTTTTTTTTTAACCCTTATGTTCCTAGTTAGGAGCAGTTTTACTGTACTGAGCCTGCTCAGTACAGTAAAACGGGGTCCGAGGAGACATCAGATGTTTCCTCGGACCCTTCTCCATAGGGCCCCATGTTATAGGGATCGGACCTAATCGGATGTGCACTAAATGCCATCCGATTTGGTCCGATCCGAATCTGTCAGATTTTATTTTCGTTGCAAAAATCGGAGCAAGCACCGATAATAAAATCGGACAGAATCGGATCGGACCAAATCGGATGGCATTTAGTGCACATCCGATTCGGTCCGATGCCCATAGGGCTGCATGGGGCCAAATTCGGATCCGATGCTGTCCGATTTTCATCGGACAGCATCGGATTTAGAAAAATCGTTATGTGAAAGCAGCCTAAGACATAAGGGCATGGGAGAAATGATATAGAGAGTGTATTATTTTACAGTGTATAAGTTGTGATTTAAACATGGCTGCCATTTCCTGCCACATCACACCATGTGCTGAGAGCAAGATGGAGTCCAAAGAAGACTGACCAATCACCGAAGCTGGAGGTCAGGGAAGACGAACCAATCACAGAATAACATACTCGATCAAGACCACACCCCTTGATGACCTCATGGATCCGCCCAGGGACTAATCCACTGACCAATGAATACATCTGAGTAGGGCTGACCGAGCCCCTTATTGAACAAAATGTCCAGTCTATTGTAATAAACAGGCACTTGGAGCTTGGGTCTGACCAAGGAAGGGTGTACATCTGACTCACTGTGTCTGGTGTCATACTTTTCAATGCCGGCGCTTGGTCTATATAAATTAGGACAGGAGCAGCAACTAGTTATTAATATTATTATGAAATATTACCTTTACAGGTGTACTCAGGAGAAATTGCCCGACAAATTTTAGGATCCATTTTATCCCGTTGCCCATGTGAAAATTAAAAAATTGAGGCTAAAGGAACACTTTTGTGGGGAAAAAAAAAAAAAAAAAAAAAAAAAAAAGTACATTTTCATTTTTACGGATCAATTTGTGAACCACCTGGGGGTTTAAAGTGCTCACTATGCATCTAGTTAGGTTCCCACGCCGGGGGGGAGAGAGGGGGTAGTCTTCAAAATTGGGTCACTTGTGGGGGAGCTCCAATGTTTAGGCACACTGGGGCTCTCCATGTTGCGTCATGGTGTCCGCTAACAATTGGAGCTAATTTCCCATTGAAATTCTTAGCGCACACCATGTTGCGTATGGAGAGCCCCTGTGTGCCACCAGAAGGGCAACTGGAAGAGTTGGGGTACAGCACCAGAAAGTGGCACCTCTAATGAATGCGCTATTTTCTGGGGTGGCTGTAAGTTTCAATTCGCAGCATGGGGGGGGAAGTGGTCACAACGTTTGGGTCTCTCCACGCTGAGGATTCCAGCCCCCCCATGTGCCAAGTTGTACCTGGCTGGCAACCAAAAATACGGCGAAGTAGGGCTGGGCGATTTTGGGAAAAAAATCAATCTCGATTTTATTTAAACCTATGGACGATTTTCGATTTAAATCTCGATTTTTTTTCTATTTTTTTTTTTGCTTTGCTTTGATGAATAAAGAGAAAAAACTGAACGGAGCAGGTTCCCCAGGTATATAATCTATGAGGGGGAGGGGATATAGGACCCAGCAGGTATAGAATATATAAGGAAAGGGAGGCGATAAAGGACCCAGGTATAGAATATATGAGGTGATATAGGACACAGGTATATAATCTGTAAGGAGGGGGAGGGATATAAAACACAGGTGTATATTATAGAATATATAAGGAGGGCGAGGGGATATAGGACCCAGCAGGTATAGAATATATAAGGAGGGGGGGGGGGGAATACAGGACTCAGGTATATAATCTATAAGGAGGGGGAGGGATATAGGACTAGTCACCCAGGTATTATATAATCTGTAAGGAGGGGGAGAGATATAGGACCCAGGTATAGTATAGAATATATAGGGAGGAGGATGGAATATAGGACCCGGTCCCCAGGTATCGAATATATAGGGAGGAGAGGATATAGACACAGATATAGAAATATAGGAGGAGGATGGATATAGGACACACAGGTATAGAATATATGAAGGGATATAGGACACAGACACAGGTATATAATATATAGGGAGGGGGATGGGATATAGAACACTCGGTATATAAAAAGGAGGGGGATGGGATATAGAACACAGCAGTATATAGTATATAGCAGAGGAAGGCTATATATGGACAGAGAGCTCGTATATACACATTACACACAATTATAAAGTACTATTCACACACAGCAGGATGCCTCCGCTCGCTGTGTTGGCTCCTCAGTAGCTCTGTCCCCCCCCTCCGTGACCCCCCAGTTCCCCTCTTACTGCCACCCGAATAGGCACAAGCTGCAGCTTCACCTGGGCAAGAGACTTAGTGCAAGGAGTGCTGGGACTTGTAGGCCGGCACTGACTGGGCCCCTGTTAGCAGCTGCAATGTCCCCAGTGGGCCCTAGGTCACAGTACCCAGTGCGGGCTGGAGCCGCCACTCACCGTCAGTCAGTATCTTACTGTTGGTGGTGATGTGGCCCATGTGCGGATCTTTAGACTTCAAGATTTGCGCCGTTTCGGGGGCGTGGTTTGGGGCAGGGCAATGCAGCATGGCCGTTGTGTGGTTGGCTGCTCGATTAAGGGGAGAGTGTGCCTTCTGTCTAGCCCTGCGTCATAGTAGTGGGCATGTGTAGTCGCCAATCGCGAGATTCCGTAACAGCCCCGCCCAATGCCGCGAACACGCTCGCATTAACACTTAGCCGCCCGAATCTTCTAAACAGCGCTCCGGCCGCCATTTTTAATCGAATTTAACGATTTGGACTAAAACCAAATCGTGGCCACAGCAGGGGGACGAATTAATTCGATTAATCGCCCAGCCATACGGCAAAGCCTTTTTTTTTTTTTTTTTTTTTTTTTTTTTTTAATAGGTCCGCCTTATTTTTGGTCCAGCCAGATACAACTTGGCTGCTACGGGCTGCCACCCACCCCCAGCTGCCTCGTTGTACCTGGCTGTAACCAAAAATACAGCGAAGACCATTTTTTTTTTTTTTGTAGTTGTAGACCTAATTTCAGGGGGAAAAAAAAAAAAAAAAAATAAAAAAAAAAAACACACGTGGACCTCCGCCATATTTTTGGTACAGCTAGGCAGCTGGAGGCTGGCATCCTCAGCATGGAGAGGCCCATGCGTTCTGGGACCCTCATGCTGCGAATTGCAGCCACCCCAGAAAATGGCGCATTCAATGAAGTGCCATTTTCTGGCGCTGTACCCAGACTCTTCCAGTTGCCCTGGTGCCGGTGGCAAACTAGGTAATAAAGGGGTTAATGCTAGCTCTTTTATTGGCAGCTGGCACTAAGCCCGAGGTTCATAATGTCGGGGCAGTGTTAGACCTGGCCATTAGGAATCTCTAGTATAAAAAAAAAAAATAAAAAAAAATTAAGACTCCACCTTTATTATTATTTGACGTAGTCCAAAACGAAGGTCCCTCGACGCTCGATCGCCTCAGCTACATCCTGAGACTGCAGTAAGGGACCAAGTGTCCTCTTGTTGTAGTCTCTAGGGTAATGGTGCACTGTATGGCAATGATTTGATATACAGTGCACTATCAGTGTGATCCCAGAGACTACAACAGGAATATACTTAATCCCTTGTTGTAGTCTCTGTTGTCATAGTGATGGTGCACTCTATGGCAAATTATTGCCATACAGTGCACCATCACTGAAAAATCCAAGTCTCGGAGATCAGGTGACCCGAAGTTGCCATGGCAGCCGAAAGATCACAGCACTTAGTGGGTGACAGTGTCCCTGAAGCATGACGGTGGTGCAGGGCACCACCGCCTGCTTCCGGCCGCTGCTTCTGTGCAGCCTGATGTCCCTGCATGGATATCGGGTTGCAGAGAAGGATCTGACAGCGAGGCACAGCGAATCGCTGTCCCCACAGTCAGATCCTTCTCTGCAGCATGATCTCCTTGCAGGAACATCGGGCTGCACAGAAGCAGCAGGTGGCGGGCAGGCACAATGCCCTGCACTGCCGCCATTATGCTTCAGCAGAAGGGGAGTGATCATCAGATCACTCCCCATCAGCGTGGAGGGGGCGATCCCTGCACTCTCCAGCGGTCCAGCCTATGGAAGGGGCTGTGACCGCCCCTTTCATAGCTGAACACAGAATTGCGGTGATTGACTGTTCAAACAGCCAATCACCGTGATCCTGGGGGCTGGGTGGAGAATCCATCCCCACTGACCCAAGCCCCGGGGTGCTCTGTGATGGGAATCACAGAGCACCAGGGCCCGATGGCGGTTACCGCGGCAACGTGGGTCAGGAATGCATCGACTTTCATGACGTTGTACATCAAAGGTCGGGAAGGGGTTACTCATTATTATGATATACAATAATCAAGATATTTAGAGAGAACGTAATAGTTCATAATATTCAGCACATGCTGCATTGAACTACTGTACCCAATTTATTATATATTTTAGGAGTCAGAGTCGGTTCATTTTCTATCGACTCCAACTCAAACTCCATGACTCCGACCAGAGGCGTAGCTAGGGGTTCAACACAAGGGGGCGAAACATCATGAGTGGGCCCTCAGCCCAGGTGACCAGCAATAATCACACGTACAACCTAAAGCATGAACATTTCTTTTAGTCAAATAGAAAACTGAATAACATTAACACTCAAGTTTGTTTAAATTCAAAAATAATAATGTAAATCATATTTTTAAAGAATAAGCAACTAATTCAAAAATGTGGTGAACTATATTCCAGTGAAAACCACTTCTTACAGCGCCATTTTCCTCTCCTTAACTTTGGCAAATCTGTTGACCACCTTATCTTTGTCAATTTCTTTAAAATCTTCAGTGTATCATGTCCCCATTATCTTTAGCATCACGTCCGGTCCCCATCATCTTTAGCATATCCCCAATCATCTTCAGTGCATCATGTCCCCCATCAACTTCAATACATGCAGGGATCGATGCGCTCCGGAGCTCAGGTGAGCTCCAAAGTTCAGCCCGTCAGAGCAGGTGGTCTGGGATGGGCATCCACGTGCAGATCCGCATGCAGTTAAGCATGCAGATCCGCCACGTGTGTGCGCTCTATTAAAGACATGTATTTATCATTCTAACGTTACAAATTAATAATAAAATGAATATGCAGTCAAATTATTGTGTACTTTTCCTCAGACGATGCCTGCTCCTCAGTCTTCTTCCCACCGTCCCATGTATTCTTTCACTCAGGCTTGTATCTGTGGCTGTAGTGCTGCTGCTACAATCGGCAGTGCACGGCCACGGGACCAATCGGAGCAGCCGTACCGCTGCTCCAATGAGCACAGCAGGCTTGAGTAGCTGCGGTCTGCTCGGGGCATCGGACAGGTCACAGCTGTATTGTGAAAAAGAGCGCGTCTTGTGGGGTCCACAGCGTCGCGGCCGCTCAGCGGCCCAGGTGACCTCTCAACCCCAATGGGCCCCTCATGCCAGGGGGCCCGGGGCGCTCGCCCCCCCTGCCCCCCACCAGCTACGCTACTGACTCCGACGCCTGGGTCACCTACCTGCCTAATTGTTACTCGGACACTTCAGCTTTGTGCCAAAGCTACTCACAAATGATTGGATCCAGTTTAAATTGCTTGTTCTCACCCATAAAGCTCTTCACAGTGCAGCACCTCCCTACATCTCCTCCCTCATCGCTAGCACCCTACCCATTTCTCTATACTCTGAGAACGAGTATAGAGAACTTTTGCACTAATTTGAACTTCTAACTCCCACTTCCAAAACTGCATCAATTCTCAGGAATGCGAAACCAATAAATTAGGACTCACCACAACTTACACAGTTTTAGAAGCGGGACGTCAGACGCGGAAGGCGGGGAGACGATCACAGAGGAAGGGTGACGCGGAAGGCGGGACGTCAGACGCGGAAGGCGGGACGTCAGACGCGGAAGGCGGGACGGACAGGGAAAATTGCTTCAAGATGGGACATATACCTTAAAAGATGTTGACCAGAATTACTAGAATATGATAATTGTAAGTTTACTGTATGGTGTCAACTTAGTGACAAAAATAAAATATTATTGCCGATTGCTATTTTGAGTAGAAACTAAAGTAATTTTGAAACAAGTACATTCGTTGTCGCTGCATAGCATTACCGTAACCAGATGACCAATGGCATCAAAAAGCATAAATGCTTAAAGTCAAACTCAATTGTTTAGAAAGTGATAGAAAAACAAATGGCATAATGAAAAATGTCACCACCTCGTAGAAGACAAGCGACCCAAAGCCAGCGTTTCCTTCCCCATGAGCGGCCACACACCCGGCAGAGCTTCTACAAGCCAAGCCTCCATCATTTCTAGAAGGACTACAAGTGCCAGAGGGGAGATCTGTGAGCAGCGGTTCACAGCAGAAAAGCCGCACAGACACCCAGTGAGACGACACAGAAGAGAGCAAAGGGAGACTCTGAGCCCTGACCTGGATCAGTGGAGATCGGTGCCGGAGCCGCGACTTTACCGTCTTCTCACCACGTTAAGCTTTCCCGCGAAAAGCCAAGTACAGCGACCAAACTCCGCCCACCGGACGCGCCACGTGACGCGCCTCGTGACGTCTAACTGGTTGCCAAGAAACCAGTAAATGATTTGTGCGCCGTACCTGATGACGTGGTGCTCGAACAGAGCGCAGGGCTAGATAGAGCTCGGTAGATGGGTAGATGGTAGAGCCTAGACATTAAGTGTATGGGCTCCTGGCAGCGGTGTAACTAGGTTTCAGGGCAAAGAACTATTTTGGCGCCCAACCCCCCCCCCCCCCCCAGTAGGTGAGGAGCAGGGAGGGGGGGGGGGGGGTGCGCTGCTGTCAGCTTTCAGCCCCGCCGCCCTTCGGTTGAGGAGCAGGGGGGGAAGTGCTGTCAGCTTTCATGCCCAGGGCCGGCTCCAGGTTTTTGTGGGCCCCGGGCGAAACAGTCTCAGCGGGCCCCTTTAACAAATACAGCGATTCGTGAATCTAATATAGAAGCTGCGGGCTGTGTATATAATATACAGGCTCCTGGGTGGGCTGTATATATAATATTCAGGCTGTGCAGGGCTGAATATATTATCTGGAGGCTGCTGCTGGGCTATATATATTATCTGGAGTATTTGCCAGCACAGCACAGCCTCCAACTACATACAGCCTAGCAGCAGCCTCCAGATAATATATACAACCCAGCACAGCTTCCAAATAATATGTACAGCCCAGCACAGCCTCCAAATTATACATAGCCCAGCACATCGTCTAAATAGCCCAGCATAGCCTCTATAGAGCCCAGCACTGCCTCAAAATTATATATAGCCCTGCACAGCCTCTAAATACCCCAGGACAGCCTCTAAATAGCCCAGCACAGCCTCCAAATTATATATAGCCCAGCACATCCTCTAAATAGCCCAGCATAGCCTCTATAGAGCCCAGCACAGCCTCAAAATTATATATAGCCCTGCACAGCCTCTAAATACCTCAGCACAGCCTCTAAATAGCCCAGCACAGCCTCCAAATTTTATATAGCCCTGCAAAGCCTCTAAATACCCCGGCCCAGGCTCACTAGAGCCCAGCACAGCCTCCAATAGAGCCCACCATAGCCTCCATAGAGCCAAATTATATATAATTACCCACCGGACACCGGCACCCATCTGTGTGCTGTATTCAGAGTGCGCTCCGCTCCAGCTCGCTCTGCCTGGCCCTGGCTGCAGCCTGCACTGCCTCCGTACACAAACTTCTGAGATGGAGGCGGTGCTAGGCGGCATGGACACAACTGTGGACCGGAAAGGAAGAAGCGGAGACTGAGTGATGGGGGTCGCCTCTTCTATGCGTTAGGAAGGAAGAGGAAGTGAGGGGGCGGAGTGGGGGCGCCTCATCTATGCGTTCCACATTGTGGAACGCATAGGCAGCGGCGGAAGTGACGGCGGAGCGGGGGCTGGCGGCATCAAAGCACCGTACCGCAGTCCGCGCCAGTAAGAATAGATAATACCGGCGCGATGCGGGCCCCTGCAGCCTTGGTAGGGGGTTGCCGCCGGCGCCCCCTCTGAGTTGCGCCCGGGGCAAAGGATCCGGCTGCACCCCCCTAGATACGCCCCTGGCTCCTGGCACATACACACTGGTGATCATAATAGAAAACAACACACAATTTCCTTAAAGGGAACCTGACCCCTAAAAATCAGCCCCCAGCCTTTTGAGACTTGTCCCTGCTCCATCATTAATGTATTCTAGCCATCCCTGTGTCTCAAAAATGGCGATTTCTAAAGATTATAAAAGTGATTTTAGTACCTGCAGAACTGCGGCTTCTCATTGCTTGGGTGTACTGACGTCAGTATAGCCGGATATGACGTGATTAGCGTCATAGCGGCTATACCGCCCATCTACGGTGATGAGGAGGCTCTGTATTGATTAGCGCACCCATCGGGGCATGAATAAGTACATTGCAGGCGGCCATGAGAAACCACAAGGAACGCCCTGTGTGACTCCTCAAGCAATGAGAAGCCACAGTTCTGCAGGTACTAAAATCACTTTTATAATCTTTAGAAATCGGCATTTTTTGAGACACAAGGATGGCTAGAAATCGATTTATGATGGTGCAGGGACAGGTCTTAAAAGGCTGGGGGCTGATTTTTAGGGGTCAGGTTCCCTTTAATTTTAAGGACATTTTGTTGTCCTCTGTGAAAATATCCTAAGGCTACTTTCACATCAGCGATTTTCGCCATTCACAGCAGATCCAGCAGCTTTGCTGCATCTGCAGTGTAACAGCTCACTTGTGGCAAGCCTGCATTCAACAACCCAATTCATTCTCTGTGGGACTTGCGGACATGTGCGGCACTTGCGGTTTCGCCACAATCCAGCCAATCCAGAGCTTGCGGCAAGTCAACAAAAAGGCTGAATTGTAAAGCTTATCTGATGGGGAAGGTGTGATTGTATGGAGCTGCCTTTGCATAATGTTAGTGTGGTGCCCCTGCAGACCGGTCGCCACTAAAAGGCGTAGCAACCGGGATCGTTAAGTCCAGTCACCCAAACACACATCTAACACACTCCGATCCCAAGACTACGGACTCTATCCCCAGCAACGAGATGGCAGGAGGAGTCAAGTGGAGGGTGGGAAAGTTAGACAGGAAATGGTCAGGAAGGAAGAAACAAAACCAGGAAACACCACAGAAAGTAGTTCAGTTCAGTCAAGGAGTCAGTCAGAGAGGAGAGAACACCATCATCAAACGGGACTGAAAGGACACAGACCCGGCAGCCTGTACCACCGTGAGACTTGTCCGGGTCCCGGGCTACAGACCATAGAGAGACAGAAGGAGTGTTAGAGGCACAGATAGTGAGCAATCCACTTGTGTGCTCGAATTAGCAGCAAAGCTGAAAGACTGGGGCAGAAACCAGGGTGCCGCCTCTGAGGTTGCCAGACTGCTCCACGCTCCAACCACGAAACCGTCGGCGTGCAGATTCTTTTTGTGCGGCGACCCAAAACCCGGCGCAGCTAAGAGAAGGCCGCCATACTTGGGCCAGGGGACCAGCCAGGTCGCCAACCAAAGGCCCATGGCCGCTGGATCAGTGGCTTGGCATGCGGAAGTGCTAGGAAGAGAGGCCCATGGAAAGGAACACAAAAGGGGGTGATCTGGACGAGCCACCCCGGCTGCTAAGAGACTACCGGAGCAGTGTTGGTGAGATGTCACACGTCTAGATATCGTGCACGATGCCCCAAACATCCAGTGAGCAGGTATCATTCGCACAACCCAGTGAGCCCTTCTTCACTGATGTGAATGGACGAAGTCGTGAACGACATCGCTATTGCGGTGTCACACAGACCAATGCAGCAGGTTGGCTGATCGTGGATCGTATAATTTGAGAACATGTTCTCAAATCTGCGATCAACAATCTATTCTAATCTACTCGATTCTCGGTGTTACACGCAATGACGTCCTAACGATGTCGTTTCAACGACTCCAAACCCGTGACGTTTAAACAATATCGTTCACGATATCTTATCGTGTAATGGTACTTTTATTATAATCTGGGAGCTCTCCTAGAGTTGCGCTGCTATTCTGTGTTGCATTGTAGTTTCAGGAAACCTCCCTGCCTGGATATGTGTGCCACCATGATGTGCACCGCCATGATGTGCGCTGCCAATGGCTTCTCCAGGAAGGGAGCTTTCCTGGAACTACACTGCAATACAGAATAGCAGCGAAGCTCTAGGAGAGCTCCCATAACCTCTCCTGAAATGTGACATCATCAGTCAGCGCACACCAACATGTACGCACCAGCTTACAAAAAGTGGATCCCCATGGACCAGAACAGAAGGGAGGGAGGTGAGTATGTGTTGTTTGTTTTATATTTCTGAGGGCTCAAACTGAATATAGGGAGCCATGTGGGGGTTTATACTATATATAGGTGGTTGTATGAGGGCATATACTGTATATGAGGGCTATGTGGGGGTTTATGCTGTGTATAGAAAGCTATTTGAGGACTTATAACTTGTGTGCTGTGGTGATGCAGCCCATGGCCAGGTGCATCACACAGATTGTCGGTATATGACTCTGTGCACATTAGCTGGTTTTACTGTGGTTGTGTTGTGTGAAAGTTACCCGGTACACAGTGAGTTAATATAAATATATAGAGGACCGGGAACAGTCATAGTACTGGGCACACATCAAATAAAGCATTTAAAAGAAGGAGAACAAAGATGTTTTTGTGACCCAGATTAAATCACCCGAATGTCCACACACGAAAATTTGCAGTACAAGAAATTTTATTAAGTTACTGGTGGTACAAAACAGGCAAAAGTCAATTAGTAAACAAGGACAGTGTGGGAAGAGGGAGGTGGGAGAGGGAGGCAGGAGAGGCACAGGGACAGAGGTACCCTCACCCTGGTAGCTAAGAAGCAATCCCTGTGCTAGAGGAGGGACAAACCACAGCAGCACAGTTGCTGTGGTGAGATGTCACCTATTTGTGCAATCAGAAGCTACAAGCACACTCTCTAAAACTTACCCATGGGTGTAGTTAAGGGGTCCAGTGCACTCCTGCCTTCGTCTCAGGGGCCCCGACACGTGTTTCGCGTCCGGCTTTCTCAAGGGGCGAGTGGCCTGTTTTGTACCACCAGTAACTTAATAAAATTTCTTGTACTGCAAATTTTCGTGTGTGGACATTCGGGTGATTTAATCTGGGTCACAAAAACATCTTTGTTCTCCTTCTTTTAAACAGTGAGTTAATAGTGGAAGGAATCATGAGCTGGATGAGTGGCTGGGAGCGGTGTGTGCTGGGTGCTGACAGCCCAGTGTGGGTGTGTTAGATGGGTGTGTCAGTGTGGGTGTGGCAGCTACGATAAGTGCTAGCCAGGTGCTGGGAGATCAGACCAGATGAGAGACTACAGACTGCAGAGACCAGAGACTAGAGATGCATGGGAAGCAGAGCATTCCTGAGCTCTGCGATGTAAGTTTGTGAAGGGAGCCTGCCAGCTCCATACCACTGGCCGGGAACGGGGCGTTATGGCTCCTAGAAAGGGGAAGCCGTGGCTGAACCAGGTGGATGCTGGTCTGAACGTGTGGCGAGACACGTCTGGGAAGGAGCCCTTGGGGATGCATGGTGTACCCGTGACTCAGGTTGCTAGACCCGTACCCGTGCCCGGTAAGACAGCAGTTCTCGTATGCTAGAGTGAACTGTGTACTATGTGTGAATCATGCCAGGCGGCCATAGCCGCCGTTGGGTCCGACCAGACAGTTGGTAAAGGACCCGTGGTAGTAGATGATGGCTTATGTAGAAATGCCATGTATGATGTCTGTGGGAGAGACCCAGCTAGTGTGGATGATACTGGAGGCGATCCGTCCCGTTGGGACGAGAGGGAGGCTTGGCCTGCTGCATGCGGCGGGTACCTGTCCCTCTAACAGTGCCTCTAACGGTGTGTATGATCCTGTGGCCAGATGCAGGGGTTAAGAGGGCTCCTAGAGGGGGAACCAGGGCTGATCCTGGAGGGCGCTCGACTCAGGCATGGGGCACAGTCGTCAACCTGCAGACCTACCTGAGGAAGGAGGTTTGGTGGCGGCTGGTGGCCTGGACACGTGGTGAGGAGGTCTTGGTGACGCATGGTTTACCCGGGTACTCAGGCCAATCCCTTTTATGAACCCATAGGGGCCACTGTCCATGGATGTATTATGATGGGCTGTGAGCATGTGTAAGGATGTATGTGATCCATGGATGTGTTATGATGGATCACATGCGTGGAGCCCACTGGGACGGGGTACTCGGTACGGACCGGGTTGCTGCTGGGGATGTCACGGAGGTCCTGGTCCGGTCCATGTCCCGGGTTCACACAAGTAAAAGGGAATATATACAGGGGATAGAGTTTATCGTGACACCACCCACGGGTTGTGGTCAGGGTGACCACCGCTGCTGCAGAACCTCGGGGGATGATGTTTGGCAGCTTTAGATGGAACGGCTCTCCTTAGGTAGAGCCTGGTTCCCCGGGGCAGTGGTGATTAAATTCTATGATGGATATTATAGATGTTGCAGGAAAGGGATGGTAGTCAGTGGCGTAACTGAGACCCGTGCTCCCCGGGGGGCCCTGCTGCCTGTGCCTCCAGCCGCCCGCCGCGACCGCGATAGCGCCGGAAGAGGAGCTGAGGGAGGACTGTAAGTGACACTGTCACTTCCTGCAGCCGCGCAGCAGTGCCCGCCCCTTCACCGCACCAAAAGCCAGGAGGCAGAGCAGGTAATCGCGGCCGGCGCCACTAGCACCCCCCCCCCACTTCCCACTTCTCACCCGGCCGCACACTAGCACCCTTCCCCCCCCTTCCCGCTTCTCACCCGGGCCGCACCACTAGCACCCCCCCCCCCGCTCCTCACCTGGCCTGCACCGCTAACACCCCACCCCCCTGGTCCTCACCTAAGGGGCCCCTGAGTGAATCTTGCACCGGGGCCCGCAGGACAGTAGTTACGCCACTGATGATAGTGGAGACGGGGCTGCTTGTGTGAGTAATTAGGACTTGAGTACAAGGATCACACACTCACGTTTCTGAAGTTTTCCAAAGCTTTACTGTAGATGTTCTTTACAGAGAATTGTCCACGGAGTCTGTACCGGGGCTGGGTTGCTTTCACCCTGTCCTGGTCCTCAGCTTCCTCCTGCTGCGCTGTGTGTGGCCCTGCTGCTGCTTCTAGCTGAGCTGCTGGCACTGTCTATCCTCACAGGTACCCCTTTGGCTAGGCAACTTGAGTCTTCCTTGAGCTTCTGACCCTCTGTTTTGCTTCCCTCAGGTACAGTGTCGATTTACAACCTCCACTATCCCGGTATTTACTGTGCTGTGTGTGTCAGTCACAGTTTCGGATCCGGTATCCGATCTGTGCGCTCCTCTGGGGCGAGTGGTGATGTCACTCAGTCTCCCAAATGTGTTCCTTTGTCTTCTGTACTCCTTCCCTCAGACCCTGGCTAGGCCTGGAATCGATGAGCAGGCTGTAGAGAAGCCTGACGCAGCTCCTTTACACTACAGTCTCTCTCAGTTCTCCCAGGAACTGGACTCTTCACAGTACTGCTACGTACTGAACTAACTACTTCCTCTTGACCCGGAGTATATAAGGAAGCTGGTTTAGCTCCCCCTCCTGGCCCAGAGGTGCTAGTGTAGTGTCAGTGTTGTGTGGGGAGGGAACCCGTGTGATGTTACTGTGGCACATTAACCCTTGGGGTGCCACATTCCCCCTTAGTTAAAGACAGTACTCCGGGACTGTGGAAAAACAAATAAACAAACAATTAATACAATTAATATGTACAGAGACTTAAAAGTAAAAAGTACAAAAATCACTAAAGTTCGAAAAGAGTCCAAAAATTCAAAATAACCGGGGGTTTAGTCTACTGCCTCCGGGCTAATGAATATATACAAGAGAGTTTTTACCACAACCAGTCCGTGGTATATATGGTCCATAAATAAACAAGAAAAGTTCAAAGTTCAAGAATTTATCGTAAGTTCATACAGGATAGTCTCTGTAGGTACTGGGCTTTTTTAACGTTGCATTAACTATATACATTTGTCCACGGGTGTATCTGCTTAGGAGGCATGGATTCGCTACACTACCCCCAGGCACTTGCTTTCCCTAACTTAATGTGCATGGGGGTCAATCCAGTTCCTCCACCCTCTTGGACACGGTCTACCAGGTTCAATTTACATTTACATAAACATATTTACACTTTACAGTTAATTTGACATTTCAATCTTTGTACCTAGCCGATAACTGACCTTGGGTACTACGCTCTGATCTGCGTACTGCTGGTGTACTAGGGGTACTTAGCATGATGGTGTGGGTGGACGTGTACCTACTTGGGGTGTTTCAAAGAAATGATGGGAGTGCTGGTGTCTCACGGTACGCGCTGCTTCAGGGTTAAATAAACTCACCAAAGAGCCAAATCGATTTCCATCCTTTTATTCCTCCTCTCTCCTACGCGTTTCGGCGGCTATCCTGGCACCTTCATCAGGGAACTGCCAGGATAGGCGCCGAAACGCGTAGGAGAGAGGAGGAATAAAAGGATGGAAATCGATTTGGCTCTTTGGTGAGTTTATTTAACCCTGAAGCAGCGCGGACCGTGAGAAACCAGCACTCCCATCATTTCTTTGATACATACCACTATCCAGTGGTTGGTGGAGGTCCTGCAGCAGCTGGAACATCGTTTCCAAAAACGCCTTCAAACCAGTTGTGGGGATCACAACTGGACCAGGTGAGCAGCTTCACAGCACCACCACTGTATATAAGTGTCACTAGTGATAGGGCACTATTGCGCCTCTTGTCCCCCTCCTATTTTATCTTTACTTGGGGTGTTTGGTACTGTGGCAGATGGAGGTCTGACTGTAAAACTGGCAAGTTCACTGGGACCAGGAATTGGTTCTTCCTCTACTGGTTCTACTTCCAGTTCTTCAGGTCTTGTGACTTCTTCTGGTAATACGGGTTCTGGTGTTGGTTCCACCATTGGAGGGAAAGCAATCATTGGTACTACAACTGCTCCGTAGTAATTTGGCCATGTTTTGGGGAAATCTCCTAGAACTGTATGGAATACCTCTTCTTCTTTCCCTTTGACAGGTTGGACCTGTACGGGTTCTGTTACTTCAGGTTTCTTCAGGGTTTCAGGACACGGTTTGAGATGGTCTCTGGACACAACTGCTGAAGTTCTTCCTTCATCTTTGCTTATTAGACACATTTTAACATTGTCCAAGTTAAATGGTAAGACTGTGTGTGGGGTGGTTTCCCACTGATTATCCAATTTGTTAGTGCGTCTCTTTCTCTTGAGAACTTGCTCACCAGGTTGTAATGGAGTTGCTTGAGCACGTTGGTTAAAGGTTTTCTCTTGTCTTGCTCTTGCTTGCTGAAGATTTTTCTCTACGCACTTTTGTACTTGACGATACTGTTGCTGACGTAGGGTATCCCAATCAGATTCTTCCACTTCTGTGTCTGGTTTTACGATTCCCATATCTAAATCAATTGGTAGCTTACCGGGTCTTGCACGCATAAGGTAGGCTGGGGTGCAGTTTGTAGAACTCACTGGAACATGGTTGTATAAGTCTACCAAATCGGGTAATTCATCTGGCCATTGATTTCTCTTAGACTCTGGTAACGTTTTCAACAGGTCAATTACAATATGGTTCATCTTCTTGCATAAGCCATTTGTTTGGGGATGGTATGCTGTCGTGCGGATCTTCTTACAGCCGTACATATTGCAGAATTCCTGGAAAATCTCTGATTCAAAAGCTGGACCTTGATCTGCAAGGACTTGTTCCGGTTAACCATGCAGTCTACAAAAATGTGTCTGAAACGCTCTTGCAGCTGTCTTCGCTGTCAGGTCCTTGACGGGTACCACCATGAAGAAGCGTAAATAATGGTCCAAGATAGTTAAGGCATAGACATAGCCTGACCGTCTTGGTGACAACTTGACGTGGTCTAACGTGGTCTAACGCGACTAACTTAAGTGGTTGCTTAGTTACTATGGACTGGAGTGGAGCTCTCTGTTGATCTTTCCTTGCACGGGCCACATTTTCTACACCAATCTTCAATTGATTTTCTCATGCCAACCCAGTAGAATCTCTCTCTTAGGAGCACTTCCAACTTCTTCCATCCGAAATGACCTGCACCGTCTTGGTAGACTTCTAAGACCATTTTGACGTCTCGCTTGGGTACGATTATCTGCCCAATGCTATCCATCGTTGCTCCAATGCACCTAATTTTGCTGAATCCAAGTGGGTCAACCGGTTGTTATCCGTGTAGATGGTGAATTCTGCAGCTGCTAAGTAGTGCTTGAAACGTTCAGTTACAGCCCAAACTACTGCCAGTAGTTCTAACTTGAAGGAGCTGTAGTTCTCGGGGTTTCTTTCAGTAGGCCGGAGTTTTCTGCTTGCAAAGGCAATAACTCTCTCTTTGCCTCCTTGCTTCTGTGACAGTACTGCTCCCAGTCCCACGTTGCTGGCATCTGTGTATAGAATGAATGGTTGATGGTAATCCGGATATGCCAGGATCTCTTCTCCCATCAGTGCAAATTTCAGCTTGTTGAAGGAGTGTTCCTTCTCTTCACTCCACTGGAAAGGAGGATTACTTGTTGAAGACTTTCTTGACTGCCCTACCAGGATGTCTTGGAGGGGAGCTGCTAACTTCGTGAATCCTCTGATAAATCTTCGGTAATAGCCCACCAGGCCCAGGAATTTCCTCACTTCTTTCACGTTTGTAGGTCTTGGCCAATCCCTTATCACGGTGACTTTATCAGGATCCGGTGCTACTCCCTCTGAACTCACGACATGTCCCAGGCAGATAATCCATCGTTGCTCCAATGCACCTAATTTTGGCTGAATCCAGTGGTTCAACCGGTTGTTATCCGTGTAGATCAGGGGTGGGGAACTCCAGTCCTCGAGGGCCGCAAACAGTGCAGGTTTTCAGGATTTCCTTAGTATTGCACAGGTGATAACATAATCACTTGCACTGGTGATGATTCCAATCCCTGTGCAGTACTAAGGAAATCGTGAAAACCTGAACTGTTTGCGGCCCTCGAGGACTGGAGTTCCCCACCCCTGGTGTAGATGGTGAATTCTGCAGCTGCTAAGTAGTGCTTGAAACGTTCAGTTACAGCCCAAACTACTGCCAGTAGTTCTAACTTGAAGGAGCTGTAGTTCTCGGGGTTTCTTTCAGTAGGCCGGAGTTTTCTGCTTGCAAAGGCAATAACTCTCTCTTTGCCTCCTTGCTTCTGTGACAGTACTGCTCCCAGTCCCACGTTGCTGGCATCTGTGTATAGAATGAATGGTTGATGGTAATCCGGATATGCCAGGATCTCTTCTCCCATCAGTGCAAATTTCAGCTTGTTGAAGGAGTGTTCCTTCTCTTCACTCCACTGGAAAGGAGGATTACTTGTTGAAGACTTTCTTGACTGCCCTACCAGGATGTCTTGGAGGGGAGCTGCTAACTTCGTGAATCCTCTGATAAATCTTCGGTAATAGCCCACCAGGCCCAGGAATTTCCTCACTTCTTTCACGTTTGTAGGTCTTGGCCAATCCCTTATCACGGTGACTTTATCAGGATCCGGTGCTACTCCCTCTGAACTCACGACATGTCCCAGGCAGATAATCCATCGTTGCTCCAATGCACCTAATTTTGCTGAATCCAAGTGGGTCAACCGGTTGTTATCCGTGTAGATCAGGGGTGGGGAACTCCAGTCCTCGAGGGCCGCAAACAGTGCAGGTTTTCAGGATTTCCTTAGTATTGCACAGGTGATAACATAATCACTTGCACTGGTGATGATTCCAATCCCTGTGCAGTACTAAGGAAATCGTGAAAACCTGAACTGTTTGCGGCCCTCGAGGACTGGAGTTCCCCACCCTGGTGTAGATGGTGAATTCTGCAGCTGCTAAGTAGTGCTTGAAACGTTCAGTTACAGCCCAAACTACTGCCAGTAGTTCTAACTTGAAGGAGCTGTAGTTCTCGGGGTTTCTTTCAGTAGGCCGGAGTTTTCTGCTTGCAAAGGCAATAACTCTCTCTTTGCCTCCTTGCTTCTGTGACAGTACTGCCCCCAGTCCCACGTTGCTGGCATCTGTGTATAGAATGAATGGTTGATGGTAATCCGGATATGCCAGGATCTCTTCTCCCATCAGTGCAAATTTCAGCTTGTTGAAGGAGTGTTCCTTCTCTTCACTCCACTGGAAAGGAGGATTACTTGTTGAAGACTTTCTTGACTGCCCTACCAGGATGTCTTGGAGGGGAGCTGCTAACTTCGTGAATCCTCTGATAAATCTTCGGTAATAGCCACCAGGCCCAGGAATTTCCTCACTTCTTTCACGTTTGTAGGTCTTGGCCAATCCCTTATCACGGTGACTTTATCAGGATCCGGTGCTACTCCCTCTGAACTCACGACATGTCCCAGGTACTGTACCTTTGGCTTGAGAAGGTGGCACTTGGATGGCTTGATTTTAATGCCGTATCCGGATAAGGCCTCAAACACTTCTGCCAGGTCTTGTAGATGTTGCTCATATGTCTTGGAGTAGACTATGACGTCATCTAGGTACATGAGGACAGTTTCAAAGTTCTTATGTCCTAGGCAGCTCTCCATCAGGCGTTGAAAGGTACCGGGTGCGTTGCAGAGTCCAAACGGCATACAATTGAACTCACAGAGGCCCATCGGCGTAGTAAACGCTGTCTTCTCCTTGTCGGCCTCGGCCACAGGAACCTGCCAGTACCCACTAGTCAGATCAAGGGAGGAAAAGTAGTTAGCAGATTGTAATGCCGCTAATGACTCCTCAATCCTAGGCAATGGGTATGCGTCCTTATGTGTGATGCGGTTGATCTGCTGGTAATCTACGCACATTCTCATGGTCCCATCCTTCTTTTTAACTAACACTAGAGGTGCTGCCCAGAGGCTACAACTGTCTCTTATTACCCCTGCAGACTTCATTTCTTTGAGCATGTCTTTGGTGGTTTGGTAGTGAGCGGGTGGTAATGGTCTATACCTCTCTTTTATAGGCTGATGGTTACCTGTGGGTATAGTGTGCTCTACCCCTTTAATTTGCCCAAAGTCTAACGGGTGTTTGCTGAATATTTGCTCATATTCATTCACTACCCGGTATACTCCATGCTTTTTTTTTTTGAACATTAAATTTTTATTGAGTGTTTGTCCAAATTAAACAAGTCAAAACAACATAAGATTATATAAAATTATCAAAGTAGAATGTAGAAGAAGACAGAGGGTCAAAAGAAAGAGAAATGACTCCACAAGGAGGGGGGGAGGGGGGTTAGGGATCTGCCTCGCAACAGCACAATCAATGCAGATTTTTAGGTAACAATACTAACAAGACAGATTAAGTAGTATGGAAAAATAACAAAATCCCAATGATTCTGTACTGACAGTCTAGTGTGTCTATCCAAGGCGAGGTAGTATTCTTGATGGAAAATCCAGTTGATCTTACGAGTGACCTCCGATAGAGTGGGAGGAAGATGGGACTTCCACCTAGCCGCAACACAGAGACGTGCAGCAATGAGGATATAGGAGGTCATCCCCCTAAGCGGCAGAGGGCAGTCCTGAAGACCTATATTTAAAACTGCCAATTGAGGAGTTAAGTCTTGTAGCACTCCCGTAACTGTTTGTAGAAGACTGGATATCAAAACCCAAAAGGGGGTGAGTTTCGGGCACAACCACCACATGTGGGCCAGATCTCCCCTCCCCCGCACTGACGCCAACAAAGTGGTGATAAGTGGCTAGCAAAGGACACACACCGGGCGGCGGGGAGGTACCACCGGAGGTGAATCCTTTTCAGATTCTCTATGTGGTTTACACACCTGGAGGTCTTTCCCACCTCCAAGGAGGCGGCATGCCAATCCTCCACCATAGAAGTGAAGTTTAGGTCCCTCTCCCAGCATTTCATGTATTGTAGTTTCGTGATTGTGTCACTACCGAATAGCATTCTATACAATTTGGAAAAGCCTTTTGGACGGTCAGCCTTAGAAAGAATAAACTGCAGCAGCTGGGACGGGCTCTGTGGACCCTCTAAACTGCCGAGATAAGGGCTTGTTCCCAGCAGATGTGTAAGTTGGAGAAACTGAAGAATTGAGGACCTACAGGAGTGGCGAGACTCACAGAAGGACTCAAAGGTCTCAACGGAAGGAGGGCCACCAGTGGCAAGAAAATCCCAGAGGGCACCAACCCCTGCAGTTCTCCACGTCCGCGTGTGTAGCGACGGTATCAGCAGATAAAGGGACGACAGAGGGACAGCATCAGGGAAGAACCTAGTCAAGGACCGCGGAAGTTCTCTCCAGCAGGAGAGTAGAATACGAGACGTCTCGAGCAGCGGAGCCCAATCCACCGAGTGGACGGACTCAGCTGCCAGGAGATCCCGCAAGGAGCCTCCAGGGATCTGGGAGGATTCAATATGCACCCACCTGAGGTGTGTGGGTGTATGCCACCAGTTCCTGGCCTCCTCCAAGACAGCTGCCCTATGGTAAGCTGAAAGGTTAGGTAAACCCATACCTCCAGCATGTAACGGGAGATACATAGTTTCATCCGCAATCCGAGGGGTTTTGTTTGCCCATACGTAACGGTTAGAGATCTGTTGGAGTTTAAGAAGCATGTCTTTAGGAATTTTAAGGGGAATACACTTAAGATAATACAGAATTGTCGGCAGCAAAAGCATTTTAAATGCATTAAGACGCGCGATCCAGGAGAGCTTCTTAAGGGAATAGGAGGCGGTGGCGCTAGAGATTTTTGGGAAAAGGCTGTTAAAGTTGTGCCTAACTAAATGGGCAGTGGGGGTAAGAGTAATCCCCAAGTATGGGATTCCCTCCTTCGACCATTTAAAAGGTAGGGAGTGGGAGATGGATGAGATCAACAAGTCCGGTACGTTAAGGGGAGAATGACCGATATGTTAGTGCAAGTAATGATGATATCGTCAGCATAGAGGCCGATGGTATGTGTCTCCCAGCCAACCCGAACACCCTCCACCAACGGGCTAGTACAGATCTTCTCCGCCAGGGGCTCTATCGCCAGGGCAAATATTGTCAGGGACAGAGGGCAGCCCTGGCGGGTTCCGTTCGTGATCTGAAAGGCAGGCGAAAGAAACCCAGAGGCAAGGACCCTGGTGTTGGGACGGGAAAACAAGGCCATTATAGCCGAGAGGAAGGGCCCAACGAGGCCAAACTTCTGAAGAACCGCCTCCAGGTAACCTCAGTGCACCCTATCGAACGCCTTCTCGGCATCTAAGGACAGGAATGCCCTAGGGTCACCCTTCAGCTCCAGATATTTAAGAAGGTTAATCATCCTCCTCGTCCCATCCTCCGCTTGTCTTCCAGCCACGAAGCCCACCCGGTCCGGGCTAACCAGCCTAGGAACCACATCCGCCAATCTGGACGCTAGAATCTTTGCAAAAATCTTTAGGTCACAGTTTAGGAGGGAAAAGGGGTGATAGCTTTCGGGCAAATCCGGTGGTTTGCCAGGCTTGGGAATGGTAATTATTGTAGCCTGTAGATGTAGAGGGTCGATCACTCCCATCTCCCACCAGTGGTGGAAGGTCCTCAGAAGGAAAGGAGCCAGGACTCCAGCAAAGGAGCGAAGATACTCGTTGGGAAGTCCATCAGGTCCGGGGGCTGAATACAATTTGGTGCCCCGGATGGCTGACTCAACCTCCGTCAGAGTGAAGGGGAGGTTCAGTCTCTCCCTCTCCTGCTGAGTAAGAGAAGGTAGGTCCAATCCCTCCAAGAACTCCCCAATCAGTTTAGTAGTGGGTTGGGGGGTCTCTACTACCGACTTAAGGTCGTAAAAGTTTAGCATAGTATTTTTTAAAGATGCCAGCTATGTCATTAGGGTTTCTAACCGTTCGTCCCGAAGTATCTGTCATTTTTGCTATAGTGGCCCTAGCTTCTTTTTTCTTTAACCGTCGCGCCAATAGGACGCCCGCTTTATCTCCTGATTCATAAAAGATTGTTTTGGAGTGGCGAAGGTATTTCTCGTGACGATGCAGTAGGTGGGCCCTAAAGCGAATTCTGGCGGCGATCAGTAGGGATGTCGTCGCAGATGTCGGATGGTGTTTATTCAGGGTTTCAAGATTCTGTATCTGAGCGAGCAGATATGACCTCTCACTCTCTTGAGCTCTCCTAAGTCTCACTGCCCTCTGCAAAAAGAGTCCCCGGACATAGGCCTTATGAGAGGCCAACAGAGTCTCGTCATTCACTGAGCCATTATCATTAATTGTAAAAAAAATCTGCTAGGAGAGAGCCCACATCCTCCACCAATGCGGGCTCAGAAAGCAAAGCCCGATTCAACCTCCATGCCCCAGGGGGAGGGGGATCCGAGTCAAGAACCACATCAAGGGACACCGGAGCATGATCGGACCAGGTTATCAACCCAATTTCCGCACAGGCGCAGGCGGGGAGGGTCTTGTCATCCACCAAAAAGTAGTCCAACCTCGAATAAGAGGCGTGCCTATGTGAAAAGATGGAGTAGTCCCTCTCTGTGGTATGCAGGTAGCGCCAAATGTTGTGGAGGTGATATTCACGGCAAGTGGGACCAAGCTCTCGGCTCTTTCCCCCCCGTCCCCCGGGGAGCAATCCAAGGTCCGGTCAAAGATCAAATTAAAATCCCCACACAGTATCTTCAAGGCTCTCAGGTGGTCATGTAGACCGTCAAGCAGCAGGCGAAGAAATTGTATCTACCCCTCGTTCGGAGCGTAGATCGAAGCACGCACCACCTCAACTCCGGCTATGGTGCAAACCACAATGACAAATCTCCCCGAAGGGTCAGAGACCGAAGAAATCAATTTAAAGTCAACCGAGTGCTTGACAAAGACACACACACACCCGATCTCTTCGTTGGAGAGTTAGCAAAAAGAGCAGTAGGGTACAGCCTATAGTGGAGTCTGTGATTATCCTCCACTAAGAGGTGTGATTCCTGAATGCATAAAATATCAACGTTCATTTTTAAAGTGTCCCTCCATAGGACACTCGGCCACACCATCCGGGGTGGGGGGGGTTTATGCGGGAGAATCCTCGACCCGGCCAACATCTCTCGTATTTTAAGATCCGGACAAGATCCCGCAACCAAGGAACAAAAAAACCCCTCTTAAAGGTCCTGTAACCAAACACAGACAGTCATGGATATCATGGCTTATTTGACTTGTTGCCACACAGCGGGGGAAACTGAGCCTCTACTCCTGGTGTGAGGGCGGTGGGAATCATTCTCCTCAGCAGGCGATAAGTTCCACTGTCTTAGGGCTTTCCCTAGATGGCTCGGGGAAAGGAAGATCTGGGTTGTCCCCTTGCATCTGAACTTCAGTCGCACGGGGGTGCCAAAACTGTAAGCAATATGTTTATCTCGTAACACTTTGCAGTGAGGGGCAAACTCCCGTCTGCAGGCCAGTGTCCCAGGCGATAGATCAGGGAAAACAGAGATGCCAAAGAAGGAGTCCAGAATATCCCTTTCCTGCCTCATTTTCTCCAGGATCCGATCCCTAACCTGTAGTGCAGGCAGGGTGATCAGGATATCCCTAGGCAGTGATTTATTCATCTGGGGCGGTTTTGGGATACGGAAAAGTCTGCTTGGTGTCAGCTCTGCAACTTCAGAGTCCGGGAGCAGGGACTGGAGAAATGGCAGGACTGTGTTGGGTAAATCCTCTTCCTCACAAGCCTCTGGAAATCCTCGAAGCTTGAGATTATGCAGCCGACTTTTGTCCTCCAAGTCGCACATCTTTAGTTTCAGGAGTTTAACATCACCTGCCATCTTAGAATAGTCCTCCGCTAGTTCGTTATGGGCTGTGGCGTATTCCGCCATCTTGCCCTCTATGTGGTGTGTTCTTTCCCCAGGGCCGTGAGCTCCTCTTTAAACTCTCTCAACATGAGCCTCATGTCCTCCTGGAGCGAGGCGTGCAGTGAGGCCAGCATCTCCTTGAGGAAGCCCTGAGTGATGAGGGCCTCTCCAATGCCCAGGCAGCACGGTCCCCAGAACTCCCAGCAGCGCGAGGAGAAGTCACAGCAGAGGGGGAGGAGGGTGCAGGGCGAGAGCGAGACAGCGCCATGTTAGAAGCTGCAGCTGCAAGGGGCCTCTCAGGAGGGAAGAAATCTGTGACCCTGGAGGGCTCACCTCACTTCCTTGGCTGGTTCTTCGGCATCCCAAACCGACAGGGTAGGCTGCGGGGACACTGTAGGGGATTGTGAGGTGATCTTCTCGATTCTATGCCGCTTGTCTGTGGAATGGGTGCGGGAGCTCACAGAAATGCGGCCGGCGCCATGAACCTCCAAGCCACGCCCTATACTCTATGCTTTTGATGGGACGGTGTAGAACTGGTACCCACATGTAGCTTTTGGCACCAATCCTCCAGCTTTTCCCTTGAGCCTTTGTCATCCGCCTGACTTGACGGGTCCAAGGGCTCGACGGCTGTGATGGCATTATTATCAACCGTGTACAATTTATCCATAGTAGCATACTTTGGTAATGTGATCTCGTCCTCTCCGCAGTTTAGTAGGTGTAATGGCACTCTTCTCCGGTGTACCTCAACCACTCCTCTAGCTGTGAGTATAGTAGGTCTACTGTCTGAGTACACGGGTTCTACCAGGGCTTGATAGTCTTGCCCTTTAATGCCTATTGCGGCTCTACACCAGACCAACATTTCAGTTTTGGGAGGTATTACAATGGGTATTGGATCACTTACTCGTACACTGCCAATCTCACCTCCGGATATGTCTACCTGTTGCTTCAACATCAGGGCTTTGATCTCTTTGTGCAAAAGCCTCTGTTGTCCGGTTCCGGCAGTCTCAGCGATTTGCTGCAAAACAGTAATTACCTCGGAAAAACATTTTTCAATTACATTAATTCCTAGTAACATTACTGGTTCACATTCTCGCCGGTCAACATCTATAATTATAATACCCTGGTTCTGCAATTCTACCTTTCCAATCTGAATGGTCATTTCTCTGAACCCAACCTGTGGTATTAATTGTCCGTCACTAGCCCATACGATCATTGAAAGGTCAGATGGAGCACTAGTAATTTCTGAATCAGCCCAGTACCTTTTGTATAAGACATATGGAATTGATGTTACTTGGGACCCGGTATCCAACAAGGCATTAAAGGGAATGCCATCCAGCATGATAGGGATGACTGGCTGTCCTACCACGAATCTGTCATACCAGGCTGAGGGACCTTGAGAGTTTACTCCTGAGAAGCAGCCCGCCTGCCCAGGGAATCGTCGTTTAATGCACACTCTTGGGCAAGGTGACCTGGTTTCTGACAACGGCGGCAAATGGGCTGTCCATCCAGTTGATAACGGTCGCTGGGTCATCCTCTTGTCGCTTGTTACCTCCTGGGCCTCATCCACGAGACATCCTCCTTGCTGGTCGCCAACTAGATCTTGGGTGCAGGCTTGGATCCTCGCAGCTCCTTGATGACTTTAGCCATTGAGATAACAGTGTCTGTCAGGGCGTCTAGCTTTTGATTGAGGGCCTCATTAGAGATAGGCTTCCTGTTTTCAGCAGCGGTTGTTGACATGGCAGATGTCGCTGATGCTGTCGGTTGCTGAGGTGCTGCTGCAGGGTCCTGTATAAATTTTAGATCCCGGGGCTCTTCTAGCTGCTGCAGACGGATGGCTCTGTCTTTTAACTCAGCAAATGTCATGTTGGGTTTCTGAAGAAGTATCATACTTAGCTGTCCTCTGTGGGAAGGGGATAGGAGACCCTCTATGACTTGGTCGAGTAGCATTTTGTCAGCTCCTGAGGCTAAGGCAGGTTCTGCTAATTTAAGTGCTTTGAGTGCTTCCTGCAGATTTAAGGCATAGTCTCTGGCACTCTCCTTGGGCTTTTGTTGACATGTAAAGAACCTAATTTTAGCCCGAGTATCAGCAGTAGATTCAAATGCGGCTTTTAGTCCAGCTACAAGATGCTCTACAGTGTCCTTATCTGTGTCCAGCCAGGACGCAACCTCCTGCTGTGCATTGCCAGTTAATTGTCCAATAATCATTCCTACAAGTTGGGCTTCTGTCAGGGGGTACATCACATAATAAGCTTTTATCTTGATAATAAAGTCATTATGAGTATTAGGCTCACCGGAGTATTGGGGCAGCCACATTGCCCCTGGAGTATACGGCATCAGGAACGGCTTGATAGGTGCTGCTCCTTGCGCCGCTCACCGCCAGGTGCTGCTCCTTGCGCCGCTGCACCACTGGGTGCTGCTCCTTGCGCCGCTGCTCCGTGATCCGGCGCTGCAGCTCCGCCAGCTGCTCCGCCGCTGCTTGGCACCGCTGGCTGCGACATCCTGTGCCCCCTTAGTTAAGGTTCGCCCTCCTGTCTTCCGCTTCCGTCCAGATGTCTCTTGAAGGTTCCGCGATGCACCAGGGATAGAGTTTGTCATGACGCCACCCACGGGTTGTGGTCAGGGTGACTACTGCTGCTGCAGAACCTCCGGGGATGATGTTTGGCAGCTTTAGATGGAAAGTCTCTCCGTAGGTAGAGCCTGGTTCCCCGGGGCAGTGGTGATTAAAGTCTATGATGGATATTATAGATGTTGCAGGAAAGGGATGATAGGGGAGACGGGGCTGCTTGTGGGAGTCATTAGGACTTGAGTACAAGGATCACACACTCACGTTTCTGAAGTTTTCCAAAGCTTTACTGTAGATGTTCTTTACAGAGAATTGTCCACGGAGTCTGTACCGGGGTCGGGTTGCTCCCACCCTGTCCTGGTCCTCAGCTTCCTCCTGCTGCACTGTGTGTGTGTGGCCCTGCTGCTGCTTCTAGCTGAGCAGCTGGCACTATCTATCCTCACAGGTACCCCTTTGGCTAGGCAACTTGAGTCTTCCTTCTGCTTCTGACCCCTCCGTGTTGCTTCGCTCAAGTACAGTGTCGATTTACAACCTCCACTATCCCGGTATTTACTGTGCTGTGTGTGTCAGTCACAGTTTCGGATCCGGTATCCGATCTGTGCACTCCTCTGGGGCGAGTGGTGATGTCACTCAGTCTCCCAAATGTGTTCCTTTGTCTTCTGTACTCCTTCCCTCAGACTCTGGCTAGGCCTGGAATCGATGAGCAGACTGTAGAGAAGCCTGACACAGCTCCTTTACACTACAGTCTCTCTCAGTTCTCCCAGGAACTGGACTCTTCACAGTACTGCTACGTACTGAACTACTTCCTCTTGACCCGGAGTATATAAGGAAGCTGGTTTAGCTCCCCCTCCTGGCCCAGAGGTGCTAGTGTAGCGTCAGTGTTGTGTGGGGAGGGAACCCGTGTGATGATACTGTGGCACTTTAACCCTTGGGGTGCCACACATGCGGTATGTAAGGGCCCGGACAGGCTGGAGCCTGTACTATGGGTTAGTATTAAAGTGTGTGCTGGGAAAATAAAGCCAGGCGGCTGGTACCGCCATTGGGACCCACAGGGCCCGTTGATAAGTGTGGGTAACTATTTATTATGTAAATTTTATGTGTGGTGTATCATCAGGGCATATGTAAAATTACCCTGGGTGATGGATCAACAGGGCTTATATAAAATTACCCTGGGTGATCAAAGGGAAAGGGAGTTATCCGCCATCGGGACTGACGGTTAGGTCAATAAGGTCCTGGTGATAGATAGTTATGGTAAATGTAGATGTTCCATGTTATATGTAATGTAATGTAGTATGTGATGTGTTGTTCTAGTGTAATGTAATGTATTATGTGATGTGCTTATGATCAATGTTTAATGTACTACCCGGGTTATGATATGTATGTGAGAAATAAACGGGTAGTCATTTGCAAAATTATAAGCACGTGTTGGTGTCATTATGCAGCAAGCGAGTTCCCTAGGTCGCTGCCTCACAGTGTATATACAGTAGGGTGACCACAAAAAAATCGATGTCGGAATTTTGTCCGTCTGGACCCCACAAAACGATTCCCCTTTCCAGATATTGAGATAGCCAAAATTTGAGCTTGATCAAACGACGTTAACCCGTGCCGCTCGTCGCTCAAAGTTTGAAAAAATCCAAATTTTTGTCCAAAAAGCTGACATATGGAGCCATAAATTTACTTACCAAAGAAATGTTTACATTCTTTGACCGATTTAATATAAAAACAGATTTCCTAAGACAAAATCCAAACACCTGGCCTCAAAATAATGACTTCCAAGAAGGATTGAAAATTGTCAAAACATTAAAAGTAGTTAATGATATGGCTGAGCGTGGTGTTAAATTAATAACCGACTTTAACGACCTTCTGACAAAAGATGAACAACAAAAGCAATATGTCCTGCAAGTTGTAAGCAAATGCCGAGCATTATATTCTGACGTTTCAAAAACTACTTTAACAAAAGCTCTACAATAGATTAGATAACTATGTAAAATTATCAACTCATGTAGGTACTACGTCTGTATCTTTTCTGTGTCTGTTTTGTATGTATTTTATACCTCATTTTTATATTTTAAAATAAAAAATGTCATTAGACTTATCAGTATTACTTGTTTTTTTTATTATATTTCTACTTTAAACTCAAAAATACACCAAAAAAACAAAAAATTATCACTTAATAACAAAATATACGAAGTATGCTCCTAGTGGTACCAGGTCACGTTCTTGGGGCTAAAAGCTGTTGTAACTCAGTTTGACTTAAAATAACAATTATGTATAAAATATAAATTTTGAAGAGCAACATTAGCTTTCTTTTGAGATATTAAGCATGTTTTTATTATTTTACCGTTCTGGAGTTATGGCTCCATATGTCAGCTTTTTGGCCAAAAATTTGGATTTTTTTCAAACTTTGAGTGACGAGCGGCACGGGTTAACGTCGTTTGATCGAGCTCAAATTTTGGCTATCTCAATATCTGGAAAGGGGAATCGTTTTGTGGGGTCCAGACTAACAAGATTCTGACATTTTTTTCCCCCCATATGAGATCCGGTCACTCTAATATACAGTATACATATATATATATGTATGGGAGCCCAGAAAGACTTCTTGGACACGGCCCTGTGGGGTGCTGTCCATTATAATATAGGACTGTGGGGTGCTGTGCATTATAATATAGGACTGTGAGGTGCTGTGCATTATACTATATGGAGGACTATATAGAGCCAATTCTACTATATGGAAGCCAATATTATATTTGGAGGGCCCTGTGGGCAGCATGATCATACTTGGAGGGTTATGAGGAAACCTTTTATTCTTGATGGAGTACTATTTGAGGGCTGTGTTGGGGGACCTTATACAGTTTGAAGAGGTGTAAGTGCCATTATGCTGTATTTAGGTCCAATATACTGTATGGATGGCTATGTGTGGGTCAAAATTGGGGATCATACTGTGCCGGAGTAGTTGAGGGAGGTACAGTAGGGCCATCATACTGTGCATTTGGAGAAATTTACTAACTGGGGGGGGGGGGATGAAAATCATACAGTGTTTGTGGAATTCATGCAAAAAATAGTAATGGCGGTCTGATTAGGAGCGCTCTAAGGAACAAGCAGACATGTACCGTAGGATGTTTTCATAAATGGCAAACCTTTTATTAACTTCTTAGCTCCCCTCACAGCTCCACTACGCGTTTCAACTGCATACAAGTTAATAAAAGGTTTGCCATTTATGAAAACATCCTACGGTACATGTCTGCTTGTTCCTTAGAGCGCTCCTAATCAGACCGCCATTACTATTTTTTGCATGAAATCTACTCCCTTTTTGAGGGACTGGCGGCTGGAGCAGCTCAGGAACAGCACAAACCATCTGCCTTGAACAGGAGAGAGGAGAGCGGAGAGGCAGTGCACATACCGCCGGCGGCGGAGTCTGTTAAACTGGGTTGTGCTGGACTTGCACAACCCGATAAAGTGAGTGGCCACCTACCTACGCCACTTAGACGTTTTTAATAAGGGGATCCTACACAATTGCGCCCCTTTTCCTTTTTGTTTTACATACAGTGTTTGTGGGGCACTTTTGTTGGCAGCATATGTCATGGGGGCAATGTAAGGGAAATCTAGGGGCTTCAATGGGAGAATTAATTTGTAAGGGCTGCAAAGTTGTGAGATGTGTACCTATGTGACCCAGTCAAATATTATTTTTATTTGGGGGGGAGCTCAATGATTTCTATGTTCTCTCCTAGTGCAGGATGTATTGTCAATTTCACATGCACCTCTGCTGCAGGATAGATTGGCCATAACTTACACACCACGTCCAGTGTCACCCCTCGGTACATACAGGCATCAAGCCATGTTTTTCCCAAGCAGCCGTTGGTTGGTGGCGCTCGTCCCCCATCCTGCTCCCACATCCTTTGCTCAACCCAAGTGGACGGCCCCTGCTATTATCTCCGTTCTGCAAGGATGCGTGGTCTGTTGGCAAAGACACATCATTTTACCAGCTTAGTGCAGTGGGGGCTTGTTGATGCTCAGACTGCAGGTTGTTGCTTGTGGTGTGTGGACGGTGCGGCATGGTGGACATGTCCTGACTAATCAGTGCCAGGCAGCGGCCACATTGGAGCTGCCCAGAGTATTGTAGGCATGTGCCAGAGATAACAGGTTGGCAATCAGTGCTGCCTCCAGTGCTATAAGGATGCAGGACTGTCTGCCTACAAGACCACCACTCTGCCGCCATCATTGAGTGTCTGCCATTGCCATTAATGATCCATGTTCAGGATTCTTCTATGTGGTTCTTGCATGTGCGTATGATGTACTGACATCCCTGTGTCTAGACATCTTTTTTTCTATTTCTTTAAATGAAAATGTCCACTATTGTACTCTTATTTACAGGATAGATATAAATCTGTATGAACCAGATTTGATTCTCCCAATTTAAAAAAAAGTACTAGTGAGGAGGGGAAGGGGCGCCGTTTTGCAGTTCGCCTCAGGCAGCACAGAGGATAGGTTCACCGCTGGAGCCGGCAGCAGCAACCTGCCTGAGAGTAACTCTGTTCTTTGCCGCTCAGCCATCCTGACCCCACTGCCATCCCTGCACCCCCAACGAGCCTATCACCTCCATAGACTCTTCGATAGCCCTGAGGACCCACTCTTCCTGTGTAGAGCTAAACCATCATAGCTGGTAGACCCATCATCCCCTGAGGTCCCGACTGCAGCAGCGGCTATACCGGCCGCATTCCATGGGTGGTGTCACGACTAAACTCTTTTATTTTATTTTTTATATTTTTCTTTTATCCCTTTTTAAACTTCCCCTTTTTAACTGATTGCCTGACGAGGGGATCATGGACCGGGTCACGCCACAGTGACAACCCGCAGCCCAGATGACGACGAGAGGGCCCAGTTCCAAGTACCCCACGGTCCATGCCAGGGGCGAGTCATTAGATCTTAGTAGGGGCCTTTAATTATCAGCCATATATCTCCTGCTGTGAGGTGCAGCTGTTAATGACCTAGATCATCTGACTTCCCACAATCCCACTCACCTAATACCATAGTGTGCCCTACAAATTTAGAGCTATTCTAAGGGGTGCACGCGAGTGTGGGGTGTGCATGCGAGTGGCTGCGTTGCTAAGTGGACGCAGTTAATCCATGGCAGTTAGTCAGGGCAGGAGTCAGGTAACCACTCTTTCACTCCCTTTTTTTAACTATGTCCTCAATTTCATTGTCTATCTTCCTATGTGCCTTTGTCATTCACTTTCACCGCCCCATCCCCCCTCCATCACCCCTTATCAACATCAGCCCTTATCTCCTATCTTCTACTACGTCCAGCTCCCATACACTCTTCAGCCTACTGATGTCATGCTGGGCAGAGGTGTATCAAGGTTCTCTGGCACCCGGGGCAATGCTTCAGTTTGGCGCCCCCCGCCCAAGCGGTCTAAGTAGTCGTCATGTTACCAGTCATTCAAATACGATTTGCACACTTACAGTCATGTGCCGACGAGCTGCAATACCTAATTCTTTCAATGTTCAATAAAAAAACAGTGTATTACATGCTGTTAGGATTGGGCTTCAGGGCTTAGTGTTTGAATTAAAGGGTTCATCCAGGTGTGAGTTGAGTCTGTAGTCCCTCTAGGTGACTGAGGGCCTTGGAATTCTCACAGCACGTGGTCTGCACACTGTCAAGATTCTCGTGTTAATAGAAGATTGGACGGTCGTGTGAGCACAAGAATGCAATTTTTCATTCTTTGTTCAGTTCATTTTCATTGATCGAGACCTCGCATGTCTAGTCAGTACATGACTGCATGTACAGTCATGGCCAAAAGTTTTGAGAATGACACCATAATTATATTTTCACATGATCTGCTGCCCTCTGGTTTTTATTTGTGTTTGTCTGATGTTTATATCACATAAAGAAATATAATTGCAATCATATTATGAGTACCAAAAGGTTATATTATAATAAAGATAAAGGAGACAAACACGAGGCGCAATAGAGCCCTATCAATATGGCAAAAGTTTTCACACAGGTCACAATGATGGTGCACTCACCTTTTCTAGTTGTGTGCACCCACAACTAGTTTAAATCGCATGTAGCAAAAAGCTGCTGCAGGACTTCCACCTCCACGTAACACGTGTAGAAATATCTGGATCCAGGGATGGTGTATCACAGTCCGCGCTGCTTAATGCCCTGATGACGATGCTGGGAATAGCATTGAAACGCGTAGGCAAATAAAGTAAAAAGGGGGGTCTTTTATCCAAGACTCTGTGAGTGTTCATTTTAAGCAGCGCGGACTGTGATACACCATTCCTGGATCCAGAAAAGGTTATATTGACAGTTAGAATGAGTTAATGCCGCAAGTCAATATTTGCAGTGTTGACCCTTCTTCTTCAGGACCTCTGCAATTCTCCCTGGCACGCTCTCAATCAACTTCTGGACCAAATCCTGACTGATAGCAGTCCATTCTTGCATAATCAATGCTTGCATTTTGCCAGAATTTGTTGGTTTTTGTTTGTCCACCCGTCTCCTGATGATTGACCACAAGTTCTCAATGGAATTAAGATCTGGGGAGTTTCCAGGCCATGGACCCAAAATCTCTATGTTTTGTTCCCTGAGCCATTTAGTTATCACCTTTGCTTTATGGCAAGGTGCTCCATCATGCTGGAAAAGGCATTGTTGGGCGCCAAACTGCTCTTGGACAGTTGGGAGAAGTTGCTCTTGGAGGACATTCTGGTACCATTCTTTATTCATGGCTGTGTTTTTAGGCAAGACTGTGAGTGAGCCGATTCCCTTGGCTGAGAAGCAACCCCACACATGAATGGTTTCAGGATGCTTTACAGTTGGCATGAGACAAGACTGGTGGTAGCGCTCACCTCCT